>CAWUFW010002782.1:0-1200000 GCA_963921515.1 Calotriton arnoldi
CGACAGCTACAGGCCTCAGCTTCACTGGGGACTCAGGGCAGCCTCGGGAAAGTCTGGAAATCTACCTCTGGTGATGCAAAGACTTTGGCGTCCAGCGGGAGCTTCAGCGATGTAGACCGGACAATTGCTTCTTAGGTGCCTGCCAAGCAGGGGAGTCACTCCTTGACCCCAAGGGAGATTCTTCAGTCCTCTAATCTTCAAGTAGAGCGTCGAAGGTCCAGGATTCGGCTTCAGAGTTTCGTCCAGGGTAATCTAAAGTCCTAAGGACTGGGGTCCCATACTTATACTAAGTTAGGGGTTGGACATTCTCTGGGGACCCACCTATGGGAGGGTCAGGGAAGAGGGGTGGTTACACCCATTCTCTTTGTCCAGTTTCACGCCAGAGCAGGGGCAGGTAGCCCCTGCAACCGGTTTGAACTGGCATATGCACAGGGACACCAAATGTGCCCCCAGTGCAGGACTTCAAAGCACCAGAGAGTGCTCCCGCCCAGCCCCAATACACACTATCCTGTCTGGGGAGGTGGTTACACCTCCCTTCGACAGGAAACCTATTGTCCAGGCCTCCCCTGCCGGAGTTTCAGTCAGCAGCAGGAGGCCAGACCTGTGTCTGTGGCAGCGGCATCCATTTTGTGATGCCAGGTGTAGGAGAGTAGGATCTGCTTCACATGGGTACCCCCACTTTTTTGCTGATGCTTCACTGTTTTTCGACTTTAGTCTGGCTGGGGCCCTGCTAATCAGAACCCCAGCCTAGCTGCTTCCTCTCTAAAATGGTTTTCATGTGCCCTAGGCACATCTCTGATTGGAATCTGGAGTGCCCTTGTAAGTCCCTAGTATATGGTATACTATGTACCCAGGGCATAGGTACCTCAGAGGCCTGCCAGGGGCTGAAGCATGTATTATGCCACCCCTGGAAGGCCAGCCAAAATGACACCACAGGCCTGCTACTGCAGCCTGAGTAAGGTGGTGCATGCACCCCTTAAAGTGGTATAGGCTACCTATATCACTACCATTGCACACACCTATAAACCTATAAGTCACTCCTATGGCAGGCCTTGACAATCCTGAAGGCAGAGTGCTTGGTTTGTATGTGAGAGGGTGCCCCTGCATGAGCAGAGCCCCTCTGCAGCATTCGGAGTACCTCCTCTGATGCTGTTTGCAGTGCAGCCTGACCATATACTCTTAAGTGCATTATATCCTCGTGGTAGAATGCTAACTTTGGACTGGCTGCACCAAAACATGTCGAGTTTGGTGTCAAACATCTTGGAATACTACCCCCCCGCCAGTTCTGGCGGCGGGGGTAGCATTCCACCCTTCTAGAGGGAGAGACATGTACCCACCGGCCTACCCGGTAACTTCTTTCCAGAGCCCTGGCATCACAAAATGGATGCCGCTGCCACAGTCACGAGTCTGGCCTCCTGCTGCTGACCGAAACTCCGGCAGGGGAGGCCTGGACAATAGGTTTCCTGTCCCAGGGAGGTGTAACCACCTCCCCAGACAGGATAGGGTGTATTGGGGCTGGGCGGGAGCACTCTCTGGTGCTTTGAAGTCCTGCACTGGGGGCACATTTGGTGTCCCTGTGCATACCACAGTTCAAACCGGCTCAGGGGCTTCCAGCCCCTGCTCTGGCGCGAAACTGGACAAAGGGAAAGGGGTGTAACCACCCCTCTGCCCTCACCCTCCCATAGATGGGTCCCCAGAGTATGTCCAACCCCCTAACTTGGTATAAGTATGGGACCCCAGTCCTTAGGACTTTAGATTTACCTGGACAAAACTCTGACACAGAATCCTGGACCTTCGACGCTCTACTTTAAGATTAGAGGACTGAAGAATCTCCCTTGGGGTCAAGGAGTGACTCCCCTGCTTGGCAGGCACCAAAGAAGCAATTGTCCGGTCTGCATCACTGAAGCTCCCGCCGGACGCCGAAGTCTTTGCATCACCAGAGGTGGATTTCCAGACTTCCCCGAGGCTGCCCTGAGACCCCAGCAAAGCTGAGGCCTGTAGCTGACGTGGGTAACGTGGAACCGTGACCCCTGGACACCGAGCACATTTGCAAGTGCATCCTCTTTCTGGGCTCCCACAAAGTTGTGCTTTGGGCTCCGAGTAGCCCCCACCTCCAGCACTGACTGCACCAAAGATCACTGGCCTCCACTCCACGAGTGTCCCGTGAGCCAGCTCCAAGTGCGTCCACTCGAGGCTCCTTCGCGGTCGCTAGTCCATTGGCTAGTAGGCCCTCCAGAAGGCCAATCTTCTTCTGCTTGGGCTTCCCTGGTTGCTCCAGGCGTGCCCTGACTTACCCTCGCTGGGTGAGTCTCTCAGACCTTGCTGGTCTGCACCACCGTCCTTCTTCTATTTCCATGAGACTTGCCGTTGCCAAGGCTTGTTGGGTCCAATCCAGTCGCTGATACCTCAGCAATCGACAGACGTCGTGGGACAGCTCGAATCCAGCTCCTGGTTGTCGTCGACACCTCCTGGACCTCGTGGCTGAAGAGTCAAGATGACTGTCAACCTACCTGAAGCACTCAACATCGGTGGGCATCCGCTCATCGCCTTCCTGGTCACTGGCTAGTGACCCAGACTCTGTCCCCTCTGCTTTCAGGTTCTTCAGATCTTCGATCCACCCGAACACTTTCGACTTGGCCGCCAGCAGCACTTTGCAGCAGATCGCCATTGAAAACGACGACGAAACCCGACCCCGAAAGACACCTATGCACCCGGCTTCCCTGGGTGAGGTAACACGAGTACTCCGGTGCTCCCGTGGGTATAGACTCTAGAACAACCCAGTTCTAAAGGGGTTTGCTCCAAGTCCTCCTCTAAGTGTCCCTTTTCTTTAAAATTCCAACCGCGACTTTCCCCATAGAAGTCAACGGCGATTCGCGGCTGTGTTCTCACACTGCACGCGTCCCCAATGGGTCCCCTGTGTCACTACCTTGGGTGGTTCCTTGTGGTCCAAGCACTTCTACAGGCTCTAGGCCTTGTGTCTAGCTCAGTCGTGGTTCTTATACCACTTTATTGGTATATGGTTTGGTACGCCCCTAGGGCTCAAACGTGTATTTGTGCTATTACTGTTGATAACTAACTTATAACTTATGTACTTCGAACTCTAGCCTCATAAAGAGACTAGAGGGGTGTGTTTAGCAATAAATACATATATTTTGAATATATACCTGGTGTGGTCCTCTTTCATTTGGTCACTCAAGAGATTATAGACTGGTAAAACAAGCTGCTTTACATTCCTTCAAGACTTAGCCTGAAGGCTGCTCTCCATAGCTACCACTAGGATAGCTTTCAATAAAGGTTGTCTTTAACCTATCTCCAATAAGGGGTTGTTTGGACTGGTGCAAGGTGCCCACTATAATTAGTGGACAGCATATACCAGGCCAACTTCTCACATTGGTGTGCAGCGTGTGGGATTCCAGCTTGCTATTGTTTTACCAGATAATCTCAATTGAATTGATCAACTGAAAACCACTAAGGGTACCTTAGGTACATATAAATCAAGCTTAGTATACAGTAAGTTCTACTGAACTTAGAGTTGTGTGTTAAGGGATAGCACACCCTTTCTACAACTCAAGAGAGTTTAGTAGGCCACACTAGAGTAGGTAGTGCATACACCACACCTCACTAGTAATGTCTTCAAAGCCAGGACCCAGTGAGTCCTTGCCAGAAGCCAGTGGGCTTCTTCCCTCCAAGTATGATAAACTCCCATTCTTGGAATTGAGAGCATTATGCAATACTAGGAAGCTGAAGGCAGGCAAAAGTGCCAGCACCCAACACCTCAGGGAGGTGTTACTGGCTGATGATCTCAGCAGACCCCTAGGGTCTGAAGGGGTAGGCAGAGAGGGTGGGGCAGAAAATGAGGAAGGGGTCAGGGGTGAAGAAACCCAGGCCCCCCCCTCTGAAACTTGCCAGGAAGGTGACAATGACCTTGACCTGGAAAACCCAGCTATTTATGTGGATGAAGGGGAGGATCAGGATGACCTCACCTTTGTCCCCCCAGGAAGAGTTGAGAGTGTGCCAAAAAGGGCTAGATCTCCTTCTCAGGAGTCTAACCACTCTGCCACCTCAATAGGGACCTCTGTCTCTTCTCATAGGAGAGAATCCTCTCATGACAGGAGAAAGAGACTGATTCAGTATGAGCAAGCCCAGCTTGAGCTCAGAAAACAGCAGTTGGCTATAGACAGGGAGTCCCTAGATCTCTACAAAGAGAGAAAAAAGATGGGACTAGAGTCCCATTGTGGCAGCAATTTCCCCAGAGATAGGGAAAGGTCTTATGACCTTAGAAACCTGAGCAAGATTGTCCCTCCCTACCAGAGTGGGGATGACATCCACAAATGGATAACTGCACTGGAGAGGGCCTGTAAAGTACAGAGGGTCCCTCAGGAGCAGTGGGCAGCAATCTTGTGGCTCTCCTTTGCAGACAAGGGTAGAGATAAGCTCCTCACTGTTAGAGAGGAGGATGCTGATAATTACCATGTCTTGAAGAGTGCTCTGATTGATGGGTTTGGCCTAACCACTGAACAATACAGGTTAAAGTTCAGAGATACCCAAAAAGCACAGACTCAAGACTGGGTGGACTTTGTTGATTGTTCTGCCAAGGCTCTGGAAGGTTGGTTATTGGGCAGTAAGGTATGTGACTTCACAGGATTGTACAATCTTATCATGAGGGAGCAGATTCTTAATAATTGTCAAAATCAGCTGTTGCATCAGCACCTGGTGGACTCTGATCTGACCTCTCGCCAAGAATTGGGAAAGAAGGCAGACAAATGGGTCAGAACCAGGGTGAGGCAGAAGGTACAGAACCAAGGTGGTGACCCAAAGAAGCAAGATTCTAAGAACTCTGATAAGGGTGGGGAGAAGGGTAAAGACCAGAAGTCTTCACAAGGCCCCCAAAAATCTTCTTCAGGTGGGGATTCACAGTCTAACAAAGGGAAAGGCCAAAAGAAACCATGGTGCAAGGTCTGTAAGCAAAAGACCCACTGGACCAGTGATTGCACCAAGTCCAAGGACTCTACTCCAGCCCCCACCAATGCCCCTAAGGCACCTGCTCCCCCTAGTGCAGTTACAGTTGGTGGTGGGACTACACAAGCCAAGGGTTTAGTAGGGTTGACCCTGGGTAAGGAGATGAGCTCTGACCTAGTCAGAGAACTCACTCAGGCTGTCCTAGTCTGTGATGTAGGCATGGATGTGACCTCCTCTGTGAGTCCCAGTAATCTGGGCAAGTACAGGCAACAACCCTTAATCAATGGAAAAGAGGCTTTGGCATTTAGGGACACAGGGGCAAGTGTCACCATGGTGACACAAGACCTTGTGAATCCTGGGCAGATTATACTTGGTGAAATGTACCAAGTGACCAATGCTAGCAATGTCAGAACAGACCATACTCTGGCAGTTGTTAACTTCTCCTGGGGAGGGGTAACTGACCTTAAGAAGGTTGTGGTAAGTGCAGACCTACCAGTTGAATGCTTGCTTGGCAATGATTTAGAAACTTCAGCTTGGGCAGAAGTGGAGCTCAGGGCCTATGCAGAAATGCTGGGCATCCCTGCAGATGTGTTTGCTGTGACCAGGTCACAAGCCAAAATGTCTAACACTGAACAGGCCTTGGATTCTGGAATAATGGACCAAGTGCCCTCCAAGAAGAGGAGTAGTAGGGTAAAGGCAGTGCCTTCCCCCTTGGCTCAGAAGGAAGATCAGTCTCTTGAGGGGGATGATCTCAGTCCTGAGGAAGGAACTGTCCCAGAGGAGCTTGAACCTGACCAGGTTGAGTTCTTGTTGACAGGGGGCCCTTCCAGGGCAGATCTGAGCCAGGAGCAGCATAGCTGCCCCTCTCTTGAACCCCTCAGACAGCAAGCTGCTGCTGAGGCTGCTGGGAAAGCTAGTGGTCCCCATACTGTGTATTGGGATGATGGACTCTTGTACTCAGAGTGTAGAGACCCCAAGCCTGGTGCCACCAGGAGGTTGGTCATACCTCTGAAGTTCAGGGGCTTCCTATTGACCCTAGCCCATGACATTCCCTTAGCAGGTCACCTGGGCCAGAACAAGACTTGGGACAGAATTGTCCCTCACTTTCACTGGCCCCACATGTCTGAAGACACCAAGGAGTTTTGTCGCTCCTGTGTAACCTGCCAGGCCAGTGGCAAGGCAGGTGGCACTACAAAGGCCCCCCTGATACCACTACCTGTGGTGGGGGTTCCCTTTGAAAGGGTGGGGATTGACATTGTTGGTCCAATGGATCCCCAAACAGCATCTGGGCACAGGTTTATCCTGGTGGTAGTGGATCATGCCACCAGGTACTCAGAGGCTATTCCCGTAGGACCACTACCGCACCTGTGGTGGCAAGGGCCCTCCTGGGAATTTTCTCAAGAGTGGGCTTCCCTAAGGAGGTTGTATCAGACAGGGGTGCTAACTTTATGTCTGGATACTTGAAAGCAATGTGGAAGGAGTGTGGAGTGACTTACAAGTTCACCACACCCTATCACCAACAATGCAATGGTTTAGTTGAGAGATTCAACAAAACCTTGAAGGGCATGATTAAAGGGCTCCCAGAAAAGCTTAGGCGAAGATGGGACATACTCTTGCCCTGCCTTTTATTTGCATACAGGGAGGTGCCTCAAAAGGGGTTGGCTACAGCCCTTTTGAACTTTTGTTTGGTCACCCTGTCAGGGGTCCATTGTGCTTGGTGAAGGAAGGATGGGAGTTACCTCTCAAGCCCCCAAAGCAAGACATAGTGGACTATGTACTTGGTCTCCGCTCCCGGATGGCTGAGTACATGAAAAAGGCAACTAAAAACCTTGAGGCTAGCCAGGAACTTCAAAAAGCCTGGCATGACCAAAAGGCTGTACTGACTGTTTAAAAAAAAAAAAAAAAAAGTAACACAAGGAAGAGGTAAGAGGATAAATCCCTGGTCACCCTCCTACAAGCTATAGATCCACACAACATAGACCAGGGACTGACAGGATCATAAATCGTGAAGGGTAATCGAATAGAGGGGGTAGAATGGTATAGAGAAGGGCACAAACAGTGTGTATAAAATTGCCCTCACACACAGCAAGCTGTGTCATGCTTCATCATAGGGCCTGCTAAACACACCTCCGCGCTAGCCAACGCTGGAGGTGGAGCAATAGGGAGGGGAAACAAACAGACACACAACATAACAAGTGAACAAATTGTATGGGATCAAGAAGGTGAAAAAATGTGGCAGAGAAAAATTTAAAAAGCTGGTAACAGTGTGTCCCTACTCTATCTTTAATGGTGGGTACACTGTCCAGACACAAACCGTGGTCCTCATCGGACCGGTGGGTGGTGGTAATGGCTACTAGTGAAGAGAGCCCTACCCCCCCACTCTGCTAAAATGTCGACATGTTTCAGCCGAATGAAACTACTACCTCGGCTTTCTTCAGGACTTTCACCTGAACAATCCCAGCAAGGATAAAATCCCTACCTCCTTAAAATCCAAGGGTAAAGAAAAACAGGCACCTTGTTTTAGTGCGCACTCTGGTACAGGGAGTGCTGGAGCCCCTTGCTCTCAATGAGGAACCTGTAGAGAATAAAATCAAGAAAGAAGCACAAAAAGAAGTGAGGTGCAGAGTGCAAAGGTGCTGTGCCCCGCCTCATAACCCAACCAGTCAATATGAGAGGTGGCCCCCCTAAAAAAACACATCCATACAAAATCCCTAAATAGTATAAAGTGCCCAAAATCACGTAGATATGTCATGATCCTTAATGCGTCTAGCCAAGTCGGCAAAGAACGGGTAGCACTACCCCTATACAATACTCGGTGGTTGTGCCCTGGTGAATTAAGCTTGAAAACATATTATTAAAATAGTAGATAAAGTAAAGGTATAGTCAAGCGTCTATGTACAACGCAACAAGCTCCCCATGACTATATCTAAAACAAAAACAGAGATTTCCTACAATAGAAAATACCATCCATCCAGTTCCATTCCAAGAGTCTTACCGAGTTTATTATAAAGTCAAACTCGAACTGGCGGGGGGATGCAAGTAGCTCCCTGTTGTCACACTCTATGTTTCGACAAGGGAAAATACAAAAAGAAAGAGTTCGAAAAATGCAAGTAAACTAAAATCACAAAGGGAAAATACAGGAAAAACTTATGCGTGGTAGCGGGGATCACCGGTCAAACACAAGCCCTCAGGGACAAAGTTATGAGTCCCATTAGTTTCAGAAGGCTCAATCGGGACCATAACACAATGTAATAGCCGGGAAAAACTCCAGATAGTCTAAAAAGATGCATATATAATAAAAAATAAAAATATATAATATATAAAGATAAGAACTATCGTTCATAGAGTCAAATCATGTGGGAGGTTGATGCGCTCTCGTAAACTAACCAGTGAGTCAATTCACCTTATCGAGTCCAAAACGGGCATTCTAGAGAGTAATGTATGTCATAAGACCCTCCAAACTAACCAACTCGTTCCCACTCACTTCATCAAGGTGAGCTAGTAGCCGCCATCTAAACACGCTCCCAACACCGTGTAGAGTGTTTCATGGGCGTTCCAACCGTCATTACATAGGCAGTGAGGGAGACGTCCACCACGCACACGTATTAGTGCGGAGTGCGTACAACAACTAAAACGTCACCCTCTCGGCCATGTTGGAGATAGCAAGTGACGAATATACACAGCCGTGAAACGCTATTAGGAGTCAGAGAAGGGATAAAAGGTCAGCACTGAGAAAAGGACAGTACACCCATGTTGGAGGTTGATGCGCTCTCGTGAACTAACTAATAAGTAAATTAACCTTGTCAAGTCCAAAACGGGCATTCTAGAAAATAATGCATGTCATAAGACCCTCCAGACAAAACCAACTCGTCCCCACTCACTTCATCAAGGTGAGCTAGTATCCTTTGATCCGGAGAGTGAATTTTTGGTGGGTCTGGATGTAGAGTCCCTGTATACTAATATTCCCCAGTTGGAAACCCTGAGGGTGGTGGAAGAGATTATCTACTCGGAAGATTGGATATATACCACACCCAGACCCTTCATTTTGAATTTGGCAGAAATTGCCCTAACCAAAAATTACTTTGAGTTTCAGGGTACATACTATCTGCAGTCGCATGGTACATCCATGGGGAGCGTTTTCGCCCCCAGTTTGGCAGGGCTCTATATGTCAGCTTTTGAGGACCAGTATATTTATGCTCCTAACAACATCTGGACTAACAATGTAAATATTTGGCGTCGTTATATTGACGACGTCCTCCTAATTTGGAAGGGGGACAGACAATCTATCGATGACTTTATGATATGGCTTAATAGCCGGAATTCCTTGTTGCTGTTCACCTCCACCATTACAAAAGAGAGTCTACCTTTCCTCGACCTGACCATCTTTCCTCATAGGGGCGGCCTTGAGACTAAAATGTTTCACAAAACCACCGATAGAAACAGTCTACTATCATTTAACAGTTTTCATCCCAGATCCCTAAGGGAGAATCTCCCCGTGGGACAGTTCCTGCGTCTCCGCCGGAATTGTTCTGACATAGATGATTTTAGATCAGAATCCCGGGCTTTACACAATAAACTGATTCGGAGGAACTATCCCAGCAGGATTGTTAAGAGAGCAAACAAGAGAGCTGCCAATTGCAACCGTGAGGCTCTGTTAGAAACAGTCATTAAACCATCTACTGTCAGACCTATCTGTGTTACTACTTTTAACACAGCCTCCAATCACATTCAGAAAATCATCACACGACATTGGCGTATCCTTAATTCCAACGGAGTAAACCTGGATAAACCATTGTTTTCTTATAAAAGGAGCAATAACATCAGGGATCTCCTAGTTCATACCAGACCCAGGCCCCAATTTCAGGGTATTAACATCGCGGCCCGGGCTAGTCGACCTGGACTTCTTTTACCACCTGTCATTGGTCACACGAGATGTGGGTCTTGTGATGTATGTCATCTCACTGCGAATACTAAAACCATAGATATTGGGCTCCCCCATCCGTGGGAACAAAGAAAACATACAAATTGTAACTCCATGTATGTTATTTACTTGATCAAATGTGCATGTGAGCTTATTTACATAGGCATGACCACGAGGAAGGTAAAGATTAGAATAATGGAACACAGGTCTACCTTTAGATGCCAGAGATCTGTGAGTCGACTTACCACACACTTCAAAGAAAAAAATCATTCGGCAGATGATTTTTCTGGACTGTCATTGACAAGCCCTTTATTGACAGGACGCAGAGCAAACCAGAGAGAGTGCTTTTCATGAGGGAACAAAGATGGGTTTACAGGCTACGCAGTCATGTGAGCGGCCTGAATGATGATATTCCCTGGAACAGCCTAAATTCCTAAGTATCCATTGAATATCTGTCCTTGTTATACCGTCCTTTTCTTAGTGTTGAGCTTTTATCCCTTCTCTGACTCCTAATAGCGTTCCACGGCTGTGTATATTCGTCACTTGCTATTTCCAACATGGCCGAGAGGGTGACGTTTTAGTCGTTGTACGCACTCCGCGCTAACACGTGTGCGTAGTGGACGTCTCCCTCACTGCCTATGTAATGAGGGTTGGAACGCCCATGAAACATTCTACACAGTGTTGGGAGTGCACGTAGATGGCGGATACTAGCTCACCTTGATGAAGTGAGTGGGGACGAGTTGGTTTTGTCTGGAGGGTCTTATGACATGCATTATTTTCTAGAATGCCCGTTTTGGACTTGACAAGGTTAATTTACTTATTAGTTAGTTCACGAGAGCGCATCAACCTCCAACATGGGTGTACTGTCCTTTTCTCAGTGCTGACCTTTTATCCCTTCTCTGACTCCTAATAGCGTTTCACGGCTGTGTATATTCGTCACTTGCTATCTCCAACATGGCCGAGAGGGTGACGTTTTAGTTGTTGTACGCACTCCGCGCTAATACGTGTGCGTGGTGGACGTCTCCCTCACTGCCTATGTAATGACGGTTGGAACGCCCATGAAACACTCTACACGGTGTTGGGTGCGTGTTTAGATGGCGGCTACTAGCTCACCTTGATGAAGTGAGTGGGAACGAGTTGGTTAGTTTGGAGGGTCTTATGACATACATTACTCTCTAGAATGCCCGTTTTGGACTCGATAAGGTGAATTGATTCACTGGTTAGTTTACGAGAGCGCATCAACCTCCCACATGATTTGACTTTATGAACAATAGTTCTTATCTTTATATATTATATTTTTTTATTTTTTATTATATATGCATCTTTTTAGACTATCTGGAGTTTTTCCCGGCTATTACATTGTGTTATGGTCCCGATTGAGCCTTCTGAAACTAATGGGACTCATAACTTTGTCCCTGAGGGCTTGTGTTTGACCGGTGATCCCCGCTACCACGCATAAGTTTTTCCTGTATTTTCCCTTTGTGATTTTAGTTTACTTGCATTTTTCGAACTCTTTCTTTTTGTATTTTCCCTTGTCGAAACATAGAGTGTGACAACAGGGAGCTACTTGCACCCCCCCGCCAGTTCGAGTTTGACTTTATAATAAACTCGGTAAGACTCTTGGAATGGAACTGGATGGATGGTATTTTCTATTGTAGGAAATCTCTGTTTTTGTTTTAGATATAGTCATGGGGAGCTTGTTGCGTTGTACATAGACGCTTGACTATACCTTTACTTTATCTACTATTTTAATAATATGTTTTCAAGATTAATTCACCAGGGCACAACCACCGAGTATTGTATAGGGGTAGTGCTACCCGTTCTTTGCCGACTTGGCTAGACGCATTAAGGATCATGACATATCTACGTGATTTTGGGCACTTTATACTATTTAGGGATTTTGTATGGATGTGTTTTTTTAGGGGGGGCCACCTCTCACATTGACTGGTTGGGTTATGAGGCGGGGCACAGCACCTTTGCACTCTGCACCTCACTACTTTTTGTGCTTCTTTCTTGATTTTATTCTCTTCAGGTTCCTCATTGAGAGCAAGGGGCTCCAGCACTCCCTGTACCAGAGTGCGCACTAAAACAAGGTGCCTGTTTTTTTTTTCTTTTTTTTTCTTTACCCTTGGATTTTAAGGAGGTAGGGATTTTATCCTTGCTGGGATTGTTCAGGTGAAAGTCATGAAGAAAGCCGAGGTAGTAGTTTCATTCGGCTGAAACATGTCGACATTTTAGCAGAGTGGGGGGGTAGGGTTGTCTTCACTAGTAGCCATTACCACCACCCACCGGTCCGATGAGGACCACGGTTTGTGTCTGGACAGTGTACCCACCATTAAAGATAGAGTAGGGACACACTGTTACCAGCTTTTTAAATTTTTCTCTGCCACATTTTTTCACCTTCTTGATCCCATACAATTTGTTCACTTGTTATGTTGTGTGTCTGTTTGTTTCCCCCTCCCTATTGCTCCACCTCCAGCGTTGGCTAGCACGGAGGTGTGTTTAGCAGGCCCTATGATGAAGCATGACACAGCTTGCTGTGTGTGAGGGCAATTTTATTCACACTGTTTGTGCCCTTCTCTATACCATTCTACCCCTCTATTCGATTACCCTTCACGATTTATGATCCTGTCAGTCCCTGGTCTATGTTGTGTGTACTGACTGTTTACCAGCCAGGACAGAAGGTGTGGGTGTTGGAGCCAGTGGCCCCAGCAGCTCTCCAAGACAAATGGAGTGGACCCCATACCATTGTTGAACAGAAGGGTGTGGTTACCTACTTAGTAGACCTGGGAACACCCAGGAGTCCCCACAGGGTTCTCCATGTCAACAGATTAAAACCATATGTGGACAGGGCAGACATGGGCTTGCTCATGGCTACTGATGAGGGACAGGAGGAAGAGAGTGACCCACTCCCTGACCTGCTCTCACAGAACCCTGATGATGGGTCAGTGGATGGTGTAGCCTTGGCAGGCAGCCTCAATGCCCAGCAGCAAACTGATTGCAGACAGGTGCTCAATCAGTTCAGGCACATATTCTCACTGACACCCAGTCAGACCACCTGGTGCACTCATGAAGTGGACACTGGGGACAGTCTGCCTATTAAAAATAAGATTTATAGGCAACCTGACCATGTCAGGGACTGTATCAGGACAGAAGTCCAGAAGATGTTGGATTTGGGAGTTATTGAACCCTCAGATAGCCCTTGGGCTAGTCCAGTGGTCCTTGTGCCAAAACCTCACACCAATGGTGGGAAAAGAGAGATGAGGTTTTGTGTGGACTACAGGGGTCTCAATGCAGTCACTAGGACTGATGCCCATCCAATACCTAGGGCAGATGAGCTAATAGACACTTTGGCCTCAGCCAAGTATCTAAGCACATTTGACCTGACAGCTGGCTACTGGCAGATCAGACTAGCTGATGATGCAAAGCCAAAAACAGCATTCTCAACCCCTAGTGGGCATTATCAATTTGTGGTGATGCCCTTTGGTCTGAAGAATGCACCTGCCACTTTTCAGAGGTTGGTGAATACAGTCCTTACAGGTCTGGAAGCCTATAGTGCAGCATATCTAGATGATATTGCTGTCTTTAGCTCCACCTGGGAGGATCACCTGGTCCACCTCAGAAATGTTTTACAGGCCCTGCAGAAAGCAGGCCTGACTATCAAGGCCACCAAGTGCCAGATAGGGCAGAGTCAGGTTGTGTACCTGGGCCACCTTGTAGGTGGAGGCCAGGTTCAACCACTGCAGAGCAAGATCCAGACCATCATGGACTGGACTGCTCCAACTACCCAGACTCAGGTGAGAGCCTTTTTAGGCCTGACTAGGTACTATAGGAGATTTGTCAAGGGGTATGGATCAATAGTGACACCCCTGAATGACTTAACTTCCAAGAAAATGCCCAAAAAGGTTCAGTGGACAGTTAGCTGTCAAAAGGCATTTGATGACCTAAAGCAGGCCATGTGCACTGCTCCCATTCTACAGAGTCCTGATTACTCCAAGAAGTTCATTGTCCAAACAGATGCAACTGAATTGGGGGTAGGGGCTGTACTGTCACAATTGAATGATGAAGGTCAGGATCAGCCAGTAGCTTTTATTAGCAGAAGGCTGACCCCTAGAGAGAAACGTTGGTCAGCCATTGAGAGGGAGGCCTTTGCTGTGGTCTGGGCTCTGAAGAAGTTGAGGCCATACTTGTTTGGTACTCACTTCCTTGTTCAAACAGACCATAAGCCCCTCTTATGGCTAAAACAAATGAAGGGTGAAAACCCCAAACTGCTTAGGTGGTCCATTTCCCTACAGGGGATGGACTTCACAGTGGAACATAGACCTGGGAGTAACCATGCCAATGCAGATGGACGCTCTAGGTACTTCCACTTAGAACATGAAGACTTAACTGGGCAAGGTTAGTTTAATGTCCCTACGTTTGGGGGGTGTTGTGTAGGAGAGTAGGATCTGCTTCACATGGGTACCCCCACTTTTTGCTGATGCTTCACTGTTTTTCGACTTTAGTCTGGCTGGGGCCCTGCTAATCAGAACCCCAGCCTAGCTGCTTCCTCTCTAAAATGGTTTCCATGTGCCCTAGGCACATCTCTGATTGGAATCTGGAGTGCCCTTGTAAATCCCAAGTATATGGTATACTATGTACCCAGGGCATAGGTACCTCAGAGGCCTGCCAGGGGCTGAAGCATGTATTATGCCACCCCTGGAAGGCCAGCCAAAATGACACCACAGGCCTGCTACTGCAGCCTGAGTAAGGTGGTGCATGCACCCTTACAGTGGTATAGGCTACCTATATCACTACCATTGCACACACCTATAAACCTATAAGTCACTCCTATGGCAGGCCTTGACAATCCTGAAGGCAGAGTGCTTGGTTTGTATGTGAGAGGGTGCCCCTGAATGAGCAGAGCCCCTCTGCAGCATTCGGAGTACCTCCTCTGATGCTGTTTGCAGTGCAGCCTGACCATATACTCTTAAGTGCATTATATCCTCGCGGTAGAATGCTAACTTTGGACTGGCTGCACCAAAACATGTGGAGTTTGGTGTCAAACATCTTGGAATACTACCCTCCGCCAGTTCTGGCGGCGGGGGTAGCATTCCACCCTTCTAGAGGGAGAGACATGTACCCACCGGCCTACCCGGTAACTTCTTTCCAGAGCCCTGGCATCACAAAATGGATGCCGCTGCCACAGACACGAGTCTGGCCTCCTGCTGCTGACCGAAACACCGGCAGGGGAGGCCTGGACAATAGGTTTCCTGTCCCAGGGAGGTGTAACCACCTCCCCAGACAGGATAGGGTGTATTGGGGCTGGGCGGGAGCACTCTCTGGTGCTTTGAAGTCCTGCACTGGGGGCACATTTGGTGTCCCTGTGCATACCCCAGTTCAAACCGGCTCAGGGGCTTCCAGCCCCTGCTCTGGCGCGAAACAGGACAAAGGGAAAGGGGTGTAACCACCCCTTTGCCCTGACCCTCCCATAGGTTGGTCCCCAGAGTATATCCAACCCCCTAACTTGGTATAAGTATGGGACCCCAGTCCTTAGGACTTTTGATTTACCTGGATGAAACTCTGACACAGAATCCTGGACCTTCGACGCTCTACTTTAAGATTAGACTCCCCTGCTTGGCAGGCACCAAAGAAGCAATTGTCCTGTCTGCATCGCTGAAGCTCCCGCCGGACGCCGAAGTCTTTGCATCACCAGAGGTGGATTTCCAGACTTCCCCGAGGCTGCCCTGAGTCCCCAGCAAAGCTGAGGCCCGTAGCTGTCGTGGGTAATGTGGAACCGTGACTCCTGGACACCGAGCACATTTGCAAGTGCATCCTCTTCGTGGGTTCCCACAAAGTTGTGCTTTGGGCTCCGAGTAGCCCCCGCCTCCAGCACCGACTGTACCGAAGATCACTGGCCTCCACTCCACGAGTGTCCCATGAGCCAGCTCCAAGTGCGTCCACTCGAGGCTCCTTCGCGGTTGCTAGTCCATTGGCTAGTGGGCCCTCCCGAAGGCAACTCTTCTTCTGCTTGGGCTTTCCTGGTTGCTCCAGACGTGCCCTGACTTAGCCTTGCTGGGTGAGTCCCTCAGACCTTGCTGGTCTGCATCAACGTCCTTTCTTTGTTTCCATGTGACTTGCCGTTGCCAAGGCTTGTTGGGTCCAATCCAGTCGCCGACACCTCAGCAATCGACAGACGTCGTGGGCAGCTCGAATCCAGCTCCTGGTTGTCGTCGACGCCTCCTGGACCTCGTGGCTGAAGAGTCAAGACGACCGTCAACCTACCTGAAGCACCCGACATCGGTGGGCATCTGCTCATCGCCTTCCTGGTCACTGGCTAGTGACCCAGACTCTGTCCCCTCTGCTTTCAGGTTCTTCAGATCTTCGATCCACCCTTGGATCCACCCGGACACTTTCGACTTGGTCGCCAGCAGCCTGCTGCAGCAGATCGCCATTGAAAACGACGACGAAACCCGACGCCAAAAGACACCGATGCACCCGGCTTCCCTGGGTGAGGTAACTAGAGTACTCCGGTGCTCCCGTGGGTATTGACTCTAGAACGGCCTAGTTCTAAAGGGATTTGCTCCAAGTCCTCTTCTAAGTGTCCTTGCCTTTTAAAAATCCAACCGCGACTTTCCCCATAGAAGTTAATGGTGGCTCGCGGCTGTGTTCTCACACTGCAAGCGTCCCCCGTGGGTCCCCTGTGTCACTACCTTGGGTGGTTCCTTGTGGTCCAAGCACTTCTACAGGCTCTAGGCCTTGTGTCTAGCTCAGTCGTGGTTCTTATACCACTTTATTGGTATATGGTTTGGTACGCCCCTAGGGCTCAAACGTGTATTTGTGCTATTACTGTTGATAACTAACTTATAACTTATGTACTTCGAACTCTAGCCTCATAAAGAGACTAGAGGGGTGTGTTTAGCAATAAATACATATATTTTGAATATATACCTGGTGTGGTCCTCTTTCATTTGGTCACTCAAGAGATTATAGACTGGTAAAGCAAGCTGCTTTACATTCCTTCAAGACTTAGCCTGAAGGCTGCTCTCCATAGCTACCACTAGGATAGCTTTCAATAAAGGTTGTCTTTAACCTATCTCCAATAAGGGGTTGTTTGGACTGGTGCAAGGTGCCCACTATAATTAGTGGACAGCATATACCAGGCCAACTTCTCACACCAGGGCTCTGGAAAGAAGTTACCGGGTAGCCCGGTGTGTACATGTCTCTCCCTCTAGAAGGGTGGAATGCTACCCCTGCCGCCAGGATTGGCGGGGGGTAGTATTCCAAGATGTTTGACACCAAACACGACATGTTTTGGTGCAGCCAGTCCAAAGTTAGCATTCTACCGTGAGGATATAATGCACTTAAGAGTATATGGTCAGGCTGTACCACAAACAGCATCAGAGGAGGGACTCCGAACGCTGCAGAGGGGCTCTGCTCATGCAGGGCACCCTCTCACATAAAAACCAAGCACTCTGCCTTCAGGATTGTGAAGGCCTGCCATAGGAGTGACTTATAGGTTTATATGGGTGTGCAATGGCAGTGATATAGGTAGCCTATACCACAGTAAGGGGTGCATGCACCACCTTACCCAGGCTGCAGTAGCAGACCTGTGGTGTCACTTTGGCTGGCCTTCCAGGGGTGGCATAATACATGCTTCAGCCCCTGGCAGGCCTCTGGGGTACCTATGCCCTGGGTACATAGTAAACCATATACTAGGGACTTATAAAGGCACTCCAGATTCCAATCAAAGATGTACCTAAGGTACATGGAAACCATTTTAGAGAAGAAGCAGATAGACTGGGGCCCTGAATAGCAGGATCCCAGTCCAACTAAGTCATAAACCAGCAAAACACCAGGAAAAAAGTGGGGGCAACCATATAGTCAGATTCCACCTTCCTACATACTCTTCCCTGTTTCTGCACCTCTCTTGCGTCTATTTGCACCTCTCATGCATCTTTCTACACTTCTGTTGCCTCTTTCTGCACCTCTCTTACCTCTTACTGCACTCCCCTTCCCTGTTTCTGCACCTCTCTTCCGTCTTTCTGCACCTCTCATGCATCTTTCTACACTTTTGTCGCCTCTTTCTACACCTCTCTTGCCTCTTTCTCCACCTCTGTTGCTTCTTTATGCACCCCTCTTGCCTCTTTCTCCACCTCTCTTCCCTCTTTGGGCACCTCTCTTGCTTCTTTCTGCACCCTTCTTGCCTCTTTCTGCACTTATGTTGCCTCTTTCTGCACCTCTGTTGCTTCTTCCTGCACCAGTCTTGCCCCTTTCTGCACTCCTTTTTCCCTCTTCCTTTGCCTCTCTTGCCTGTTTCTGCTCCTCTCTTGCCTCTTTCTGTATTCCTTTTGCCTCTTTCTGCACCTCTGTTGCTTCTTTCTGTACCTTTCTTCCTCTTTCTGCAGTTCTCTTCCTTCTTTCTGCAACTTTCTTCCTCTTTCTATACTCGTCTTCCCTCTTTCTGCACCTCTCTGGTAGCTTTGTGCACCACTCTTGACTCTTTATGCACTTCTGTTGCCTCTTTCTGCACCTCTGTTGCTTCTTTCTGCACCACTCTTGCCCCTTTCTGCACTCCTTTTCCCTCTTTCTGTACCTCTCTTCCCTATTTCTGCACCTCTCTTGCATCTTTCTGCACCTCTCATTCATCTTTCTACACTTCTGTTGCTTCTTTCCACACCTCTCTTGCCGATTTCTGCAGTTCTCTTGTTTCTTTCTGCACCTCTCTTGCTTCTTTCTGCACCGCTCTTGCCTCTTTCTCCACCCCTTCCCTATTTCTGCACCTCTCTTGCTTCTTTCTGCACCCCTCTTGCCTCTCTCTGCACTCATCTTCCCTTTTTCTGCACCTCTCTTGTATCTTTGTACACCTCTCTTGCCTCTTTCTGCACTTCTTTTGCCTCTTTCTGCACCTCTGTTGCTTCTTTCTGCACCACTCTTGCCCCTTTCTGCACTCCTTTTCTCTCTTTCTGTACCTCTCTTGCCTGTTTCTGCACCTCTCTTGCCTCTTTCTGTATTCCTTTTGCCTCTTTCTGCACCTCTGTTGCTTCTTTCTGTACCTTTCTTCCTCTTTCTGCACTTCTTTTGCTTCTTTCTGTACCTTTCTTCCTATTTCAGCACTTCTTTTGCATATTTCTGCACCTCTATTGTCTTTTACTGAATCTCTTTGCCTCTTTCTGCACCTCTCTTTCCTTTTTACACCTCTGCTGCTTCTTTCTGCAATGTTCTTGCCTCTTTTTGCACCCTTCTTCACTCTTTGTGCATCTCTGTTGCCTGTTTGTGCATCTCTCTTGCCTCTTTCTGTATCCCTCTTGCCTCTTTATGCACCATTCTTGCCTCTTTCTGCACCTCTCTTGTCTCTTTCTGCACCCCCTTACCTCTTTCTGCACCTCTTTTTCCAATTTCTGCATCTCTCTTGCTTCTTTCTGTACATCTCTTGTCCCTTTCTACACCTGTCGTGCCTTTTACTGCACCTCTTTGCCTCTTTCTCCACCTCACTCTCTTCTTTCTGTACTTCACTTGCCTCTTTCTGCACTTCTCTTGCTTCTTTCTGCACTTCTCTTGCCTCTTTCTGTACCTCACTTACCTCTTTCTACACCTTACTCTCTTCTTTCTGCACCTCACTGGCCTCTTTATGCACCTCACTCTCTTCTTTCTGCACCTCACGTCCCTGTTTCTGTACCTCTCTTGCCTCATTCTGCACTTCTATTGCCTCTTTCTGCACCTCACCTGCCTCCGTCTGCACTTCTCTTGCCTCTTTCTGCACTTCACTTGCCTCTTTCTGCACCTCTTGTGTCTCTTTTTCTGCACTTCTCTTGCCTCGTTCTGTACTTCTCTGGCTTTTTTCTGTACTTCTCTTGCCTGTTTCTGCACTTCTCTTGCTTCTTTCTGCATCTCTCTTGCTTCTTTCTGCACTTCTCTTGGCCCTTTCTGCACTTCTCTTGCCCGTTTCTGCGCTTCTCTTGCCTCTTTATGCACTTCTCTTGCTTCTTTCTGCACTTCTCTTGCCTCTTTTGTCACTTCTCTTGGTTCTTTCTGTACCTCTCTTGCTTCTTTCTGCACCGTTCTTACCTCTTACTGCACCACTCTTCCCTCTTTCTGCACCTCTCATTCATCTTTCTACACTTCTGTTGCTTCTTTCCACACCTCTCTTGCCTCTTTCTGCAGTTCTCTTGTTTCTTTCTGCACCTCTCTTGCTTCTTTCTGCACCGCTCTTGCCTCTTTCTCCACCCCTTCCCTATTTCTGCACCTCTCTTGCTTCTTTCTGCACCCCTCTTGCCTCTCTCTGCACTCATCTTCCATTTTTCTGCACCTCTCTTGTATCTTTGTGCACCTCTCTTGCCTCTTTCTGCACTTCTTTTCCCTCTTTCTGTACCTCTCTTGCCTGTTTCTGCACCTCTCTTGCCTCTTTCTGTATTCCTTTTGCCTCTTTCTGCACCTCTGTTGCTTCTTTCTGTACCTTTCTTCCTCTTTCTGCACTTCTTTTGCTTCTTTCTGCACCTTTCTTCCTCTTTCTGTACTTCTTTTGCATCTTTCTGCACCTCTATTGTCTTTTACTGAATCTCTTTGCCTCTTTCTGCACCTCTCTTTCCTTTTTTACACCTCTGCTGCTTCTTTCTGCAATGTTCTTGCCTCTTTTTGCACCCTTCTTCACTCTTTGTGCATCTCTGTTGCCTGTTTGTGCATCTCTCTTGCCTCTTTCTGTATCCCTCTTGCCTCTTTATGCACCATTCTTGCCTCTTTCTGCACCTCTCTTGTCTCTTTCTGCACCCCCTTACCTCTTTCTGCACCTCTTTTTCCAATTTCTGCATCTCTCTTGCTTCTTTCTGTACATCTCTTGTCCCTTTCTACACCTGTCGTGCCTTTTACTGCACCTCTTTGCCTCTTTCTCCACCTCACTCTCTTCTTTCTGTACTTCACTTGCCTCTTTCTGCACTTCTCTTGCTTCTTTCTGCACTTCTCTTGCCTCTTTCTGTACCTCACTTACCTCTTTCTACACCTTACTCTCTTCTTTCTGCACCTCACTGGCCTCTTTATGCACCTCACTCTCTTCTTTCTGCACCTCACGTCCCTGTTTCTGTACCTCTCTTGCCTCATTCTGCACTTCTATTGCCTCTTTCTGCACCTCACCTGCCTCCGTCTGCACTTCTCTTGCCTCTTTCTGCACTTCACTTGCCTCTTTCTGCACCTCTCGTGTCTCTTTTTCTGCACTTCTCTTGCCTCGTTCTGTACTTCTCTGGCTTTTTTCTGTACTTCTCTTGCCTGTTTCTGCACTTCTCTTGCTTCTTTCTGCATCTCTCTTGCTTCTTTCTGCACTTCTCTTGGCTCTTTCTGCACTTCTCTTGCCCGTTTCTGCGCTTCTCTTGCCTCTTTATGCACTTCTCTTGCTTCTTTCTGCACTTCTCTTGCCTCTTTTGTCACTTCTCTTGGTTCTTTCTGTACCTCTCTTGCTTCTTTCTGCACCGTTCTTACCTCTTACTGCACCACTCTTCCCTCTTTCTGCACCTCTCTTGCCTCTTTCTGCATATCTGTTGCTTCTTTCTGTGACTCTCTTGCTTCTTTCTGCACCCCTCTTCCCTCTTTCTGCACCTCACGTGCCTCTTTCTGCACCCGTTACCTCTTTCTCCATCTCTCTTGTTTCTTTCTGCACCTCTCTTGCTTCATTCTGCACCGCTCTTGCCTCTTTCTCCACCCCTTCCCTATTTCTGCACCTCTCTTGCTTCTTTCTGCACCCCTCTTGCCTCTCTCTGCACTCATCTTCCCTTTTTCTGCACCTCTCTTGTATCTCTGTGCACCTCTCTTGCCTCTTTCTGCACTTCTTTTGCCTCTTTCTGCACCTCTGTTGCTTCTTTCTGCACCACTCTTGCCCCTTTCTGCACTCCTTTTCCCTCTTTCTGTACCTCTCTTGCCTGTTTCTGCTCCTCTCTTGCCTCTTTCTGTATTCCTTTTGCCTCTTTCTGCACCTCTGTTGCTTCTTTCTGTACCTTTCTTCCTCTTTCTGCACTTCTTTTGCTTCTTTCTGCACCTTTCTTCCTCTTTCTGTACTTCTTTTGCATCTTTCTGCACCTCTATTGTCTTTTACTGAATCTCTTTGCCTCTTTCTGCACCTCTCTTGCATTTTTTACACCTCTGCTGCTTCTTTCTTCAATGTTCTTGCCTCTTTTTGCACCCTTCTTCACTCCTTGTGCATCTCTGTTGCCTGTGTGTGCATCTCTCTTGCCTCTTTCTGTATCCCTCTTGCCTCTTTATGCACCATTCTTGCCTCTTTCTGCACCTCTCTTGTCTCTTTCTGCACCTCCCTTACCTCTTTCTGCACCTCTTTTGCCAATTTCTGCATCTCTGTTGCTTCTTTCTGTACATCTCTTGTCCCTTTCTACACCTGTCGTGCCTTTTACTGCACCTCTTTGCCTCTTTCTCCACCTCACTCTCTTCTTTCTGTACTTCACTTGCCTCTTTCTGCACTTCTCTTGCTTCTTTCTGCACTTCTCTTGCCTCTTTCTGTACCTCACTTACCTCTTTCTACACCTTACTCTCTTCTTTCTGCACCTCACTGGCCTCTTTATGCACCTCACTCTCTTCTTTCTGCACCTCATGTCCCTGTTTCTGTACCTCTCTTGCCTCATTCTGCACTTCTATTGCCTCTTTCTACACCTCACCTGCCTCTGTCTCACTTCTCTTGCCTCTTTCTGCACTTCTCTTGCCTCTTTCTGCACCTCTCGTGTCTCTTTTTCTGCACTTCTCTTGCCTCGTTCTGCACTTCTCTGGCTTTTTCTGTACTTCTCTTGCCTGTTTCTGCACTTCTCTTGCTTCTTTCTGCATCTCTCTTGCTTCTTTCTGCACTTCTCTTGGCCCTTTCTGCACTTCTCTTGCCCGATTCTGCGCTTCTCTTGCCTCTTTATGCACTTCTCTTGCTTCTTTCTGCACTTCTCTTGCCTCTTTTGGCACTTCTCTTGGTTCTTTCTGTGACTCTCTTGCTTCTTTCTGCACCCCTCTTCCCTCTTTCTGCACCTCACGTGCCTCTTTCTGCACCCGTTACCTCTTTCTCCATCTCTCTTGTTTCTTTCTGCACCTCTCTTGCTTCTTTCTGCACCGCTCTTGCCTCTTTCTCCACCCCTTCCCTATTTCTGCACCTCTCTTGCTTCTTTCTGCACCCCTCTTGCCTCTCTCTGCACTCATCTTCCCTTTTTCTGCACCTCTCTTGTATCTCTGTGCACCTCTCTTGCCTCTTTCTACACTTCTTTTGCCTCTTTCTGCACCTCTGTTGCTTCTTTCTGCACCACTCTTGACCCTTTCTGCACTCCTTTTCCCTCTTTCTGTACCTCTCTTGCCTGTTTCTGCACCTCTCTTGCCTCTTTCTGCATTCCTTATGCCTCTTTCTGCACCACTGTTGCTTCTTTCTGTACCTTTCTTCCTCTTTCTGCAGTTCTCTTCCTTCTTTCTGCAACTTTCTTCCTCTTTCTATACTCGTCTTCCCTCTTTCTGCACCTCTCTGGTAGCTTTGTGCACCACTCTTGACTCTTTATGCACTTCTGTTGCCTCTTTCTGCACCTCTGTTGCTTCTTTCTGCACCACTCTTGCCCCTTTCTGCACTCCTTTTCCCTCTTTCTGTACCTCTCTTCCCTATTTCTGCACCTCTCTTGCATCTTTCTGCACCTCTCATTCATCTTTCTACACTTCTGTTGCTTCTTTCCACACCTCTCTTGCCTCTTTCTGCAGTTCTCTTGTTTCTTTCTGCACCTCTCTTGCTTCTTTCTGCACCGCTCTTGCCTCTTTCTCCACCCCTTCCCTATTTCTGCACCTCTCTTGCTTCTTTCTGCACCCCTCTTGCCTCTCTCTGCACTCATCTTCCCTTTTTCTGCACCTCTCTTGTATCTTTGTGCACCTCTCTTGCCTCTTTCTGCACTTCTTTTGCCTCTTTCTGCACCTCTGTTGCTTCTTTCTGCACCACTCTTGCCCCTTTCTGCACTCCTTTTCCCTCTTCCTGTACCTCTCTTGCCTGTTTCTGCACCTCTCTTGCCTCTTTTTGTATTCCTTTTGCCTCTTTCTGCACCTCTGTTGCTTCTTTCTGTACCTTTCTTCCTCTTTCTGCACTTCTTTTGCTTCTTTCTGCACCTTTCTTCCTCTTTCTGTACTTCTTTTGCATCTTTCTGCACCTCTATTGTCTTTTACTGAATCTCTTTGCCTCTTTCTGCACCTCTCTTGCCTTTTTACACCTCTGCTGCTTCTTTCTGCACTCTTCTTGCCTCTTTTTGCACCCTTCTTCACTCATTGTGCATCTCTGTTGCCTGTTTGTGCATCTCTCTTGCCTCTTTCTGTATCCCTCTTGCCTCTTTATGCACCATTCTTGCCTCTTTCTGCACCTCTCTTGTCTCTTTCTGCACCCCCTTACCTCTTTCTGCACCTCTTTTTCCAATTTCTGCATCTCTCTTGCTTCTTTCTGTACATCTCTTGTCCCTTTCTACACCTGTCGTGCCTTTTACTGCACCTCTTTGCCTCTTTCTCCACCTCACTCTCTTCTTTCTGTACTTCACTTGCCTCTTTCTGCACTTCTCTTGCTTCTTTCTGCACTTCTCTTGCCTCTTTCTGTACCTCACTTACCTCTTTCTACACCTTACTCTCTTCTTTCTGCACCTCACTGGCCTCTTTATGCACCTCACTCTCTTCTTTCTGCACCTCACGTCCCTGTTTCTGTACCTCTCTTGCCTCATTCTGCACTTCTATTGCCTCTTTCTGCACCTCACCTGCCTCCGTCTGCACTTCTCTTGCCTCTTTCTGCACTTCACTTGCCTCTTTCTGCACCTCTCGTGTCTCTTTTTCTGCACTTCTCTTGCCTCGTTCTGTACTTCTCTGGCTTTTTTCTGTACTTCTCTTGCCTGTTTCTGCACTTCTCTTGCTTCTTTCTGCATCTCTCTTGCTTCTTTCTGCACTTCTCTTGGCCCTTTCTGCACTTCTCTTGCCCGTTTCTGCGCTTCTCTTGCCTCTTTATGCACTTCTCTTGCTTCTTTCTGCACTTCTCTTGCCTCTTTTGTCACTTCTCTTGGTTCTTTCTGTACCTCTCTTGCTTCTTTCTGCACCGTTCTTACCTCTTACTGCACCACTCTTCCCTCTTTCTGCATCTCTCTTGCCTCTTTCTGCATATCTGTTGCTTCTTTCTGTGACTCTCTTGCTTCTTTCTGCACCCCTCTTCCCTCTTTCTGCACCTCACGTGCCTCTTTCTGCACCCGTTACCTCTTTCTCCATCTCTCTTGTTTCTTTCTGCACCTCTCTTGCTTCATTCTGCACCGCTCTTGCCTCTTTCTCCACCCCTTCCCTATTTCTGCACCTCTCTTGCTTCTTTCTGCACCCCTCTTGCCTCTCTCTGCAATCATCTTCCCTTTTTCTGCACCTCTCTTGTATCTCTGTGCACCTCTCTTGCCTCTTTCTGCACTTCTTTTGCCTCTTTCTGCACCTCTGTTGCTTCTTTCTGCACCACTCTTGCCCCTTTCTGCACTCCTTTTCCCTCTTTCTGTACCTCTCTTGCCTGTTTCTGCTCCTCTCTTGCCTCTTTCTGTATTCCTTTTGCCTCTTTCTTCACCTCTTTTGCTTCTTTCTGTACCTTTCTTCCTCTTTCTGCACTTCTTTTGCTTCTTTCTGCACCTTTCTTCCTCTTTCTGTACTTCTTTTGCATCTTTCTGCACCTCTATTGTCTTTTACTGAATCTCTTTGCCTCTTTCTGCACCTCTCTTGCATTTTTTACACCTCTGCTGCTTCTTTCTTCAATGTTCTTGCCTCTTTTTGCACCCTTCTTCACTCCTTGTGCATCTCTGTTGCCTGTTTGTGCATCTCTCTTGCCTCTTTCTGTATCCCTCTTGCCTCTTTATGCACCATTCTTGCCTCTTTCTGCACCTCTCTTGTCTCTTTCTGCACCTCCCTTACCTCTTTCTGCACCTTTTTTGCCAATTTCTGCATCTCTCTTGCTTCTTTCTGTACATCTCTTGTCCCTTTCTACACCTGTCGTGCCTTTTACTGCACCTCTTTGCCTCTTTCTCCACCTCACTCTCTTCTTTCTGTACTTCACTTGCCTCTTTCTGCACTTCTCTTGCTTCTTTCTGCACTTCTCTTGCCTCTTTCTGTACCTCACTTACCACTTTCTACACCTTACTCTCTTCTTTCTGCACCTCACTGGCCTCTTTATGCACCTCACTCTCTTCTTTCTGCACCTCATGTCCCTGTTTCTGTACCTCTCGTGCCTCATTCTGCACTTCTATTGCCTCTTTCTGCACCTCACCTGCCTCTGTCTCACTTCTCTTGCCTCTTTCTGCACTTCTCTTGCCTCTTTCTGCACCTCTCGTGTCTCTTTTTCTGCACTTCTCTTGCCTCGTTCTGCACTTCTCTGGCTTTTTTCTGTACTTCTCTTGCCTGTTTCTGCACTTCTCTTGCTTCTTTCTGCATCTCTCTTGCTTCTTTCTGCACTTCTCTTGGCCCTTTCTGCACTTCTCTTGCCCGATTCTGCGCTTCTCTTGCCTCTTTATGCACTTCTCTTGCTTCTTTCTGCACTTCTCTTGCCTCTTTTGGCACTTCTCTTGGTTCTTTCTGTGACTCTCTTGCTTCTTTCTGCACCCCTCATCCCTCTTTCTGCACCTCACGTGCCTCTTTCTGCACCACGTTACCTCTTTCTCCATCTCTCTTGTTTCTTTCTGCACCTCTCTTGCTTCTTTCTGCACCGCTCTTGCCTCTTTCTCCACCCCTTCCCTATTTCTGCACCTCTCTTGCTTCTTTCTGCACCCCTCTTGCCTCTCTCTGCACTCATCTTCCCTTTTTCTGCACCTCTCTTGTATCTCTGTGCACCTCTCTTGCCTCTTTCTACACTTCTTTTGCCTCTTTCTGCACCTCTGTTGCTTCTTTCTGCACCACTCTTGCCCCTTTCTGCACTCCTTTTCCCTCTTTCTGTACCTCTCTTGCCTGTTTCTGCTCCTCTCTTGCCTCTTTCTGTATTCCTTTTGCCTCTTTCTGCACCTCTGTTGCTTCTTTCTGTACCTTTCTTCCTCTTTCTGCACTTCTTTTGCTTCTTTCTGCACCTTTCTTCCTCTTTCTGTACTTCTTTTGCATCTTTCTGCACCTCTATTGTCTTTTACTGAATCTCTTTGCCTCTTTCTGCACCTCTCTTGCATTTTTTACACCCCTGCTGCTTCTTTCTTCAATGTTCTTGCCTCTTTTTGCACCCTTCTTCACTCTTTGTGCATCTCTGTTGCCTGTTTGTGCATCTCTCTTGCCTCTTTCTGTATCCCTCTTGCCTCTTTATGCACCATTCTTGCCTCTTTCTGCACCTCTCTTGTCTCTTTCTGCACCTCCCTTACCTCTTTCTGCACCTCTTTTGCCAATTTCTGCATCTCTCTTGCTTCTTTCTGTACATCTCTTGTCCCTTTCTACACCTGTCGTGCCTTTTACTGCACCTCTTTGCCTCTTTCTCCACCTCACTCTCTTCTTTCTGTACTTCACTTGCCTCTTTCTGCACTTCTCTTGCTTCTTTCTGCACTTCTCTTGCCTCTTTCTGTACCTCACTTACCTCTTTCTACACCTTACTCTCTTCTTTCTGCACCTCACTGGCCTCTTTATGCACCTCACTCTCTTATTTCTGCACCTCATGTCCCTGTTTCTGTACCTCTCTTGCCTCATTCTGCACTTCTATTGCCTCTTTCTGTACCTCACCTGCCTCTGTCTCACTTCTCTTGCCTCTTTCTGCACTTCTCTTGCCTCTTTCTGCACCTCTCGTGTCTCTTTTTCTGCACTTCTCTTGCCTCGTTCTGCACTTCTCTGGCTTTTTTCTGTACTTCTCTTGCCTGTTTCTGCACTTCTCTTGCTTCTTTCTGCATCTCTCTTGCTTCTTTCTGCACTTCTCTTGGCCCTTTCTGCACTTCTCATGCCCGATTCTGCGCTTCTCTTGCCTCTTTATGCACTTCTCTTGCTTCTTTCTGCACTTCTCTTGCCTCTTTTGGCACTTCTCTTGGTTCTTTCTGTACCTCTCTTGCTTCTTTCTGCACCGTTCTTACCTCTTACTGCACCACTCTTGCCTCTTTCTGCATATCTGTTGCTTCTTTCTGTGACTCTCTTGCTTCTTTCTGCACTCCTCTTCCCTCTTTCTGCACCTCACGTGCCTCTTTCTGCACCCCTGTTACCTCTTTCTCCATCTCTCTTGTTTCTTTGTGCACCTCTCTTGCCTCTTTCTGCACTTCTGTTGACTTTTTTCGGCACCTCTGTTGCTCCTATCTGCACTTCTCTTGCCTCTTTCTGCACTCCTCTTGCCTCTTTCTTCACCTATGTTGATTTTTTCTGCACTTCTCTTGCTTCTTTTAAAACCTCTCTTGCTTCTTTCTGCACCCCTCTTGCCTCTGTCTGCACCCCTCTTCTGTCTTGCTGCATCTCTCTTGCCTCTTTCTACACCTCTCTTGCCACTTTCTGCACTTCTCTTGCCTCTTTCAGCACTTCTGTTTCTTCTTTCTGCACCTCTGTTGCTTTTTTCTGCACTTTTCTTGCTTTCTGCACCTTTCTTCCTTCTTTCTGCATCTGTCTTGCATCTTTCTGCACCCCTCTTCCATCTTTCTGCAGCTCTCTTGCCTCTTTTTGCACCTCTCTTCTCTCTTTCTGCACTTCACTTACCTCTTTCTGCACCTCTGTTGCTTCTTTCTGCACTCCTCTTCCCTGTTTCTGCACCTCTCTTGTGTCTTTCTGCATATCTCATGCATCTTTCTACACTTCTGTTGCCTCTTTCTACACCTCTCCTGCCTCTTTCTGCACCACTCTTGCCTCTTTCTACACCTCTGTTGCTTCTTTCTGCACCCCTCTTGCCTCTCTCTGCACTCATCTTCCCTTTTTCTGCACCTCTCTTGTATCTTTGTGCACCTCTCTTGCCTGTTTCTGCACTTCTGTTGCCTCTTTCTGCAACCCTGTTGCTTCTTTCTGCACCACTCTTGCCCCTTTCTGCACTCCTTTTCCCTCTTTCTGTACCTCTCTTGCCTGTTTCTGCACCTCTGTTGCTTCTTTCTGTACCTTTCTTCCTCTTTCTGCACTTCTCTTGCTTCTTTCTGCACCTTTCTTCCTCTTTCTACACTCGTCTTCTCTCTTTCTGCACATCTCTTATATCTTTGTGCACCTCTCTTACCTCTTTCTGCACTTCTGTTGCCTCTTTCTGCACCTCTGTTGCTTCTTTCTGCACCCTTTCTGCACTCCTTTTCCCTGTTTCTGTACCTCTCTTCCCTGTTTCTGCACCTCTCTTGCATCTTTCTCCACCTCTCATGCATCTTTCTACACTTCTGTTGCCTCTTTCTACACCTCTCTTGCCTCTTTCTGAAGTTCTCTTGTTTGTTTCTGCACCTCTCTTGCTTCTTTCTGCACACCTCTTGCCTCTTTCTCTACCCCTCTTCCCTCTTTCTGTACCTCTCTTGCTTCTTTTTGCACCCATATTGCCTCTCTCTGCACTCGTCTTCCCTCTTTCTGCACCTCTCCTGTATTTTTGTGCATCTCTGTTGCTTCTTTCTGCACCACTCTTGCCCCTTTCTGCACTCCTTTTCCCTCTTTCTGTACCTCTCTTCCCTGTTTCTGCACCTCTCTTGCATCTTTCTGCACCTCTCATTCATCTTTCTACACCTCTGTTGCTTCTTTCCACACCTCTCTTGCCTCTTTCTGCAGTTCTCTTGTTTCTTTCTGCACCTCTCTTGCTTCTTTCTGCACCCCTCTTGCCTCTCTCTGCACTCATCTTCCCTTTTTCTGCACCTGTCTTGTATCTTTGTGCACCTCTCTTGCCTCTTTCTGCACTTCTTTTGCCTCTTTCTGCACCTCTGTTGCTTCTTTCTGCACCACTCTTGCCCCCTTCTGCACTCTTTTTCCCTCTTTCTGAACCTCTATTGCCTGTTTCTGCACCTCTACTGCCTCTTTCTGTATTCCTTTTGCCTCTTTCTGCACCTCTGTTGCTTCTTTCTGTACCCTGCTTCCTCCTTCTGGACTTCTCTTGCTTCTTTCTGCACCTTTCTTCCTCTTTCTGCACTTCTGTTGCATTTTGCTGCACCTTTTTTGCTTCTTTCTCCACATCTCTTGTCCCTTTCTGCACCTCTCTTTTTTTAGTGCACCTCTTTGCCTCTTTCTGCACCTCTCTTGTCTCTTTCTGCACCTCCCTTACCTCTTTATGCACCTCTTTTGCCAATTTCTGCATCTCTCTTGCTTCTTTCTGCACATCTCTTCTCCCTTTCTGCCCCTGTCTTGCCTTTTACTGCATCTCTTTGCCTCTTTCTCCACCTCACTCTCTTCTTTCTGTATCTCACTTGCGCCTTTCTGCACCTCTCTTGCTTCTTTCTGCACTTCTCTTGCCTCTTTCTGCACCTTACTCTCTTCTTTCTGCACCTCACTGACCTCTTTCTGCACCTCACTCTTATCTTTCTGTACCTCTCTTCCCTGTTTCTGCACCTCTCTAGCATCTTTCTGCACCTCTCATTCATCTTTCTACACTTCTGTTGCCTCTTTCCACACCTCTCTTGCCTCTTTCTGCAGTTCTCTTTTTCTTTCTGCACCTCTCTTGCTTCTTTCTGCACCACTCTTGCCTCTTTCTCCACCCCTTCCCTCTTTCTGCACCTCTCTTGCTTCTTTCTGCACCCCTCTTGCCTCGCTCTGCACTCGTCTTCCCTCTTTGTGCACCTCTCTTGTATCTTTGTGCACCTGTCTTGTCTCTTTCTGCACTTCTTTTGCCTCTTTCTGCACCTCTGTCGCTTCTTTCTGCACCACTCTTGCCCCTTTCTGCACTGCTTTTCTCTCTTTCTGTACCTCTCTTGCCTGTTTCTGCACCTCTCTTGCCTCTTTCTGTATTCCTTTTGCCTTTTTCTGCACCTCTGTTGCTTCTTTCTGTACCTTTCTTCTTCTTTCTGCACTTCTCTTGCTTCTTTCTGTGCCTTTCTTCCTATTTCAGCACTTCTTTTGCATATTTCTGCACCTCTTGTGCTTCTTTCTGCACATCTCTTGTCCCTTTCTGCACCTCTCCTGTCTTTTACTGCACCTTTTTGCCTCTTTCTGCACCTCTCTTGCTTTTTTACACCTCTGTTGCTTCTTTCTGCACTCTTCTTGCCTCTTTTTGCACCCTTCTTCACTCATTGTGCATCTCTGTTGCCTGTTTGTGCATCTCTCTTGCCTCTTTCTGTACCCCTTTTGCCTCTTTATGCACCATTCTTGCCTCTTTCTGCACCTATCTTGTCTCTTTCTGCACTTCTCTTGCATCTTTCTGCACCTCTCTTGCCTCTTACTGCAACCCTCTTGCCTCTTTCTGCACTCGTCTTCCCTGTTTCTGCACATCTCTTGCGTCTTTTTGCACCTCTCATGCATCTTTCTACACTTCTGTTGCCTCTTTCTGCACCTCTCTTGCCTTTTTCTGCACCACTCTTGCCTCTTTCTCCACCTCTGTTGCTTCTTTATGCACCCCTCTTGCCTCTTTCTCCACCTCTCTTCCCTCTTTGTGCACCTCTCTTGCTTCTTTCTGCACCCTTCTTGCCTCTCTCTGCACTCGTCTTCCCTCTTTATGCACCTCTCTTATAGCTTTGTGCACCTCTCTTGACTCTTTCTGCACTTCTGTTGCCTCTTTCTGCACCTCTGTTGCTTCGTTCTGCACCACTCTTGCCCTTTGCTGCACTCCTTTTCCCTCTTTCTGTACCTCTCTTCCCTGTTTCTGCACCTCTCTAGCATCTTTCTGCACCTCTCATTCATCTTTCTACACTTCTGTTGCTTCTTTCCACACCTCTCTTGCCTCTTTCTGCAGTTCTCTTGTTTCTTTCTGCACCTCTCTTGCTTCTTTCTGCACCCCTCTTGCCTCTCTCTGCACTCATCTTCCCTTTTTCTGCACCTGTCTTGTATCTTTGTGCACCTCTCTTGCCTCTTTCTGCACTTCTTTTGCCTCTTTCTGTACCTTTGTTGCTTCTTTCTGCACCACTCTTGCCCCTTTCTGCACTCCTTTTCCCTCTTTCTGCACCCCTCTTGCCTCTCTCTGCACTCGTCTTCCCTCTTTCTGCACCTCTCTTGTATCTTTGTGCACCTCTCTTGTATCTTTGTGCACCTCTCTTGCCTGTTTCTGCACTTCTGTTGCCTCTTTCTGCAACCCTGTTGCTTCTTTCTGCACCACTCTTGCCCCTTTCTGCACTCCTTTTCCCTCTTTCTGTACCTGTCTTGCCTGTTTCTGCACCTCTCTTGCCTCTTTCTTTATTCCTTTTGCCTCTTTCTGCACCTCTGTTGCTTCTTTCTGTACCTTTCTTCCTCTTTCTGCACTTATCTTGCTTCTATCTGCACCTTTCTTCCTCTTTCTACACTCGTCTTCTCTCTATATCTTTGTGCACCTCTCTTACCTCTTTCTGCACTTCTGTTGCCTCTTTCTGCACCTCTGTTGCTTCTTTCTGCACCCTTTCTGCACTCCTTTTCCCTGTTTCTGTACCTCTATTCCCTGTTTCTGCACCTCTCTTGCGCCTTTCTGCACCTCTCATGCATCTTTCTACACTTCTGTTGCCTCTTTCTACACCTCGTTTGCCTCTTTCTGCAGTTCTCTTGTTTGTTTCTGCACCTCTCTTGCTTCTTTCTGCACCTCTCTTGCCTCTTTCTCTACCCTCTTCCCTCTTTCTGTACCTCTCTTGCTTCTTTCTGCACCCCTCTTGCCTCTCTCCGCACTCGTCTTCCCTCTTTCTGCACCTCTCTTGTATCTTTGTGCACCTCTCTTGCCTCTTTCTGCACTTCTGTTGCCTCTTTCTGCACCTCTGTTGCTTCTTTCTGCACCACTCTTCCCCCTTTCTGCAGTCTTTTTCCCTCTTTCTGTACCTCTATTGCCTGTTTCTGCACCTCTACTGCCTCTTTCTGTATTCCTTTTGCCTCTTTCTGCACCTCTGTTGCTTCTTTCTGTACCCTGCTTCCTCCTTCTGGACTTCTCTTGCTTCTTTCTGCACCTTTCTTCCTCTTTCTGCACTTCTGTTGCATTTTTCTGCACCTTTCTTGCTTCTTTCTCCACATCTCCTGTCCCTTTCTGCACCTCTCTTGCCTTTTTTACACCTCTGCTGCTTCTTCCTCCAATGTTCTTACCTCTTTTTGAACCCTCCTTCACTCTTTGTGCATCTCTGTTGCCTGTTTGTGCATCTCTCTTGCTTCTTTCTGTATGCCTTGTGCCTCTTTATGCACCATTCTTGCCTCTTTCTGCACCTCTCTTGTCTCTTTATGCACCTCCCTTACCTCTTTATGCACCTCTTTTGCCAATTTCTGCATCTCTCTTGCTTCTTTCTGCACATCTCTTCTCCCTTTCTGCACCTGCCTTGCCTTTTACTGCATCTCTTTGCCTCTTTCTCCACCTCACTCTCTTCTTTCTGTACCTCACTTGCCTCTTTCTGAAAGTCTCTTGCTTCTTTCTGCACTTCCCTTGCCTCTTTCTGCACCTTACTCTCTTCTTTCTGCACCTCACTGACCTCTTTCTGCACCTCACTCTTATCTTTCTGCACCTCACTTCCCTCTTGCTGTACCTCTCTTGCCTCATTCTGCACTTCTATTGCCTCTTTCTGTACCTCACTTGCTTCTTTCTGCACTTCTCTTGCCTCTTTCTGCACTTCTCTTGCCTCTTTATGCACCTCTCTTGTCTCTTTCTGCACTTCTCATGCCTCTTTCTGCACTTCTCTGGCTTTTTTCTGTACTTCTCTTGCCTGTTTCTGCACTTCTCTTGCTTCTTTCTGCATCTCTCTTGCTTCTTTCTGCACTTCTCTTGCCCCTTTCTGCACTTCTCTTTCCCATTTCTGCTCTTCTCTTGCCTCTTTCTGTGCTTCTCTTGCTTCTTTCTGCACTTCTCTTGCCTCTTTTGGCACTTCTCTTGGTTCTTTCTGTACCTCTCTTGCTTCTTTCTGTACCCCTCTTCCCTCTTTCTGCACCTCTCTTGCCTCTTTCTGCACCCCTGTTACCTCTTTCTGCACCTCTCTTGCCTCTTTCTGCACATCTGTTGCTTCTTTCTGTACCTCTCTTCCGTCTTTCTGCACGTCTCTTGCCTCTTTCTGCACCCCTGTTCCTTCTTTCTGCACCTCTCTTGCATGTTTCACTACCTCTCTTGCCTCTTTCTGCAGTTCTCTTCCTTCTTTCTGCATCTGTCTTGCATCTTTCTGCATCCCTCTTCCATCTTTCTGCAGCTCTCTTGCTTCTTTCTGCACCCCTCTTCCCTCTTTCTGCACCTCTCTTGCCTCTTTCTGTACGTCTCTTCTCTCTTTCTGCACTTCTCTTGCCTCTTTCTGCACCTCTGTTGCTTCTTTGTGCAACTCTCTTGCCTCTTTTTGTATTCCTTTTGCCTCTTTCTGCACCTCTGGTGCTTCGTTCTGTACCTTTCTTCTTCTTTCTGCACTTCTCTTGCTTCTTTATGTACCTTTCTTCCTCTTTCTGCACTTCTGTTGCATCTTTCTGCACCTCTCTTGCTTCTTTCTGCACGTCTCTTGTCCCTTTCGGCACCTCTATTGTCTTTTACTGCACCTCTTTGCCTCTTTCTGCACCTCGCTTGCCTTTTTTACACCTTTGCTGCTTCTTTCTGCAATATTCTTGCCTCTTTTTGCACCCTTCTTCATTCTTTGTGCATCTCTGTTGCCTGTTTGCGCATCTCTCTTGCTTCTTTCTGTATACCTCTTGCCTCTATATGCACCATTCTTCCCTCTTTCTGCACTTCTATTGCCTCTTTCTGCACCTCCCCTACCTCTTTCTGCACCTCTTTTGCCAATTTCTGTATCTCTCTTTCTTCTTTCTGCACATCTCTTGTCCCTTTCTGCACCTGTCTTGCCTTTTACTGCATCTCTTTGCCTCTTTCTCCACCTTACTCTCTTCTTTCTGTACCTCACTTGCCTCTTTCTGAATGTCTCTTGCTTCTTTCTGCACTTCTCTTGCCTCTTTCTGTACCTCACTTACTTCTTTCTGAACCTTACTCTTTTCTTTCTGCACCTCACTGGCCTCTTGCTGCACCTCACTCTTATCTTTCTGCACCTCACTTCCCTCTTTCTGTACCTCTCTTGCCTCTTTCTGCACTTCGATTGCCTCTTTCTGAACCTCACTTGCCTCTTTCTGCACTCACTCTTGCCTCTTTCTGCACTTCTCTTGCCTCTTTCTGTACCTCTCTTGTCTCTTTCTGCACTTCTCTTGCCTCTTTCTGCACTCCTCTGGCTTTTTCTGTACTTCTCTTGCCTGTTTCTGCACTCTTGTTGCTTCTTTCTGCATCTCTCTTGCTACTTTCTGCACTTTTCTTGCCCCTTTCTGCATTTCTCTTTCCCTTTTCTGCTCTTCTCTTGCCTCTTTCTTTGCTTCTCTTGCTTCTTTCTGAACTTCTCTTGCCTCTTTTGGCACTTCTCTTCGTTCTTTCTGTACCTCTCTTGCTTTTTATGCACCCCTCTTGCCTCTTACTGCACCACTCTTCCCTCTTTCTGCACCTCTCTTGCCTCTTTCTGCACATCTGTTGCTTCTTTCTGTGCCTCGCTTCCTTCTTTCTGCACCCCTCTTCCCTCTTTCTGCACCTCTCTTGCCTCTTTCTGCACCTCTGTTACCTCTTTCTGCACCTCTCTTGCATGTTTCTGCACCTCTCTTGCCTCTTTCTGCAGTTCTCTTGCCTCTTTCTGTACCTCTGTTGCTCCTTTCTGCACGTCTCTTTCCTCTTACTGCACTACTGTTTCTTCTTTCTGCACCTCCGTTGCTTCTTTCTGCACTTCTCTTGCTTCTTTCTGCACCTCTCTTCCTTCTTTCTGCATCTGTCTTGCATCTTTCTGCACCCCTCTTCCATCCTTCTGCAGCTCTCTTGCCTCTTTCTGGACCTCTCTTGTCTCTTTCTGCACTTCTCTTGCCTTTTTCTGCACCTCTGTTGCTTCTTTGTGCACCTCTCTTCCCTCTTTTTGTATTCCTTTTGCCTCTTTCTGCACCTCTGGTGCTTCGTTCTGTACCCTTTTTCCTCTTTCTGCACTTCTCTTGCTTCTTTATGCACCTTTCTTCCTCTTTCTGCACTTCGGTTGCATCTTTCTGCACCTCTCTTGCTTCTTTCTGCACGTCTCTTCTCCCTTTCGGCACCTCTATTGTCTTTTACTGCACCTCTTTGCCTCTTTCTGTACCTCTCTTGCTTTTTTACACCTCTGCTGCTTCTTTCTGCAATGTTTTTGCCTCTTTTTGCACCCTTCTTCATTCTTTCTGCATCTCTGTTGCCTGTTTGCGCATCTCTCTTGCTTCTTTCTGTATACCTCTTGCCTCTATATGCACCATTCTTCCCTCTTTCTGCACCTCTCTTGTCTCTTTCTTAACCTCCCTTACCTCTTTTTGCACCACTTTTGCCAATTTCTGCATTTCTTTTGCTTCTTTCTGCACATCTCTTGTCCCTTTCTGCACCTGTCATGCATTTTACTGCACCTCTTTGCCTCTTTCTCCACCTCTTTCTCCACCTCACTCTTTTCTTTCTGTACCTCACTTACTTCTTTCTGCACTTCTCTTGCTTCATTCTCCACTTCTCTTGCCTCTTTCTGTACCTCACTTACCTCTTTCTGCACCTTACTCTCTTCTTTCTGCACCTCACTGGCCTCTTTCTGCACTTAACTCTCTTCTTTCTGTACCTCACTTCCCTCTTTCTGTGCTTCTCTTGCCTCTTTTTGCAATTCTATTGCCTCTTTCTGCACCTCACCTGCCTCTTTCTGCACTTCTCTTGTCTATTTCTGTGCTCCTCTTGCCTCTTTCTGTACCTCTCTTGTCTCTTTCTGCACTTCTCTTGCCTCTTTCTGCACTTCTCTGGCTTTTTTCTGTACTTCCCTTGCCTGTTTCTGCACTTCTCTTGCTTCTTTCTGCATCTCTCTTGCTTCTTTCTGCACTTCTCTTGCCTGTTTCTGCACTTCTCTTTCCCATTTCTGCTCTTCTCTTGCCTCTTTCTGTGCTTCTCTTGCCTCTTTCTGCACTTCTCTTGCTTCTTTCTGCACTTCTCTTGCCTCTTTTGGCACTTCTCTTGGTTCTTTCGGTACCTCTCTTACTTCTTTCTGCACCCCTCTTGCCTCTTACTGCATCACTCTTCCCTCTTTCTGCACCTCTATTGCCTCTTTCTGCACATCTGTTGTTTCTTTATGCACTTCTCTTGCTTTTTATGGATCTCTCCTGCTTCTTTCTGCAACTCTCTTGCCTCTTTCTGCACCTCTGTCAGTTGTTTCTGTACTTCTCTTGCTTCTTTCAGCTTTTCTCTTGCTTCATTCTGCACCTGTATTGCCTTTTACTGCATCTCTTTGCCTCTTTCTTCACCTCACTCTCTTCTTTCTGCACCTCACTTGCCTCTTTCTGCACTTCTCTTGCTTTTCTGCTCTACTCTTGCCTCTTTCTGCACCTCACTTTCCTCTTTCTGCACGTTACTCTCTTCTTTCTGCACCTTACTTGCCTCTTTCTGCACCTCACTCTCTTCTTTCTGCCCCTCAATTCCTTCTTTCTGTACCTCTCTTGCCTCTTTCTGTACTTCCATTGCCTCTTTTAGCACCTCACTTGCCTCTTACTGCACTTCTATTGCCTCATTCTGCACCTCTCTTGCCTCTTTCTGCAACTCTCTTGTCTCTTTCTGCACTTCTCTTGCTTCTTTCTACACTTCTCTTGCTTCTTTCTGCACTTCTCTTGGCCCTGTCTGCACTTCTCTTGCCCGTTTCTGCGCTTCTCTTGCCTCTTTATGCACTTCTCTTGCTTCTTTCTGCACTTCTCTTGCCTCTTTTGGCACTTCTCTTGGTTCTTTATGTACCTCTCTTGCTTCTTTCTGCACCGTTCATGCCTCGTACTACACCACTCTTCCCTCTTTCTGCACCTCTCTTGCCTCTTTCTGCATATCTGTTGCTACTTTCTGTGACTCTCTTGCTTCTTCCTGCACCCCTCTTCCCTCTTTCTGCACCTCACGTGCCTCTTTCTGCACCCCTGTTACCTCTTTCTGCATCTCTCTTTTTTTTTGTGCACCTCTCTTGCCTCTTTCTGCAATTCTGTTGACTTTTTCTGCACCTCTTTTGCTCCTGTCTGCACTTCTCTTGCCTCTTTCTGCACTCCTCTTGCCTCTTTCTTCACCTCTGTTGATTTTTTCTGCACTTCTCTTGCTTCTTTTAAAACCTCTCTTGCTTCTTTCTGCACTCCTCTTGCCTCTGTATGCACCCCTCTACCGTCTTGCTGCATCTCTCTTGCCTCTTTCTACACTTCTCTTGCTACTTTCTGCACTTCTCTTGCCTCTTTCTGCACTTCAGTTTCCTCTTTCTTCACCTCTGTTGCTTCTTTCTGCACTTCTCTTGCTTCTTTCTGCACCTCTCTTCCTTCTTTCTGCATCTGTCTTGCATCTTTCTGCACCCCTCTTCCATCTTTCTGCAGCTCTCTTGCCTCTTTTTGCATCTCTCTTCTCTCTTTCTGCACTTCGCTTGCCTCTTTCTGCACCTCCGTTGCTTCTTTCTGCACTCCTCTTCCCTGTTTCTGCACCTCTCTTGTGTCTTTCTGCACATCTCATGCATCTTTCTACACTTCTGTTGCCTCTTTCTACACCTCTCTTGCCTCTTTCTACACCTCTGTTGCTTCTTTCTGCACCCCTCTTGCCTCTTTCTCCACCCCTCTTCCCTCTTTCTGCACCTGTCTTGCTTCTTTCTGCACCCCTCTTGCCTCTCTCTGCACTCGTCTTCCCTCTTTCTACACCTCTCTTGTATCTTTGTGCACCTCTCTTGCCTGTTTCTGCACTTCTGTTGCCTCTTTCTGCAACCCTGTTGCTTCTTTCTGCACCACTCTTGCCCCATTCTGCACTCCTTTTCCCTCTTTCTGTACCTCTCTTGCCTGTTTCTGCACCTCTCTTGCCTCTTTCTTTATTCCTTTTGCCTCTTTCTGCACCTCTGTTGCTTCTTTCTGTACCTTTCTTCCTCTTTCTGCACTTCTCTTGCTTCTTTCTGCACCTTTCTTCCTCTTTCTACACTCGTCTTCTCTCTTTCTGCACGTCTCTTATATCTTTGTGCACCTCTCTTACCTCTTTCTGCACTTCTGTTGCCTCTTTCTGCACCTCTGTTGCTTCTTTCTGTACCCTTTCTGCACTCCTTTTCCCTGTTTCTGTACCTCTCTTCCCTGTTTCTGCACCTCTCTTGTGCCTTTCTGCACCTCTCATGCATCTTTCTACACTTCTGTTGCCTCTTTCTACACCTCGCTTGCCTCTTTCTGCAGTTCTCTTGTTTGTTTCTGCACCTCTCTTGCTTCTTTCTGCACCCCTCTTGCCTCTTTCTCTACCCCTCTTCCCTCTTTCTGTACCTCTCTTGCTTCTTTCTGCACCCCTATTGCCTCTCTCTGCACTCGTCTTCCCTCTTTCTGCACCTCTCTTGTATCTTTGTGCATCTCTCTTGCCTCTTTCTGCACTTCTGTTGCCTCTTTCTGCACCTCTGTTGCTTCTTTCTGCACCACTCTTGCCCCTTTCTGCAGTCTTTTTCCCTCTTTCTGAACCTCTATTGCCTGTTTCTGCACCTCTACTGCCTCTTTCTGTATTCCTTTTGCCTCTTTCTGCACCTCTGTTGCTTCTTTCTGTACCCTACTTCCTCCTTCTGGTCTTCTCTTGCTTCTTTCTGCACCTTTCTTGCTTCTTTCTCCACATCTCTTGTCCCTTTCTGCACCTCTCTTGTCTTTTAGTGCACCTCTTTGCTTCTTTCTGCACCTCTCTTGCCTTTTTTACACCTCTGCTGCTTCTTCCTGCAATGTTCTTGCCTCTTTTTGAACCCTCCTTCACTCTTTGTGCATCTCTGTTGCCTGTTTGTGCATCTCTCTTGCTTCTTTCTGTATGCCTCGTGCCTCTTTATGCACCATTCTTGCCTCTTTCTGCACCTCTCTTGTCTCTTTCTGCACCTCCCTTACCTCTTTATGCACCTCTTTTGCCAATTTCTGCATCTCTCTTGCTTCTTTCTGCACATCTCTTCTCCCTTTCTGCACCTGTCTTGCCTTTTACTGCATCTCTTTGCCTCTTTCTCCACCTCACTCTCTTCTTTCTGTACCTCACTTGCCTCTTTCTGAACGTCTCTTGCTTCTTTCTGCACTTCTCTTGCCTCTTTCTGCACCTTACTCTCTTCTTTCTGCACCTCACTGACCTCTTTCTGCACCTCACTCTTATCTTTCTACACCTCACTTTCCTCTTGCTGTACCTCTCTTGCCTCTTTCTGCACTTCTATTGCCTCTTTCTGTACCTCACTTGCCTCTTTCTACACTACTCTTGCCTCTTTCTGCACTTCTCTTGCCTCTTTCTGCACTTCTCTGGCTTTTTTCTGTACTTCTCTTGCCTGTTTCTGCACTCCTGTTGCTTCTTTCTGCATCTCTCTTGCTACTTTCTGCACTTCTCTTGCCGCTTTCTGCATTTCTCTTTCCCTTTTCTGCTCTTCTCTTGCCTCTTTCTTTGCTTCTCTTGCTTCTTTGTGAACTTCTCTTGCCTCTTTTGGCACTTCTCTTGGTTCTTTCTGTACCTCTCTTGCTTTTTATGCACCCCTCTTGCCTCTTACTGCACCACTCTTCCCTCTTTCTGCACCTCTCTTGCCTCTTTCTGCACATCTGTTGCTTCTTTCTGTGCCTCGCTTCCTTCTTTCTGCACCCCTCTTCCCTCATTCTGCACCTCTCTTGCCTCTTTCTGCACCCCTGTTACCTCTTTCTGCACCTCTCTTGCATGTTTCTGCACCTCTCTTGCCTCTTTCTGCAGTTCTCTTGCCTCTTTCTGTACCTCTGTTGCTCCTTTCTGCACGTCTCTTTCCTCTTCCTGCACTACTGTTTCTTCTTTCTGCACCTCTGTTGCTTCTTTCTGCACTTCTCTTGCTTCTTTCTGCACCTCTCTTCCGTCTTTCTGCATCTGTCTTGCATCTTTCTGCACCCCTCTTCCATCTTTCTGCAGCTCTCTTGCCTCTTTTTGTACCTCTCTTCTCTCTTTCTGCACTTCTCTTGCCTCTATATGCACCATTGTTCCCTCTTTCTGCACCTCTCTTGTCTCTTTCTGCATCTCCCTTACCTCTTTTTGCATCTCTTTTGCTTCTTTCTGCACATCTCTTGTCCCTTTCTGCACCTGTCATGCATTTTACTGCACCTCTTTGCCTCTTTCTCCACCTCACTCTTTTCTTTCTGTACCTCACTTGCTTCTTTCTGCACTTCTCTTGCTTCATTCTCCACTTCTCTTGCCTCTTTCTGTACCTCACTTACCTCTTTCTGCACCTTACTGGCCTCTTTCTGCACCTCACTCTCTTCTTTATGTACCTCACTTCCCTCTTTCTGTGCTTCTCTTGTCTCTTTTTGCAATTCTATTGCCCCTTTCTGCACCTCACCTGCCTCTTTCTGCACTTCTCTTGTCTATTTCTGTGCTCCTCTTGCCTCTTTCTGTACCTCTCTTGTCTCTTTCTGCACTTCTATTGCGTCTTTCTGCACTTCTCTGGCTTTTTTCTGAACTTCCCTTGCCTGTTTCTGCACTTCTCTTGCTTCTTTCTGCATCTCTCTTGCTTCTTTCTGCACTTCTCTTGTCTGTTTATGCACTTCTCTTTCCCATTTCTGCTCTTCTCTTGCCTCTTTCTGTGCTTCTCTTGCCTCTTTCTGCACTTCTCTTGCTTCTTTCTGCACTTCTCTTGCCTCTTTTGGCACTTCTCTTGGTTCTTTCGGTACCTCTCTTGCTTCTTTCTGCACCCCTCTTGCCTCTTACTGCACCACTCTTCCCTCTTTCTGCACCTCTCTTGCCTCTTTCTGCACATCTGTTGTTTCTTTATGCACTTCTCTTGCTTTTTATGGATCTCTCCTGCTTCTTTCTGCAACTCTCTTGCCTCTTTCTGCACCTCTGTCAGTTGTTTCTGTACTTCTCTTGCTTCTTTCAGCTTTTCTCTTGCTTCATTCTGCACCTGTATTGCCTTTTACTGCATCTCTTTGCCTCTTTCTTCACCTCACTCTCTTCTTTCTGCACCTCACTTGCCTCTTTCTGCACTTCTCTTGCTTTTCTGCTCTTCTCTTGCCTCTTTCTGCACCTCACTTTCCTCTTTCTGCACGTCACTCTCTTCTTTCTGCACCTTACTTGCCTCTTTCTGCACCTCACTCTCTTCTTTCTGCCCCTCAATTCCTTCTTTCTGTACCTCTCTTGCCTCTTTCTGTATTTCCATTGCCTCTTTTTGCACCTCACTTGCCTCTTATTGCACTTCTATTGCCTCATTCTGCACCTCTCTTGCCTCTTTCTGCACCTCTCTTGTCTCTTTCTGCACTTCTCTTGCTTCTTTCTACACTTCTCTTGCCCCTTTCTGCACTTCTTTTGCCCCTTTCTGCGCTTCTTTTGCCTCTTTTGGCACTTCTTTTGGTTCTTTCTATACCTCTCTTGCTTCTTTCTGCACCCCTCTTCCCTCTTTCTGCACCTCTCTTGCCTCTTTCTGCACATCTGCTGCTTCTTTCTGAAGTTCTCTTGCTTCATTCTGCACCTCTCTTGCTTCTTTCTGCAACCCTCTTGCTTCTTTCTGTACCCCTCTTGCCTCTTTCTGTACCTCTCTTCCATCTTTCTACACCTCTCTTGCCTCTTTCTGCACCTCTCTTGCCTCTTTCTGCAGCCCTCTTCCCTCTTTATGTACCTATCTTGCTTCTTTCTGCAGCTCTCTTGTCTCTTTCTGCACCTCTATTGCCTCTTTCTACATATCTGTTGCTTTTTTCTGCACTTTTCTTGCTTCTTTCTGCACCTCTCTTGCTTCTTCTGCAACCCTCTTGCCCCTTTCTGCACCTCTGTTGGTTGTTTCTGTACTTCTCTTGCTTCTTTCTGTACTTCTCTTGCTTCTTTCTGCACCCCTCTTGCCTCTTTCTGTACCTCTCTTCCCTCTTTCTACACCTTTCTTGCCTCTTTATGCACCTATCTTGCCTCTTTCTGCACTTCACTTGCCTATTTCTGCTCTTCTCTTGCCTCCTTCTGCACTTCTGTTGCTTCCTTTTTTTTTTTTTTTTATTAGCCACAAACTCAAGTCACAAGCCATTGTTTCAAATAAAGCACAGAAGAGAGCATAAAATATCAAAAAAAAGGTTGAAGCTCTTACAAATAGGTACAAACACAAAATTAACTTCAAAGTTAACAAAACAGTGATAAAGCAGTAATACTACAAAATCAGCTAGTCCCACCGCAAGCTAGACCAAACCCTCTCAAATTTAACCAGTGAGGGTCGGCCCCTGGTCTTTGCTAGAGCGAATTCCATTTCATAGACCCCCCTCAGTAACAACCAAAATTCTGATATTTTGGGACTCCTTGTTTCAATCCAAACCCTGGAAATACACAATCGGGCACAAACAATAAAAATTGAAACTAAATATTTAGATACATTGCCCGAATCTGAGACTGTCCCCAATAAAATTTCCTTTTCTGTTAGTTGAGTATCCTTCCCAAAAAGATTGCTCAACTCTCGAGTGATCTTGCACCAAAAAGTACTTAAATTTGGGCAAGTAACAAACATGTGTCGCAAATCAGCAGCGAATTCATAACATTTGGGACAATGTGTCTTAGTCGAACCATGGGACCCAACCCATTTTGAGATAACCCTAGGAGTATAATACAGCATAAACATAATGCAATGCTGTTGCAGTTTCAAGTTGATTGAGGTAACCGCGGTGTTAATTAAGGCCAATGATTCGGAAATCTGTTGCTTCCTTCTGCACTTCTCTTTCTTTTTTCTGCACCTCTCTTGCCTCTTTCTGTACCGCTCTTGCCTCTTTCTGCACCTGTTTTCCCTCTTCCTGCACCTCTCTTGTATCTTTGTGCACCTCTCTTGCCTCTTTCTGCACTTCTATTACCTGTTTATGCACCTCTGTTGCTTCTTTCTGCACCTCTCTTGCTTCTTTCGACACCCATCTTGCCTCTTTTTGCACCCGTCTTGCCTCTTTCTGCACACCTCTTGCCTCTTTCTGCACCTCTCCTGCCTCTTTCTGCATCTCTCTTGCCTCTTTCTGTACCTCTCTTCCCTCTTTATGTACCTCCGTTGCTTCTTTCTGCACTTCTCTTGCTTCTTTCTGCACTACTCTTGCTTCTTTCTGTACCTCTCTTGCTTCTTTCTGCAACCCTTGTGCCTCTTTCTGCACCTCTGTTGCTTCTTTCTGCAGTTGTCTTGTTTCTTTCTCCACCTCTCTTGCTTCTTTCTGTAACCCTCTTTCTGCACCTCTGTTGGTTGTTTCTGTACTTCTCTTGCATCTTTCTGCTCTTCTCTTGCTACTTTCTGCACCACTCTTGCTTCTTTCTGTACCCCTCTTCCCTCTTTCTATACCTCTCTTGCCTCTTTCTGTACCCCTCTTGCCTCTTTCTGTACCTCTCTTCCCTCTTTCAACACCTCTCTTGCCTCTTTCTACACCTATCTTGCCTCTTTCTGCACTTCTCTTACTTTATTCTGCACCTCTCTTGCTTCTTTCTGCAACCCTCTTGCCTCTTTCTGCATCTCTGTTAGTTGTTTCTGTACTTCTCTTGCATCTTTCTGCTCTTCTCTTGCTACTTTCTGCACCACTCTTGCTTCTTTCTGTACCCCTCTTCCCTCTTTCTATACCTCTCTTGCCTCTTTCTGTACCCCTCTTGCCTCTTTCTGTACCTCTCTTCCCTCTTTCAACACCTCTCTTGCCTCTTTCTACACCTATCTTGCCTCTTTCTGCACTTCTCTTACCTCTTTCTGCTCTTCTCTTGCCTCCTTCTGCACTTCTGTTGCTTCTTTCTGCACTTCTTTCTTTTTTCTGCCCCTCTCTCGCCTCTTTCTGTACCCCTCTTGCCTCTTCCTACACTCGTTTTCCCTCTTCCTGCACCTCTCTTGTGTCTGTGTGCACCTCTCTTGCCTCTTTCTGCACTTCTGTTGCCTCTTTCTGCACCTCTGTTGCTTCTTTCTGCACCTCTCTTGCTTCTTTCGACACCCGTCTTGTCTCTTTCTGCACCTGTCTTGCCTCTTCCTGCACACCTCTTCCCTCTTTCTGCACCTCTCCTGCCTCTTTCTGCATCTCTCTTGCCTCTTTCTGCATCTCTCTTCCCTCTTTCTGTACCTCCGTTGCTTCTTTATGCACTTCTCTTGCTTCTTTCTGTACTTCTCTTGCTTCTTTCTGCACCTCTCTTGCTTCTTTCTTCAACCCTTGTGCCTCTTTCTGCACTTCTGTTGCTTCTTTCTGCAGTTCTCTTGTTTCTTTCTCTACCTCTCTTGCTTCTTTCTGTAACCCTCTTTCTGCACCTCTGTTGGTTGCTTCTGTACTTCTCTTGCTTCTTTCTGCACTTCTCATACTTTATTCTGCACTGCTCTTGCTTCTTTCTGCAACCCTCTTGCCTCTTTCGGCACCTCTGTTAGTTGTTTCTGTACTTCTCTTGCTTGTTTCTGCTCTTCTCTTGCTTGTTTCTACACCTCACTTGTTTCTTTCTGCAACTCTCTTGTCTCTTTCATCACTTTTCTTGCATCTGTTAGCACCTCTCTTGCTTCTTTATGTACTTCTCTTGGTTCTTTCTGCACCTTTCTTACTCTTTTTGCATTTCTTTAGCCTCTTTCTGCTTTTCTTTTGCTTCTTTCTGTACCTTTCTTCCTCTTTCTGCACTTCTATTGCCTCTTTCTGTGCTTCTCTTGCTTGTTTCTACACATTTCTTCCTCTTTCTGTACCTCTCTTGCTTTTGTCTGCACCCCTCTTCCCTCTTTATGCACCTCCCTTGCCACTTTCTGCACATCTGTTGCTTCTTTCTGCACTTCTCTTGCTTCTTTATGGACCTCTCTTGCTTCTTTCTACAACTGTCTTGCCTCTTTCTGCACCTCTGTCAGTTGTTTCTGTACTTCTCTTGCTTCTTACAGCACTTCTCTTGCTTCATTCTGTACCTGTTTTGCCTTTTACTGCAACTCTTTGCCTCTTTCTGCACCACACTCTCTTCTTTCTGCACCTCACTTGCCTCTTTCTGCATTTCTCTTGCCTCTTCCTGCACCTCACTTGCCTCTTTCTGCACCTTACTCTCTTCTTTCTGCACCTTACTCTCTTCTTTCTGCACCTCACTTGCCTCTTTCTGCACCTCAGTCTCTTCTTTCTGTACCTCACTTCCTTCTTTCTGTACCTCTCTTGCCTCTTTCTGCACCTCTCTTGTCTCTTTCTGCACTTCTTTTGCCTCTTTCTGCACTTCTCTTACTTCTTTCTGCATCTCTCTTGCTTCTTTCTGCACTTCTCTTGCTCCTTTCTGCACTTCTCTTGCCCCTTTCTGTACTTCTATTGCCTCTTTTTGTACTTCTATTGCATCTTTCTGCACCTCACTTGCCTCTTTCTGCACCTCTCTTGCCTCTTTCTGCACCTCTCTTGTCTCTTTCTGCACTTCTCTTGCCTCTTTCTGCACTTCTCTTACTTCTTTCTGCATCTCTCTTGCTTCTTTCTGCACTTTTCTTGCCTCTTTCTGCACTTCTCTTACTTCTTTCTGCATCTCTCTTGCTTCTTTCTGCACTTTTCTTGCCCCTTTCTGCACTTCTCTTGCCTCTTTCGACACTTCTCTTGGTTCTTTCTATACCTCTCTTGCTTCTTTCTGCACCCCTCTTCCCTCTTTCTGCACCTCTCTTGCCTCTTTCTGTACCCCTCTTCCCTCTTTCTACACCTCTCACCTCTTTCTGCACCTCTCTTGCCTCTTTCTGCAGCCCTCTTCCCTCTTTCTGTATCTCTCTTGCTTCTTTCTGCAGATCTCTTGTCTCTTTCTGCACCTCTATTGCCTCTCTCTGCACATCTGTTGCTTCTTTCTGCACTTCTCTTGCTTCTTTCTGCACCTCTCTTGCTTTTTTCTGCAACCCTCTTGCTTCTTTCTACACCTCTCTTGCCTCTTTCTGTACCTCTATTCCCTATTTCTACACCTCTCTTGCCTCTTTCTGCACCCCTCTTGCCTCTTCCTGTACCCCTCTTCCCTCTTTCTACACCTCTCTTGCCTCCTTCTGCACCTATCTTGCCACTTTATGCACTTCTCTTGCCTCTTTCTGCTCTTCTCTTGCCTCTTTCTGCACTTCTGTTGCTTCTTTCTGCACTTCTCTTTCTTTTTTCTGCACCTCTCTTGCTTCTTTCTGTACCCCTCTTGCCTCTTTCTGCACCCTTTTTCCCTCTTCCTGCATCTCTCTTGTGTCTTTGTGCACCTCTCTTGCCTCTTTCTGCACTTCTGTTGCCTCTTTCTGCACCTCTGTTGCTTCTTTCTGCACCTCTCTTGCTTCTTTCGATACCCGTCTTGCCTCTTTCTGCACCCGTCTTGCCTCTTTCTGCACCTCACTTGCCTCTATCTGCACCTCTCTTGCGTCTTTCTGTGATTCTGTTGCCTCTTTCTGCACCTCTCTTGCCTCTTTCGGCACCTCTCTTGCTTATTGCTGCACTCCCCTTGCCTCTTTCTGCACCCCTCTTTCCTGTTTCTGCACCTCACTTGCCTCTATCTGCACCTCTCTTGCGTCTTTCTGTGATTCTGTTGCCTCTTTCTGTACCTCTCTTGCCTCTTTCTGCAGTTCTCTTGCCTCTTTCTGCACATCTGTTACTTCTTTCTGCACTTCTCGTGCTTCTTTCTGCACTTCTCCTGCTTCTTTCTGCACCTCTCTGGCTTCTTTCTGCAACCCTCTTGCCTCTTTCTGCACCTCTGTTGCTTCTTTCTGCAGTTCTCTTGTTTCTTTCTCCACCTATCTTGCTTCTTTCTGCAACCCTCTTTCTGCACCTCTGTTGGTTGTTTCTGTACTTCTCTTGCTTCTTTCTGCACTTCTCATACTTCATTCTGCACCTCTCTTGCTTCTTTCTGCAACCCTCTTGCCTCTTTCTGCACCTCTGTTAGTTGTTTCTGTACTTCTCTTCCTTCTTTCTGCTCTTCTCTTGCTTGTTTCTGCACCCCTATTACCTCTTTCTGTACCCCTCTTCCCTCTTTCTACACCTCTCTTGCCTCTTTCTGTACCTCTCTTGTCTCTTCCTGCAGCCCTCTTCCCTCTTTCTGCACCTCTATTGCTTCTGTCTGCACCATTCTTATCTCTTTCTGCAACCCGCTTGCTTCTTTCTGTAACCCTCTTGCCTCTTTCTGCACCTCTGTTTGTTGTTTCTGTACTTCTCTTGCTTCTTTTTGCACTTCTCTTGCTTCATTATGCACCTCTCTCGCTTATTTCTGCAACCTCTTGCCTCTTTCTACAACTCTATTAGTTGTTTCTGTACTTCTCTTGCTTCTTTCTGTACTTCTCTTGCTTCTTTCTGCTCCCTTCTTGCCTCTTTCTGTATCCCTCTTCCCTCTTTCTGCACCTCTCTTCCTTCTTTCTGCACATTTCTTGCCTCTTTCTGCACCCCTCTTCCCTCTTTCTGCACCTCTCTTGCCTCTTTCTTCATATCTGTTGCTTCTTTCTGCACCCCTCTTGCCTCTTTCTGTATCCCTCTTGTCACTTTCTGCCTCTCTCTTGCCTCTCTCTGCACTTCTCTTGCCTCTTTCAGCACTCATCTCTCCTCTTTCTGCACCTCTGTTACTTCTTTCTACACTTCTCTTTCTTTTTTCTGCACCTCTCTGGCTTCTTTCTGCACCTGTCTTGCCTCTTTCTGCACCCCTCTTCCTTCTTTCTGTACCTCTATTGACTCTATCTGCATCTCTCTTGCCTCTTTCTGCACCTCTCGTCCCTCTTTCTGTATCTCTGTTGCTTCTTTCTGCACTTCTCTTTCTTCTTTCGGCACCTCTCTTGCTTCTTTCTGCATCCCTCTTGCCTCTTTCTGCACCCTTCTTCCCTATTTCTGCACCCCACTTGCCTCTTTCTGCACCTCTCTTGCCTCTTTCTTCACTTCTTTTGCCTCTTTTTGCACCTCTCTTGCCTCTTTCAGCAGTTTTCTTGCCTCTTTCTGCACATCTGTTGCTTCTTTTTGCACTTCTCTTTCTTCTTTCTGCACTTTTCTTGCTTCTTTCTGCACCTCTTGCTTCTTTAGGCCCCTGTCTTGCCTCTTTCTGCACCTGTCTTGCCTCTTTCTGCACCCCTCTTCCCTCTTTTTGTACTTCTCTTGCCTCTATCTGCATCTCTCTTGCTTCTTTCTGCACCTCTCTTCCCTCTCTCTGTATCTCTGTTGCCTCTTTCTGCACTTCTCTTTCTTCTTTCGGCACCTCTCTTGCTTCTTTCTGCACCCCTCTTGCCTCTTTCTGTACCCTTCTTCCATGTTTCTTTACCTCACTTGCCCCTTTCTGCACCTCTCTTGCCTATTTCTGCACTTCTTTTGCCCCTTTCTGTACCTCTCTTGCCTCTTTCTGTTGTTTTCTTACCTCTTTCTGCACATCTGTTGCTTCTTTCTGCACTTCTCTTTCTTCTTTCTGCACTTCTCTTGCTTCTTTCCGCACCTCTCTTGCTTCTTTTTGCAACCCTCTTGCCTCTTTCTGCACCTCTGTTGCTTCTTTCTGCACTTCTCTTGCTTCTTTTTGCACCTCTCTTGCTTTTTTATGCACCCCTCTTGCCTCTTACTGTACCCATCTTCCCTCTTTCTGTACCTCTTTTGTGTGTTTCTGCAACTCTCTTGTCTCTTTCTGCACTTCTCTTGCCTGTACTGCACATCTCTTGCCTCTTTCTTTACCTCTCTTGCCTCTTTCTGCAACTCACTTGCCTCTTTCGGGCACCTCTCTTGCTTCTTTCTGCACCTCTCTTGCTTTTTTCTGCACCTCTCTTGCTTCTTTCTGCACCCCTCTTGCCTCTTTCTGTACCCATCTTCCCTCTTTCGGTACCTCTTTTGCGTGTTTCTGCAACTCTCTTGTCTCTTTCTGCACTTCTCTTCCCTGTTCTGCACCTCTCTTGCCTCTTTCTTTACCTCTCTTGCCTCTTTCTGCACCTCACTTGCCTCTTTCAGGCACCTCTCTTGCTTCTTTCTGCACCTCTCTTGCTTTTTTCTGCACCTCACTTGTTTCTTTCTGCAACTCTCTTGTCTCTTTCATCACTTTTCTTGCATCTGTCTGCACCTCTCTTGCTTCTTTCTGTACTTCTCTTGGTTCTTTCTGTACCTTTCTTACTCTTTCTGCATTTCTTTAGCCTCTTTCTGCTTTTCTTTTGCTTCTTTCTGCACCTTCTTCCTCTTTCTGCACTTCTATTGCCTCTTTCTGTGCTTCTCTTGCCTCTTTCTATACCTTTCGTCCTCTTTCTGTACCTCTCTTGCTTTTTTCTGCACCTCTCTTGCTTTTTCATGCACTTCTTTTGCCTCTTTCTGCACTTCTCTCGCGTCTTTCTGCACTTCTCTTGCCTCTTTCTGCCCTTCTCTTGCCTCTTTCTGCACATTTCTTACTCTTTCTGCACGTCTCTTGTTTTTTCTGCACTTCTCTTGTCTCTTTCTCTACTTCTCTCGCCTCTTTCTGTACTCAAATGGGAAGTGCAAGCTGTCAGGTTTAAAGATCTATATGCTCTCGTGACTGAGGTATATGTCTACTTGTACATGTATTCTCACATGTGTTATGCATCTGAAGATGGTAGATTAAAAAGCGGGTAGCTTCTCATATAGGTGGTCAAATCTTCTCAGTTCTGCTCTGTCATTCGGTTGCACAGGTAGACATGCCTTATGTATATTGGTGTTATAGAGCCCCTCAAATATACTGTTGAATACCCCTGTGCCCTGCATTATGAGCAGAAAGAAATGCATACACCTTCTTGTACACAAATTTGCAGAGTATGCTGTTTGAAACACAGGTATTCCAGTATTTGTATGTTTATTTTTATGTAACATGCCACTAGGTAAAAGCACAGACAAACGCATGCATACCTTCATAAACTTGGTGAGACTTACAACAGTGATATGGTTAGGATTGCTAATTTACATTTGGTAGGCCTAACATTCTGAGCAGTCGATGAATAGTGAACCTTCAAGAGAAAAGTGAGGTTTAAGACATCTTGGGAGAAGGATTAGTGATTAGGCTACTTTGTATGAGTCTGTGGAAAGGTTCAGTCAAAGTACGCCTCTTTCTGCACCTCTGTTGCTTCTTTCTGCACTTCTCTTGCTTCTTTCTGCACCTTGTTTCCTCTTTCTGCACCTTTCTTCCACTTTCTGCAGTTCTCTTGCCTCTTTCTGCACCTCTCTTGTCTGTTTCTGCAACTCTGCTCCTTCTTTCTGCACTTCTCTTATTTCTTTCTGCCCCTTTCTTCCTCTTTCTGCACATGTCCTACCTATGTAAGCATACGTAGAAATTAGCATTTAAAAAACATAAGAAATTCACTGAAAAAACCACAGGTTTCAGGGAAGTTATAGTTAGAAATTAGCATTTAAAAAACCTTAGAAAATCACTGAAAAAACCACAGGTTTCAGGGACGTTATAGTTAGAAAGTAGCATTTAAAAACCTTAGAAATTCCCTGAAAAAAACACAGGTTTCAGGGACGTTATAGTTAGAAAATAGCATTTAAAAACCTTAGAAATTCACTGAAAAACCACAGGTTTCAGGGACTTTATAGTTAGAAATTAGCATTTAAAAACCTTAGAAATTCATAGAAAAAACCAAAGGTTACAGGGACGTTATAGTTAGGATAACATTTCACTCACACAAAACCAGAGAAATTCAGCCGTTATAGTTAGCTGATCTAACTATAACTCGCACCCCCGCAATGCACTGCTGATGACATCACATATTACATCACTCATGACATGGTCATGACATCACTGATGACATCACTGATTACACCAGCCACTTAATCTCTGATGAACCTCCTCACACCCTAATATAACCTTTCATACACCCACTCTAAAATACAGACTACCATTCTCGAAACCATAGACACACCAATACCAGTTAGTATATACCCACTCACTGATTCATAGGTCTACACACACATCTACTCACTCACCCATACAGTCACACATACACCCAGTCACTCATCAATACAGCCACTGATATATGCACTCATATACCCATACAGACACTCACACACCGCCACTTACCCATAGAGTTACTCACACTCCTAGTCAGTCACCCAAAGGGTCAATCACACTGCATTTACTCACCTATACAGTTATACACACCACCTCACTTATACATACAGATACTAACACATACTTACTCTCTTATACAATCACTGACAAAAGCACACACTCATCCATACAGTCACTCTCACAAACACTCACTCTGACATACAGTCACTTATATACTCCAACACTCACATACACTGCCTTTCACATATGTACTTACTCACACATATACCACTGAGACATCCATTTACTCGGGAACACAGCCATATGCACATTCACTCACCCATACAGCCCCCTGCAGATGCACTCATGAACCCATACACTGAGTGAATCACCCACTCACACATCCATGCAGTGAGTCACACAGCACACAGCCACTCAGGCACCCATACAGGTACTCAGACAACCAATCATTAACCCATATAGACACTCATGTAGCGACTCACCAACCCATGCAGCCACTTACACACCAACTGACAGACTGATACAGACATTCACACAGTTTAGTCATTCACCCACGCATTCACTAAGACATGTTTAATCACTCACTTATACAGTCAGTCACGCACCCACTAAATCATCCATACAGACACATACACCCACTCATTCTTAAATACACAGTGACGTATATATATATAACATTCTTAAACTTTTAAGAAACACTCACTCACTGGATGATGTCATCAGTGATGTAATTTGAGATGTTATCAGTGATGTCATCAGTGATGTCACTGACCATGTCATGAGCGATGTAATATGTGACATCATCAGCAGTGCATTGTGGGGGCGCGAGTTATAGTTAGCTCAGCTAACTATAACGGCTGAATTTCTCTGGTTTTGTGCGAGTGAAATGTTATCTTAACTATAATGTCCCTGTAACCTTTGTTTTTTTCTATGAATATACATATATATACATATAGATAAAGATAAATAGATATATTTACCAACATATTGTATATTATATAGATATGTATATCATCAAGGTAAGCACATGTGGAGTTAAGTACAGTAAATTTATTCTGTAAAGTTTTACCTTGTCGATATTTTAGGGTTCAATATTATTCCACAATATTACGGTAGCACAATAGATTTGAAATGATATTTAGGAGGGGCTGGGCCAAGTCGATAGTTCCTGACCATATCTGTGGTTAATACTTTTGTTTATTATTGGTGTCTGATGGCTTAGGACACAATTGCATTATAACTATATAACAGACTTATAGTAACACTCACTGTCATTCTCCCTCACAGTTAGGCTCACTGTCATTCTCTTGCACAGTAACATTTACTGTCATTCTCACTCACAGTTACACTCACTGTCATTCTTCCTCACAGTAACACTCACTGTTAGTTTCTCTCACAGTTTACACTCACTGTCATTCTATCTCACAGTAACGTTCATTGTCATTCTCAATCACAGTTACACTCACTGTTATTCTCCCTTACTCACTATCATTCCTTCAAACTCATACTCACTCTTCCTATCACTCATTTGCACTTACTGACGCCCTCCACTGAATCTCACACTTTCCTTTACACACACACACACACGATTATGAGGAACGGCCATTGGCCGTTGACCTAGTCAGTGAAACTGCTCTCCTCCCGCACAGCTCCACCAGCTAAGTGCTTACCCCGAGCACACTCTGACCTCTGTGTCAGGGTGTGCGAGGCCCTCCCCCACCCACAGGCTCCCGCCTGCACCTCATCCCTGGTGGTCCAGTGGGAAAGCATTCTTCTGCTGTTCTGCCCTCTGTCTTCCTTCTCTGCCTTTTTTCTTTTGCCTTTTCTCCTTCTCTGTGACTTTTTCTGTTTTTGCCTGTTTTCCTGTTTTTCCTTTGTTACTGTTTCCTTTTCCTGGGCCCCCTTTTCTTTTCCCCATGTGCCTCCTTTGGCCTTTTCCAGTTGCTGCTGTCCCCGTGGCCCCCACCGCCTCCATTGTGCCATTCCCACTCCCTGCTTCCCACCTCCCAGCGCGCAGCAAGAAGAGCAAGCCCACTGAACTAGTCAGTGAAACTGCTCTCCTCCCATGCAGCTCCACCAGCTAAGTGCTGTCCCAGAGCGCGCTCTGACCTCTATGTCAGTGTGTTTGGGGCCCTCCTCCAGCCACAGGCTCCCGCCTGTGCCTCATCCTTGGTGGTCCAGTGGGGAAGAATTCTGCTGTTCTGCCCTCTGTCTTTCTCCTCTACCTTTTTTTCTTTTGCCTTTTCTCCTTCTCTGTGCGTTTTTCTGTTTTTGCCTGTTTTCCTGTTTTTTATTTTTTCCTGTTCCTTTTTTCTGTGCCCCATTTTTTCCCCCCGCACCTCCTTTGGCCTTTTCCCGCCGCTGCTGCCCCGTGGCCCCTACCCCTCCATTGCGCTGTTCCCACTACCTGCTTCCTGCCTCCCATTTGACTAGCCCTCCCCTACTTAATGGCGGCTGCTGTGCTGCTGCGCGCAGCGGGCGTGCCGCTGGCATGCCAAAGGCAAGCCGTCTGTGCCTGTCCGTGCCCCGACCAGGCCCAGTGCCAGGAACCCTGGCCTGCTGAACTGCCTCCTCTACGACTCCAGCAGCCTCAACGATCTCAACCCCGGATGCAACAACAACTGCCAGCTCTAGATGCCGAGCAACACCCAAGGTCCTCTCTCCTGCCTTCATTGCCGCCACACCTTCACCCACCTCCGTACCCTAGCTCCATCACCCAACCAACCGACCATCACTGCACCCAAACCACTCAACTGCATCCTCCTCAACGTACGATCCCTCCACAAACACGCCACAGAGATCTGGGACTTCCTCGACGCTGCATCACCGGATGTCCCCTTTCTTACGAAAACCTAGACAAATGCCAGCTCAGCATCAGACATCGCCATCACCATCCCCGGCGGCTACAAGATCATCCGCAAGGACTGCCACTGGCCAGGAGGAGGCATCACCATCCTCCACAAAAGCACCCTCCACCTGCCCACCCACCCAGACGGCCCCACAACCCACTTAGAGCACCTACACTTCCAGACCAAACTGGAAACCACTCTCCGTGGCACCCTCATCTACAGACTACCTGGCCCCGCGCCTCAATCACTGATGCCATCATGGACCTCATCACACCCCAGGTCCTCACATCCACAGACTACATCCTACTCAGAGACCTCAACTTCCACCTGGACAATCACAACGATCCAAACATCTCCTCCCTCCTAGAGAACTTCGCCAATGTAGGACTGAAACAGTTAGTCACTGCCCAATGCACACAGCAGGGCACACACTCGACCCCGTCTTCGCCGCAGGAAACAGCGTCTCCGACAGTCACACCACAGAATTTCTCTGGAAGGACCACCACTGTATCCACTTCTCCTTCAACAAACCCACCGCACCCAAGCACGCCCACCATTTCACCTGGAGAAGCTGGAACAAGGTCGCCGAGGACCAGCTCACCACCGCCCTCAACAGCACCTCACAACTGTCAACCTCCGATGCCAACACCGCAGCACGCAACCTTAACCAATAGATCGCAAACTGCGCCGACACCCTGGCCCCCCTCAAGAAAGCCACCGGCAAACACATCAAGAAAGCAAGCTGGTTCACGTCTGCCCTCCAAGAATCCAGACGACCCGAAAAGACATGGAGGAACCACAAAACTCCAGAAGCCCACACCTCCTTCAAAGCAGCCACCAGTGCACACCCTAAAGACAATGAAAAACATCCACTCCAGAGCACCATCGGACCCCTGCCCGCACCGCATCTTCCACAGAGCCGCCCCCGCCATCGCACCCGAGCTAAGCCGAACCATCACCTGCTGCCTTGAGACAACCTCCTTCCCTGGTGACTGGAAACACACCAAAATCAACACACTCCTGAAGAAACCCTCCGCGGACCCGACAGACTTTAAGAACTTCAGGCCCATCTCCCTGCTCCCCTTCCCAGTCAAAGTCATTGTAAAAGCTGTCAACAACTAACTAGCCAACTTCAACGAAACAAACAACATCCTGGACATCTCCCAATCTGGTTTCCGAAGCAATCACAGCACCAAGCCCGCCCTCCTCGCCACCACCGACGACATTCGCTCCCTCCTTGATCAGGGCAAAATCGCGGCCCTCATCCTCCTGGACCTCTTGGCAGCATTCAACACTGTCTCCCACCGCACCCTAACCACTAGACTCCACGACGCCGGCATCCATGACAAGGCCCTCGACTGGATTCAATCCTTCCTCACAGGCAGAACACAATGGGTCAGACTTACACCATACCGCTCGGAGCCGACAGAGACCAACTGCGAAGTGCCCCAGGGCTCCTCTCTCAGCCCCACCCTCTTCAACGTCTACATGGCCCCCCTCGCAACCATCGTCAGGAACAACGGACTCCTACGCCGATGACACACAGCTGATCCTCTCCCTCACCAAAGAACCCAACGTCACCAGGCACCACTTCCAAGAAGAGATGAAAGCCGTCGTCACCTGCATGAAGAACAGCTGCCTTAAGCTCAACTCAGACAAGACAGAAGTCCTTATCCTGGGATTCACCCCCTCAGCATGGAATGATACCTGTTGGCCCTCGGCGCTAGGCACTCCCCCCACCCTGATGGACCACGCACGAAACCTTGGCATCATACTAGATGCATCACTCACTATGGACTGCCAGATCAATTCAGCATCCTCGGCCTGTTTCAAAACCCTCCGCCTGCTGCGTAAGACCCTCAGATGGATCCCCACCGAAACCAGAAAGACCGTCACTCACGCGCTCATCAGCAGCAAACTCGACTACGGCAACGCAGTTTACCCTGGCGTTACCCAGAAAAACCTCTGCAAGCTCCAGAATGTCCAGAACGTCACAGCCAGACTGGTCCTCATCCTCCCCGGCACAGCCACATCACTCAACACCTCCGTGAACTCCACTGGCTCCCGGCAGACAGAAGTATAACCTTCAAACTCCTCACCCATGCCTACAAGGCCCTCCACAACGCCGGACCAGCATACCTGAACAGCCGCCTCTCCTTCCACGCACCCAAAATACACCTCCACTCAGCCCAGCTAACCCTGGCCACCATCCCACGGATCCGCAAGACCAGACTGGAAGAAAGTCTTTCTCCTTCCTCGCTGCCAAGACCTGGAAACCCCTACCCCTTCACCACATACTATCTCCCACTCTACCCAGTTCAGGAAGGACCTCAAGACCTGACTCTTCGAATGACCCCAGCACTTAGACGGATCTGCTCCCCACCTCTCCCCAGTGTCTTGAGACCCTCACGGGTGAGTAGTTGCGCTTTACCAACTCTTGATTGATTGATTGACCATAATTAAATGTGTAGTTACTATTTTAACTCCACTTGCGCTTTGAGACTGGGTAGAATATAAAGCGGACCCAGGCAAATTTAACTGCACTCCTGGGGGCATATTATCTAGGAAGTGGAGGTGAGAGGCGTTAGCCTCCTTGGCTTAACGCCTCTCATCGCCACTTCGGAAACGCAAGGCTACACCATATTACCAAGGATATGGTGCAGCCTGGCATTTCCCCCTGTGATGGCGCTAAGTCTCACGACTTAACGCCAACGCAGGCACCCTTGCACCAGAATGCAAGGGTGTCTGCGAGCAGGGAGGTTTGTTTATGTACAGGAAGGTGTCCCTTCCTCTACATAAACAAACGTAAAATGCCATTTTGTAACTTACATGTGTGCTGCTTCATGCAGCACACATGTAAGTTACAAAATGACATTTAAAAAAAACGTTTGTTAATGTACAGGAAGGGACACCTTCCTGTACATAAACAAACCTTGGCATTTTGCTTTTTTCTCCTCGTATCGCCACCTTAAGACCAGGAGTTTCCTGGTCTTAGTTCGGCGCTGCCACCTATTATCGCCTCTCTTGATAATAGGTGGCAGCTGCCGAGTGAATGGGTGTTGCGGTGGAACGCCCACGCAACACCCATTGCACGCCCCTTTCACGCTAAGTTTTGCGTGAAAGGCACTATTACCAAGGCAGCGTTAAGCCACTCTAACGTGGCTTTTAGCCACGTTATGTGGTTTAATGCTGCCTTGGTAATAGGCGCTGACTCTATCGCCACCACAATGTCACTTTTTGTGACGTTGTGGTGGCGATAGGGGCTTGGTAATATGCCCCCTGGTTTTTTGATGCACTCATTCAAAAGTACCTAAACACACTATGGAGACCGGTCCCCACAAAGATGGTGTTTGTCTGGGCATGTCAGCGTTTACCCATGTCATGAGGACCACACACACACACACCACATGCACATGCTGCTCTCACAGACACACACTTACCCACAAACACACACACTTGCCCATATGCACAACACACATTTAAAAGCTTTAAAGCTTTTTACTTACCTTGCTGCTGGTCCTGTTTGTAAGTTTGCACATTTCGGCTTCCGGTGCTGGAGCATGAAACTGAAAATTTAAACCTGCCCAGTCGTAGATTTGAGGTTTTAGACTCTGCTCTTTCACCCCATCCTTTCCCAACTCTTTGATGAGTTAGGAAAGGATGGGGTGATAGGCTGATTGGTATGTAGCCATGGGCACTGCAGGGCTTAAGCATGTAGGCCCATGTCTACGTCACAAATGGGGGAGGCACAGAGGCTTGCCAGGACCCCAAGGCCAGGTATGGATTTTCTCCAGCCCTGATGATCTCTCTCTGAAGGGTGTTGTAGGCTCCTTCATGTGCCTGTGCCAGCTGAACTGAAGGAGGTCGTCATTTTTCTTATGCCAAGAGTGAATAATATATTGTTATTCACTCGTGGTATAATAAAAACAAATGAGCAAGGACACAAGGGCGCGTGGCCCCTCCTCCCATTAAAAGGTGCCATCACTGCTCCTTATGCTATGCAGTCATGAATGTTGAATTACCTACCCCCACTGTAGTCCTTAGAAATGCACTTTAATTTCAAGAGATCTCACTAAATTGGGAGAATTAAATGGCCACAACAATATCTCCAATTTAGCAAAGAGTTTGACTTTAACAGAGTAGGGCGTAAGTACTGAATTGTATAGTATTTTATTGTAGTATTTGTAGAGCACTTCATAACCATCATGAGGCCCCTAAAGCACTTTCTGGGTAGTTGAATAACTTAGTAGTGAGATATAATTGTATTCGTTTATAGTATAGCCTATGTGTAGTGTGTTTAGAGATGTGAACACGTGCTCGTTTCATGTTGCAGTTACCTTGTAGTAGTGCTTATGCATGAAAGTGTATGTGAAAGAAACATAGGATCTCAGTTTGCATATATGTCCTTATACATTTTATAACCTGCACCTGACGGATCACTTGTTACATAGCAGCCAGGTTTTTATTGAGCTTGGGGTTCTAGATGGTTGTTGATTATATTTATTATGATGGAGACTAGGTGGAATTTTCAACCGTCCCAACATGACACTTTCAACACCATGGTTCTCCTGATCTTTCTGCTAGAGTTGGCTCCATGGCTGGACAAACTCAACAACTACCTGGGAGCAGCTTGTTTGTGTCGTGAGAGTGTGCCCAAGCTTTGTTTTCATGACATAGAAAGTTTTCGCCAATTTGGGAGTTTTCTGAAATTAGGGGAGTAGTATACTTAGAACTTTTCCTGCAAGGTTTTTACACTGCTGTACCCTGAATATTTCAGTATAGAGACCAATAGAGGTGACAGCGCAGCTGTCAAGTGAATGTAAAGATGTTTGCCTTTTATGGACACTGAGATGGCAATGTAAATGAAAAGCTCTCATTTTAGCATTTGATAGCTTACGCGTTGCATGCACTTACAAAGTGATTTGATGAATGTCTTTGGTGCACGCAGCTTTGGCTGTGGTGCATAGAGAACTTTTATTGCCACACATGAAGGAACAAAATTAGAGGCAGCATTAGTCTAAGGGTTCAACTTCTTCCCCACCCAGGGAAACTAAGGTGATCTCTGTGTACCTTTTCCAATTACCAAGGACAACTTCCATTCCCATCCCTACACTAGGAATGCCAATGGGATGGTCACCTGTGAGTGATTTTTGGTGCACACAGCATCTCCCCTCTTGGGCCCTGGCTGCTTACAGTCAGAATTAGGGTCAGAATTCTTTTCCAGGTACCCCCCCATCTGCTTCGACAGGGGATGTGGCTCTGGGCTCCCACTCCTGGGCATCTTTTGGGCACTCTTTAGAGGCTCTTTCTTTGTATCCATGCCCCATTCTTTCCTCTGAAGGGGGCCTGTCCCCCTTTCTTACGATCACTTCTAATGGACTTTGTTTGGGCACCCTAGTGAGTAACCACTCATCAGCCATTGTGCCCAGCTATTTGTGACTGGATAGCTTGGAATCCACCAGATGCTGGTGTAACATTTCTGAAGGAACAGTTTGTGAGTATGTGCTCCTTGACCATTACATTATAGAGCCTTTCAAATGTGCTCACTCTGTTACCCCTTATGCAGCCATCAAGTAACTTCACAGAAGCATCCACAAAGTCCACCCATGTCTGTGGTGCCCCTTTGTGAGTGTTCTAGAACCTCATTCTGCATTCTGTCCATCAATTGTTGTTTTTGTTCTAGAACCTCTGCCTGTAAACTTCAGGAGTAAGACCAAAGAGCTCAGTAAGTGCCTCATTCATCCACCTCATCCTCAAGTGTCAGGAGTCTATGCCTCCCCACTGCTGGGACCATTTCCCAAAAGAAGGCCGCCAAGTGTTGGGCACCCACACTTCTTAGCCTTACAGACTCCTCATGGGATGCCAGCCATTTGTGAATGTTGCCCCCTTCAACATAACTAGGGAACACTGCCTTTGGGGAGCCTGGGATCATAGGCACCCTTTGCAATGGCCTAATTGTCATGGCTGCCACAATCTTCTTTGGACTTGATGCCCAGCTGGGCCCTTTTTTCATCTAGTGCCAACTTTCTCTCCTACAAGGCCAGTGGAGGAGATCTTGGCATCAAGGATTTTGGGCCCTCTCTATGAAGTGGAGCTATTCTCACTGTCAGATGTAGAGGGCCTCCTTTAATGGATAGTGGGGGCCAGGCTGTTGTTGTCCCCCTCATCCTCTTCTTCGATGACTTCTCCGCCATCAACCTCATCCCCATTGCCTGGGGTGATCTCACTTTCCAGTGGCTTTTGGGCTCTCCTGGCTTCTTCCTAAGCTCTGAGGGCCTTCTCCAGGTCCTCCTTATTAGCAGAGATGCCCAAGTTGATCTTTCTCTCCTTGCACAGTGCCCTCCGGTCAATACTCCTAAGTATGGGTAAAGTGATCAAGGTGATTTTCTTGTTCTCCAAACTTTTTGGAAACTTCTCAAACTTTAACCAAACTTGTTCAAACTTTTGAACATTTTTCCAAACGTTGGTAGACTGCATGAAAACAGTGCCTTGGATAATCAGATCTTTGCAAACGTTTTAAAACTCGTTCTTAGGTGTCAGCTTGGTGAAGTTTTGGTCGTTATTAACATATTAATTGTCTGTTGCAGCTAAACATATGTTTCGGATCCCACTGCTAGGCACCAATGTGAGGAAAGTTTTGAATTATATAGTGTGGTTGTGCGACCTCACCGTGGAATGCACTCATGTTACTGACTTGGGCCCAGTCAGGCTGGTTTGTTAAACCTTATCTCAAACCCTGGCTGTGGCTTTGAGCAGTGAGACTTAGCAAAGCAACAAGTGTAAAGCAACAAGTGTAAAGCATTTAGAAGTGCCAAAACAACAGAATAATAATGTCACCTGACACAAAAGAAATCCAGAATCAAATTATATAAGTAGCTCTCATTTTTGTCTTTTTAGACACTAAAATAAAAAAAATCGACAAGAGGTACAGAAATATAGCTTTTTAAGTAAATCATAAATCACTGCAAAATTCCAACAAGCATTGATAGCTGCAAAGTTTGAAAACTTTGTAAAACTTTCAAAGAATTGTTTTCGCTACTCCAGCCTGCTTTAGGCGACCATCTCCATCAGGGAGAAGGCCAAGGTGGCCACAAAGTAGTTTTAGGACAGTTACCTCACCACCAAAGCAATCTCAAGTCCAGTTCCAGGCTCTATTTGCAAACATCCATAGATGTTAATGGAGTGGTCCTGATGCAAGGGACATAGAATGCTGAAGATGCTGTAAGAGGCTGAAGATGCTGTGCTGTCGACAGGGGTCTTCCTGGGGCTACTTCTCAGTCCATGGTCCAAGTAGGGCGACTTTGGCCACAGGAGTCGATGTCCCTCAAAGTCCTATTTGGTCCAGCAAAAGTCCAATTGCCACTGGACAACTGGTCTCTGGTAACAGTGAATAAAGTGGTTCCCTTTGGTGAAGGCTAGTGTTCATCTTGGGTGACCAAACTGTACTCCGATGTAGGAAGGTGGAATCTGACTACATGGTTGCCCCCACTTTTTTCCTGGTGTTTTGTTGGTTTTTGATTTAGTTTGGCTGGGAACCTGCTATTCAGGTCCCCAGCCTATCTGCTTTCTCTTTAAATGACTTGGAGTGCACTCTAGGTGCACTAGTGATTGGATACTGTGGTACCTTATGAGTCCCTAGTATATGGTACCTTGGGTACCAAGGGCATAGGTACTTCACAGGCCTACCAGGGGCTGAAGCATGTATTATGCCACCCCTGGGAAGCAGACTAAATCTGACACCACAGGCCTGCTACTGCAGCCTGGGTGCTAGCACCCCTCACTGAGATATAGGTTTCCTATATCTCCTCTGCACACACATTTAAACCTATCAGTCACCCCTAAGGCAGGCCCTAGCAATCCTGAGGGCAGGGTGCTTGGTTCCTATGTGAGAGGGTGCCTCTGCCTGAGCAGGGCCCCTCTGCAGCTCTCAGAGTCCATTCTCTGGGGCTGTTTGTGGATGCGGTTAAACCATATACTCTTAAGTGCATTATATCCTCGCGGTAAAATGCTAACTTTGGAATGGCTGCATCAAAACATGTCGTGTTTGGTGTCAAACATCTTGGAATACTACCCCCGCCAGTCCTGGCGGCGGGAGTAGCATTCCACCCTTCTAGAGGGATAGACATGTACCTACTGTGGAAACGCGGTAGAATCCTGCAGAGCCCTGGCATCACAAAATGGATGCCACCAGTCACAGACACTGGGCTGCCCTCCTGCTGATGACCGAAACTCGCAGTGGAGGAAGCCCAACAATAGGCATCCTGTCACAGGGAGGTGTAACCACCTCCCAGACAGGGTTTAGTGTATTGGGGCTGGGAGGGTGCACTCTTAGAGTGCTTTGAAGTCCTGCACTGGGGGAGCAGAAGGCTCCTCTGTGCATATGCCAGTTCAAACCAGCTCAGGGGCTACCTGCCCCTGCTCTGGCGCGAAACTGGACAAAGGGAAGTGGGTGTAGCCACCCACTCCCCTGACCCTCCCATAGGTGGGGTCCTAGAGCTAGTCCCTCCCTTTCTTTTAGTATAAGAGGGGGAACCTGTGCATTGCACCCTAGATCTCCCTGGACGACGCTCTAAAGAAGAATCCTGGACCTTCGACGTTCCACTACCTTTGGAAGACTGAAGAATCTCCCTTGGAGTCAAGGAGTGACTCCCCTGCTTGGCAGGCACCAAAAACTACAAACGACGGTCACAAACTATGCTGCTCCCGCTGGAGTCCGAAGTCTCTGCAGCCCAAGAAGTGGATTTCCTGACTTCTGAAAGGCCATCGTGAGTCCCCAGCGAAGCTGAGGCCAGTGGACCCCAAGAGTGACAAGGAACCGCGACCCCTGGGTACTGTGCACTATTGTCAAGTGCAACCCCTTCACAACGTTCTACGAACTTTTTCTTTGGACCACGTGTGGTCCTAGCCTCCAGCAGGAAATCCTCTGAAGATCAGAGGCCTACCACGTCCCGAGTGACCGTGGGCCCCTGTTGAGCGAATCCTGCCGAGGCATCTTTGCAATCCCTTGCCAGCCGGCTTGTGGGTCCCCTGAAGGCTTTCCTACAGAACCAAGGGGCTCCCCTGGTTGCTCCAGGCCTGCCCTGATTTACCTTTGCTGGGTGAGTCCCTCAGACCTTGCTGGTCTGCGCCATTAACTTTTTACACTTTCCCCGAGACTTGCTGTTACCAAGGCTTGTTGGCTCCAATCGAGTCGCTGACACCGCAGTAAGCTGCAGACATCGTGGGACACGCAGAATCCAGTTCTTGGTTGTCGTCGATCCCTCCTGGACCTCGTGGCTGAAGAGTCAAGGCACCCGTGAATGACCTGAATCTTGCGACGACGGTGGGCATCCATCTTCCTTGCCCCGAGTCACTGCCAAGTGACTGTGAACACTGTCCCCTCTGCTTTCAGGTCTTCCATCTTCTGAATCCAGGCTTGGATTCCTCCGGACACTTCTCCTGTCGCCGCAAGCAGCAAGTCTTCACTGGCTCCCATTGAAAACGACGCCGCGACCCGACACCAAAGAACACCTATGCACCCGGCTCCCTGGGTGAGGTAAGTTCAGCACTATGGTGCTCCTGTGGGTGTGGGCCCTAGAACTACTTACCCTGTAAGTGACTTGCTTGTAGCTACCCTAGAAGTGCCCTAAAACTCTTACTTTCCAAGTGCGACTATCGCGCTGACTCGTACATGGTTCGCGTCTGTGTTAGACACACCGCGTCCAACTCCCTTGCAACTCTATCTGTAACCGCGTCCTTCGACTCGTACAAGGACCGATCGGTGTGTTCGCCTCGAACACGCAAGGGACCTGTAACATTGAAATCTCAATTGCGTCTGTTCGCATAGACTCCTACAGGACTCGCACCGGTGCCAGGACACCGCGTCCGTCCCCTGTGGGTCTCCTACAACTACCTGGGGTGGTTCTTGGGGTCCCTCGATTCTAGATGCCCTAGACCTAGGTCTAGCCAAACTAAGATTGTGATATTCGATTGTGCTAAACTTATTTTGATAACATTTGACTTGTACATATGTTCCTGACTTCTAATCTCATAAAGAGATTAGTAGAGAGTTGTTTATTAATAAATACATATATATTTGATATATATACCTGTGTGGTGTCTTTTCATTTGGTGATTCAAGAGATTGTGTGGTAAAACAAGCTGCTTTACATTCCTTCAAGACTTAGCCTGAAGGCTGCTCTCCACAGCTACCACTAGGATAGCTTTCTATAAAGGTTGTCTTAAACCTATCTACCATAAGAGTCGAATTGTTCTGGTGCAAGGTGTCCACTTTAATTAGTGAACAGCATATACCAGGCCAACTTCTCACATCCGACAACTCTCTCAGATTTGGCATAGTCGGGTGCAACTTTGAATGTCTAGGCTTGGTCATCAGGGCTGCACGAAGGCGATCAGTGGCGATCAGGTGATTATGGATACTAACTGGCCAGAACTGGCGTCTTCAGCTTTTGTGGTCCTGGTGATATAACAGGAAGTCAGCCAACTTGCTCTCTGAGTTTACCTCTTCTCTCTGAGGCTCTGGAATGACTTTTCCATGAGCCAGGCACCACAGGGACAGCCCTCTCTTTGTTAGCCAGAGGATCAGCAGGTGCAGTCCAGAGGTTGGTACAGTCTCTCCTATCAGGTCCAGGGAAGAGAAGAGTAGTCCTTCATTGGTCCTCTTGCCAATCCAGATGTGATCTGAGGTCTGGGTACCAGGGGTTACATATTTATGTCCAGAAAGTGCCCTCAGGGGATGCATTGGTTACTAGCCAATGGGCTACTAGGGCCCAACCCACCTGATGTTGACTTTCTGCAATATGCCAAACTGTCTACCTCAAAAAAAGAGCATTCCCTCTCATGTGTATCCACCACTTGCCCTTCAAAGTGGCTTCCCATTTGAAGCTTGTCTTCTGCGCCCACACCCTGTGAGGCTTCCTACCAGGGAGTGGTGTCACATCTTCCAAGGCAGGCCTCTGTTGTTCTTGCTCCTGGGAGTCATTCACACTTCTCCCCTCGAAGATAAAATGCTGTCTTGTGGCCAGCCAGCATCTGTGAGTGGCCACAAGAAAACATGGACAATAGAGCGGAAACTTTCTAAAAGTTGCATTCCTTAAAATGTTACATCAATTTTGATTTGGGCATCAAGTCGGTTTTAATGTAACAATTATTTAATACATTGAATTATCGACTTCAGTAGTCCCATTCAGAAGTTAGCACAGTAGAGTTGTCAGAGCGTAACACTCGCCAATGGGGCTACTAACCTTTCAGCAGTAAAAATGACAATTTGGGATTTTTACATATAGACATACACGTCCTATTCTTTAAAATACAGCATCCTGCCTTAGGACTTGATAGGCCTGGTGCAGGGATGACTTACATGTATCAAAACAGGAGGTGTGTGCGCTGCCATTAGTCTAAATACCAAAGTCGAGTTACTAGTTTAAAACTGCTCTGCCAGTCTGAAGTGGCAGGCTCGGAGACATGTTTTACACGTTGTCATATTCAGGGTGGCACACTAAGTGCTTCAGCCTTGGTGAGACACAGGCCCTGTGTACCCCTGTTACCATATACTAGGGACTTATAAGTAAGTACAGTTATATCAATTGGGTATAAGCCAATCAAACATATACTTTGTAGGGTCAGAACTGGCATTGAAGTCTGGTTAGCAGGCCTCAATGCCCTCTCAGAGTCAAACAAGCAGCAGCATCAGTCCAAAACATTGGGGTGAGCATGCAAAAAGAGGCATTTCCCTACACATACCATGTTATTAAATGGATTGACAATATGTTTTCGCTCCTGAAGTCTGATTTTAAAATATTAATTTCCCAGACATCATCTGCAGCAATAATCTGTGATGAGGATTAGCAAGCGGAGATCAGGTTGACATTGAAGTCCACTGTCAATAATAATACCTGTCTGTCTTTAAAGGAGTAATTTCTCAAGGAAAACCAGACAGAAAGTATAATGCGCTTAATGTCAGATGGAATGTACACATTTAACATTGAAGTAGAAAATGTATTCAACACATTTTATTCAATATCAAATCAGTCTCACCCGGGTAAAAATCTGATCTCATGATGTCAATAATACTAACGTATGCTCATTTTATTATGGCAGGCAAGACATTCGGTCCCCATGGTAGTGAAACATGTCTGTCTTCCACTTTGGACAATCGATCAGACTGGCTGCCATGTACGCTTGTTGTTGTCATGGCAGCCAGCAGCCATGGTTTGCCTCAATGACCTTGTGGTCTGAGTGATGCATATATGGCAGTCTAACATGACGGATTGTTCACTACATGGAATACGAAGTCCACCATGCAATTTCATGTGGCACAGCTAAATTTCAGCCATGATATGCTGCGGAAATGCACAGAAAGTCATAAAAAAGATGTCTTCCATGTACGAAGGCTGTATTAAAGCAGCTGCTATCCCCACATACCTGTCTGCCACCTAATATGGCTGAAAGTGAATAATACAGGGCCTCTGCTTCCCCCTTGAGGAGGTCAATATGTTTGATGAGGGGGCCATGAAGCACTACTCTAGGCTCTAAGAGCCCAGCACACTGCAGGATGATCAGGATCCTGCCATTCCAAGTAGCAGATGTGGAGGGCCATCGTCAGGGTGGAAGTGGAGTAAGGAGTGTACGAACGCTTCCTTGGGAATATGCACAATCATTGGACTGACCCCTGCCACTGGATCCGGCTGACAACTGCTTTCAATTTATAGTGAACCAAACTTGTGCGTGCGCACTGGTAGCATCAAAATGCACGTGTCAAGGCAAGACACAATTCCCTTGCACATGCATACCACTGTCGTGTAGTTCCTATAAACCTATATAGGATCTGCTCGTTTAGTCAACATACACTGTAGGATTGGTGTCCAGACTGATTCTAGACACCCCCACCAGGTATGTTAGCCTGTATACCAGTTAGCTCACAGTGCCACTAGAAACCCCTCTTACAAAGGAGAGAATATTTCTCGGCAACTATCAAACATGACAACTCTGTCCCATCAAGGATCGTGGAAACAGTGCTATACATTTTGCCCAGTTACTCGTGCTCACTTTGTCTCAGAGAGATGCACAGAATAAACGGTGGGGATGTTTTCCAATAAGCATTTATTGAACCAGCGTCATTCTAGTGTAAAATAGGTGTGCTGAAACAACTATTAGACAGAAACAGATATAAATGATTAGAAGCATCAACAGAGTAAAAGGATGGTAAATTTCTATCATCGTGCTAAAACAATGAATACAGGCAAGTATATAAAATACAGGACAGTAATACATGTGTACTCCCACGATACGACCCTAACTAGATGTACCTAAGTGTACCTAGCATGTATGTAGGTGTAAAGCCAAGAATCCTTCTAGGATAAAGTCAACCCCATTACCTGAAGTGAGAGAATGTGGGACCCCGTCTTGGTCTTGAGATGGACACCCCGCAAGGGATGTCAGACCACTGCGAGCTGGAGTGTCTGCGTGCAGGAACCCCAGCGTCTCACGTCAGTGTGTCAGCATGGAAGTCCTTTTCTCCTCTGTCTACCTCAGAAAGATATGGTGTTTATATAAACAAAGTGGTACCCTCAGGGGTTCTACCTTGCTTTGTCATGTCGGACTTAGGATGATGGAAGGAATGACCCTTATACATAGCTATTATGCAGGAGATGGTAGTCCTGCTGAGTTTCCAAGAATCCTTATGCATAATGGATGAGGCTAGTTTTCAGGGAAACCCCACGTCCTGTAAGCAGTACCGTAACTAGGTAAAAGGTCAGTCCCGAGAACTGTTATGTAGTGTAATGATAGGAGAGAATATAGGTGAAAGGTTAGGTGACTACCTGAGCCTATATTGGGGTACCTATATGAAACATAACACCGCTCCTACAAAGTAGCAGTCATTGATTCTTGGACATGTGCACTGTGCACTGAACCAGGGAGTAACCATATTGTCCCATTCAAGTCAATAGAGTGTCTGTCATGCTGTTGCTGACCCTTGAAATCAGGAAAGAAGCTGATATTTTTTCCCTCCTCTATGCAGAGTTACCACAGAAAGGGTTAGGTTGATTGGGATATTTCTGATGGAATATCTTGATCTATTTGGAGCATGTGCATCATCAACATTCTCTCAAGTGTGTTCTTCTGGCCCATAAGCTTTACAGTCAACAAAATATTGCAATTTGCTGTGAATAACAATTGGCCTGTACCATATTCCACTTGACCCTTTCACAATAGGGGTGGTAGTCTACTTGATAAAGTTCACACCTTGTAGTGCACTGACTTTAATAAACATATCTGAAACACAGGATGAATTCCCCATCTAGCAGGCAGCGCCAATTTTAGAGCTACTGAATTAATGATCTTGATTATTATGAATGGTTCTATAAAGGTTGGATGAAATTTCCTTTGATTTTTAAGAAAATGTAGATTCTTGATAAATAACCAGACTAAGGGCCATATGTATCAAGCCTTTTTCCTGTTTGCAAACGGGCAGATTCTCAGAATCTGCCCGTTTGCGAATGAGAAAAGCCTTTAGGATGTATCATCCCAAAGGTCATTACAAAATAGAGAATCACAAAATTTGCGATTCTCTATTTTGCGAATACAATAAGGAATTGCAAATTGCGATTCCTTAAATGCAATTCTGGAAGCACCAGAAATTTGCTATTTGGCCTTAGGAATTGCAAATTACCACCAACTTCAAGTTGGTGGTAATTTGCGATTTTCTTTAAAAAGCACTTTTTGATTTTTAAAAGTGCCATATGTCGCTACATACATGCCCTTAGGGCATGTATGTGCTCAAAATGTGCACACATGCATATTTCAGGGTGCAACAGGGTGTCCTTTTGGCACCCTTGCAACCTTAAAATTGCATTCTCAATTTGCGATTCTCTAATCGGTAATCGCAAATTGAGAATGTCTTCCCATTCATTCCTATGGGCCTCCTAGCCCATAGGAATGAATGGGAAGGTATTCCTTATTTGCGAATCTCAATTTGCGAATCACAAATAAGGAATATGTAGGATTTGCTAAATTTTTAGCAAATCCTACATACATTGCATTTTGCGATTCTCTAATTGCGATTCGCTAAAAATCGCAATTTGAGAATTGCAAAAGTCTTTTTTGATACATATGGCCCTAAGTTGTAAATTGTGTATTCATATTGTGTTTTTCTCTTCTTTTAATTTGCCCATCTTTCATAATGTTTTTAGAGGGACGTACTTCACAATTCTTTATAAGAATCAAAGGAGCTCCGACTGGGGACTGTGCTACTTGAATGAAACCTTACTTCATACTTTGCTCAATACAGTTTTTAAATGTTCCCCTTCAGGTATGGTTAGTGGGTAAAGCTTCCCTCGTGAAAATGGAGAATCATGTTTGATGTCTATGGGGCAACTCTGTGGTCTATTCAAAAATAATTGGTCTGCATCCTTCTCATTAAACATAACTGAATAAGAGGAACATTCTTGGGGCAGACTCATTACTCTCGGAAAGCTCAAATTTTTGGTCTCAGTATTGTAGGCAATACATAGAATTTAAGATGATTATTCTATTTGCCCAATCTATCCTGGGATTATGCTTTACCAGCCATGAAATTTAGAACATGAATTTTTGCTATTTCAATTAAAGCAAATCTGATATATTTTTCATGATTTCTGCAGTCCGTCAGTAAGTGGGGTTCCATTGATAGTGATAATATTTTCTGGAACCTGTTTTGCAGTCGCAATATCTGTATGGTATTGAATATATTATTAACCATGATGTTGCCAAAGCCCCTGAATTAATCATGGCTGAAGTGGTCAAAATATTTCCTGTCAGTAATTGCAATTGAATTGGTAACAAGAAACGCACTGGTTTAGACATTTGACATTCTTGTAAAGAAGGAGTTGATGTGGGAAACCGGCTCGTAGCCGCCAACCCCTTTAAGGACAACACTTGTTATTTCCCTTTCCTTGGGAAAGACTCACTGGGCAATCTCAAACAAAGTGGTCTCCTTTTCCATAGTACAGATATAGTGACTCTGTGGCACCTCATGCTCTTTCCTGCTTAGTGAACCTCATTGAATAGAGTCTATTTCCGTCGGTTCAGGAACTGTCTCATAGTTCTGGGAATTTCTTCGGTGAATCAAGAACTGATTTCTGAAAGAGGAAGGCTTGTAATCTTGTAATGTTGTTCTTAGTATCCACTAGCTCGCAGCATGTTCTGGGTATCGGCCCGAGCTAATTCATCTTTAATACCTTCTCGCAAAGCTGTTCTAAAATGAGCAGCTAAAGATTGGTCATTCTAATCGGAGGTCGAAGCTAAACATTTAAAAAGTTCAATATAGCTGATAAGATCTTTAATTCCCTGGTCCACTTTCTGAGGAATGTTCTCAACCTTGACCTTGGAAGGTTAATCCAAAGTCCTTCACAAGAACAGCAAATATTATCAGAAATATCAGAAGTATATGTTATAGACTGTCGATCATGGGTGTAGCCCAAAGTGCAGCATCTACTGTTAAATTTCCATCAGTGATTATGGCTTGATTGTTTTGAAAAGCCTCTGCTTTAAACATGAAATGCCAAAGGTTGACAAAAATGTGATAGACCTTCGGGTCCCCATTAAATTTCTCGGGAGCCAGTAGTTTGCCTGAAGATCCCTTTCATGGCTGTACCCGAATTGTTCCTGATGGAATCTGCTGGATTTATTTTATTCTGCAGATTACAATTTTGTGGTACAACTCCAATGCCTCTACATTCTCTTGTAAGCTGTGCAGAGTCACCGTTAAGGCTGTCTGCTCCATGCCACCCACAGCCGTGTATCTATCAAAGTCTAATTACAGATGGCAACTGGCAGGACAATTCGTGAAAGGCCTGTGATTTAGATGCCATGCTGAGCAGGTAAGAATTACACTCCCAGGATGCCTCAAAGTTGGTCTTTGCAATAGTGGAAGTGGAGTCTTTGAGGATACGGGTGCCTGAACCAAGCTTGAGTTGACAAGTTCTCTGCGACACTGGGGAACTGGAGACCAAAGACGTTGCTGACTGATGGAAAATGGGTTACAACAGCAGGCAAGCTGAGAGACAGAAGCCAAGCCAGGCTCAAAATAGTGTGGTACTGTGGCTGAAAGGCGAGCTTGAACAGGAGTGAGTGAAGCATACTGGCAGAATAGCCAGTCAGTGGTGGCTGGTGACATTTGAAAGTGGTGCGGCGTACAAGTTGTGGCTGAGTGCACTATGGCGAGCGAGCGTAGCAAGCGAGCCTGACTTGCCCTGCTCATGGCTGAAGGGAATAACAAAATGTGCATATCTGACATTACCATGCTAAGATAACTTTGCTAATTTTCCCCACGGGCTGCTTAATGCTGGATAAACTAGAGTCAAAACACAATTATCTTCATGTAAGCCCCGGAGTGCAATAATTTGGTAGGATGCACAGAAATGCTTTTCAGTAGGCATCCTTGGGGCCCGCCTTTACATATAGGGTAGGTGAAACAGAGATTTGGCAGGGAAAGCGCACTATTGATTTATGGCACTCTCTTCCCAGTACCACAAGCCTGATCCCTCACCAGCACGCTAGTCCTTTTTTCACCTCCTCAGAGCCCAGGTGTGTTCTCTTCACACCTTCTTGTGATTTCTCTCTCTGAACGCAGCTACTCCACACTCCTTTCCATCGTCTTGATTTCTGTCTCCAAACTCTGCTTGCCCTTTGATCTACAAAGATCCTTCTCTTGGTCCTCTACATCTCTATATTCTGCTCCGCCTCGCTTCTCTCGGTGATGCTATCCCTCGGCCCCTTCTGTAGCTCAAAAGTACCTATCCATTTCATCAATTTAATTTGGATGAAAGACTGAGTCGACCCATCATCATTTAAATCTGGGTCGTTCAATTCAGGCCCAAGACTCTGCAGTGCACAAGCAACCAACTGAGTTATGTCATCGACGGTCATGTTTCTGTGCATCTAATACTTAGTCATTTCTGTTTCACTATGTAAAGCCTCTTGGTAAGCACCATCTGTAAGAGGTCTGATGTTATTATTTGCATTTTCATGGATGTAAAAAAACTCAGTGGCTAAAACGTTTGAGCAAGTTAATGTACACTCTCTCGCTTTTAACTGCCTATTTCTTTGCCAGAAATTGTACAACTCACATTTTTTCTTACTAATGACATTCTCAGTCCTGTGATTCATATCGTCTTTCCTGCTAACAAAGGTACTCAGAGGATTAGTGCGCCTACTGCACAAATCTGTGCCCAACCTACGGGTCAAAAGCTGTGACCTTGGATTTCACAGCGGGTTAATGATTGTAAAAATCCTTACAATCATTTTGCTAACAGCAGAAAAGGGGCAAGTGCTCTGTTCGCATCAGATCCTTCCATTCCATATAGGCCTGGCAAAATGGAGACCCGGTCAGGTTAGTTACTTAAGCAGGCTTGCAGCACGTAACACAAAATTAAACGGGCCACATTTTCTTGCTCTGGGACTCAGCAGAGGTGAGTTTGGGTTCGGTTAGGTACGGGATTGTCATTGAAGTTATTAACCGACCCTTACCTAAAGAGGAGGTACTGCCGTAAAACTTTTCTATTTATTTGTAAAGCCGCATCTGAAGGTTGTGATAATCGGAAAATATCCCGTAATCATCCCTGGCCATTAATTTATTCCACACATTACAAGCACCTCTCCAACACACGTTTAGCAAGGGATCGAAGGGGGGGGGGACGGGGGACGAGGGGCCCCAGGGTCGACCAAACAGTCACTACTAACAATGGCACTGTCATGATCCAAACTACTGACTCCTGTCTCTCTCTCTTTGACCACCTCTTCCTCTCCCTTCGTCCCACCCTTCCAATTACGATCTCCCTTGATTCTTCTTCTGCTAGCTCCTCTCCTTTCTCCCTTTCTTCCCCCATGACCCCCCTATCGTCTTTCAGGCCGCTCTCCCGGGAGACACAGGGCTATCCCTTGTCCCCCCCTTCCCTTGCTTCCTCCTCTTCCACTCTTCCCCCTTCCCAATCTGATCTTCCCCCTATCTCATCTGCTTTACCTCCGGCTTCCCCTCCCCACCCTGCATCTTGCCAATATTCCAATGCCATCTCCCGCCCCCTAATCCCCCTATTCCTACCCATCTCCCCCCTACTTAATCCACCTATCTTACAACCTGGTCCACCGGTCAACTTTCCCTACCCTCCCCCTTTCCTCCTCCCTTCTCCTTCTCCTTCTCCTCATCCCTTTCCGCTCCCCCCCTTCCCACGTATCCTTAATTCTTCTCCTTCACCTTCCATCTCTCTTCTACCTCCCCTTACTCCTCCTATGCTTTGCAACCATGTCTCCCCTATCGGTAATTCCACCCTCTTCCCTCCCTCTGACCCTACAGTCCCATACTCCCCCCCCCAACTTCCACTTATCCCAATGCCCCCATCTCTGCCTGGTGCCTCTTCCCCTACATACACCTTTCCTAGCATATGGTACCTATCCAGCACCTTCTCCTCTCCTCTCCCCATTCCTCTGGCCTTCCTTTGACCCTCCTCCCTCCCCTCCCTGTACAGCCCAGTCTCCTCTCTTCTCCTCTTACCCCTGGCCTTCCTTTGCCCCCTCCTTCCCCTACTTGTACAGCCCCTCTCCTCTCTTCCTCCCATATCTCCAGCCTTCTTTTGAACCCCCGCCCTCCCACTCCACCCCCGCCCCCACTCTCTACTCCTCAACTGCCTCCTCCCACTTTTGATCTCTACTCTACCCCTATGCTCAACACCAGTAAAAATATCACTGTAACACCATCCACTCCTCTCTACCACCATCGTCCCTTACCTTCGACCCCTGCACCCCAATACCCCCATTCCCCCACCTCTCCCTGTCCTCCCTCGCCTACTGCACTCCCTCCCTTAACCACCTCTCCCTGTCCTCCCTCGCCTACTGCACTCCCTCCCTTAACCAACGAGCCTCCCAACACTGCGTGCTCAGCCCTCCTCTCCCTGGAAAATAAACTCGATTCTCTCATCTCTTCCATTTCCCAGCTTGTCTCGTCCATCGCACTTCTAAGTGCTAAGTTATCCCACTTCCCTAACAACCTCCCGAGGGTTCCCTGCTCCCGCGCCCCAATAAAGCCAACCACGATCTGTCCTCCGCAGACATCGCCAACTTACTGGCTAGCTACAAGACCACCAACATCAATCCCTCTCCACTTTCCCCTCCCAAGAATCCCACACAATTCTTTAGTCAGACCATCTCCTCTGTCAGATCCTTCCAGCCCCCCTCGTCTTCCCTGGCACCCTCATACAAGAATCTTATCCCCATCTCCCTTAATAGCCCAACCTCCCCCATCTCTAAAACAGTTGCATCAGAGATGCATTGTTTGCTCCACAACTGCAGATCTGCAATCAAGCACAAACTGGAAATTTCCGACACTATCACCCATCACAATCTTGACATGCTCTTCCTCACTGAGACCTGGTTCAATGACTCCTCTCATACTTTGTTTGATCTTCTGATACCTACCGACTACTCCATCCTCAGAAACGACAGAACTGACAAAATTGGTGGAGGTGTCGCTATCATTTTCAGAAACTCCCTTCAAATTAAAGTCCTTCCTTCCATCCCCTTCCGTACACTTGAAAGCCTATCCCTAGAACTTCAAGTTTATCAGGGTTCACCCTTCAGGTTCCATGTCATCTATCATTCACCCGGAAACTGCTCTCCCTTTTGGAGGAACTCACCGACTTCATCAGTGACCAATTGTCTCAAAGTGACAGACAGATCTTCCTGGGTGACTTCAATCTACACTGGGGCTCTTTGGAAGACTCGGCTGCCAACAAGCTTGCCACATTTCTCTCCAGCCAATGATCTTTTCCAACACTGTTCGGAAACTACACACTCTAAGGGCTCAATTCTGGACCTTGTCATATCCAAAGCAGACCTGCTCACTATTGCTCCCCCTGTCCATGTAGACTGGTCAGACCACTTCCTCATTCCCTTCCGTTTTCACTTATCGCACGTTATTACACTCGGCCAACCCAAAAGGGCAACTACCTGGTTCCGCAACACCAAAATCATTGATCTTGACACTCTGTGTGACTCTGCGTTGCAATGACTTCCTAGACTAGACCCCAACGTGGATGTCAATGATCTCACCTCCCATTGCCTCTCAGTCCTAGCAGTCGAAATCGATATAGTCGCTCCACTCCAAAGCAAAAAGAAAAGACCCACCCCTCTGCACCTTGGTTCAATAAAGCTCTCTATGATGAAAGGAAAAACCTTAGAATCTTGGAGAAACAGTGGAGACAATCTCCGTCCACCACCAATCTCTCTCATTTACGTTCGGCAAGATCCAAATACCACAAGCATATATTCCATGAAAAAGCGTCACATTTCAGATCCCTCCTCGACTCAGCCAAGAACAGACCCAAAAAACTTTTTGACCTCATCAAAAACCCAAACTGCTCTCCACAAACCATCAAGCCTGAGGATTCTTCAAAGAAAGCAGCAAAATTTGCTTTATTCTTTGATGAAAAGGTAAAATCACTAGTGGATCAGGTCACCCACCCCACCCCCATTGAGGAACGAAAATCCTTAGTCACGTGGCAGATCTTTGCAGCCATCTCGGAAGATGACCTCCTCAAATGCATCCTTGAAACCAAACCCTCCAACCATTCCTCTGACCCCATCCCCAGTGGCATCGCCATTGATTTCTACACCAACACTCTCTCTTACTGGACCAGACTAGTTAACCTCTTCTTTAGTCAAGGCTCCCTCCCTGCTGCCCTCAAAACAGGACAGGTTACCCCTCTTCTAAAAAACTTTCCGCAGATGCGAATGACCTCAACAACTTCGCTCCCATCACCAACCTCCCTTTTCTTTCTAAAATCACAGAAAAATGTGTTGCGAAACAACTTTCCCTACACATTATGGACAATAATTTCCTTGACGTGTTCCAGTCGGGTTTCATCCAAAATTGCAGCACTGAAACAGCCCTGCTGCAAGTGATTGATGATGCGCTGCATATACTCGATTCTGGGGAATCGTGCCTTCTGATTCTTCTTGACCTCTCTGCAGCCTTTGACACTGTTAATCACAACACCCTCCTCAACATTCTTCAACAGAGAATGGGCGTGGAAGGCACAGTGCTTAAATGGTTTGCCTCATTCCTCTCGGACAGATCACAAATGATCAAGATAGCGAACAGTCTCTCGTCTCCATTGGCGGTAGGTCAAGGCGTCCCTCAAGGTTCTATCCTTGCACCCACTCTATTTAATCTCTATCTGGAACCCTTGGGGAACCTCCTTAGTAAATCTGGGATCCACTACCATCTCTATGCGGATGACACCCAAATCTACCTCAAGGTGACTTCCGCACACGATCTTTCACTACTCAACTCTACTCTCAACTCTATTCACAACTGGATGTTAGTTCACCAACTCATTCTCAATCCCACCAAAACTGAATTCCTCCTCCTATCTGTAGAAGAGTAGGATCTGCTTCACATGGGTACCCCCACTTTTTGCTGATGCTTCACTGTTTTTCGACTTTAGTCTGGCTGGGGCCCTGCTAATCAGAACCCCAGCCTAGCTGCTTCCTCTCTAAAATGGTTTCCATGTGCCCTAGGCACATCTCTGATTGGAATCTGGAGTGCCCTTGTAAGTCCCTAGTATATGGTATACTATGTACCCAGGGCATAGGTACCTCAGAGGCCTACCAGGGGCTGCAGCATGTATTGTGCCACCCCTGGAAGGCCATCCAAAATGACACCACAGGTATGCTACTGCAGCCTGGGTAAGGTGGTGCATGCACCCCTTACTGTGATATAGGCTACCTATATCACTACATAGATACACACATATAAACCTATAAGTCACTCCTATGGCAGGCCTTATCAATCCTGAAGGCAGAGTGCTTGGTTCCTATGTGAGAGGGTGCCCCTGCATGAGCAGAGCCCCTCTGCAGCGTTCGGAGACCCTTCTCTGATGCTGTTTGTAGTGCAGCCTGACCATATACTCTTAAGCGCATTATAACCTCGCGTTAAATGCTAACTTTGGGAAGGCTGCACGGAAACATGTCGTGTTTGGTGTCAAACATCTTGGAATACTACCCCCCCGCCAGTTCTGGCAGCGAGGGTAGCATTCCACCCTTCTAGAGGGAGAGACATGTACACACCGGTATACCCGGTACTGACTTTGCAAAGCCCTGGCATCACAAAATGGATGCTGCTGCCACAGACACAAGTCTGGCCTCCTGCTGCTGACTGAAACTCCAGCAGGGGAGGCCTGGACAATAGGTTTCCTGTTGCAGGGAGGTGTAACCACCTCCCCAGACAGGATGGTGTGTATTGGGGCTGGGCGGGAGCACTCTCTGGTGCTTTGAAGTCCTGCCCTGGGGGCACATTTGGTGTCCCTGTGCATACCCCAGTTCAAACCGGCTCAGGGGCTTCCAGCCCCTGCTCTGGCGCGAAACTGGACAAAGGGAAAGGGGTGTAACCACCCCTCTGCCCTGACCCTCCCATAGGTGGGTCCCCAGAGTATGTCCAACCCCCTATCTTAGTATAAGTATGGGACCCCAGTCCTTAAGACTTTAGATTTACCTGGACAAAACTCTGACACAGAATCCTGGACCTTCGACGCTCTACTTTAAGATTAGAGGACTGAAGAATCTCCCTTGGGTTCAAGGAGTGACTCCCCTGCTTGGCAGGCAGCAAAGAAGCAATTGTCCGGTCTGCATCGCTGAAGCTCCTGCTGGACGCCGAAGTCTTTGCATCACCAGAGGTGGATTTCCAGACTTCCCCAAGGCTGCCCTGAGTCCCCAGCAAAGCTGAGGCCCGTAGCTGTCGTGGGTAATGTGGAACTGTGACCCCTGGACACCGAACACATTTGCAAGTGCATCCTCTTCCTGGTCTCCCACGAAGTTGTGCTTTGGGCTCTGAGTAGCCCCCCCCTCCAGCACCGACTGCACTGAAGATCACTGGCCTCCACTCCACGAGTGTCCCGTGAGCCAGCTCCAAGTGTGTCTACTCGAGGCTCCTTCGCGGTCGCTAGTCTGTTGGCTAGTAGGCCCTCCCGAAGGCCAATCTTCTTCTGTTTGGGCTTCCCTGATTCCTCCAGGTGTGCCCTGACTTACCTTCACTGGGTGAGTCCCTCAGACCTTGCTGGTCTGCACCACCGTCCTTCTTCTATTTCCACAAGACTTGCCGTTGCCAAGGCTTGTTGGGTCCAATCCAGTTGCCGACACCTCAGCAATCGACAGACGTCATGGGACAGCTCGAATCCAGCTCCTGGTTGTCGTCGACGCCTCCTGAACCTCGTGGCTGAAGAGTCAAGACAACCGTCAACCTACCTGAAGCACTCGACATCGGTGGGCATCCGCTCATCGCCTTCCTGGTCACTGGCTAGTGACCCAGACTCTGTCCCCTCTGCTTTCAGGTTCTTCAGATCTTCGATCCACCTTTGGATCCACCCGAACACTTTCGACTTGGCCGCCAGCAGCACTTTGCAGCAGATCGCCATTGAAAACGACGACGAAACCCGACCCCGAAAGACACCTATGCACCCGGCTTCCTGGGTGAGGTAACACGAGTACTCCGGTGCTCCCGTGGGTATAGACTCTAGAACGACCCAGTTCTAAAAGGGTTTGCTCCAAGTCCTCCTCTAAGTGTCCCTTTTCTTTAAAATTCCAACCGCGACTTTCCCCATAGAAGTCAACGGCGATTCGCGGCTGTGTTCTCACACTGCACGCGTCCCCCGTGGGTCCCCTGTGTCACTACCTTGGGTGGTTCCTTGTGGTCCAAGCACTTCTACAGGCTCTAGGCCTTGTGTCTAGCTCAGTCGTGGTTCTTATACCACTTTATTGGTATATGGTTTGAGTACGCCCCTAGGGCTCAAACGTGTATTTGTGCTATTACTGTTGATAACTAACTTATAACTTATGTACTTCGAACTCTAGCCTCATAAAGAGACTAGAGGGTGTGTTTAGCAATAAATACATATATTTTGAATATATACCTGGTGTGGTCCTCTTTCATTTGGTCACTCAAGAGATTATAGGCTGGTAAAACAAGCTGCTTTACATTCCTTCAAGACTTAGCCTGAAGGCTGCTCTCCATAGCTACCACTAGGATAGCTTTCAATAAAGGTTGTCTTTAACCTATCTCCAATAAGGGGTTGTTTGGACTGGTGCAAGGTGCCCACTATAAATAGTGGACAGCATATACCAGGCCAACTTCTCACACTATCTACCTCTCTCTCCCCTCCTCCGGTTCAATCCTGGATGGATCAGCTGAATTTACTCAAAAATAAACTCGACAGCACTAAATCCCTAGGTGTCATACTTGACAAAAGACTCAACCTAATCTCCCACATCAACTCCATTGCTAAGAACGCACATTACCAGCTGCGACTTCTGTGGGGGATCCGTCGGTTCTTCCCGGAGAAAGACCTAAAAACATTGGTCTAATCGCTAGTTCTCTCTAGACTGGATTACTGCAATTCTCTCCTGACTGGCGTACCCAAATCTCACCTCTCCCCCTCAAATCCGTCCCTCCATCCAGCAGCTCGCTTTATTTCAGGATCCAAACGTAGTGACCACATTACTCCTATCCTGTCTTCTCTTCGATGGCTTCTCATCGAGGCAAGATCCATTTATAAAACTGCCTGCATCACCCATAAAGCCTTGCACACTTCTTCCCCCGTTACCTGGCGAATAAACTGAAAATGTCAGGAGGCTCGAGACCTTCTCGGAATGCAGTAAAGTTTCTGCTTGAGCCCCCTCCTTCAAAAAGGAAAGATCGATGGCTCAATCGTTCTCAGGTAATGCGGTGAGAATCTGGAACTCGCTTCCGCCATTGCTCCGTGCCACTACCTCCATCCAGATTTTCAAAGCGGACCTCAAATCTCTTCTCCTTCAAAGACACTTCCAGAACTAATACCCTCATTCTCAGACCCCTCCAGGAAGCTAGTTCATCACTGTAAATTTGTAACATCTTCTTGTTCATTCCCCACCCTTGATTGCTGTGTCTGATATTGTGTTATTGCCTATATGGTTTTACTCTACCTCTCCTGTTTATTTTTGTAACGTTCTATTTTGTACCATTGTTCTCATGTAACGTAACTGGTTCTATTGTACAGCGCTCTGACACCTTCGGGTAAAGTCCGCGCTATATAAAAATGCATTAAATAAATACCCACAACAGTGGGCAAGCCACTCCCCCCCTGCACTCGAGCAGGAACGCCCACCCCCAACCAGGCACTTCTGCTTTCTCGCAGTGCGAGAAGTAGAAACATAAAATGGTAGTTATTACCATTTATGTTTCTGCCTTCTCGCACTGCGAGAAAGCAGTGGGGCGACGCCCCCACGCTCCAATGGGGGAGCCGCCACTGTCAGTATCATTAGCCAATTACAGTTACGGAGATCAGGTAAAACCAACTTGACTAGCAGGCTGAACTGCAAGGTCGAACGTCCTTGAAAAGAAGAGACGGCTCAAGTTCAGGAAAGGACTCACGGCATACTGTAGCGAGAAGTTACAAAGCTTCCATACATGAGGGTACACGGTTCGAAAGCATCTGCCTCAAGCGGCACTCGTAATTTATAGTGCACCAAACTTGTTCATGCGCCGTAGCAGCATTAGACCGCAAGTGCGTCAAATTAAGACACAGTTCCCTTGCACATGCGTACTGTTCCTAGAAGTCACTGTTTTGTACTACACCATCTGAAGCAGCCCATTCAAATAATGGAGGGCTTGCCATGCTGGGTCTCACCTTTGCAATCAGGAAAGATTCTGCCAGATCATCAGTTTAATAGAAATTCAATCATCAAGTTATATTTAGAAAACCGAGAAACACACTCTCATTTAGTGCAAAAGTCATTCTCATTCACTCAGCAAAATTGATTTAAGACACTACCCCGCAAAAGATGACTTCACAGTCCTAGATCTATCCCAGTCACATGGATACTTAGGGCCAGATTATTAGTCTGGCGAGGTGGCGCAGCGGTGGCAAATCCAGCCACCGCCGCACCCGTGGTCCGACCACCCGATTACAACTCGGGCAGTCGGACTGCACTAGGACTGCCTGGTCAGCCAGGGAACTGCTGTTCCCTGTCATAGGAGCGGTGGTCAGAGGCTGCAAATGCTTGGCGGGACCGCCACGGTCCCGCCAACCATATTATGAGTTTCCTCTCCGCCAGGCTTTTCATGGCCCCCCTGTGCCTCAGACATATGTGGATGCACACAGGGGTGCATAACGTGTGCCTCCCTGTGTGCAATGTGGGAGGCACGTGGAGAGGTGTGGTGCAGCGGCCAGGGCAGCTGACTTCGGAGCACAGGGTTCACGGTTCGATCCCCGGCTCCGGCAGCAGCTCAGCACCATGTGACTCTGGGCAATAGCTCACTTAATTTCCACTACCGCCCCCAGCGCCTTGAGACCCGTAAGGGTGAGTAGCTGCGCTATATAAAAACGGACTTACATTTTTTTTTTACTTACATGCAGATAGGTTCACTTGACTGGACTGACAAGTGCAGGAACCTTGTGAGTCGTTCCCATTGCGGTGCCTTTTAAAGAGGCACCACCGCCTTTTATAAAATGCACCGCAAGGGGAACTGCCATGCCGCCCTCTCGCCAGACTACGAATAAGTCGTAATCTGGCGGGGGGAACCGTGAGTTTGGTGAAGTGGTGGCTCAGTAGTTTGCACCGATGCGCCACCGCTCCGCCAAAATCTCGGAGTTTTGCCCTAAATGCAATTGCAAGGCTAAAAATGTTTTGGAACAATCCTCCTCAAATTTGTTAAAATATGAAATTGTACCTAAAGTTAAGAATTGGCTTTCATGCAGTATCTTTGCTGCAATTGCTTGCGAATAAGCCATCATTAATGGTTCTAAGGTCGAGGAACTATACAGCTCATGGAATTGACAAAGCCAATCCTTATACAAGGTTGCAAGCTTGGCTAAGGCTTCCCAATGAAAATTCCATTGCAGGGTCTTAAAAAGAGCTACTGGTAAGTACTTATACTCTTTCGCTGTATTTAATTTAGAATCTCCTAAAAACCATGTGAATGTAAATTCTCTCCTCTGAAATAACTGAACTTCAGTTGTATCTGTAGTTACAGATAAATGATTCCTGAGACTGTAATTACCAAGATTTTCTGGCTGTCTCTGAAGACCTATAAGAGTTGGGCGAAGGACAACAAGGTTGTTCATGCATAGTACAATGTTAACATGTTTTTTCTGAAACTATAAATGGAAATGATTTTACAAATTTAACTATGCTGGGTAGTTCAGCCAATAAAGAACAAAGAATATTGGAGCAAGAACTCACAAGCCTGTTTTAGGCTGTTTCTGAAGGATTTTATATCACTTTTCCCTCATTTCCCAATTGCATCATAGTCCACATTTTTACTGTAAAGCTTTGATCAATCTTATGAATCTTGGATTCGGGATCCCACTCTTCCTAGGTTTAGCCCAAAGGGTCAGTTGATCCAACTGATTAAGTGCAGTGTCAACATCAACAAAACGTATGTGTATAAATTGCCTGTAACCATCTACGTCCACGCAACTCTTCACAAGGTGAATAAATGATTTTTCAGCATGCCGTAAGTTGCAAAAACCTATTCCGAGCAATCAAGAAAAGAGAGCTCAATCTCAATGAGTCTCGTTCTCTATGATCTCCTTTTTTTGTAGATTGGAAACAAGCACAGAGAGTGAAAGAATTCAACTTCACACAATATGTTAAAATACCAGCAAAAAAATCTAGCCCAAAAGAAAGGATCATGTTTAAAAAAAATCATCAGAAATCCAATCAGGAACAGAAGTTTTGCTTGACTTTAATCAGGGCCCCTGGAATTATGCAATTTGGGGGCTGCTGCTTTTTGCACATAATTATGAAATTGCCATATGTGCCACATAATCCATATGCTGCATAATCTGCATACTTTAATAAAAGACATTTTGTTTCTACCTTAAATAGATTAAAAATTACTAAAAATGCATCAACGCATCTTGCTGTGCAGGGGAAGGCCTTTTGAAAAAGTTGACTGGTCCACTTTCTGTTGCTTATTGTATATTTGGGTGTTAAACTGTCACTAATTAGATAATCATTTGCCCAGAGAGTGTTAACTTGTGTAAAGATGACTACATAAGGAAGTAATACTATGACAAAATGCAGGAAGGTGGATTATTAGTAGGTGCAGGTAGGCAACTACAGCTAGTATTAATACCGCAATCACTAATAAGATCCAGTCAAGTGTCAATAAATTAATCCTTGCTCAACCCTTGGTAGCTGGGCTGATGAGCAGTCAGGCGTCACTTAAGAGACAGGTGTGTAAAGCATTTAATATCACAAAAACAGTAAATAAGCAGAAGACACAACACAAAAAGATTACAACACCAATTTATAGAAAATAGAGAATACTTTTATCTTTACAATGACACCAAAACGACAAAGATCCAATGTAGGGAACCGGAGATATGGCTTTTTAAGTGTTAAATAAAAAAATTGCTTTCTAGCACCAAAAAGCTTAAAGCGCCAATCACAGCTATCTGGTCATGAAGGACGAGGACCAAGTCAAAGTTTCAGGTCAACCGCTATGGAGCATGGGTCAGATATGATGAGTGCTAGGTCCGGGTCAAGATTTTACATTCGTACTTAGTCACTTTTTTGTAGCTTTTTCTCTTGAAGTTGAGCCATTGGGTCCTGGAATGTGGAGTTTGTGCCGACGATGGTGGTCTGCTGCAGTGCGATGCCTCAGTGAGCCCTAGGAGTGTTTGTCTTTGGCGTCAATTGTGAGGTGCTCCGGAGCTTTCAGTGGTACAAACCAGTGCGGTCATGCAAAGTTGCAGTTCGACATCGCCGTCCTGCGTCTCATCGTCGATGCTGGTCTTCTTCAGGAGATTTTTTACAAAACTTGTCAAAAAGTTCCCAAACTTTCAGATCTTCTGTAAGGTTTCCAGAGGGTCAGAAAGTGTCCAACAGCACCAGCCAAGGGTTCAGAAGCTAAGGTTTGCCTCTTGGGGTCTGGAACGCTACCTCCCACAATGAACCCGGTCGGTCCAGGAAAATCCAGGTGAAGCTGGTCAGCTAGAGTAGCCCTTTCAGTGGATGTTGCAGGTGACTTCATCCAGCACTTTTCTGCCTGTTGCTGCTCTGGGAGTCCACTCCTTATCCTTTAAGGCAGGCACAGTCCTTCTTGTGTGGAGCCTTGAGAGTGCAGCATGTGCAGTCCTTCTGAGTGCAGTCCTTATGTGGTGCCATCCAAGGGTCCAGCAGGACAATCCTTCTTCTCCAGATGGTTAAGGCAGGGATATGAGGGGCTCCTGCAGATCTCCCATATTTATTCCCCATTTTGGGCTGGCGAGACAGAAGGACACTCTAATCAAAGGGGTTCAAGTTGCCACCCTCTGTTATGACCACTTCCTGGGAAGCGTGGCATATTTTAGTCGCAGAATGCGCAGTTCTCCAAAAAACAAAATTGAGAAATTCTATCCTTGGAGTGCAGGTCTGGTAAACCCAACCCACAGGTGTGACTAATTTTTCCCTACTTTCTCCTTCCTGCCCCTCTCCTAATCTAGTTAGAGGGACTCCGATCTGGCTGGGGATCAAGCAAAGAGTGGCTGGCCTGGGTCCTGTGACATATGTGCTTCTTCCTTTGAAGTTCAGTTCATCTCCCCAGACCCCTTCCTGTCCCTGGCTTCTCAATGAAGCAAATCTCCTCCCACCAAATGGCTATATTGTTTCAGCCCCCGGCCTCTTCACACCTACTCAGGGAGCAGCTTGGCTCAGGCTGTCAGAGGCTGTCCAATCAGAAGAGGCTGCTACTGGGCTGTTTTAGGTAACTTCAGGGTAGTAAGTTCTTCAACTACTTTCTTGCAATAGTTATTATTATTCTGACCTTGGCAAATGTTTATATTTATTGCAACTATTATTTTGATATTTTGAATTATGTTGCAAGTTACTTCCAATCAAAAGTTAGACTTTAATAAAGTTTAATAAAGCCTTCCCATGTTAGTTTATGGAGATAGAAGCACTACGATGGGGACAATGACTTCGCCTGGTTTTCGCCCACCAGGGCATTTAGAACATATTTTATAATGTCCCTGCATTTTATAACAAGGCATCTTACCCTTGGGGCACCTAGGGCAGACCTTAGGGGTGACTTAGATTTAATAAAAAGGTAGTTTTGGACTTTGAAAGTACTTTTAATTCCAAAGTCGAATTTGGATACAGTTTTATTTCAAAACCAGCCTGCAAGGCAGATTTGGCTTTAAAATGACACCGGACACCACAGCAGTGAATACTTACCTGCATTAAATCCAATGGGGTCGCTACACCTCCATGCCCTACCATATACTAGGGACTTACAGGTAGGTTGCCTTGGCCAATTATATTTACACCAATTACCATATACCTTTTAAGGACAGAGCACTGGCCCTGGCCTGGTGAGCAGAGCCCAGAATACTTTCAGAGTCAGTAACCACCAGTATTAGTCAAAAAATAGTGGTGATCATGGCAAAAAGGATGACTTTTCTACACAAAATATGCCACATTACGCCACATGGAGCATAATTTGGTCCTTCCCTGCCACATAATTTCATTGGCCTTGACTTTAATACCAAAATATCACATCTAATACCTTTTATGGAGTATCAGAACATGGAATACAAAGATGGTGACACTTTCAGATGATGTTCCAAAATAGCTGGTCAATAATTGGAAAAGTTCATTGCAAAGAAGATGAAGTGACTACAGTGAAATGCATTCACCTGTGCCAGACATGCATTCCTTTGGAAAGCTCTTTTGTCTAAAAACAATATAGGGTCCGATTCACAAAGGTAAAGTTAGACCAAACGTCTAACTTAGACGAAAAGTCTAACTTTACTTCTTTTGGAATTTACAAAGGGACTTATGAGTTGTATCTTTACGCCTGCAGAGATTGCGCACTCAGGGCAAGGGTTCCGCACTCGGAGAGGAATCTCTGCCCCGAGTGTGGAATCTCTGCACTCGAGGCAGAATCTCTGCACATGGGGTGGAACCTCTGCTCTCGGTGTGAAACCTCTGAACTCTGAGTGGTATGAAGTGGGTCACGTACCACATTATTATCAGACAATCTGTCGATATTTTTCATAAACGCCTTCATTTGTCTCACACATGTGATCTTAAATAGTATATGTTGGATTTAATATGTGCAACTTGAATGAAAAATAGATTATACTCATATTCTTTTGGGCCCTGTGACATTGGCCAGGACAACATATACTTCAGTGACCTCTGCTCCACGTACAGATGTGACATATGGTCAGGCACCACACACTGGCCGGACGGTAGATCCTGGTAAGGTCACTGACATATAACTTTATTGAAAGTTCGCAGTCTATTATATTGGATGACAAATTAACAGCATGTGGTGTGTGCCAAATACCTCTGTTGTCACCCATCTCCATATGCTCAGATATGGTTGATAAGAGTATACTTCTTCATAACACATTGGCTAATGAAAATATGACTCTACATTTCAATTGAAATAATAATGTACCTAATTGCTTACATTGTCTCATCCAAAGAGGAGTAGCGCTAACTATGTATTCTAATGGCACGTGTGAAATAAAACACATCCTTCCTTGTATTGAAGTATAGATATGTCTGTTTCATTACTGCAGCTGTCGGAAGTCCCTCAGTCATCCAAAGTACCTCATCCAGGCATTTGGGAGACCTTCTGGCTTCAGCAGCCAGACCTATTAGCATCCCTCCATCAGGTAAGCATGCCATTCAGTGTTGTAAACCTTTATTTTCTAAATAGTTCACCATAACCAGATCTTTGTGAAGGTAAATTAGCAGATATTGCCACTTTTTTGAAGCATCTAATGTCAGTGTGTGGTGTGATGTGTTCCCAACATAATCAGTGATGTCTGTGTTTATTTTGCATATTGACTTATTATTCATGCTGAACATTAATTAAGGTGTCATTTCCTTCTGAAGCTGCTGGATCAAGAATCATGTCTTCTGCCATGCAAGCAAAGAGCCAGGTTCAGCAGCTGACATCACGGGGATCTCAATACCACACAGGGTTGTGGCTGGAGCTGGTGAGTGTGATTTTGCATTGCACATCTTCATTGAACACCCAAATGCTCCAGTCTGAGCTGTCACCTGTAGGTTTACACAACCCAGATTGCATGTGTTACTTCAGAAAGATGCAAAGAAAAAGGGTTAAAATGCTTGTGTTGCAGCATATGACATATTATGGCAAATATGTATCATGTTGCAACCTCTGTCTTTCAGGTGCTGGGGACAATGATCCACTTGATGAAGCTGAACCACCAGTGGAAGGCAGAGGGCAATTCAAGGAGAGAACCTGATCCTCCTCCAAGCAGCAATGTCAGCATCCAGCACTGCTCAAAAAGAGAAATATGAGGAGGAAGAAGATGAGCAGGTGATGGCCACAGAGGAGGACCTCGATGATGAGGAGTGCATTGTTGGCTCACTGACCAAAAGACTGAAGGCAACATCAGGTCCGACCAGCATTGTACCTCCAACCTCCCCTCTAAGGATTGCCTGTTCCCAGCAGTCAGCCAACCAGATACTGAGTTCACCTCCCCAACACAATCATCACCTCCTCACAGCCCTCATGTCCATGTTTTATGTGTTGCTTTTCTTACACACTCTTTCCATAACAGTACATCCCAGGCCTTCTCTCAAGCATCAAAAGGACCGAACACCCAGAACAGGTACCTCCTAGGCATACATCTCCTCCCCTCAGCTTCCACGTGCCACCCCTTCCCATGCTGGTATACCTGCCGTTAATATCAGAGGGCATCCCATGCGGAGGGGATGGCAGATGCTCATGTTGGCCAATGGGGGGAAGATTTTTTCCAACGACATTCTAAGTGAAGCAGGACATTCGTGCAATAGGGGCTACTTTGTCTGTCATTTCAGACTCACAATAGGAAATCCCTCAGATGTTTGACAGGCAGACCAATGTCTTGGACAGTATTGTGAAATCTTGCCAAGACATGTCAAGGATGCACCATGACCAGATATCACTCTATATGGAAGAGAGTACAAGACACCATGCCTTGGTCATGAAGATGATGGACGGCACGTTGAAAATGTTTTAAAATTTTCCTTCATCGTCAACACATGGGGGGGGCCCAACACACCTACATCCACCCCACCCAGCACCTGTACCACCACCAGCACAGGAGTATTTACCCCACCTATACAGGCACATCCCGACCTGCACAGGCACCTTCCCCACATGTACAGACAGAACCACCAACTGTACAGGCATTACCCTCCTCAGCTTTGCCTACTAACCCACCTGAACAGGCAGATGCACCACACCCACCCACACATCGGCACCAACCCAAAATACGTACTTACTAACAGATATCCTCACCAGTCACCACCACTTTTGCGAAGGCACATGAGAGATCCCCCATGACCACTGTAAATATGTAAATACTCAAAAGAATTGTAAATCAAAATAATAATTCACAAATCAATACTATCCTGAGTTGATTCATAGTTGATGACGGTCAAATGGGTACTCTGGTTGTAGGACACATATGTTACTATAAATGTGTGTTGGTAAACCTTTTTGAGGTGTAAGGCCATCTATGGTACAAGGTATAATTTTGAAAGCATAGCAAAACACCTGCAGATGTAGACTTCCCTACTTTGAATCCAGCATATCTAATGGAAAACACAAGACAAGGAGGTGGGTTTAAACAATATTTTAAATGGGAAGAACATTTTTATTAAAATAAACAGCAAATAAATGCTGTCCTTTGGAAAAGGAGAAAGGAAACAAAATAAAATCTTGACGCAGAATGGGTAAGGCAACTTGAAGGGCGTCGGCCAACATAATGGAAACACCTCAGGAAGTGTCAGGGGAACCAGTCTACCTACAATGGTTAAATAAAATGAAGTCCTCAGTCAAAACATTGTCCAAACAGGAAGTGTTGATGATCAAAGTAACCAATAATTTCAGCCCCAAAGCTACATTTACTTTCCCTATCAGTGTCCAGGCTTGGGCGACACAGTCACTGGCCAACCTCACTGTCATCCTTGATGACAATGTCCAGATCCTCCACACCTGTGGACTCACTGTGGTTAGCCAATGCAGGACCAGACACTCCTCAGGAGTCTACAAAATGAGGGGTATGAGGAATAGTAGCGGAAGCTCAGAGGGAAGACATACTTGGGGACACAACAACAGTGGTCTGGAGGGCTCTTTGAGAAAATGCAGACAATATGGCTGCACCCAATGAAGTGATAATGGCATTGTTGTTTTCCAAAAGAATGGCCTGTGACTCTCGAAACATACGGATCTCATCCCTGACTTCCTGTAAGCCCAGAAAGAACATGCACGGGGCATCATCAACTGTCACCATCACTTCCTGGGGTGCAGCCACAGGAGCAACCACACATGCAGGGGTATGGGTGGAACATGAGTTGTGTGTGGTGTTGGGGGCAGATGTCTCCCATAGCTCTTCCTGGCAGGCACTTGGAGGGGGAGTACTGGAAGGGGGTGCAGCTGGAGGTGGGGGCCTCAAGATTTAGGGAGAGTTCAGTGGCAGGCCCAGATGGTATTGGGACCTGCTCAGGGGATACCATTTCTAGAACTTTTGGGCCACGGGGTAACCCACATTCATCATTCCCCTGGCTGGTGGTGTCCCTCTCAATGTCCCACCGTTCAGTCTCCTCAGCCTCCACCCGGGCTGTTGATGACAATGGAAAAAGGCTTGGTCTAGGTGGGCGCACTTCCCCTGCCTGTTGCTTGATCTCCCTCCTCCTCATCTTCACTGGTGGTATTAAGAAGCATTGCCTGCCGACGAGCCGAGGATGTCCTGGTCTGAACCTGGTCATGCCCAGATGTTCCTTGGCCAGCCCATTCCACAAAAATGAAGACAATTATGTAGTTGGTGTACAATTTATAATAAAGGTCCACACTACATAAAGCAAGTGCTGACATTGTACTTCCTTGATCTCACTAACCAATAATATATGGTTTGAAACCAAAAGTAGGTGTACTGTCACCTTAATGTCAGGAAATAAATCAAATAATGACAAATTTCTCAATTTGACCCAATCTGAACTTCAGCATTAGTGCAATGTGAGGTTCCTGACACTTAAACATAGTTACCTTCCAATGTAATTTTACAAGTTTAGCTAGTACACTGTCTGGATGGATATCTTCAGACCTATAAGTAAATCCAGATTCATCATGTTATGCTCCCAAATGCGCAGCCCAACAGTCTTGCACTTACTATCAGTCATCTGTTGTGTGGCATAGCAAAACACACCATACATGCAAAAAGTTGTTTTAACATGGCCTTATATATAACCTTTAAACAGATGTGATTCCAATTTTTGGAATATTGCATGGCAACTTCAGACACTCTACATGGCAAGTGCCACATTTTGAATAACAAGACTGCTTCGTTTGCACTGTATACTGGAAATCATGTGTGTTTACTTAGTACAGCTATATATAAAATGGAAATTACATATGTGCCACTGTTGAGAACATGTGTGTATTTAGTACACCTTGGATATGTATGTTTCATTTTGAATGAGAAAAGTGACACAATGTCAGCCTTTACTTCATTTTACAATAAATATTGGTTGTCACGACAAACAGCACACACACAAAGCATGCATGATACAACATACAACGCACAAATCCTCACATACCAAAAATAGACATTGTCCAAGTCATTCATTCACCAGAGCATACAACCGTTATAAGGCCCTTAGTTCACTAGTCATGATTTTGCAAGTGCATTTTTCCTCAAAAAAGTAATAGTAATGGAAATCTACCCATTTGCGTTTCAAAAACTACAAGTCCCAGAATTCTCTCAAAAAACAGCAGTCGAAAATCCCCACTAATACATAGACCTTATAATTAATGCAGCCATTGCTCAGATAAAGTGAAAGGTGACAAACAACATATGATGGTGCATCTCTTTCACCACTCACATCATACTTCAATACACATAATGCAGTTCATGCGCTTACAATCTCTCTACTGCTCTAGCTGAGCATGGAAGGCCGACCAGGCTGCCTTCAGGACCCTCCTGTAGAGTGGACTCATGCGGGGCCATTGTGAGTGGGGCTGGGAAGACCCACCCATGATGTCCTGGGCCTTAATGCAGGCCCAGCATCGCAGGTCCTCCCAACGCGTATGACACATCTTGCCCTGCCGCTGGTACACATCCACTGCACTGCAGCGGGCAGCGATATCACTCCAGATTTGCGTGCACACTGCATTGCTCAACTGGTTATTAGGCCCCCATAAAGATAGGTCTTTTTATGTGTGGAAAATCCCCACTTGTAAAGAAATTACTCGGAAATCCCTTTGTGAATAGCAAACAATCATAAACATACACAAAAGTGTTAGTTTACCTTTGTGAATCAGGCCTGCAGTGTCTGTTGGGGTCATTTATGTGTCATGAGAATCAGTAATTTAGGAGTCCTAACTTTACTACTCCTAAACTGAGAAAAATCCTAACTTTAAGACTTTCGGTATTCACAGAAGGCATTTAGGAGTCCTAAAGTTAGGACTACTAACTTCTGTGAATACCGAAATGAGTAAGTTCATTCTGTGAATACCAAAATGAGTAAGTGTATTCTGTGAATACCAAAAAGTACTAACTTTACGTTTTTGACGTAAGTTAGTTCTGTGAATCAGGCCCATTGTGTATATTAAAACAACATTTATACATATCAGGTACTTGAGTACTTAACCAGTAGCATCATGTTGCCAAATTCTCCCGCTGCCAGCCGCCGGGCAAGGGGTGACCTGCGGAATATGTAGCTGTCATGTGTACTGCCTGGGAACACTGCAAACACATTAGTAAAGCAGCCACTGTCATCACATACATCCTGTACATTGATGGAGTGCCAGCTGTGTCTGTTGTGGAAGTTGTGTGCATTGTGGCAAGGTGGCTGAAGTGCCACATTAGTACAATCAATTGTATCTCCCACATGTGAGAATCGGGAAAAGAGGAAGAAATCCCTAGCAACCCTTTGCCAGTGTATGTGGCATATGTATGTAGAGATGTACTCTCCTATTTATGTAACTCAGAACATGGCGCAAGCATCGGGACTAGGTTTCCTGAGAAATGCCCACAATGTCCCTGGACACCCTCTAGAATGATCCAGTAGCAAAGAAAGGGAGAGCTGCTAGGATCTTGACATAGGCTGGGTTGGCGTAGGAGCGGCATGTCTCAGATTCAAGATCCTACTCCCACTCAGAAACCATGTCCAATATGACATCAGGGGGAAAACGTAATCTGAAGCTATTATCTTGGCTGGACTTCCCAAAGAAGTTGATCCTTTGCCTGAGGATCCTCTCTGCTCCCCTCCTCCTCCTCCTTCTCCTAAAATCATTCTGGGCCACATGTATCAAGCTATTTCCAGTCGCAAACAGGCCGATTCACAGAATCGACTTATTTGCGACCGCAAAAAAGCATTTGGCATGTAATAAACCTAAACTGCAATTTCGGTTTGTGACCAAATACCTATTTCGTATTTGGAAGGGGCATCCCCTCCAAATACCGAATCTAAATGGTATGTATTAGTGTTTTGCAACCGAATTCCGGTCACAAAACATTAATAATTCCAGACTACCAAAGTGTAGTGGTAATGCAGTCGCAAATCGGAAGGGATCCCCTCGGGACCCCTTTCCATTTGTAAATGTAAAAACAAAGCTTGTTTAAGAGTAGTCAGTAGTCCACAGGACCTCTACTTCTTCTCAAATAAACAACATTTTTAAAAATCAACTTTTCTTTTTAAATGCATCCAATTTTCCTTTGAGGAAATAGGTTGCATTTAAAAAAAAACTGACTGCTTTATTTAGAAGCAATCACAGACATGGTGGTCTGCTGACCTCAGCAGGCCACCATGTCTGTGATGGCGTTGATTCCTAATGGGTCGCAAATTGTGACCTACCTCATTAATATTCATGAGGTGGGTTGATTTGCGACCCACTAGGAATCACTAAAAGTAACTCTATGAGTGTCATACATTAGGAAAAATTACTTCCTAATTGCGATTCATGGAAAATCACAATTAGGTAATAGCTATTCCTAATATTGATACATCTGGCCCTCTGTCATATCACGAAGGACAAACCGACAAACACATTCAGTGACATGTTGTAAGGTCTGAAACAGTTTGTGTGTGGCAGCTCATATTTTATATATGCAGCCAGGTTGTGATTGGCTGTTGGGCTAAAGATTTTCAGCTGGGTGGAGGAATGGTGAGCACTGGTACAGGTGTGTGTGTAGTGTTTGGGAAAAACTTGGAAATCTGAGGTTTGATTAGAGGTTTTGACTTGTGTACGACATCTACATTTTAACTGATTGTGGAAGACATTATATGACCCATGACTAATTGTTAGATGTAGAAGAGATGTTGTAACATGTATACTTGTGATGTTCTTGTTGCCACTCGAAGGGTCATATGAATAAATTTCTTGTATTGTTTCTTACATGATATATCTACACTGTTGTAGATGTGTGTGTGTTTTGCCATCACGTTTACCCCTCAAATACACTCCCTACACATACACATATGTAACAGCCCGTAGCTACATATAGCTGTTTTATATTTCAAGTGGGACATTTTGTACTATGTTGGTTGTACGACTAGTTGTCATAGATCTTCTGATGTGTGAAACTAGACATATGTGTTGCAGCCTACCGCAATGATTGCCCTCTTATTTTCACTGTGTTGTGGTCTGCCCTGAGTGCGCAGATTTCACCCCGAGTGTACAGATTCCGCTCCGAGTGCGGAACCTCCGCAGGTGTAAAGATACTGGGCCCGATTCACAAAGGTAAACTTAGACATTTGGTCTAAACTTAGACAAGATGTCTAAGTTTACGACTCTGGGAATTCCCAAAGGTCAATTTCAAGTACTGTCTTGATGTACGCACTCGTGCCAGACTTCTGCCCCGATTGCTAAGATATTACTCGTAAATGCCCTTTGTGAATTCCCAAAGTCGTAAACTTAGACGTTTGGTCTAAGTTTAGACCAAACGTCTAAGTTTACCTTTGTGAATCAGGCCCACTACTCATAAGTCCCTTTGTGAATACTGAAAAGTAAAGTTAGACTTTTGGTCTAACCTAATCTTTGTGAATCGGGCTCATAGTCTACAGTAGCTTTCTAAGTTATGTTTTGTTACAAAAGGAGAGTCCGTGCCTGTGAATGATGGCGGCTCTGTTTTGAGCTCCGTAGAGCCTCCAGCGTGCATGCCGGCCCAGATGACTCTTAAAAAGAAATAAAACCACCACATGCGACAGAATATGGGCAAATCACAAGGTTGTGAGTGCGTGCTCTTAATCCCGACCAGATTGTGATTTTTGGACACCTCTCCCTGTAACAGGCTATCCAAGATGGTGGTGACCCATTTCCTCACAGCGGTAAATACTGCACGCAGCAACGGAGTTGTGTGAGGGAGACTGCTGGTTCCCCAGTGGTCTCTTGTTCTCCAAGGAACTTGGAGGGGCATCGACACCCAGGTGGCAGTAGGAGGGCTTATTCCATTTCTCCCCGCTCTTCCGATATTACCTGTATTCACCGCACACGCACACCCATCTCAACGCTCTTGCGGGCCCAGCCCAAGTGTCACGTCAGAGGTTTCCTGTTGAAACGCATCACCACAATGTTAATACAGCGCAACGAGGTGTGATAAGGGGACTTGCACTGTTGGGCCTCCAATACCTGGGGATCTTGTGTTAACGCCACACTCCGCCACTTCAGAAACACAGGGCTGCATCTGACCTCAGCCTTCACAAGTCCTTTCTTCTTTCTCTCCAAGATGCTCCCATCTCGGTGCAGAGACAGACTATCGAGTAAAAAATATCGAGTTGCACAAATATCGAGTCATTAATATCGTGGTTCAGAAATATCGACAGCAAGAATATCGTGGTCAAGAATATCGACTTAAGATAAGTAATATCGATTTAAAAAATATTGAAGTGTTTAAAATCATTTTTTATTAATGGTATGTATTTTATTATGTATTTTATATGTATGTGATGTATTTTTTTTGTATAAGAATTGTTTGTATTTTTAATATGTGTTAAATTTTGAGCAGTTATTAATTATTTTTTATTTGAATTTTGCGTTTTTAGTTCCGTAGCGGGTTGTGGGTTTATAGGGGAATAGGGTGGGAAGTAATTTAATTATATTAAATGTATTGATTATTTTTTATTTATTAATGTTTGTTTAATTGAGATGTTATAGTGTTAAATGTGTGAAATAATTTATTGTTAATTAATTAATAATAGGTTGTTAATTCATTTTAATTAATTAATTGGTAATTAATTATGGTAATTGTGTATTTAATTTTAGGTGTGTGTTGTGTTTATAGGTGTAAAGGGTGGGAAGTAATTTATTTTTAATTTAAGAACTAATAATTGGTTGTTAATTAATTTTAATTAATTAATTGGTACTTAATTATGGTAATTGTGTAATTAATTTTAGGTGTGTGTTGTGGTGTTTATAGGAGAAAAGGGTGGGAAGTAATTTGTATTTAATTAATTAATATAGAGTTGTTAATTAATGTTAATTATTTGATATTTATTTTGTGTAATTGTTTATTTTTTTGTGTGTTGTTTTTACTTTTAAAGGAGTAAAGGGTGGGTATTAAATACCTTTTAAGCACTTTATTATTAATTGTTAATAGTAATAGTTTTTAATTTAAAAATAAGTTTTAATTGTGTTTTATTATTTTATAGTTTAATTTAGGTGTGTGTTGTGGATATTATAGTGTTAAAGTGTGTGTAGTCAATTAATGTGTATTAGTTTTTTTTATTTATAATATTTTTTAATTGATTATTAATTATGTTAATCATGAAAGAAAATGTAATTGAAAATGTTGAAGTGTTTTGTTATTGGTGTGGCGTCATAGGGTAGGAAATAAAATAAATGCATTTATGTATTAATTAATTTTTTGTAAATATATTCTAGTTTAAAAGAATAATTTTTTATAAATGTATTTATTATTTTATTTTATATATTATTTGTAGGTTTTTGTTATATGTAATTAATAATATATTGTTTTCTTTTTATATATTTAATATATTTGATTTTTCATTTTTAAATATTATTTATTTTTATGATTTTTTTAAATTTGTAATATATATATATTTTTTTTAACTGTTTGAGTGTGAATAGTAATTTTTGTCTCTCCGCTATCCAACACTTTCCCTAATGTTGCACTCACTGGAGTGGGAATAGTAATTTTTACCCATCCGTTATCTAACACTTTCCCTACTGTTGCTCTCACTGGAGTGGGAATAGTAAATTTTACCCCTTTGCTATCCAACACTTTCCCTATTGTTGCACTCACTGGAGTTGGAGTATTAATTTTTACCCCTCCGCTATCCAACACTTTCCCTACTGTTGCACTCTTTGGAGTGGGAATAGTAATTTTCCCCTCCGCTATCCAACACTTTCCCTACTGTTGCTCTCACTGGAGTGGGAATAGTCATTTTTACCCCACCGCTATCCAACACTTTCCCTACTGTTGCACTCACTGGTTTTGGAATAGTAAATTTAATTCCTCCGCTATCCAACACTTACCCTACTTTTACACTCAGTGGAGTGGGAATAGTTATTTTTACCCCTTTGCTGTCCAACACTTTCCCTACTGTTGCACTGATTGTATTGTGAAATTTGTTTAAATATTTTTTAATAGTTTAATGCTTTAATTCTATAATTTAATCTATAATTTATTATAGATTTTTGTTTTTTATATTTTAAATCATTTATATATATTGTTGTTTTGTATATTATTTTAAACTTTTAACATAAATTAAAAATAATAGTTTATTAATTGTTTTAAAGTAAATATATATGTAGAAATTATTATGTTTCTGTGTTTATTTTTTTTTATTAAGTGTATTTGTTATATTTCATTAAAATGTATATTAAATTTATTTTATTTACTTAAAATTATATCTAATATTTAATATATTTAATATGTATTATTTTATTTATATTTATATTCACTGAAAAAACCATAGGTTTCAGACACGTTATAGTTACAAATTAGCATTTAAAAAACCTTTGAAATTCACTGAAAAAACCATAGGTTTTAGGGACAGTTATAGTTAGTTGGACATTGCACTCGTACAAAACCCGTGAAATTCCCCGTTATAGTTAGTCCAGCTAACTATAACTCGCGCCCCGCAATGCACTGCTGATGACGTCACATATTACATCACTCATGACATGGTCAGTGACATCACTGATGACATCACTGATGACATCTCAAATGACATCACTGATGACATCATCCAGTGACTGTGTGTTTCTGTAAAGTTTAAATATTTTTAAAATATATAGGAAAAGACGTATTGAAGAATGAGTGGGTGTGTAAGTGTCTGTATGGATGATTTAGTAGGTGCGTGACTGACTCTATAAGTGAGTGATTTAACGTATCTTACTGAATGCATGGGTTAGTGACTAAACTGGGTGTATGTCTGTATCCGTCTGTCTGTTGCTGTGTAAGTGGCTGCATGTGTTTGTGAATAGCTAAATGATTTTCTATATGAGTTATTGAATGCTTGTCTGAGTATCTGTATGGGTGCCTGAGTGTTTGTGTGGGAGGGGTGTGTGCAACTCTGTGCATAGATGTGTGAGTGGGTGATTCACTGGGTGGATGGTTTCAAGAGTGCATCTGTGATAGACTGTATGGGTGGGTAAGTGTGTGTAAGAGTGTGTTAGTGAGTGAATGTATGTCCCAGTGGTACATGTGTGAGTAACTACATATGTGAAAGGCAGTATATATGTGTGTTGGAGTATATAAATAGCTATAAGCAAGAGTGAGTGATTGTGATAGTGGCTGTATGGATGATTGTGTGCTTGTATCAGTGATTGTATAAGAGCGTAAGAATGTGCTACTATTTGTATGAGTAAGTGAGCTGGTGTGTGTGTATAACTGTATAGGTGAGTAAATGGCAGTGTGTTTAATTATTTGCATGACTGACTAGGTGTGTGAGTATCTCTATGGATGAGTGGCGTTGTTTGAGTGTCTATATAGGAGTAAGAGTGCATATGATAGTCCTGTACTGAGTGACCGTAAGTATGAGTGACTGTACGGGTGAGTGATTGGATGTGTGTGTGTAGACCTAAGAATCAGTGAGTGGGTATGTAGTTATTGGTGTTGGAGTGTCTATGGTTTTGCGAATGGCAGTCTGTAATTTAGAGTGGGTGTATCAAAGGTTATATTAGGGTGTGAGGAGGTGCATCAGATTATCACGTGGATGATGTCATCAGTGATGTCATTTGAGATGTCATCAGTGATGTCATCAGTGATGTCACTGACCATTCATGAGTGATGTAATATGTGACGTCATCAGCAGTGCATTGCGGGGGCGCGAGTTATAGTTAGCTGGACTAACTATAACGGGGGAATTTCAAGGGTTTTGTACGAGTGCAATGTCCAACTAACTATAACTGTCCCTAAAACCTATGGTTTTTTCAGTGAATTTCAAAGGTTTTTTAAATGCTAATTTGTAACTATAACGTGTCTGAAACCTATGGTTTTTTCAGTGAATTTCAAAGGTTTTTTAAATGCTAATTTGTAACTATAACGTGTCTGAAACCTATGGTTTTTTCAGTGAATTTCAAAGGTTTTTTAAATGCTAATTTCTAACTATAACGTGCCTGAAACCTACGGTTTTTCAGTGAATTTCAAAGGTTTTGTAAATGACAATTTTTAAATGTATTAATTGTTATATTAATTTTTTTCATACTGATTTACTACATTTTTAGAAACAATTTTTTTTTACATATTTTATTTGTCAAATTACATTGTAATTACATTATACATTACATTACAAAAAATACTTTCTCAGAATGAATTACTTTAGTTTAAATACTTTGCAGATAGGCAATAGACTTTTAAGTACAGTAGTTACAGTTGTTGCAATGGGCAACACATTTTCAAACACAATGCAACATTCAGCTCAATGTGAATTTCTAGTTAAATGCAATTAGTTACTTTATGGATTACTTTTGTAACCACAGGACTGGATCCTAGATTCAGTCCTGGTACATCTCCTGTAAACAGTTGAGTAAAAGCGTTTTGGTTACAGTCGTGATTTTTAAGGAATATTATTGTATTTTAAAAGTTGACACTTTGAAACTTTTTCTCATAGAATCACCAATGTTATCCTATGGAAGGAAATTCACTTAGCAGGTAAAAACTGTTATCGTTACTTTTTCTTACTCAGTGTTGGATCCTGGATCCAGCACTGGTGCATCTCCTGTAAACAGTTGAAAGAATGCGTTTAAGTCATACAGGCGATTTTTAAGGAATATTTGTAGTTTGTGAAAATCAACACTTTGAAACTTTTTGCTGAAAACCAGTCAATGTTAGCCTATGAAGGAAATTCAAGTTACCGGTAAGTACGGTTAAAATTACTTTTGAGGATCAGTACTGGGCTGAAACATGCAGCACTGAGGTCTCTCCTGATAACAGGTGAGTAAATCGGAATTCGTATTTCGGCTGATTTTAGAGGAATATTTTAAAGTTCCAAAACTCCACACTTAGAAGAATTTCCAAGTGAAACCAGTCAATGTTAGCCTATGGAAGGAAATTCAAGTTACTGGTAAGTACGGTTAAAATTACTTTTCAGGACCAGTACTGGGCTGAAAGATGCAGCACTGAGGTCTCTCCTGATAACAGGTGAGTAAATCAGAATTCGGATTTCGGCTGATTTTAGAGGAATATTTGTATGTTTCAAAAATCAACACTTAGAAGAATTTCCAAGTGAAACCAGTCAATGTTAGCCTATGAAGGAAATTCAAGTTACCGGTAAGTACGGTTAAAATTACTTTTCAGGATCAGTACTGGGCTGAAAGATGCAGCACTGAGGTCTCTCCTGATAACAGGTGAGTAAATCGGAATTCGTATTTCGGCTGATTTTAGAGGAATATTTTAAAGTTCCAAAACTCCACACTTAGAAGAATTTCCAAGTGAAACCAGTCAATGTTAGCCTATGAAGGAAATTCAAGTTACCGGTAAGTACGGTTAAAATTACTTTTCAGGATCAGTACTGGGCTGAAAGATGCAGCACTGAGGTCTCTCCTGATAACAGGTGAGTAAATCGGAATTCGTATTTCGGCTGATTTTAGAGGAATATTTTAAAGTTCCAAAACTCCACACTTAGAAGAATTTCCAAGTGAAACCAGTCAATGTTAGCCTATGAAGGAAATTCAACTTACCGGTAAGTACGGTTAAAATTACTTTTCAGGATCAGTACTGGGCTGAAAGATGCAGCACTGAGGTCTCTCCTGATAACAGGTGAGTAAATCGGAATTCGTATTTCGGCTGATTTTAGAGGAATATTTTAAAGTTCCAAAACTCCACACTTAGAAGAATTTCCAAGTGAAACCAGTCAATGTTAGCCTATGAAGGAAATTCAAGTTACCGGTAAGTACGGTTAAAATTACTTTTCAGGACCAGTACTGGGCTGAAAGATACAGCACTGAGGTCTCTCCTTATAACAGGTGAGTAAATCGGAATTCCTATTTCGGCTGATTTTAGAGGAATATTTGCACAATGGTGAAGGGAGGGGCGGGGCCTGAGGTGACATCTTTGCAAACGCGCCCCGTGGCGCGTTTTAAGTTGGGGGATTAAGTTCCCTTGAATCCTGAGGGTCCCTAGGGGCCAACTAGACCACCAGGAACCTCCAATATGTGCCAGGGGCTGCGTTGCAGAGACGTGTAGAGAGGCCACACCCTTTTACACCTCTCTGCAACGCAGCTCTGTGGCGCTTTCTGGATGTACCTGTTGGGCTAGTTGGCCCCAGGGACCCTCAGGATTGAAGGGATTTAATTCCCATCTTAAAACGCGCCACGGGGCCTGTTTGCACACATGTCACCTGAAGCCCCGCCCCTCCCTTCACCACTGTGCAACGCGCCCCGTGGCGCGTTTTAAGTTGGGGATTAAGTCCCTTGAATCCTGAGGGTCCCCGGAGTCCAACTAGCCCACCATATACCTCCAAAGCGCCACAGAGCTGCGTTGCAGAGAGGTGTAAAAGGGGTGTGGCCTCTCTACACCTCTCTGCAACGCAGCCCCTGGCGCATACTGGAGGTTCCTGGTGGGCTAGTTGGCCCCCAGGGACCCCCAGTATTCAAGGGGAATCGTCCCCCTCTGCAAACGCGCCAGGGGAGCGTTTGCAGAGTGGTGAAGGAAGGGGCGGGGCCTGCGGGCCGATCGTTTAATAAAAAAATTGTCCCCTGAAGAGGGGCTGTGTAGCCCCCTTCCTTTTTCCTGTTTTTATGCCCTGGGGACCCCATCCCCCAGGGCCTTACCCCTTTTTTTAATTTGTAATTTTAAAAAAAACGGGAAGGGGGCCGCGTGGCCCCCTTCCCTGGGCCTGTATTGGCCCCGGGGACCCCATCCCCGGGGCATGGCCTCGTTTTTATTTATATTCTTTGGAGGGGGCTGCGTGGCCCCCCTCCTCTGGCCATTTAAGGCCCCGGGGACCCCATCCCCCGGGGCCGGCCATTCCGTTTTTTTAATTTTTATTTATTTATTTTTTTGGGGAGGGGGCCGCGTGGCCCCATCCCGAGCCACTACTTGCCCCGGGGACCCCATCCCCCGGGGCCTGGCCTCTCGTTGGGGACTGTGGGGGGTCCCCAATCCCCCCACAGTCCCGCCGGCTCCCCGCGTCCCTAGGGTGCCGGCATTGCTTTTACACATGGGGAGCAGCTAACATGCTGCTCCCCATGTGTAAAGCAATCGGCTTTGGATATTGGAAGAGAGAGCAGGTTTCCTGCTCTCTCTTCCAATATCCAAGCAAGTTTGCAATGACAGGACGGGAGCCGCGAGGCTCCCGTCCTGTCATTGCAAACAGCAGTGTCCCAGGGGTAGGCACCCCGGGACACTGCAGGAGCCGGCCCTGGGGGTGGTGGTCCCCAGGGCCATCAAGGGCTCCAGGAGGGGGCCGCGCGGCCCCCTCCCATTCAGTACACAGCCCCGGGGAGGTGGTGGTCCCGGGGCTCTGGGAGTCCGTAACGGACCCCCATATTAAAATGTTTAGTGCCCCGGGGAGGTGGTGGTCCCGGGCGTGTGGGGCTGGAGCCCCCCACACAGGTTTAATAATTTTTTTTAAAAAGCCCCGGGAGGTGGTGGTCCCCGGGGCTGCGGGAGGGCTCAGAGCCCTCCCGCACCATTTTTTTAAAAGCCCCGGGGGTGGCGGTCCCCGGGGCTTGGGGGCCCTTTGAGGCCCCCACACATTAAATTATCCCCCCACCATGCCCCCGGGACTTGGGCCACCCAGGGGCCAATTAACATCGAAGCGCGGAGACCGCGCTTTGATTTTTTTTTCGGCAGGATTCGCGCACCCTGAGCGCATCCTGCCGATTTTTAAAAAAATAAAAAAAATTTTTGCCCAGGGGTCCTTGTGGGACCCCCTGAGCAAACCTAGGGGTCAGGGTGTTTCTACCCTCCCCCTTTGTGCGCTTTGCGCACTTGTTTCTGTCCCTCGGTTCTACCGAGGGACAAAATGGCTGCCAACATTTCCTGAATCGGAATGTTGACAGCCAGCTGACAGCCAATTAACATGCAGCTCGTGATCGGGACGGTGCGCGCAGGGTGCGCTCAGGGTGCGCGAATCCTCCGTGCCCATAGATATATATGTACTTTTACTTTTTGATTTTCTCAGCAACTACTGAACGGATTTACACCATTTAACAAAAGGGTTCTTTCTGAACCAAGAACTACCTCTTTGCCAAATTTGGTGTAATTCCGTTCAGCAGTTCGGGCTGTAGCCGTGTCTAAAGTTTCCTATGGGAAAATGCATGGGGAAAACGCGTTTTGGGACCCCCCTTTTTCTCGGCCCCCGCTTGACGTATCACCCCGAGACTTTCAGGGTAGGAGCGGACCGGAGCGCCCCACGAAGTTTGAAAATTTCGCGAAGATACGTCAACCGGCAAGAGAGTTATTTCAAATAGAATGTCGCGGATTTCCTATGGATAATAGGTTGTAACTATAACTATCTACTGGCGACCGCCAGTAGATAATAAAAGTCGATATTTTATACATCTATATTTTTTAGTCGATATTTTTGTACTTACCTGTTTAAGTATAGGAGTCGATATTTTTGTTGTCTATATTTTTTACTTGATATTTTTTACATCGATATTTTTTACATCGATGTTGTGTCAGTGAACCTCCCATCCCACCCTAAAATGGTGGTGCATGCCTGGGCCCAGATCTGCTGATCCTATGTACTGCATCCCTTCACCCACAAGGCTCTGTGGCTCTGTCTGGAGGTGGTGACCAGTTTTCTGCTATCTCTCACATAGGCCAGCTGATCTCTCAAGCTTTGATTAAGTTTTTATTGGAAACTACATAAGTTACTACTATTTCGATCAAAAGAGCCCACAGGGTCCCAACATTTGAGCCACAAAACATGGCCACTCCAAGACCTCTGATCTGTAAACCTTTACACCACCAACACACTGAACAAATGTTGTCACAGATGCGGATGTTATGCATGATTAAATGGCAAGAACACAAGATCTCTATCTCGCAGGATTATGTAAGAGATACTATTATTCATCGCAAAGACTTTCTCAATCCAAGGAAACGTCTTATGGACATGCAGATTCCATTCTCATTCTCTGATCCCTCAAAATTCGAATCACTTTTAAAGGTCAGACCAAAAGCTTTTTGGACCAGTCTGACTTACCAGCCTTCCTAGACAACAAATCGGAATCACAAATTGACTCTGACTCTCTTCCTGGTACTTCAACAAGTCTCCACTCGACCAGAGCCTCCTGATTGTGATCCTGTGCCAACAGCGACAGCTTAGATATATCCTTTTGTTGAGAGTCATTTCCTGTGCAAGGATTACTGTTTCTATTTGCAGATTAGAGCATCTGGTCTTCATTGACATATTTTATATTTGTTTGTATGTTGCTTGCCTAACATTGCTCCGCTGTGCTGGTTTAACCTCAGGTGTACTATCCATACAATTTTTTTGTGAATAGATTACAGTCAGACATTTACTCTCACATGCAAGATAACAAGTTCTATAAGTGGTCATTTTACATCATCCCTGTGAATATCCCAGATCTCACATGTTGTCATAGGTCCTCCCAGCTGACGGCAACCCGTCCACCTTAGCTTACTGATGCACTGTGGTTTGCTCTGCCAATAACATACCTCTTTATACATATGTCCACATTAGAACCGCATCACTGCGGAGAGGGTACTGGCTTCATCTCACCACTAATCATACTTATTGCCTCAACTAGCGATAAACTATCTGAGATTATGCTCTAGAGCAATTGTGTGCCTTACCCTGATATACCTTTATGGATGCTTAGGTTGAGGAATCTGAATATCTGCCCATCAGAAGACTCTAGACCACATGCAGATGTGGGTCCTACTAAGTAGACCATAAGACCTTGTAGGCCTCCTCACTGTTATTTCTACCAAAGTAGGCCCATCAGTAACACCAACCCAATCCTTTGTTCCAGGAACAACAAGATTTATCCCGTCATAGCACTTGGAATGCAGGTCATCACGCTCAACTCTGATTAATGCCATATTGTTGTTCTACCTGGAGGATATATAGATAGCCACTTGATTACACTCAGGAATATTTGCCCCTACATGATTTACTTGTTTGTATCAGATGTTTGTGCATTTCCTTTCCAGGTACTACTCTCTCATATAGACTGCTATATTAAACTTGGACCTCCAACTGTGTTTATGATGTGCTGATCTTTATCTATGTCTAGATCTCTTATTCTAAAGCATAACCTGCGTGGAGCTGACCTATTAGTGTCTGTTTTGTTTGCAACATAATTTTTATGTTTCAATTGTTCTTGTTATGCCTTTATCATGCTTGTCATAACGTTCATGTTGAGCATACCATGCAATATACCATACTATAATGCTCATGTCAAACATACCATGTTTTATGACATGAAATTCCCATAATATGTCACTGCATGTCTCTCACCTTTGTGGTTTCTCGCGTGTTCCCTCTATCTGGCCGGCTTTCCATGTAGGGCTTAGACGCTACCTCCACGTTCCACTATGACTCTCGCCACACACCATGTCTGCCACAGACATCACCTGGTGTGAAGAGGCCTTAACTGGATCTAGGTTCCCCCGGAGCCTATGTGTGCCCCCTAAGTTACCGGTTCCTTCACCCTACATTTCTCCTAGTCCCCCTCCAAATGAGTTATCTGGCCGCACGATGGACTACCTAATGTCTTTCAACGCCCCTTCTAGGCCACCTATACCAGGAGATCCATCAGCACTTAAAGAAATTGTTCAATGTCCTCACTAAACGTTGTCTCCTTGCACACCAAGGAGTTGAACCACCCTGTTAAACGAACCAAAGTCTGAGATACTGTAAGGATTTTGCTGGGGATATAGTACTACTCCAAGAGACTAAGATTGGTTTCAAAGAAGCCTTTTTAATGAGGAAAGGCTGGGTTTCTGATGTAACTTGTTCTGATCCTTGTGGGAAGAAGAATGGGGTACTTACCCCTCTCTCTAAAAAATCTAATTTAACAATAATTGCTTCAGAATATACCAATAGCAGATGGTTACTTACTAGACTAAACAACAGGATTCATGATCTTTATATCTTCATTAATATTCACGCCCCCAATGTAGATGACCCGATAGTCTGGCGTACCCTCATAAAAAAATAGCAGACATTCCACTAGACTCTAAAACAGTTTTGGGTGGGAATTTCAATCTCCTTATGGACCCCACCTTTGCTTTCAAATTTAGAACCCCCAGGGCACATAAACAATTGCGCAATCTTTGCACCGCCTCCTAGATGTTTGGAGATTACATCATCCAAAGATAACAATTGAACTTTTTTTCCCCTCATCAGAGTAGTTTTTCACACATAGACTATTTACTTGTAGTTTACTCACTCCTTAAGGCAACTACTGATGCTAAGATTCGCCCCATTCTCGTCTCAGATCCTGCTGCGGTTTGAATGCCCATCAAGATCCTGTCTGATAAAAGTGGAAATAACATTTGGCGTTTAAACACAGAAATACGGGGGCGTGGACAAGATGGCGAGCGGGTAAGACGTGTCTCGCATCGTCTCCCCGCTCCCGCGGCCCAAACTCGCCCATTCACGCACAGTGCAGCCCTCAGAAGCGCTGGAATAAACCGAGAAACATCTCCGGCTCGACAGCGAGTGGTAATTGAGTGTGATCGGGGCCGGAGGTATAGGAAATGGACGTTTCTGAGCTGGGGACGAGCGCCATGTGGAATGCTAAAATGGCGGACGCCTCCCGATAGCAGAGGGGCTGCTGTTGGCAACGATCGGCGGCCGGGCGCAGCTGCACTGTCCGGCCCCCGTGTGCACCCAGGGACTGTCCGACGCGGCGGTCAGCGGTGAGAGGCCCGCTGGGAATCCGGGGCAGAATCCGGCGGCAAAGACGAGGTGCCGGGACCCGAACCGGAAGTAACGGTGAGAGGCCTCACCGGCCTAGTAGTTGGTGTGGGGTCTGGCCACGGGGAGGAAGAGCCGAGGCGGCGGCGGTGGTGTGTAACCCATGAGCAGTGGCCAGACTGTCGGCTGGCGCCGGTGATCCACCGCTTGTCTACGCAACTGCGCCCGCGGAGTGCGGCGCGAGGCCCCGGACGAGACACAGCGGGGCAGGCCAAGGACCCAGGGGCCACCAGCGGAGCGCCTCGCAGTGCAGAGACGGGCCAGTACCACGGCGATCAGGGGCAGTTTAGAGAGAGCGGTGCCCAGGTAGGAGGATTGAGACCCACACGTGGGGGCACGGCCTGGGTGCAAGTGTGACCGCATGGCCGCCTGAGCAGTAGTGGACGGCAACCCGGCGGCAGCGGAGCACTGTGCAGTGCGGGGTGGAGCAGCGCATGTAGGATTGTACCACAGAGGGAGGACAAAGCCGGCCGCAGATAACGAATAGTGGAACGCCCACGCAGGGCGCCCCGGGGACTCGGCGAGGAAGCGCGGGTTTGCCGGAAAGGAGCAGCGGCCAGAGCTTTTGACTGTCGCTCCCTGGCAGCCAGAGCGTTAGAGTAGCGGCCTCCTTGTTGACTGCACGGGGGGAGAGTAAGGTGCATTGGAAGGCCAGGCCCGCAGCAGGACCCCCAGCGATGTCTGTAGGCCTGCAACAGAGCGGAAGACGCAAGGACAGTGCAAGAGTTCGATCGAACACGTGGCACTAGGGGGCATCGTCCGAGGGCATGGCCAGCTATTAAGAGACGTGGGTCCATACGAAGGTGAGCGCCGAGGGCCTCATGTAATCGAGGGTCAGGGTGGTGGGCCTTGCGGTTGGGCCCGCTACCGGAGAAGGCACGGAGAGCTGAACGCAGTGGCCGGAAGCTGGGTGCACCCCAGGAGTGAGGTCGGGTGTACCCCGAGTACAGGCGATAGAGGTGAGGAGTGCGAGGGGACCTCCCAAGCGGAGCCCGGGGCTGCGCAGAGGAATCGGCGCCGGAAAACGGTGGGTCCCTGAGTGGTCTAGTGACACATCGGCCAGATGCACCGGCTGGCACCAGTGGGCCTTGAGGTTGGAGAGGAGGCTTGGCCCGGGGTCCCTCGTGCGACACAGACTCTGCCGTCCACGGAGGCCTCACCGGAGAGGAGCCAGGAACGCCGGGGAACCCGGAGGTTGGGTGCTCCTGACCGAGGTGGAGGGGTATCGGCCAGGCTTCCCGTTTGGCATCCCCGAGCACGGGTACGGCAGCAGTGACATGGTCCAAAGAAGGTGGGGCCACCGGGGGCCTACTGTGGTGACACATAGGCGGAAAGCCCACAGCTGCAACATCACTCCCTAGGCTCCTGATCCTCCGACATCCGGATGTCTTCTTTGAGGGGAAAGAAAGACAGGACTCTCAAGGACATGTTAACCAAATCTACTGTGGGGGGGCGGGAGGGGTCAAATCCCCCCTACTAAGCACCACCAACTCGACTCCGGCAGCGACGAGATCCCAATCACACGCTCCTTTCTGGAGTCCTAAGGGAGGTCTTCCACACACTTAAAAGTGAGGTAGCTAGCGAAGTGAAGGAGATCCGACAGGAGGTCGACGCGATAGGCGAAAGAATAGCTGCCGTGGAAGACCAGGAACAAAACCGGGATGAGGAAGTGACGATACTCCAGCAGGAGGTGATCCGCCTGAGGGAGCAGCAACTGGACCTCCAGACCCACACGGAGGACCTCTAAAATCGCTCTCGGCGAAACAACATAAGGGTGAGGGGAGTGCCTTCGGACGCAGAAGGCACGGACATGGTCCACTATCTACAGGAGCTCTTCCGGGACACTTTGGGAGCCGAACCCTCCATGGAGATCCATATTGACCGGGCTCACAGAGTGGGGTTGAAAAGGCGGGCACCAGCGCCCCCACCTGACATCCTCGCTTTTCTTCCAGACTACCCCCTCAAGGAACGGATCCTCTGGGCGGCTAGAGCGAAGCAACCACTCAAGTATATGGGACATTCCATTGCCCTGTATCAGGACTTGGCCGCTAGCACCCTACAAAAGAGGCGGGAGTTCAAGGAAGTCACTGCCCACCTCCGAGACAAAGGTGTAGCTTACTCATGGGGCCATCCGTTTCGCTTTATCTTTAAATGGGACGGCAAGCTTCAACAAATTAGTTCCCTTAAAGAAGCCTGTAAGTTACTTGGTCTCTCTTTTTCCGTACCGGGGGAGTCATTCATCCCGGATCGCCGCCCTGCAAGAATGAACTGACACAGAGTTGGAAAGAAACGTCCCCCGGCGGGCTCCTTGGGGCCTGATCCCAACACAATGGCGCAGGAGCGTCAGGCGGCCCTTGATAAAGTCCTGAAGGATACCGCATCACAGGAAAACTCATGATTCCTGGAGGGGCTGCAATAATGATGTGAGATAAGCAGGGCGGGGGGGTTTGCTGGGGGCGGGGGGGCAGGGATTCTTGGGCTATGATATGTCCCTATTTCCTTCTTTTTCCAGAGACCCGCGACCACACGATGCGGGCAATGGACATTTTGGGGACAGTTGGGTGTTTGAGTTGGGGCTAGGGAGGGAGAGTGGGGAACTGGTGTGCTACAAGTTGAGGGATGGATGTCGAAGCAAGGAGCCTGGCAGTCACAATACGGTAGGAGGGACGGGGAGAGTCTAGACGGAGGGGGGGAACTCTCATCGATTCAGCGAGAGGATAGGGTTGGGATCCTGTGACACACTCCCCTCTACGCATCGTCACCCTAAACGTTAAAGGCCTCAACAACCCTACTAAAAGCAAAGCTATACTATCCTGCTTAGAGAACCTGGGGGCAGATGTGTGCCTTCTACAGGAGACACACCTTCTCCCCAAGGATTGGCACCGCATGAGGTCTAAGGCATTTCCCCAGCAGTTTTTCTCTTCGGCCCAGGACAAGAAAGCGGGGGTGGCCATATTGGTAGCTAGGGGCTTTGCGGGGACAGTTGGAGATAAAGTGGCGGACATAAAGGGACGTCTCTTGGCCTACAGGTTTGAGATGGGGGCTCCACCCTGGTGGTGGGGTCCATCTATGCCCCCAATTCGGGTCAGGAGAAATTTTTGAAGGCTGCCATATCGGAGGTTCTGGGGACACAGGAGAAATGGATACTCATCGGAGGGGACCTCAATTTAGTCATGGACACGGTGGCAGACAGATCGAACCAACGATACGCCCAAACAGGGGAACTGTCACAAGAGGGGAAGCAGTGGTTACAATCCCGGGGGCTGTTGGATCTATGGCGGGAGGCACACCCACGCACCTCACAATTTTCTTTTTATTCGCACGCCCATGGTTCGTATGCTAGGTTAGACTATCTGCTAGGCACATCGGAGCTGAAACGTCTCGTCTAGGAGGCAGAAATTGTTCCAGTAGCTCTCTCAGATCACGATGCAGTCACAGTGTCCCTGGAGATATCCCGCCCGTGACATAGACCCGGGGGCTGGAGGTTAAGGGAAAACATGCTACATAGACCAGAGGTGAGGGAGCAGATACTTAAATGCATCACAGACTATATCACACTAAACGATTCCCCCGACATTTCCCCCACATAACATAACATAACATAACATGTGTATTTGTAAAGCGCACGTTCACCCCAGCAACGGGGCATCTTGGCGCTGAATAACAGATGTTTATTGTTACCCAACTCAATGGTACTCATTTTATCGACCTCAAATGGATGAAAGGCTGAGTGGACCCGCCGGGATTCGAACCTGTGACCATGAGGTCGAACACAGGCCCCTGCAGTGGATGCATTAGTCCTCTGAGCCACCAGACCCACCACTCTATGCAGTGGTGCGGGGGAATTCATAGCGATAGCAGCGGCCGAGAATAAGGAGCGCAAAACTAAAAGGGAGCAGCTAACGGCACAGGTTCTTGAACTGGAGAGGGTGCCCAGCAGGATGGGAGCGCCGAGGGTCTGGAGGCAATTGAAGGCGGCACGGGCCCAACTGGCGGGACTTGATTTAGACAGGGCGGAATACGCCGCACTCCGACTCAAACATTCTTACTACATTGGGGTGGACAAAACGGGACGCATGCTGGCGAGCAAGTTGCAAGCCCACACTCAGCACACGAAGATACAGGCCATCAAGTCGAACTCGGGAAGCGTGGAGGGGAGTGACGATGGGATTGCAGAAGCTTTCCGGGCATTTTATGCCGAGCTGTATAGGAGGGATACACCGCCCCGCTCTCATATTACGGATTACCTGCAGGATACCCACACAACTGCGTTGCTCCCGGGGTTGGCAGAAGCATTAGACGCCCCAATAAGGGTGGAGGAAGTGATAGGGGCGATTTCCCGCCTCAAGCTCTTGAAGTCACCGGGCCCGGATGGCTATTCGGCCGGATTTTACAAAGCTTTTTGCCAAGTTCTGGCTCCACTTCTGACAAGAATGTTTAATTCTTTCACAGGACCAGGGGCGATCCCGTCGGAGATGCTGGCGGCATCTATAGTGGTCTTGCCAAAACCAGGGAAAGATGCAACGGTGTGTTGTTCCTATCGCCCAGTGTCGCTTTTGAATGGAGAGTTTTCTGCCCTCCACGCTCAGTGATGCTCGCGGAGTGGAAAAAACTCCGCTACACGTAGTGCAGCAAAGTTTTTTCCCGCTCGGGAATGGTAAATTTGCGAGTGAGAGTTGCTGCTCGGGTAGAATTTCTACCCGAGCGGCAGGATGACCAGCGTGAATGGCAGTTCGCACTGCACTCCGCCACTTGTGGAACTCCGCTGAGTTTTTTTGTCACTTTGCGGAGATCCGCGTAGCGAAACACCATAAACTACGCCCCGGCCTGATTTAAATTCGCCATCAGAGGACACATTATTTAATGTATAGCAGTTAAAAATGATGAAATTAAGAGAACACGGCATTCTTTAGGCACTGAAATCAAAAATAAAGAAGAAGCATTTAGACACTCTAATAACGAGGCCTTACTCGACGATATCAAAAAAATAAAATATACCTACAATACCATTATAAGCAAAAGGGCATATCTTGCACAAAAATCTAGACAACTCATGCTTTGCAACAGACCCAGAAAAACGCTTGCTTCCAATTTCAAATTTAATTACCTCAACAACCAAATGACACATATCAAGGCACAAGATGGCTCTCGAAAATGTAAAAAACGAAGGAGATAATTGAGATCTTTAAAGACTTCTATGGTAAACTCTACGCTCCACAAATGTTATGTGACAAATCAAAGTGCCTAGATTTTCTTAACTCCCTACCCACGGCTTTGGTCTCCGATGCTGAGAGAGCGTGTATGAACCAGCCAATAGTAACAGAAGAAATTGTTAAATCAATAGGATCAATTCAGTCCGGTAAGGCACCCGGCGCTGATGGCTTTCCCATCATTTTCTTATAAAGTTTTTACGCCATTGGTCATCAAACACCTCAAAATACATTTGACTACTTTGTGCTCCAGGGCCAGGTCTCTGGTACCAAGTCTGATGCCACGATAGTGGTTATTCTTCAGAAGGAAAAGAACATTCAGACCCTAAAAACCTCCGTCCCATTTCACTTCTAAATATGGAAGCCAAACATTTTGCCAAAGTACTAGCCAGTAGACTAGAAAATGACATACCCAAACTTATTCACAGCTCTCAAACGGGCTTTGTCAACGGTCGTCTTGCCAGCGACAATATTCGCACATTCTGCCATATAATAGAAAAGTCCTACCTTTCCTCACTCCCGACAGCGGCGATCGCAAATAATGCAGAAAAGGCATTCGATAAAGTATCCTGCCCTTTTCTCTGCGTTGTCCTTACTCGTTCATTAATATGGCAATAGCATTATATGCAGGGCCGGACTGGGAACCAAAACCGGGGGGTTGGGGGTTACGGCCGAGCTGTTTGCCAGTGCCGGTTTCGGCCGATTTTGTTACAGGGCCGATATTGCAGCTATGCTGCAAAAACGTCCCTGTAACAAAAACGGCCCCCCAGGGGCGCAAAACCACCCCACACCCTGGCGGCCCACCAGGGAAACGCCCGGTGCCCGCTACGGCCAGTCCGGTCCTGATTATATGTGAATCCCAAGGCAAATATTAGGATAAATGGCTTCACCTCCTCATGCTTTAACCTAAACCAAAGTACAAGACAGGGTTGCCCTCTTTCCCCCTTGCTTTTCTTAGTTACTATTGACCCCTTTCTTAAATCGCTCAGCGCTGCCCCTGAGATTAAAGGCCTCCAATTCGGATCTAAAAGTTATAAAACTGCGGCTTACGCGGATGAGATTCTTATCTTCTCAGAGGACGTAGAAAATGCACTGCTGAGCATTACCAACATCATCCATACATTCTCAGAGGTCTCTGGATATACTTTAAATAACAACAAAACTGAGGTCTTTCCTCTAAATCCTCTGTGCTTTCCCTTACACCTGGGTGACTCAGGACTTAAATGGCAGCCCAAACATCTTAAATATCTTGGTATTTGGTTCTGCAGTGATCTAGCTGAAACAGTACAATACAACCAATCACAGACTAGCTCCAAAGTTAGGGATCTGCTGTCCTACTGGTCACCTAAGTTCATTTTATGGTGGGCAGACTTTAAATTCTCAAGATGATGATCACCCCACTAGTACATTTTGTGTCTTCCATGTAACCCCTAAAACTCTCCTCCTCCTTTTTTCACGAAATTGATAAAATAACTTTGAAATTCCTGTGGAGCAATAAAAGAGCGAGGATCTACATTTGGTAGATTACAACCACCGTAAGAGAAACTTTTCCTAATGTGTACTTAGGAAAAGTTTCTCTTACAGCAGTTGTAGTCTACAAAATTGGAACCTCTACCAATCAGCCTTCCTAGCGACCCAAGGTGCTGTTTGACTGCTCCCAGAAACATCCAATACCCCCAGATGGTTGGAGATAGAACTGGACATATATTCTCCCTTCAGCATGTGCTCCTTTATTAAAATGTTGAAATTTTTGCCACCCCATTCCCAACGAATGTTTACTATGAACACTCTTAAACTGCTGGACAGAAGGCTGCTGGAGCCTATCTATAACCCCAAAAGGGCATCACTATGGCAAACCCCTAAAATTAAGACAGAAAATTGATGCTCAGGTTGTAAACACGTGGGCCTTTAAAGGCATTAGGCTAATCAAGTATCTATACAACAATAACGACGATCTACTCCCTTTTTCGGCTTTAGCCGGCATATATGCCCTCTCTAACCTAGATTTCTACAGTTTCCTAAAGATTATAGTGACAATGTCAAAGCTTACTCTTACCAAATACTCGTCCTTACTGTCCCGACTCACGATATGGTAACACTTAGGGCATATTGCCTCCAAAATTTACACATTTTTATCTGACCCATACTCAACACAATCATCAGCACTGCATACAAAATGGGCTAAACATTTCAATGCTGACATATTTAACCACATCACTGAAGATCAATGGCAAAAAAATAGGCAAACTTGCGCTATGTAACACAATTGCCCCCTCTCTCACACAATCCAAATTCTGTATTTGTAAATTATACAATTTACATAAGCTAAACCAGTGAGAGAGTGATAAATGTTGGAACTGCAACCAAGAGACTGGTTGACACCAACACATGTTCTTTGAGTGACGATTCCTTGAACCATATTGGTGTCCGATACAGAACAAGCTATCAGATATATTTGATGTAACTATAACACTAAGATTTTCTATGATAGTTCTTGGTCCATGGGCCTCAGTCACTGCTATGGCTCCTAGCTCAATGATTTGGCTCTGCTAGACCTTCTTTTAACCCTTGCAGTGAAAGCTATCCTCTCTGAATGGAAATCATTTAACCTTCTCTCTCATCACGCCTGCTGGGCATGGGTCTCATACCTCAGAGGGGCACATTCTCTACAGTCTAAAATGCAATCCCCCCCCTCAATTTCCAGTGCAGTATGGCACTCCCTAGACAAATACATAGAAAAGAATCCAATCAAGGGGGTAGCTCATCTTCTGCCAGACCCCTGAGCCTGAACAAAATCATTTCCGGACTCTGGATATCTCACTCATTATCCCTCTCCCCCCCACACTTCCACCTCCCCACCTCACAACCCCAGTTCTTTATTGCCTGTTCTCCCTGACATCAAGGAGATACATCATTATGGTATATATAACCCACACTATACACTACACTGCTATAAAATGAACAAGCCTTACCACATCTGTACCCACTCCTCTATGCGTGTTGTTAGATACCCTAAACGTGCTGATCTTACAGGAGGGCCCAGATTCACAGTGGCAGTGGGGTAGCCGGGGGGGCAGGAGGCGGTCCGCCCCGGGTGGCATAATTTTTGGGGGCGGGGGCGGTGCCTGCCCCCTGCTCTTACCTGCACCCGTACTGGATGGCCGTCGCGGGAATCACCAGCGCCCCCGGCTCTTACATGCGACCGCTGGGAGGCAAACGCAGTGACCGCCATGGGTGGTCAACGTCTTGCTATGCCACTGCACAGTGTTTTCATAGCTATCTTTTATATATTATTGCTCTTGCTTACACGTGCAGTATACATATTTTTCAGTAGCACTGCAGTCTTAAGTGTATGATGTCCCACAATGTTCTCTATGAAATATGTATATCATCTGTTCGACATTATTGTATCAAATGACCACCTACTACTTGTATCGAAATGATATCTGATTGTATGTCTTTTTATTAAAAAGAATAAAATACTTTAAACAAAAACAAAAAAACAGAGACTCGGTAATGGTTTCAAATTGCGAATTGCCAGATGCAAATTTCAAAAGTCACTTTGGATACACTGATGACATTACAAACGGGAAATCCTGTCCTTGGAGCACATTGTTGGCTTTGAGATTCATGTGAGAGTACACTTGAAAATGGCAACACAAGAGGCAGAGAAAGAGGAGAGCGGCAAAAAGTGAAAGCTAATTTGATGTGGGGGTGTTGGAGTACCCCATTGCCTCATAACAGAAATCAGGAAGCAGTGGTATGATATGAGGGGAAAAGAGACAATGGAGACGTTAGCCACAAGGCTCTGAGAAGAAGTTGGCATAGCAGGTGGATCATCTAAGGTGTACCATGAAGATCCCTTGAGAAACTAGTGAAATCTATCTTTGCAACAGAAGGGATAATTTGAGACCGTGGCTTTGACAAATCGTCAGAAAGTCCAAGAGACACTGGTCTGTAAGCAGGAAATCCCCCCTCGCCACTCCCCCCACACACACTTCTTAGTGTTTAGGGTATATTTTCTCAACCGGAGCATGCATATTTTACAACGTCTCAGAAAGTCTGTTCAGTCAACACATTTTTATAACTTAATGTAGCTCAGAAAAAGGAGACATGTGTGAGGTGCATTATGAGAGATGCAGTTTTTAACTTTTACAGCTGAACGGGCAGTCAAAATGTGAGCTAATGTATTTATATTTCTAGTAGTCCATGAACACTTAACAAAGAAATAGAATCCTCACTTACTTTCTTTCCTGCATGGACAATATTATAGTAGTCATTTTTCTGGCAAATATTTTTAACAAGGTATACTGTAATTTGCCAAAGATAATACTTTGCAGCCAGAGGAAGAGAAGGGTAACATGCGATATGAGGACCAGGAGTCAAAATAGGAGAGACCAGCACAGCCCAAGTTGTAACAGCAACACTCGTTGGACCCCCATCAACTCCTATAAGAAGTGTCACACATAGTACCTGTGAAACTCATCCACAACAACACCATCCACCAGCAAGACGTCCATCATCTGTGACATCACGTCTCCAGTACATAAGGCAGATGAGACGGTCTAGTTCTATCACCAGACTTGGAAGAGTTAGTGGAGAAGAAGATTAGGGCACAATTCCCATACCGATGCTTTTTATAATTTACAAAGTTAAATTTTAACTGTTCAGAAAGGCAGTTAAGGGCAAGAAGGATGAAGAGTTGGAAACTTGACCTAATACAGAAAAAAATTATGGTGGAATTTCAATCGTTAAATGAAGGTCAAAAAGACATGAGTAGGTAGATGCAGGAGCAAACTGACTCAATCAATGTCCTGTGTACCTCTCTTGGGGGTCATTACGATGGCGTAACGATCGACACCGCCGGGTCGGCGGTGGCGACCGTTACGCCATCGTAACCTGATTTACCCACTGCCAGATTACAATGGCGGTGGGTAACGCTGCAGACGGAAAGTCCGTCCGCTGCTTTTCCACCGGTCGATTGCCGGCCGGGCGGAGCTGGGGCACATATATGGTGGCGGTGCCTAGCAGGCACCGCCATCCATATTGTGATGTGTGGTGTTCCAGGCCTTTCCATGGCGGCGATGCCGCCATGGAAAGGCTGGCGGGGATTTGCTTTCGGGGCCCGTTGCGGGCCCCCGGGGGGGTGGGGGGCTGCACTTGGGGGGTACCTATGGTACCCCCCTGTACCCACCTACATTGCCATGCACAAGGTGGCAGGCACCGTGCGGTGCCTGCCACGTTGTGCATGGCAATGCACAACATGACATTCTAACATTGCGGCAGGTGCTGCAGCCAGCAGCACCCACCGCAATGTTAGAATGCCAGATGCGACCGCCGCTGTGGCAGTCGCAACATAATTGGGGTGGCGGGACCGCCACATGGCAGGCGGGCGGTCCCGTTACCGCTAGGGTGGCGGCATCCTAATAACCCCCTTAGTGAGGAACCTCTGACCCACTGATGTAGACAGAGACATCTTCTGCAGAGGCTTAGGTGTTCTGGCAGGTCTGTTGACCAGCTTGCAACTACCAATGGAGTGTTGTCCCGAAGAACTTAGGGGCATATTATCAAGAACGGCGTTAAAAATTATCGCCGGTTTAGCGGCAGAAAACTGCCGCTAAAGCGGCGATAATGGGCTTGATAATATGCCCTTGAGAATTCCAATAGAAGCCCATGTTTACACCAGAACATGGGCTTCTATTGGAATTCTCCAAGGCATATTATCAAGCCCATTATCGCCGCTTTAGCGGCAGTTTTCTGCCGCTAAACCGGCGATAATTTTAACGCCGTTCTTGATAATATGCCCCTTAAAACCTCCATGTTGAACGTCAGTGGTTATATCGTAAGAGGTTTGGGAAAGGCCACAATTGCATTTGGAGGTCCTTCTAACTACATAGGTGAGCACGAGGGATCCTACAGGGCCTACTGAGAGTGAGGGCGCCTTCAGTCTCAGTAGCATGTTTGTTGCCAAAACATCTCACTCTCTCTGGGCTCACAGCTGCACAGTGAAGTGAGAAAGTGCAGGTGGAAGCAGTGCCTCTGAAAAGGCCACAGGAGGCAGAGGGGAGTGGAAACAAAGGGAAGAGTGTATTTTCATAACATAGTTGTCATACAATTTGTGTTGGTTTAATGTGAAAACTCAGAAAACAAAATCATCATTGAGAACAAGCCAAGGGTGACAGGTGTTATTTTTTCATAATTAGCTTCAACCTGTAAATTAACAGATATTTTTCTTATCGATATATACATATTTTTGTACATATTATGTAGTGTGTAAGATGTATCTCTAAATGACCTTAGAAGTGGTTGCTAGCCATGTCTGTTCTGTGTTCTCTTCCTTCAGCAGCTCGTGTAGAATCCTGACCTGTGTTTGCTTGTGGAAGAGGGCGGCGTTCTTCAGTAGCAGAGCCGTCATTGTCTGGGTCAGTCAGGAGGCCTCTTCATTTTGCAATGTTAGGCAAGATACCAAAACAAGCTATGAATTTACAAAGATTCCTGGGTGCATACTGCAGGGCTCCAGCTCATTTTTGGGGGAGCTTAAATTTGCCTTTCAGTATTCCAGATATGTTCTCTTGTGAGCTATAATATATTTATTTTCCTTTGGTGTTCTGGGATTTCAGGATAGTGTCGCGGTCAATGATCAAGATATGCACCGCTCCCTACAGAAAATGTCAAGCTATTAAAAATGTGCGAAGTGTGTTTAAAAATTACACTCGTGGGATAATGTATTTAAACCTACCTAAAATGTAATATTTCCCACTTCTTCTACTTTTATATGTTCACGTAGGACACAATGGTGAAACTTGAATGAATGATATTTACTGCCAGAATATCAAGCAACAAGGTCTACGATTGGCAGTTAGAATGGCACACCACCCGTATGTTCTGTGAATGTTGCCAAGGGGCACACATGCTTTTGCTCATTGGGGACATATAAATGCGTGCGTAGAATCTTGAGCAACTCAATAAAATGTATCCAAAGAGTCCAGTAATCCTGTTGTCTCTTTGTTTTAGTAATACGAGTCGAATTTGGAAAATGACCTCGGCTAGATGCCCCCGGGTCGAGTAAAGAGACATCAAAGAAGTGAAGTGCCACGGCCGATCTCGCTCATTAATTAGAAAGACATCACAATGAAAATGCCGTTTAAGTAAGTTGCGCATCGACATTTCACTTAAACAAGCTCCCGAAGTGTGTTTAAAACAAGCATTGGCATAGCCAATAGGTCTCGCCTTTGGGACCTTATAAGTATTTAGTTATGCAGTTAATATCCTTACTGCAACAACATTAATTGTGGTATGGCTAAACACTTATAAGGTCCCAAAGGCGAGACCTATTGGCTTGGTTTGCAGGGACTACGACAAAAATCGAAAGCAAAGCTCTATCCATCATTACGTCTTTTGAAGGATATGAAGAACAAGGGCATCACTGAAGTGAACAGGAAATCTTAAGTCGCTGCCTGCTCCTTGTTCCCCTGGCTGGCTACAGACTGGCCTCAGACAAGCATTATTGCTGGTCCGTTTTGTTTTGTTACCATGACTCTAGAAAAATGTTATTGTGGAAGGGGGTAAATTACAGAGCCGCAGACTCTAATGAGATCTAGTGAAACTCTTTGACCCACACACTACTCTCAGGTTGTGCTGCATTTCGAGTCTGGCCTTAATGATTAGTCATTGGTAAATCTAGTCTCAACAGCGCTAATGATTGTGAGTGCCTTTAGACCTTTAGTCTGTGAGTGAAATAGGAGCATCTTTAGTAACTGCCAGAACCCTCTCCTTTTGTTGCCAGCAGGTCTAGCACGGGGGCAGTTAGAGCTAATGCAAGATCTTAAGGCTCAAACTGCAGCCAGGTTGAAAGATGGAAAGGACATGTTCACTCCCACCACGAGACACACAGATAGCTTGAATGACTATGGGAACAAGACCATACAAAAAATTGAAACCGATCAGGACACACTGAATATAATATTTCCGTTAAGTCAGCTGGGTGCTATTGGGCTCATTCAGTTTGAGAAATGTCTTCACAGATGAAACAATATTATTGTGCAAACATTTGTACAACTTTATACGTCATAAGATTGTACAGTTTCCCTCGCAGTATAAACAGTGGACTGACATAAAACTCAAAGGAAAAAAATAGCGACTGTCTCATACATTGTTTCTTTTTTCTTTTCTAGCTGATGCTGAGCAGCATAATGTAACAGCTTTGCCAAAGCCAATAACTCAACAAGACAAGACCTATTGGCTGTGTCAATGCTTGTAACACATGGTATGGGAATGCTCAGTGCCGACTATAAAATGGGAGGAAATTACGACAATTTAAAGTTTGTCTCACACCCACATTTGCCATCATCGCACACCTCGCTACTAAAAGGGCTTATTGTATGTTCAGGGGCTACTAATAATAAGAAACCACTGGTGTAGATGCTACTTTCAATGTTTTAAGAGAATACAGAACGCCAAATTCTATCACAACAAGCATTTGTGGGAGGGCACCCTCATACAGGGAGTCAGTGAGGGTCATGGAAGGGTATGAGTGAAGGCTTCCTGCGCGCACCATGGGGTGATCTGTTACAGGGGGATGCTGGAGAATGAGTGGGCGTGAGTGAGGGCCACCTCCAGGTCCCAGGAGGGTGGAGCAGGTTATGTGTGGATGCAGAGTGCAGCCCTGCGTTGGGTCAACAGATGCACAGCCAGCACGTGGGATCCAGGGACATACAGGTAAGTTCAGTGCCAACCGGAGGCCCGTGTGCCCCACCCCCAGGAACCATGTCAGGGCCGCCTCCTCACCCGCAGCAGTCTTCTATGCCCCCCTTCAGCTGGTACAGAAGGTCCCTTGCCCCGGGCACACACCTTGCACGCCCCTGTCCCTTCTCTGTGTGCAGGGACACAGAAGTGACCCTCGCCAACGCACAGCCCCCAGGGAGCACCTGCTGCGAACCTTCCCACCGCAGCATGTCAAAGGCTCACCCCGCCCCCAACCACTGCATCTGAAGCCGCGCACTTCCAACGGAGGGGGCAAAGTACCTGACCCTCCTTTCACAGCATGGACCAGCGTCTGCTGGCTGAGCCCCCCACAAAGAGGCCCCTCGCCTCCCCCACCCGCGCAGACCCTCTTCCACCCTCAAGAGTGCCCCACGGAGCGCTCACCTTGCACCAGCCGCTTCATCTAGTTGTACCGCGCCCACATGAACTTCTTGCCCTCCTGCGACGGGAAGGGCCGGGGCCACCGAGGAGAAGCTGCGGCCACTGCCGTGGGGGGGCGGTGGCTCACGAGCGCCGCACCTCAGGGAGAGCCTCCAGAGCGCGAGGGCGGCACCAGCCATGGCCGCGGATTGGGTGGAGGGCGCGAGACGCTAACGCGGCGGCCGTGGATCGCTCGCGTTTCTACCACGTGCACACTGTGCACTCGCCTCCCCCTGCCTCGTGCAACCGCTCTGGACGTTCGATGAGATAACAGCGCGAACCTTCACCCCACCCGTGGCGCAGCTCGAGCCAACCGCCATCTGCCCTAGCAACACGAGGGCGGGCGAGCGAGCTTCTGAGCCTGAACTCTGTCAGCCAAGAGAAAAGTAAACAAGCACGGAATCGAAACGGAGGAGCGGGGGCGAGCGAGCGCGGCAGCCTGCTCAGCTGACCAGACGCTCGTGCGTCATGGCCTTTTGCCGGCATGTGTTTCCAATTATCGCGCCCGCGTCTGGGCACGATAATGGGAAACACATGTCTGCGCCGCGCGTAACCATCCGAAAAAGGCCAGCCACGACGCACGAGCATTTGCACTGCTTCTGAAACCCCCTTACTTAAAGTCTTCGCCTAGCAGCGCTTGCGCGCTACTCGAGGCTCGACCTAAAAAGAAGTCTAAAGCCCGTTTTTCCTTTATGTGCAGAATATTATTCGCAATTGGCAAACTACTTCTGTTCAACCCAAACGCAAACAAGTTTTGGCTTTATCATGAACTCTAACAGGTATTACATTGACGTCCTGAATAACAAATTGTAGTTTTACATACAAATGAATATGGAGAGGCAGTACAGTTACAATTATATATTTCTGGATCTTCTATTCCAGATTTTATCCAGTCTAAAGCCCTGAAGAGAACCCCGAAAACCGATATGGGGCTCGAAACGCGTCGGCGTTAACTTCTACTGGGATATAATACTTACTGAACATTACTCTCCTGCAGGGAGCAATTGGTTACAAATTTTTTTTTTGCCCCTTCAGTATAAACGTGTACCCAGTAGGCAACAGCCTTTGCAGTAAAAATGACTAAATGTAAAGAATAACCTTCCAAATGGCTGTTGTGTTGAGTATTGACTGGATTCAACCTGATTGTAACCTCATTTTTGTTATATTTTGTATATATTGTCTGATTAGTTTAATGTTTAGTACAGTGTGTATATATGTGTAAATAACTGTTGTAGGTGGTCTGTCTTTCACATTGACATGTTTCACAAATGATATGAACATGCAAAAAGATTTGAAGACAAGTAAATAAATACTTCAGATCATTTGAATCAGAGAATGCTCTTAGTCTGTTGAAGTAAAAGCAGCACTCTAAAATGAGGGCTAGGTCCTTGTTTGTTTAAAAAAGGTTTTAGAAAGTTGGCATTTTTCTGCTCTAAACTATTTGGTGCCTGTAGCCTATCCTGGGTCACATGACGGGGGGTAGGTGGCAGTTGGACTTGGTTTATTCCTCCCACACAGCCACACAATAGAGGGATTAGGTGTGTCTGGAGGGGCCATCAACGGGCAGGATGGGGGGTGGAGCTGGGCACAGCTCCACTTGCGACTGAATAGGCTGTGCTCTGCTTTCACACAAAGGACTTGTCAACATACATTGTTCATGCAGCCAGATTGGAACCAGGACAGGGGAGTCAGGAAACTTCAAGCACTTCAAAAGGAATTCTCTAGAAACTTCTCCTACTTCAAAGAAGACACCATGTATAAAAAAAGGGGACTTTCAGACCCAATCTGCATTTCAGTTATTTTTGGACTTGCAGAATAACTCTCAGAGGACTGCATGCTGCTGTGACCTGCTGTGTACTCCGCAAAGCTGCTTTACTGCACCTGGAAGGACTGTTTTGCTGCCTAGAGCCTACCTTGAACCCTCAGAGACCTGCCCTGGAGCTTGAGCCCTGCTTCTTCACCTGGACAAGTTTGATGGCCTCCTGTTCAAAGCCAAAGGGACATAACAGACTCTCACCATCTTGAACCCACATCTGGACCCAGCCTTAGTGAGTCCTGAACTCCCAAGTGGTGCCCCTCCAGTCCTGGACCCTTGGTTGTGGTGTTAAATGTGTCCAGTTAGCCAAAATCCAAAGCTTTGGAATTAAAACATTTTTGGCTAAGTACTGCTTTGAGAACTGCGAGCTGACCGGGTCCAACCTCCTTGTCTATCTGCCCAAGGTGCATAGTTGATAGGTGTGATTTCACGGCAGCTTCTGCTAATTTCATCTTCCTTGCAGGAAATTCTGTTTAGCAGTCCTTCTTCAAAGGGGTAGCTGGTCTTGTGGAATTCTTCTCGGCCACAGCCTCCTGCCTCATCCCACTGGAAATTTTTGACTTCCCGAAAAGTGACCCAGTCCCAATGTAGAAATCTTCTCTGCGACTTCATCCAGTGGCTCCCTGACGTTGACCTTCCTTCCTTAGACACGGCCTGCAGCCTTCCTATGCTGAACTTTACATTCTCAAACCTTTTCTTCAAAATTTCTTTTTTCCGACCCGCACTCCATTGCGGTAGGCCATATTTTTTACTTTGACACTGTCTAGCATGACTAGATGTCTGCGGTAGGCACTTTTATCTTTTAGGCACTCAATTTTGCTAAAAACTTTTTTTTTTAAATCTCCTGTTCTATTGATTGGATTTTTGTTGTTTTGGTACCAATAATTTCTTTAAATTTTACTCTATTTTCCTAAATTGGTGTGGGATTCTTCTTGTGATGTGGCTTCACTTTATTACTCCTTGAGTGCTGCATAAATACTTTGAACTTTGACTCTAAGTTAAGCCTGACTGCTTTTGTGCCAAGCTACCAGAGGGTTAAGCACAGGTTAATGTAGGAGTTTTTGTGGTTTAACCTGACAGGGATTGGGGTTGTTGCATGAATAGGGGGTCACCCCCCCCCCCCCCTTCAATCAACAACCCAATGTATCACATTGTGCTATTTTGTTATATTTTATTGTCTTACATTGTGTAGTGACAAGGTGTGTCATGCTGTGCTAAGTTCTTGTTGTTATCTGTGGTTAAAAAGACTCTCAAAGGTATATAAGATATATCTGTTTTCAAGAAAAATGGTCCACAAATAAAATACTTAGAGCCAGATTTATAGTTTGATGGACAGTACTTTGTCTGTCAGGGTGGCTGAGGATGCTACGTCCACCACCCTTGTGGACTTTTGTCAAATTTTGAGATGACCCCCAACCTAGTTGTCATTTCTGTACAGTGAGAGTAACCACTGTCATGGCAGTGTACAAAATATTTGGTGAAAGACCACCGTCGGTTTTGATGGCTGGTCTCCAAGCATTTCAAAAGTTGTTTTTTTTAACAAACTCCCAAAGCAGGACTTTGTTTCAGGAAAACAGAAACTAATAACCCCCACACACTGGGAGTGTTCTCCAAGCGTGGCATGAGATCATGATTTATTTATTTTCTGTACCTCACCATCAGGTTTTTCCTGATGGTGATGCACCGGAAAGAAAATAAATTATACCATTCAACCTTAATAGGGCAGACAGTGTAATGTCCTTCTATCGACTGCCCTACTTTGCCAGAAGTTGACTCTGTCAATGGAAAACTCAAGGTCCACCCTTCTCTAAATGAGGCAAGGAGACAGAGAGTTTGGCTGATAGAGTACTTGTGATGGAGTACCCAGTTCGCCTAACTCTAAATCGGGCCCGAGTCTAATGGCTTCGCTGCTCAATCTATTTTGTTAATAGGAGATCAACATCAGCAGCAGGACATGCAGTATACAAGACTGGAATACTCAAACAGCAACATTCCAATCATTATCAGCACTGTATAACAGTACTGCAAAGGTTTGATATGTTTTTAAAATTAAATGTTGGAAATCAAACTGATGGAGAGGTCATGTTTTTGCCATCCACAACAGCAAGAACAAGATCAGCATCCAAAGGAATCATTAAATATAGATTATTCAGTAGAGCAGATATCAACCTTCAGTCCCTGCTGAGGAGACAGAATATTCCTTCTCATCTTCCGCCACCTCGACAATAGTATGTCTGCCAAATTTAGAAATGACCACCAGTCCAGTTGTCATCTCTGTACATTGAAGGATGGTTCCTTTCAATGTATTAAAAGTTTGCTGGACGCCGCTATTGATTTTGATGCTCCTCCACCGAACTTTTTAGATTTTAGTTTCTTCAGAAACAAACCCTCTAAGTGGGAGCGTAAAAAAAGGCACTACACCCTAAACCTTAAGTAGGACAGGGGTGTAGTGTCCTTCCCCCAGTGGCCCCCACTTCATTGGTCCATCGGAAGAACCATTTTGTTAATTGAGCCAACGGGGCTCCCTCAATGGAATATTTAAGGTCTGCCCATCTCCAAATGATGCAGGCGGACCGAGAGTTTGGCAGGCAGGGCACTCTGTAATGTTTACAATGGAGAACCCTATCCAGGAAACTCTACATCAGGACCATTCTAGCTCTAGCTGACAATACTGGCAACTTCCTACCACAAAAATGTGGTGTAAAATTGGCAAAAGTATGAGCGTGTGGCCTGTAAGCGCTAACATATTCCCAAATCCTTTTCAACAAGTTTGTAGTCTTTATTGAGACAATAGCCCTGAGGCCTTAACCAAGTTACCTCCTAAGCAGCAAGTTCAGGCCATGAACTATGGATGCTTCAGGAAAGTCAAATGGGATAGGAAAGTGGTAAAACACATCCCACCAACTCAAAGCACATACTGATATGAATGTAAGCACTAGGTTGCCCCCTATCTCTCCATCTTTCCATCTCACTTCCACTTTGGCTATGCTGATTGGGGAGACAGACTAAACAGAAAAGGCAAGCATCCCTATCCTGAGACCACCATCACTATTTTTCAACACTTATCTCCTCTCCCATTGCCTGATCACAAGTTTTAAACCTTCACCCTCCCTTTCCTTAAAAACCAGTTCCCTAACCCCCCTTGATTATGGCACATTGCTCAGTCCTGAACAATATCCGTGGTCCTTGTCCTGTGCTCCCCATTTTTACTTCTAGACCCTTCTTCTTCCCTTTTCTTTCTGTGTACATTTACGTAAAGGCCACAACACACTCTGAACAAAGGTGTGTAATGTTCACTGTAAGAAATTGTGTTACTGGTTGACTGGGGTGTGAGCCCTGGTCAAGCTGCAACCGCAATCTTAGTCAGGGAAAGGCACAAGCAAACCCCAAATTAACTTATGCTCACCCTCTGGTAGCTTAGCATAGAGCAGTCAGTTTTAACTTAGAGGCAATATGTAAAGTATTTGTGCAACAGTTCAAACAGTAAAACAGTGAAAACACCACAGAAAAAGATCCCACACCAAGTTAGAAAGAAATCGCTTAGTATAATAAATAAAACAAGACCAAAACTACAAAAACCCTATCAGTAAAACTAGAGTTATGAATTTTTAAAGAATAAACTGCAATATAGTGCCTAAAAGCATAAAGCGCCAACCACAGCTATCTGGTCGCACTTGACCGAGCCAAAGTCAAAAGTTCAGACCGACCATGATGGAGTGCTGTTTGGATACAGTCCCAGATTAGTCCAGCTGAAGGTTTACCTTCTTAAGTTTTGTGCCAAGAGTCCCGTTCGCATGAAAGAAGTTCACCGGGAGCAAGGAGATCGCTGCTGGCGGTGATTGGCGTAGCACGAGGAGCAGGCTGGGCATCACAGATGGGCGGGCCGGTACTTCGAATTGGCGGTCCTCCGCGGTGACTAATGCTTCCTGGGCAAAGAGATGGACTGGTGGTGGCTCGTGCTGTTTTCCGGTGTGAGTGGCGCAGTTTCGGAGAGAATGGGCCTGTTGACGGTTATGAAGAGCCCAAAAGCTTGAATTTAAGATCTCAAGAGTCACACCAAGGGTCCAGGACCCAAGAAGCACCTCTTGGGGGGTCAGGAACTCGCTGAAGACGGATCCAGGAGTTGTGGGGGAGTCTGTTATGTCCCTGAGCCTCAGATCAGGAGGCCAGCAGACTAGCCCTTTGAGTTAATCTTGGGTCCTGGGTTCAAGATGGGTTCCAGGTCCAGTTCTTCTTTCCCAGGTGAAAGAGCAGCAGGCCAGCACAGTAGAGCAGCAGTTCCTTTAGAGCAGCAGTCTAGCAGATGGCAGTCCTTGTAGCAGCACAGCAGTCTTTCTTCCTGGCAGAGTTTCCACAGGTCCAGAAGTATACTGAAGTGGTGGTGGTGTCTGAGGTGCTTCTTTTATACACTGGTACCCTGGTTCTGGAAGGTGTGAGAAGCTTCTAGACAGTCACTTTGAAGTGCAGGGTATTCCCTGACTCCCCTGCCCTGGCTCCAAGCTGTCTAAAGTGACAATGCTGAGTCTTTGGGCCCTTTATGGGGAGACACGATACAGCCTATTCAGCAGGGGCGGTGCGTCCATTTGGGCGCTGGGGCGTTGCCCCACCTGCCACGATGCCCCATGTGGCCCCAGGGCCCATTCATTATTCGTTCAATATGACGAACGAGATTGAAGTTCAATCTTGTTCGTTCAATCTAATCTGATGATTATGTGTGTGTTGAAAGAAAGTGAAACTCGAGTCGCGCGGCTGTTCCGGGCCGGCACCTGACTCCGGGCACGCCCATTTGGTGGTGACTGACAGTCAGACAACAAGCAGCAGTTGTTGTTCGTGAGCGCAGTAATAGTGCGCATGTTCGGTTTTGGGCATGGTCATTTTTATGACCAGCCCGAACATGCGCACTACTACTAGCCGCTGCCTTCCCCTTAGGAGAGCGAGGGACCGAGGGTTGCTTGCTTCATTGCAGCAGCCCCGGCCCCCAGGTCTCCTAATGGGCGGGGGGCATCTCTGCCCTCTATCCAATCCCTTTCCCAAATCGTCACAGGGGGCGGTTCCTGCCCTATGACGAGTTATGAAGGGGTGGGGTAGAGAGGCTGCTGCAGGCAGGCGGCGGGAAGCTCAAAAGTTGATTGTGCGCAGTCGTATCCCGCTGGCTGGACTTACCGCGCTCTGCTGTGCTCCCAATCCCACCTGCTTACATACAGCGCTATGAGGAGACGTCCAGAGCAGGAGGTGAGCGGGTAGGCAGAGCGGGTGCAGGCTCAGACTCAGCTGAAAAGCCTCGAGGGGGTCACAGGTTGAAGGCGCGGAGCTGAGTGCAGGCGAGGGGCTTACATGGCAGGTGAGTGTGGTGGGTCCGAGTCACGGCAGCAGTGCCTGCAGTGTCACCTGTGCACTAGCGCCCCCCTCCCAGCGGCGCACACTATATACTGGGTGGTGGGAGGGGCAGTGCCACCTGGATGGGCACGGCCACCCCGCTGGGCTTTAGATACTCAGGAAGGGAGTACACACATGACCGGAGTAGTGAATTGGGGAGATGGCATGCCCTTACCACTGTGCACAACACACTCGAGAGGGCGTGGGGCTCAGTAGCACTAGGGGGTAACCACCGGGCATGACCCCAGGGAACGGGGGCGTACAGGGTTTGAGAAACCACCAGTGTGAGAGGAGCGAGCTGTCATGTACACGTCATTGATCACAGCATACCCTAAGCACGGGGGCAAGGGTACCACACCGCCATTACGGACATGCCAGGGGGCACTAGAGCAGAACGGGTCGGGCCCGGTACTCTGCCGCACCAGAGCGCTACATGTCACACTGCACCTGATCAGACACACAGCACTATGTGCAGACATCATCCTCAAACGGCCAGTGAGTATTTAACCTGCCTACGTGTTGTTTATTATTGCATAATTGAGCACCTTGAAATAGTGAGTTCAGCATGTGCGTTGTTCAAAGACCTCTTGTGTTTAGGATATTAGACTATGACGTTGCTCCGAGTTTAATATAAATCTAGACCCTTATAGACTACACGAGGCAATGACTTGTCTCCGAGTTGGCATTGTGTTTGTGGCGACACATGGATGCTTCTAAGCTCAGTTTACACTATCCCTGTTAACAGCGCTATAAACTGGTGTGCTGCGGTGAAATGCTCAGCGGTGTGAGACAACATGATGGGGGCCTCTGCAGGGTGTGGTGAGGGCGCGTGAAACTCCCAGCAGTTCATAGATAATCAACAGGGTTTAGTCGGAAGTAGGGGCTGCCGTAATAGTGGAGGCCCACTGTGTGTGCTGCTTCCCAATGTTAAAAAACATTTAATTTTGAAGAGATTTTATATTATTTTTACATGATGTTTGTTGCACAATTTATATCAACCAGTATCATGGCTCGGCTCGTAAGCGCCGGGCTCTTAGAGCCAAGCCAGACCCCAGGCTCTACAGCAGTCAACATGCTTTTGTTATATTGCGCCGTCGCCGTGACAATGTGGCTGCTCTGTCTCCCGGGACATTTAATTTCCGCTCCTCAAATGAGCTGCAAAGCTGTGAAGCCTGGCAGTGTTCTTCGCAGACACTCTGCGATGCAGATAATGAGGCTATTGATAGGAGCCTGGGAGACTGCAATGGGCCCGAGCACAGCCGTGGCTTGATAATGCTTTATGCCAGTGGTATCACAGCACAGCCCTATCACCCCTTCAGGAATGCCTCATCTTTATGTGCACTGCAGCAGCTGTCACCTTAAATGGCTAATGGGGAAGCAAAGTAGAACCGTGGTGCCAGTGATCTTTGTCACTTATTAATTTTAAAGGCACCAGACTTCAAGTTCTAATAAAAGTGCACTTGCCCTATCTATGCAGCGTGCTCACGAACAGAATATAAATTGAAAAAATCCACGGTGCTAATTTGGCGCCATCGGAACAGGCAACTAAGGCAACTAATTAAAATGTATCGCAGTTAGGGGATGCCGGGAAAGGAGGTGCGCGTGCGTTTAACGGAAAGATTGGCTGGCCTTTTCTCGATTGTAGCAGCTAACAAATGCCGGAGTAAAAATGCCCAAAAGTAATGCAGGCTTGAGAGACCTATCATGCCCTCGATTTATGGTCCATAAATGACCAATCCACAAACCAGCATCAAGACACCACTTATGGCAGGACCCCAGCCAAATCAATGCTGACAGTTCTCACTCAAGCTGTCAAGGCGGCCCAATGGCGAGGGAAGTACTTCATAATATAGTAAGCAGTGATACACCGTTGAGCAGCAGAAATGTAAACGAGTTTTTTTTTTATGACCGAGGATGTGGTAAATAAATGAGGGACTGTGTATTACAAGAGGCTGATTCTTGATGCATGCTCGATAATTAGTAAGTCATTTACCCAGGCCTTTAAGTGACATTGTATTTCTCCTCTCTAGTGTATTTTTGATAAGAATTATAAAAAATATTTATAGAATGAAAGCATGTTACAGCATTTAATGATTTAAATGTTCATAAGTCATTCGCAGTAATGTTTTATGCATCCCAGTTATATTCTGTGCATTCAAACCATGTACGAAGCATTCTTTGCCCTTAAAGTATTCAGCAACCCTGTTGTATGCTATGCATTCAAGATACTTACAGCGCTTTGATTCTGCACCCCTTGCATAACTTTTGTATCCAAGTCATTCACAGCGCTTTCTAGTAAAGTATTGTGCATTTCTGTCATATGCGATGCATCCAAGTCATTTATAGCTCTTTTATTCTGCACCCCTGTCATAAGTTATGTATCCAAGCCGTTTGCAGCAGTGATGGCGTGTGAACAATCCAATGTGTTTATGTCACCCAACACGAGCAGTTCAGACTTTATGAACTCAATTTAAACAGCGCCTACACATTGAATGAATGAATGAGAATCTTAAATGTCATGCTTGAGTCTGGATCAAATATATATGAGAATGCAAACATCTGGATGCCACTTCCATTCACAATATGCATGTGATTGTGGTCATTAAGGTAGATCATTTGGTGGCCATGGAGAAAACGTGGAGGTGGGCAGTGGGGACTTGTTATGATTTTAAGTTGTGTTGTAGGGTGTTATGTTCCATGGGCTTTCCTGGGCATTGCTGAAGCATGGGGGTTCTACTGTAGTCTGTTACCAGGCAATGTCAGGCCTAGACAGGCTGTAATAAATTAAACCTATTGACTGCAGTGCAGCGAAGGGTGAGTGATGTCTGTGTGAGTGCAGATTGAGCAGTGTGCCTGTGTGAGTCCAGGGTGAGTGAAGTGGATAGGTGAATGCATGCTTAGTGATGTGTCAGGTAAGGGTGAGCAATGGGTCTATGAGTGCAGGGTGAGTAGTGTGCCTATGTGAATGCAGGGAGAGTGATGTATCTGTGCAAGTGCAAAGAGACTTGTCTGGCTACTCCCAGAGATGTGTTTGCCAAGCCACCTCTTTCTCAAATTTGCTTGAGAATGCACCATTTGCCCACTCTTTTTTCAAAATTTTCACCGCTGTAGGTGGTTCGGGTTCGCTCGCTACGCTCGCTCGCCACAGTGCAGTAATTACCCCCCACCACTTTCAAATGTCACCAGCCGCCACTGCTATTCAGGTGTAAGTGAGGCTGGGCCCAGCTCCTCCCTCCCATCCTATCTAGGAGGAATACACAAAGTCCAATTACCAACTACACCCCGTCATGTGACCAGAGACAGGCTACAGGCACCAAATGGCTAAAGTAAGTAAATACCAACTTTCTAAAAGTGGCATTTTCAGATTTTAAAATCAGACTTTACCATAAGTTAGTATTTTAAATTAGGTTTTCAGAGACACCGAACATGAACCGGTTATTGCTTCCCATTTGGAAAATACACTTATTCAATGTAATAAGGCAACTCCAATGTCATCCTATGGGAGAGATAGGCCTTGCAGTGATGAAAAACGAATGTAAGAGCTTTTCACTACTGGGAGATGTAAAACTTAAAAGCACATGTCCAATCTTTTTAAATACATTGCACCCTACTCTCTCGGCCTATCCAGGGTCTAATCTAGGGGTGACTTGTATGTATTAAAAAGGAAAGTTTGGGCCTGGCAAAAGCTTTATTTTGCCAGGTCAAAATGGCAGTCTAAAACTGAACACACATGGCTCTGCAATGGCCGGCCTGATACATGTTTAAAGGGCTACTTAAGTGGGTGGCACAAACAGTGCTGCAGCCCCACCAGTGATTTCTATAGGAACGTCAGTCCCTTACAGGAGAGCATATCAAATAGTACATCACAGAAATACAATGATCCCTATGTTTTACATTCACAATAGAGTATTTTATTTGTTTGAATCGAAAGAGATTAATGAAAGAAACATAAAAGTGGGGCAATATGTAACAGAAGACGAAGTCAATTAAACTGTCAGAACTCAGGCATTGAACAGCATGTGGCTACATTATACACAATGGAAAAGCCACAATGACATAGTACCTTTGTTCATATTGGAACTAACGAGTATATAAATGAACGATGTTTCGATCCCTATCAAGATAGAGGGATCGTCAACAGGACACAACAAGTTATGCATGAGAGAATGCCTGCTGAAAAAAAGATGAGAGAGGGGGAAAAAAAGTAGAAAGGAAGGAGTTACACAAGAGCTAAAAAAGAATGTATGTTCAATCAGCACGTTGTAATTAAAATGTCCAAGTGATTTATGTATCAGCCTAAACATGCGGGGATTGTGCCTAGAAGTGCACCAGGAATTACTATAGTCACCACCATCAGCATCAGAAAGCATATTAAACCTAGACATTTTCATTTGGAAAAAATACTAGCAGGAGTGAGTGGAGAGGAGCAGCGTATTGTTTTACAGGGGGAGAAAGTACATATCAGAGTGATTCACACAATTTTAAATATTAACAAGGCAGGGTACATTATGATAGTTTAAAGAACTTTTTCAAAGCTTTCTTTACATCCTTGTTCCTCAAGCTGTAAATCATTGGGTTCAACATTGGGGTCAGGATATTGTAGAGAACAGAAATAAGTTTATCCTGATCGAGAGAATAGCTGGATTTTGGCCTTATATACATGAAGACTATAGTGCCAAAGAAAATGGACACAACGGTCAGGTGAGCAGCACAAGTAGAGAATGCCTTTTTCCTCCCTTCTGCTGAACGAATTTTCAGGATTGCTATAATGATGCAGATATAGGATGTTAGAGTTAATAGAAACGTGCCCCATGCCACCAATCCTCCAAGTATTAATATTTCTAAGACGGTGAAAGTGGAGTCAGAGCAGGACAGCTGCAGTAGTGGTGGGAGGTCACAAAAGAAGTGGTTCACCCTGTTGGAGTCACAGTATGACAAGCTTGCAATTAATAGTGTGTGCCCAACAGGATACACAGAACCACTGATCCAGCTTGCAAAGGCCAGACGTCGACAAATGTGTGCGCTCATCACCTGTGTATAGCGCAGAGGGAAGCAGATAGCCACATAGCGATCAAAGCTCATGACAGTCAGGAGGAAACATTCTGCACTTCCCAGGAAGTGAAAGAAATAGAGCTGCACAAAGCATCCAGCAACTGAAATACTTTTCTTCTTAGCTAGGAGATAAGAGAGCATGTTGGGCACAGTAACAGTTGTGAAGCACATATCTAACAGGGACAGGTTGCGGAGAAACAAGTACATCGGAGTTTTAAGTGCCGCATCATACAAGGTTAATGTCACCAGTAGAATATTTCCGATGATTGTGATTGTGTATATAGTGGAGAAACCGGCAAAGAGTCCAATTTGTACCTTCAGGTCATCTGAGAATCCCACAAGGATAAACTCAGTCAACCTCGTTGTATTTATTCTGTCCATGTCGTCTGTGGCTCTATCTGTAGGAAGAAGCAGATATATTTACATATGAGGGCTATGAAGGCCACTTTTCACTTCCAGGTATCAGTATTTTTGGAGTGTCAATTTTGCCTCTTGTTAAAGACTATTCCATTTCCCTCTTTTCAGCCTGTTATTACTGGCCTCATCCCCTACATCCACCATCCTTTACTGCCCACCTGAGAATAAATAACCTTCAGTGCTCCAGAGGTTTGTGATCCTCAGCCTTTTGGTTCATGTGACATCTCTTTACCTCTAACATGTCTCTTTCTCCTTCATGCATGTCATCATCATCATGCTCCTGACAAAGAAAGCAATTCTCAATCCAACTGTCATTAGCAAAAAAAAGATATTGTTAAGCATCGTACTGTATCCTACATTAACTTGACTCCAATTATTACTAGCAAGAAATGTATCATATGAAGGGCAACTTTACTCGGCGATACTAATTTACTGGTTGGAGTAGACCAAGAAACTGAGACCGCCAATGCTATATACTGTCAGGTATCTAACAGTAAAGCAGTTTTCAATGCAGGTTTGATTACTGCATCTTCTGAATCTTGCCATGGATCCCCTTAGTCCTTCAGTAAATCATGGCTGCACCTTTTCACTCGATTATCCTAACTTTCTGTAATATGATCACAGTGCCTACACTGATGTAATGAGTGCAGGTATAGCCACAATGGCTGATAACAGCGACCTCTCCACAAGCACATGAGAGTTCATGCTCAGGTAATCTGCTAACCCTGGGTGGAGTTCGCGGAGTTGTACCACGCGGAACACCGCAAAGTGCAAAAAAGACTCCGCTGCACTATGCGGAGCTCCGCAAGCGGCGGAGTACGATAGAAAAATGCCGTTCGCGGTGATTGCACAGTGCCGGATGCTTGTCCGCACTGTGCAATCATCGCGAACAGCACCATGCACAGCGAAAGCAGTCCCTGCTTTCCTTTTCTGCCACTTGAGTAGATTTTTACTCAAGCAGCAGCTTTCTCAACGCGAACGGGCTGTTCTCAACGCGAGCGGTCACGAGCATATGTGACCACTCGCAATGAGAAAGCTGACCCCCCGCGTTGAGAAATCTCGCCGGGAGGTTGATTTTCCACGCTCGCGCTTGCCAACTTGATGTTGGCGATCGCAAATGAGGAAAAATCTCACGGGAGGTTGATTTTCCTCGCTCGCGGTCACCAACTTGACTTTGACGAACGCGAGCGAGGTAAAAAACTCTGCTCTGCTACGCGGGGCAGAGTTTTTCGGAACTCCGCGAGCTCCGCGTAATGTGGAGTGCGGAAAACTCCGCAAACTCCACGAGCGGAGCGGAGTTCACCGCCCAGGGTTATAATCTGCATGACTATGGTTTCCCATGCGACTGCTGTGTTTGACCCAAAAAATACACAGTTTGGATCAACTCCCATTTTGTGAAGTATTTTTAAAATCTTTGAAAAATGTATAAAGAAAGGTTCATAATCTTCACAAATTTTCCTAAGTTAAAAAAGAGTTTAAAAATCCACCAGTAGGATTTTGCTGGAGAAAAACACAACAAAAGCTACTTTTAGCTGGAAAATGCTGGAGTGTGAGAATTCTGCAAAAAAGTATTTTCCAGTAGAATTACCATCAGGTAAATTAGAGGAAGTACACACACTTCACAACTTTCAGAAGTTATGTACTTCACGTACTTTTAAGACAAAATAATAATGTTGCACACCTATTGTAATGATAGACAACATTCCTATCATGTATCTGTTGCACTCCCTTACACCAGAGTGCCATTCACCCAAGCACTGCAGTGGGTTGCACTAAATCTACCACACCAGATGCTTAATAACTACCAAAGGAATCTGGCTGTCTACATTGTGGAGCCACACCGCATTTTGTCCCCACCTCACACCAATCCACCACCAGGGCAGTCAGACTAATCCGGTGAAGCCCTACATTGTTGTCAGGAGATGTTCAATGAAGAGTCTGTTAGCCATCTACACAAGTAAAAGCTCAGTCTGTAGTATCTATAGTTGCTAGATCTTGTAGTGTAACGGAACACACTGGCACGACTTGTAGAGTGAAAGATAAGGTTTATTCACGTTCACATTCCCCTGCAGCAGGATAGCTGCTCCTCCTTTGCTAGCCAGTATCCAACTGTTTTTCTTGGAATGCCACAACACACACAGGAATGTGGAACCCGAGCGGAGACTGTGTTCCACATTCCTAACATGATAGGTGATGGCAGAAACCAAGTATAACATATGACATCCTGGAGTATAAAAGAAATATGGTAAGCATAGTGAAAGAGTGGACTGAGGAAATGATTTGCAGATCACGGATTAGTTGGAGCAATCACCACAGTTAGGGCTTCAATAAAAGACCACAGTATCATCATTCATGGAAACCCATTAGCAGCCCATGATGTTGTTCAACAGAGCTAGCAAAAAAGCAGGTGTGCACAGCTTCAAAATTATTAGGATAGTTAACTCTTGTTCAGTGTTTGCATAATACAGAGTTTGCATCAACAGACAACTAGTATAGTCTGTACCTGAAGCATTATTTAACTTGTTTTGGGCATGTTGATACTATCGTAAAGAGGGTGTTAGACAATATTGCCCTGCATGCATTATGTGGAAACATAATGGGGGGTCGTTAAGGTGGGGGGGCAGGGCAATGTAAGCTCTGGTCCAAGTAGGTCCCTCTATATTGGAAACAATGTGAATGGCAGAATCACATCACCACAGAATGAAGATGGAGAACAGAAGGATGGTTGTGTGAGTTCTACCCTGTAGGTTTGAGATATTCTGTTCAGCAGAGAGGGGTTGGTCAGGGGGATCCAATGAGTTTGCCATTCCAAGGGGGGTGGATCGCTAATGTGACTCAATTTCTGTAATCTGGGTATTCAGGGACTCTAACCACATGTCCCAAGCACCCTCTAGCCTCCTACCTTTGTTGTGCCCATTCCTTGCATTGGTCAATTTAAAAAAAGTGTGCTGCCATGCAGCATTGCCTCCAAAAGTGGTGGGTACTTGACCATCCAGTCTGAAGTGATTGTGTGCTTCGAAATGATGATGGCAAGGTCAACCAAACGGGGAGCCGTCATGTCTTTTTTTGAACTCTTGTAAATGCCAAGTGCCACTAACGTTCAATCCTTAGGGATGGGTGTGGCTGTAAGGGTGGAGAATAGGTCCATGATTTGGGATCAATATGGCCCTAAGAAGGTGCACATTCAGAGCATGTGTGAAAGTCAACTATGATTGCTGAGCAACGAGGGCAAGTGGCGCTTGCAAGCGGGAAGTACTTATTAATAGCCGCTGGAGACAAGTAAGCCCTGTGAAGGGTGAAATACTGTATCAAGTTAAATTTGGTGCTGCAGGAGACTGAGTGTGGGAATGCTATGGCTTTTGACCAATTTTCTTCATACAACTCCATGAGCCTGTCTCCACTTACCACTTCTCTCTTAGCACTCTTAGTGATGCTGAATAATGCTGAAAAATGGGGAAGTAAGGCCTTCCAGAATCATACAATATGCTTTCCCCCCCAATCCCATGGGGTAGAGGGCTTGAACGAGGGAGTTTCAGGTTCAGCATCAAATATGGCCCAGTAAAGATGGAGAGTATATAGTATCCTAAAGGATAAATAGATAGATAGATAGATAGATAGATAGATAGATAATTTTTATTGCACAATTAATTAAAATCTTTGCAATGAGGCCATATATAAAAAACAGTATCCTAAAGGAGGTTGATTAAACAATTACTGGTCCCATTCAATTAAAAGTGACTTAAGAGTGCTTGCCTGGGTAAAGGTAATACACAGTTTCTCTGTTAAGTAATTTTTCAAGGCTTCATCCACTGTTAATAGAAACCAGTATTTACAAATTCATTTTCCATACTGTATATAGTAATGAACCTGATTCTATCAGTTTGTTGTTTTGTATCCGATTTTTGCTTCACCTGTAACAAGGCAGATACTTTATCCGCTCTGTTTTTAGCAGTCTCAACAGTCTAGTTTGTACCCTCTTTCCAAAAACCTTTCCCGCTATGTTACCTTCTTCTTCTTTATATTCTATCAATAAACTACAACTCCTTTTGGCATGAAGAAATTCTTATTGTGGATATTATTCTTTTGTTTATGAGCATTTGCCGATTCAGCATGTATTATCATGTTCATCGCAGTACACTTGCCAAACATATGGGAAGCGTTCAAGGTGTTTTGGAAAAATATCTAAGATGTATTTTTGAATATCATGTGTATCAGATATAATGTCATCAGAGTCCATTCCTGGTCGTGAATTGCTTTTTAAAAACTTATGATCGTGTTTAAGATCTGGAGCACAAGACAATAGCTAATGTGTAGGCCTTTTGGACATTTTTAATTGTATGTATTTAATGGGTTGTATATATGGAATCTGAGAATGTTTTGTGAATGTTTATGTTTATTTACAGCCTTGAGAAGGAGGACAATTCTTCAAACACGTTTTGGCTGTGTTTGTACTAATCCCTTGAGAATATAGTATATCAAATACTGGAAGAATAGAATTCCTTCAAATAATGAATTCATTTGGACTAAAAATTAATCGAATGGGACTAGTAATTATTTAAGAAACCTCCTTTAGGATAATATGAACTTGGAGTACACCATTAGGGTATTTGTGCAGGAGGAAAGAAGAGGCCATGCTATCCATCCTTTTCACCCTAAAATTGATATAATGATGGAGAGTATGTTGTATGGGGCTATGTAGTAGAACTTGCCCCTGATGTAGATCGAACTGTTCAACCAGCTCACTAAAAGAAAGTAGGTGACCATCTTCAGAGAGGATACCCAATGTCGTTAAATTGAGCGCGTGCCAGTTGGTTAAGTTCCTCTGTCCAAGGGGGCAGCCTGAGCTAGGGAGGCCCTGGAAGGGGATAGCTAGCACATATGGGGCCGTCTGTTTGGTGAGACGTAAAGCCCGAGAGTAGCATCTCAACGAGGGTAAGATTGGAAATGACTAGCTCATTTGACAAGGAGATCATTTAGCTCCTCCGGTTGAACCAGGGAAAAGGCCAGAGAGCCACTTGCCTAGCCGTTACAATTGGGCAGTGAGATGATATTACTCAAAGTGGGGTGCTACCAGTCCCCCTTGATCTGTCGGGAAACCTAGTCTGGCGAGGGCGACTCTGTGCCTTCCAGTGTGCCAGATGATTTCTCCTAGTAGTTTGTCAAAATGATCGAAAAATCCCATTATAGAAATGAAGAGGTAAGTTGGTGAAGAAGTGTAATAGGCGAGGTAGAACTAACATTTTGTGGCAAGTGGAATACTCTTCCAAAACTCTTCTTGAGAGAATACGTTTTACACTGCACAGGTCAAGTCACCATCTAGTAGTTCTCTATCGCTGTGGAATTTTCTGATCCCCAGGTAGAGGAAGGAAGTTCCCTCCCCGCGGAGTAGGCTCCCTCCCAGTTCAAAGTGTTAATCTGGGATGCCGAGTACTAATGGGAAAACGCAGACTTCTGCCAATTAACTTGAAGGCTGGAGGCAGCAGGAAAATTGACAAAAGTCTCAGTTAACTCAGCAATGCTACCTCCATAGGTTTTTAGATATGTGAGGATATCATTCACCTAAATAGAAGCTGAATAAGTCCTATCACAAAGAAGGATGCCCAAGGTTGGCACTCCAGCTCTCATTCATGCCACCAGTGGCTCCATGGCCAGGGCAAATAGCAAGTGTGGCAAAGGGAAGACCTTCCCTGTTCACCTGGAGATCTCAAAAGAGGGTGATATTAGTTTACCACTCATACTCATGCAGTGGTACCCGCATATAGCCTACCTGTGTGAGGCGAATAGTACAGACCATGAAGCTTAAGCTCTGGAGGACCCTGAGGAGGTAGTACCAACACAGAGTGTCAAAGGCCTTCTCAAGATTGAGGCTTAGGCCACAGCACGAGGCCACACCTATATCCTCCAGGAGCCTATAAAGGCTCCGCAGGTTTAGCAAAGTGTTTCTATTTGGGATAAATCAGTTTTGATCGTGGGTGTTTTAGCTGGGGGATGATTGGTAAAATTCGGGATGCCAAGATCTTTACCAAAATCTTGTCATCTGAACTGAGGATCGCAATGGGTCGGCAAGAGGATGGGACATTGGGGGGTCTCCCTGACTTTAGGAGAGAGACCAAGAGGACCTCCCTTATGGATTGTGGGAATCGACCTTCCTCCAGAGCCATTTCATAGAGTGCAGGTAACTGGGGGGCTAGGACATCTGGGAATGACTAATCGAAGTCTAATAGGAGGTCATTGGTTCCAGGCATTTTAGCTACTGTGAGATCATGAATAGCCGCTTTGAACACTTGATGCATAATCGGGGTATCTATCTTTTCTCCTATTGTGTGGAGGGACCCATAGTAAGGGGAGGTCATGGAGGAAAGCTGCAATCTGGGGTGAAGCCTGTCTAACCAGTTAATTATAGAGGGAGCAGTAAAAGTCCCAGAATTTAAGGCGGAAGTCCTTTTGCGACTATAGCTGCGTATCTGGGGAGCTTCCCAGTGTCATTGTAGGGACTTGGGAGTAGCCATCTTTCATCTAAGCTACTAGCTTCCCTGCATATCCTCTTCTATGTGTGTTTGGGAGGTGTGTTTTTTGCATAGTCCAGACACCTCACCCACACTTGTAGAGAGGCCTCACAGACAGGGGCTGCATGTAACTATGTTTGTAAAGTTGGATCATCAACCATCATTCGCTCTATGGGAGTAGCAGCTCAAGGGGTCCTCAAGGGCAGTTCCTTGAAGGTGCAAAGTGGGAATGTGAGGGAGTGCCTTCTCCCACTACAGAGAGATTATCAAAGGAATATGATCTGAAATGGATCGTCTGAGATAGTCAGAGGAAGAAACCTGAGAGCAAAGTTGAGCTGAGCACAGAAAGAAGTAGAGGCATACGTATAGGGAGTGAGGTGGGGAATAGAAAGAGTATAAACATAGCCCTGGGTATTTTGTTTCCAAACTTCAAGCAGTGACCAATGATGAAGCCAGGTCGTGAGGGATTTGGTGTTGCCTACAACTGGGGACTGTGGAAAGGGGTGAGTGTTAGGAATGCTGTTTGATCAGTGTTTGGGACGTAGAGACCGAATAATTAATCCCAAGGGATCTAAGACCATAGAAGACATGAAATATTGGACTCCAGTACAGATCCCAATAATTGTGCCTCTGGCAAAGGCTGAAGAGTTATTTGAAAATATCTGTCCCCTCCACTGCTTCTGGAGGTGGGGGCCTTCGGATTACGCTATATGTGTCTCCTGAGGGGATACACACTTGCTGTTTGTATTCTCAGAGTGTTCCAAAATGTCAGGGTATAGGAAGGTGAATGCAGGCTATGCATTGTTTAGAATAAAGTAGCGGTATCTTACTCTGCTCAAGGAGGTGGGTGCAGGTTTGAGGCAGAACTGCCATCGATAATGGGTGATGTGAGGGTGGCATTGGGACCCTAAGCAGCTGGGGTTGGAGCAATGGAAAAATGCTAGAATGAGAGGGTGAGAACCGGAACCGGACAATAATTAAACAACTTGTGGCCCAAAATTAGATTTCAACTAATGCAACTCCGGTGGAGGGGTGGAGTGATTTGTATAAATAGTGCTAATGAATCTGAGGCACCTGCCCAGAATGTTGTAAAAGTGTCTGTGCCGGGACCCAGCAGTTGGCTGGAAGGGGAGGAGGGTTATCATTAGATAGTTAGGAAGGAAGAAGCTCTCCCCTGGATTATAAATGGGTTATATATGGGAACACACAGATTTCGGCCATCAGGATGCAAGCCGGGGGTCACCAAGGTCAGTGTTCGAAGTGGTGGTGGTGCTTAGTTGGAATTGTAGTAGAAGATCATAGCAGATCATCAGCCATTCGAGGGGTCGCCACTAGGGGCATCCTGGGATGTGAGGCAAGAACAGGGAAAATGAGGCATCTTTGTCATCTGATGTAGTGAACTTGAAGACAGGGCGGGCTGGGACTGATCCGGAAAGTGGCAGCTGGGGATCTCTAAACTTCATTTTCACTCCCAGAAAGGATGCATGATGGTGTTGAACTGCTAGGGTGTAATTGGGGAAGGGAAGCGCTTGGCGATTTTCAGATACAATACGCCCAGCCAGCGGCACCACTTGAAGGGCTGCACCTCTGTCCTTGTATTCTTTATTTCAATATTTCATGAAAATCCTTCAAAACAGTCACAGAAACACGATATTTCACTTCAGTACATTTACATGTGTTTAAAAAAATACTTTAACAATACAATAAAATATGTTTAATGTTTTACCTAAAACGAAAATATCTTCACTTATGCTATAGAGTTACAGATCTTGCATTGATTTCAGCACAACAACAAAAAGTGCATTGCTGAACCAGCAAAACACAGAGAGCTTCAATAAATTCTGTCAGACTCTCTCTCTGTCTCACTGTCTCTTGCTGATGGGTTGTGGGCAAACACTAGGTCAAGAGACAGGAGCATAAATAGTACTGTAGAACGTTGTAGGTTTTATGTCATACTTTGGATAACATTGCATCAGGTTCAATTATATAATCAAGTCTCACGATGCGGATATTTATCTATCACACAGGACCATAAAATGGTCTCTAATTTTACTCTTGTAAGGTTCACTGTCCTTATTTATTTCATAGAGGAGGTGCTACAGACTTCTCCCAGTTCCTTCAGCTCTAAAATGCGTCTCTGCACATTGTTAAGGTGGGCGTGCTGCATGAAGCCAACGGCCTGCGATCAAAGGTGCCAAGCATGTCCTTAGCTATCCTCTCCTGGCTCCCCTGTTCCTAGGTGGTTCTGAAAGAAACAATTTAAAATGGAGGGTATGGTTTGGCTTGCAAGAATCTTGGGGCTGTCTCATCCTTGCTCCTCTCTCCTGTGCCCACCTTGCAGAGAGAATTAAGAACAGTTTGAAGGAGTGGACAAGTATTTAAAATAGCTTTCTCTCGCTCTCACCAAAGTCAAAATAAAGGACCTGTAAAAGCAGCAATGAAAATGACTAGGCTTGAGCAATGTTGTGTAAATGTATCGAGAAAACACACAATTCCTTTGTTAACTCAGAGGACAGCCTCTTAAACAAAAAGGCCCTTTGCTGGTGGATGCACCCACAACACAGCAGACCACCCGCCTTAATTAAAGTTAACCACTGATCAGAAATGAATGCCAGGCAGGATGCCACATCATAGTGTCTGTTAGACCTGGCACCATTGGCGTCGGTCTCCCTTCCATTTTTTGCTGTTGCCTCCTGTGTTTTTGCTATGTTTTTGCTGGTCTAGATGCTTTGGGCACTTTGCCACTGCTATTCAGTGCCAAAGTGCAAGTGCTCCCTATTGTAAATTGTGTAATGGATTAGTGACTCCATGATTGGCTTATTTGATTTACTTGTCAGACCCTAGTACAGTGCACCATGTGTGCCCAGGGCCTGTAAATCAAATGCTGCTGGTGGGCTTGCAGCACTGATTGTGCCACCCACAGAAGCAGCTTGTAAAATATGGCTCAGGCCTGCCATTGCAGAGCCTGTGTGCAGTCTGGGACTGCCATGTCGACTTGGCAAGTTCACCCACTTGCAAGTCCCTAAACCTTCCCTTTTCTACATATTAGTCACCCCTAAGGTAGGCCCAAGGGCAGGGTGCATTGTATGTAAAAGGTAGGACATGCCCTGATGTGTGTAGCATGTCCTAATAGTGGATTACAGCCAATTTCGTTTTTCACTATTGCAAGGCTATTTGTTCCCATAGGCCAGAATGGGCAGTTTGATTATAACATCTTATAATCCTAACTGACCCTAGGAACAAGATCGGAAAATAAAGTTTAGTATGCCTAAACTCAGAATGTTAAAATACATCTTTTAGTGTGGGTGATTTATACATTCTGTGTTTGAAAATACCACTTTTAGAAAGTAGGTATTTTCTTGCCTAACCATCCAGCATGCCTCTGCTAGGTTTGTGTATTCCATGTCTGGTTTGTGAGTGACAGGGGGCTGGAGAGGGCCTTGGCTCCAGCAGTCTGATGGGTCAGGACTGGGCTGAATAGGACCTGCATTGAATAGAGAGTAGGGGGAGGAGATTTCCTTTCACTGGCCTGAGCCTTCATAGAATAGAGAGTAGGGGGAGGAGATTTCCTTTCACTTGCCTGAGCCTTCATTGAATAGAGAGTAGGGAGGCGGAGATTTCCTTTCAGCTATCTGGGCCAGGTCTGCTTTCAACAATGCTGTCTCCACCTCCTGCCAGGAAGCTGCACCAGGGAGGACAGAACTGGTTTTGGCTGGGCACAGACACTCTCTGCCTTCAGAGAACAAAGGATTTTACAGTATAAATATTGGGGCCCAGACCCCAGAACTTTGGATCACTTCTGGGAATAAAGACGAACCCTTTGCCAAGGAGAGAAACCAAGGAAGCTGAAGGAGGAGACTGCCCCTGTGCTGTTTGCTGTTTGGGGTTGGCCTGCAGTGGTTTACTCATTGCCAAGGAAAGGAGAAAAGGAACTTTGTGTGTACTTTTACTGTCTAGAGGAAGATCTCCAAGGGCTTGAAGTTGAGCTTGCCTCCTGTTCTGAAGTCTCAGGGATACAAAGACTTCACCACCAGCTCCCCCTGAATTTCCTTGCTGGGAATTCTACCTGCATTGAGGTGCCTGCTGTTGTTTTGGGCCCTCTGGAGACTGCGTGTCGCTGGGAGCTGGAAGCGCGACGCAACGAGGAAGAATCTTGCCGCCGCCGCAGCAGTTGCCGTCGCATCACCGAAGAAGCGTGTCGCCGCCAAAGCTGTTCGCCGTCGCATCGCCGAGGAAGCGTGTTGCATCACTGGAGAAGCGTGCCGCCGCCGCAGAGGCTGCCGTCGCATCACCAGAGAAGCGTGTATCAGGGCCTGTCGCTGCTCCAAAGTTCATCCATTTCGCCGCACGGCCGTCGGGCGTGCACGCATCTCATCCACGTTGTCGCATCGCATCGCATCAAAGACGCCATTTTCTCGCATCGCACCGGATCGTCGCATCGCACCGGATCACAGTAAGAAATAGATGCTTCGCCTCCTCTCCGGTAAGAAACAGACGCATCGCCTCCCCTGCGCTGCAGTAAGGAACAGGTGCGCCGCCTCCCCCGAAGCAAGGAACTGACGCATCGCCTTCCCTGCGACCCTTTGTTTGTTTTGCGTGGATGCATCCAAGGTACTTTGAGAGTAAAGTGTCGCATTTACCATCTACATTGAACTAAGCTATTTCTACAATCTGAAAGTCATCTTTTTACTGTATTGTGGATTTTTGTCGTTTGGACTTGTGTTAAGTCTAGATAAAGATTACTTATTTTTCTAAACTGGTGTGGTGTCCATTTGTAGTGTTTTCACTGTATTACTGTATGTGTTCACAAATGCTTTACACACTGCCTCTGAGATAAGCCTGCCTGCTCGTGGCAAGCTACCAAGGGGGTGAGCAGGGGTTATTTAGGAGTGTAGCCCCCTTACCCTGACTAGAAGCAAGGGCCCCTACTTGGTCAAAGGTACCTACCTCTGCCAACTAGAGATCCCCATTTCTAACAGTGTCCCACTTAGATGTTCTTTCTTTCTGAGAGACGACCCCTCCCCCCCCAAAAATCAGGGTCTATTTTTGATTTTCTATACCACGGTGGACCATTACTCGCATGGTAGTCCTGGGCAGAGAAAGTTTGCATTAGAAGGTTAGCCCTAAATGGGGTGGACTTCCTGATGCATCAAAGGAAACTGCCCAAGGGCAGTGGGGCTGTGAAACTGATTGACCTCTGGCTGAGATGGCACAGGCTTCCCTGGCAGTCAGGCAGCAGGTGACCACCTCTAAATGAGGTGGAGGAGCCATGGGTTTGGCGGGGCAAGAGCCTTGCTGATATTGTTGTGAGGCTTCCACTACACCGAACCCTAACTTTGTCTGGTGTTCTGCTGATTTCCAATTAAATACTCCCTCTGTCTTTTTAGGGGTGTCAGACTTTAGTCTTTGCAGTGATACTATTCTTATCTCAGAATTCTGCTTTAGTAATCATTTGACCCAGAGGGGTAAAACTAGATATCTTGAAACTGCAAAGTCCTAGTCTTACTCTCTGGAAATGAGTTAGAGGCCTCCTCTCTGTGATCACCAGAGCCAGAGCAGAGCCAATCCTCTCCATGCTTTAGAATCAAGACTACGGTTCGTTAGGTGAATGCTGTCTGTGTGAAGGTCACAGCGGTATAGACTAGAGGCAACAATCCGTTGCCAGTGAGTGAAAAGTTTTATGTTGCCCAGAATAGCCGGAAGAATAGTATAGATGGACCGCAGCTGCACTAGCTTGGCTCCCCCAGAAGCTGCAGACATGCCTGGTTTGTCTTTTATCTTTGCTTGTACATGAGCGATAGCAGGTAGGTTCTTGACTACTCTTTGGGAATAGAGGGACATATGTGAGAGGGAGGGGACAGTGGTGGATGGTTGACTGTCCAAGACAAAGTTATGGAGCATTGCAGCACTGATCTCAGCCCTTTAGTGGACTGACAGACATCCGAAATTGGTCACCTGACACTTCGGGGCATGGAATCAAAGGACTGATTCCCTCAATGTCGTGATATTTTCCTCAGAGCTCTGCATGAACATATTTAGAGATTAATCATACCAAACTTTCAAATACCATAAGACAGGGCAGTGAGTGAATATTCTGGCCACAGACTCTGCAACTTTAAAAGAAAGTGGAAACAGGTACCCTTTGATGAGTGTAACACTCTCCCCTGCTATTCAGTGAGCACTAATGGTGCTCCTGAGTTTGTGCCCCACCCACACCATCCATTTTTTCTGTTATGAAAGAGTTAGGTTTGAGATAGGAATTTAATGAAATAGTCAATATATTATGTTTGAAAAGTTTGAATACTGTGAAAATGCAAACCTTGAAACAGGACAATGAGGCCTTTGAACTCTCCAAAATGGGTATTTAGAATTAAAATAAATAGTTTGCACGGTATAGCATTGAATAGAGAGCCTTTGTGATGGTGTAAAGAAGTGTGAGGAATTGGAAGCAATTTAGAGATGTGGCTTCAAAGATATCGCAAAGAGTAATTCACAGAAAAACATAGCTCCCGATTTAGAGTGTGGCAGAGACAGCACTCCATCGCAATGGTGATGGAGTACCCTCTTGGCCATACTCATGGTCAGATTGCCTCATTTAGAGTCAAGCGAGCCTTCAGTATGTCAATCACAGAGACTACATCATCTCAGCCGTCGACATACACCTCCGACGGCCCGAAAGAGTAATGGTCAAGGGAGGTTTTGCCATTGTTCTGAGCGCTCCATTTAGAGTGGGCAGAAAAATGGCAAGTTATCACTGCCCAAGGACAAGGAATACTGTAAGGGACAGTGACAACTGTATAATGACCCACATGCCTTGGCAATGTGGTCAATGATTCTTTTATTTTGAAAAAACAAAGGGGCATATTACTAAGGTCCGACGATAATTATCGCTCAGCGCGATTAGCGCGAGGATAATTATCGCCTGACTAACGCTGAATTTTATCACTGAGATAGCGTGCTATCAGCAACGCTCATCTCAACAGTGATAAAATTGCAAGCGCTAACTGCCAAATGTGCGATTATCGCTGGAAATCCAGCGATAATCACACAACTTTTGGCGATAGCTTGCTGATAGGGCAGGACAGACTCAGCCATGATATCCACCTTCCATTGGATATCATGGCTAAGTCATACTGAGAGCAGGCGTTAGAAAAGTAGCGCTAACCGGCGGTTAGCGCTACTTTTCTAATCGCTCTGCATGTTCGCCTGCAGCTTGATAATAGGAGAAATGTCGGTTAGCGACATTTCTCCTGTTATCCTAGGAAGGAATCGCCACTTTGCATCTCATTAGAGATGCAGAGCGAGGCGTGGGGAAAACGGGTGCTAACATGCGTTAATGCATGTTAGCACCCGCCTTGGTAATAGGGCGGTAATATTATCTCCGCTTTTGGCTCTTAAAGCCAAAAGCGGAGATAATGGCCCTTGCTAATATGCCCCAAAATCCTGCTTTGAAGTTTAATTGTTGAAAATAAAGCAAAAAAGGGAAAGTTTAACATGTGGCTCCGTCATCTTGATGTAGCCGTCCATCAAACTTTCAAGAAATTTACGTGATGGCGGTTCCTGTAAATGCAATAAAGTTATGCTTGGCCGGTGCGCATCTCTAAATGTGGCTGGCAGGAACTCCCTCAGGGCGAAAGAGTACTTTACTCCGTCACCGTGGGGAGTAAATTCCCATCCCACAAAGTCTAAATCAGGTCCATAGTGTCATAACTGTCTAAACTCATAAATGTTGATTATATTGTGTAGTGTGTATATTTATATCCACACTGACACATATAACTATTGGGGTGTGCGTAATTGACTTCATCAACTTCACACTAGGCCTGGGCGGTAAATTCCGTTCCGCTCGCGGAATTTGCGGAATTTGAGTAATTTCGCGTTCCGCGGAGAACGCGAAATTGCCAAAATTCCGCGATCCGCGGCTTCGCGGAGTTTTTGCTTGTTCGCGCTTTCAAAATGCGTGTTCGCGAGATATTCTCCCGAGCACGCAAACAGCGATCGCGAACAGAAAAAGCATTGCGAACGGGCGGAACAAGCAATTCCGCGCGTTCGCGGAACTTTTGCGTGCTCGCGGAGATTTTTTACCGTTTCGCGGAGCTTTGCGTAGCGGGACTACGCAAATTCCGCCCACCCATACTTCACTCAGCTGGCAAAGTTTTTTTTTTTAAAGTGACGCACATTTGGATGGGAAAACCAGACTAACAATGAGATTTTACAAATGAAGAATCCCTCTAGCAGAGGCTAATTTTTGTGAGACAAATTCCTGGTAGTCAGCACTCAAAGACTACATGTTTTGACGTGGCAGTTGGCACAATCTGCCACTGGAATGACTGTTAAGACAGGATACATTTGCTCACATACCTCTCTTTATCACCCAGGGTAGACCAATCACATGAAGTCCTACCCACCCTCCTCACCTTCTCTCAAATTGCTATGGCTTGATGGGAATCCCAGCACCAATCAGATCACCCTCCCATTCTAGAATGTGTAACAAAGTTTACTTTGGGCTCCACGAGGCCCACAGGGACTTCTGGGTTCCCACGATGCAAAATGCTATAACATTAGCAAAGTGGGAGCTCTAGGAACGTGAAGGCTTAATCTCCTAGTCTTTGGCTTGAGCCACTGGCACGAGGCACCCCTCCACACCCATGACCAAACCCAAGAAACCCTGCAGAACCTCCCAGACATTTTGACTGGGCCCCAGCAGAGTTCCGGGAGGCCTGTCTGCACATCTGGGACATACAGCAAGACTCAAACTCCATCCAGTGCCTTGGGTGTCCCTTTACCCCCTCAGCAGATTCCCAAATGGATCCATGACAAACAGCTCTAAAGATGGAATACATTAGAATCCCACAGAGGCCTCCATGAATGCTTCCGTTGTGGACCTGAGCAACCCTCAGTATAACAGAGGAAACTCTGCAAACTGTAGAAGGTCTTCTGGGACTCTTGGGAACACCAGACACTTTAATGACCCCAATTAACATTTTAAGGAGACTCTGGGCTTCGGTTCCAGTCAGTGACTTTGGGTATTCCTCCATTCCCAGGCCAGAATTCTAGAAGACCAGATTCCCTGCTCCTCTAGGGCAAATAGCTTTAAAGATAGACAGAGTTGGAGCTCCTGGTTTCCTCCATACCTTTCAAGAATGCAGACCCAAGGATTGGGCTTTAGTCACCAACTCTGTCAACATCTTTGTACCTTCGAGAAAGTTAGTTCCTTCTGCCCATGTAGGCTCGCAGGCTTATATAGGACCCCAGTTAGAGCTCCAGTCAGCCCCCTGATTTGGCGCTCCACACACTTACTGGGGTGTCCTTTAATATTGTGTTCCTAATGCCCAGAATTGCCTCCCAAGTCCCTCCTGGGTATAAAGAACTGTTTGGACCTAGGTACCATCAGTGAAATGGGATGCCCCCCTTAATCATGGCAGCCTTCATGTACCCTGGCAGAGACCACCAGCCTCCTCCAAATCAATAAGATCTCTAAGCAGGTGAAGCTCTGATTGCTTCTCATGGGTTTTGCCTGCAGGTTGGTCCAACCTGTCACTGTGCCCCCTAAAGACTATGCTTGATAATAAAGTGCCATGGAATTCTCCTGCAACACTACTTTTGCAATCTATAGTAAAGTCAGATGTCCCCATCTCCGGCTCTCCATCTGGACTTGAACAATATTAAAAGAATGGCAGGACCAGATGCCCAAGCAGCTCGGGAAATCCTGATTTAGGTCATTTCTTATTTTCATTCAGTGAGCCCTTCAAAGAATTCAAATATGTTTGTTCACCCTCAGTATACAAACCTGAGAGAGCATACTGACAGGGGCGTTATGAACTCCCCACTTTAGCAGCTACAGCGGGGGTGGGATTCTGTACGGACCTCTACTGTCTGCGACTCGTCAGACCACAGGTCATAATTAACGCAATAGAAAAATGCAGCCTGAAAAGAAGAACAAGCAGTAGCAAGGAAGAACAAAAGATGGGTAAATAAAAAAGGGAATGATGAAAGGAATATTGAATGGAAGGAAGGGTGAAAGTAAGGAAGGATGGATAAATGAGTAGGTGGTTGAATGAATCAGTGGTTGAATGAGGTGGCAGATGGATTAGTGGGTGAAAGGATGATTAGACGGATCGGTGGACAGACAGTGATGGGTGGATGGTGGATGGAGGGATGGATGGATGGATGGCAGAGTGGATGATTGGATGGATGGATGGACAGGTGAAAGGTTGACAGAGTAAAGGGATAGATAGGTGATATGGACATGTGAAAGGATGGCAGATTAAATGGATGGATAGCAGGATGGACAGGTGAAAGGATGGCAGAGTAAAGGGTTGGATGAATGAGTGAGTGAAAGGATGAGTGAATGGGTGGCAGAATGAATGGATGGATGGGTAGATGGCTGAGTGGATTAATGTATGATGGGTGGATGGATGGATGGTACAGTGGATGGATGACAGCGTGGATGGAGTGAGGAAATTGTGGATAGTTGGAAGGATGGATTGCATAATGGATGGATGGATGGCAGAGTGGATGAATGGATGTATAGACGGATTGATGGCAGAGTGGATGCTGTGTCAAGGGATGGCAGATTAAATGAATGGAACATGGAAAGATTGAATGATAGATCAAATAGTGAATGGATGACAGAATGTGTAATAGTTAATGTCGACAGGGGGTGGAAGGGTGAAAGGATGAATGGATAGATGCTTGGATGGAAGAGACAATCAAGCTTTTCTAGGCAGGGTTGGGGATTACTTGCTTTGCTTGCTTGTTGCCATCAGAGCTTTAGTACAAAGTGGGGGGTATTTTAATTTTCTTGCTACTCCCTTGCCTACTGACGTTTCTCCACAATTGTATTGTGTGGGTGTTGGTACTGAAAAAACAGAGTGGCAATTAACAGGGAAGGCTGATGCAAGACAGAGGGAGCTTTGCATGTCCTCCATTGATACCTGGCAGAGCTGATGGGGGCTGGTATCTTGGGCCCGCAGACTATGCCTGATCCTCCTGTAATTTTTGTTGGCCAGTAAAATCCGGAGGGATGTTTCAATAACTGGAAAATCTTGGTGGGGCGACACTGGGCCAGTCATAATCGGGCAGAGTGGAATAATGTAGGTGAGGGACGTCAGCACATTGGACCCATAACTTGGGGATGTAGAGTGTCAAGCACCGACGAGCCTCCAGGTAGTCTTCAGAGAAGCCCTTCTATACCACAAGCTGACTCCCACTAGCCTCTGAGTAAGCGTATCAGTGTTGAAACATTTTGTGTGATGTTTAGAGCACTAAAACATGTTGTTAGCAAAATTTGTGAATATGGCAAAGCAAATTACCCCTAATAAAGGAGTCCTTTGCTTTGCCCGTGTGTCAAGCTTTGTTGAGATGGCAGCTAGATTTCCAGAAAACATACCTGAATGGTGCAGTTTTGGCCACTGGGCTGGACTCTAGGTACTGGTCATGGGTGTCCTTCTGCACTGTGGGCAGAGTTAGACATGACAAATGAGAATTCCCTGCCTCCGCCAGAGAATCATGTATGCACGAAAACCCACCTGTACCTTCTGGAAGCTTGACTGGATAACTGCGTCATGACCGCTGGGCTCCAGGCACCAGTGGCGGGAATCCCTTCAGACCTATCATTAGCTTTCCCTGTAGTTAATGTAGAAACATCATTCAATAGGAAATTCAAATTTTGAATCCTTAATAACTTTGGCGCACTTTGACGAATTTTCACCAATGTTGGATAAACATTTCATTATAGTACTTGTAAGAGTGTGGCAAATTTAATGCCAATAGACCATACGGTTCTAAAGTTATGAGGGGGACCATACTTTCCAGGGATATAAAATACTACATTTTCTCCATACGGGTCTGAATGGATTGTTACCTATTTGTTATAGCACAGCTGTCTTTTGCTCACTTGGCGCTTGTCTTGGTGAAGTGAAAATCCGTTCAGTGGTACTGGTGATGTAAAGCACAAAGTAAAAGTCTCATGCCCATGTCTGCTAATATATGCACAGAAGCTTTCAAACAGCTTTTGCTGTATAAAGTTCAAAAAGTTCACAAAGTCCGCCAAAGCATTGAAATATGAGCATCTGAGAAAAGTTTGAACTTAGAGTGAGTTGGTGAACAGCGCAAAGCCTATAGATACCCAGAGAACATACCTCATTTGAATGCCTGGTGCACACATATGTCATATGAGACACAAATCCAAAACACACGTGATGCAAATGCATCACTCCTCACACCATGCTCCGACTTTACACAGTCTTGCAAGAAAGACACTCCTGACGAACATACTCATAAAACACAAACTCCTCTCTCTGTGTGCGCAGTGTTTAATATACACACTGACACACGTGACAGATACACACACTCAATAATACCCGATTCACAATCTTGAATTATGCCACACAGTCATAAAACATACACACTCCTGACTCTAATAATACCGGAAGTGATACACACGGCTGACAGGCACACATCTCTAGACACTCAAACGGGCCTGTTTTAGAGTTCGGCGGATGGGTTACTCCATCACAAAAGAGACGGATATCTACAGAGGCGGGACCAGGACTCGGGCACGCCGCCGAGTATGGCAGTCGTGCCGGTCCCCCGGAGTTCAGGCGGGGGTGGGGTCACCGCACACAGTAGTGATGCGGGCGGCCTCCGTCCTCGCTTGCGCCTGATTGGACGTTCGGGCTTTTGACCCGGAAGCGCATGAAGCGCTTCCGAGTCATACGTGGGGCATACGGCCGGGAAGCCGGTTCCAACTGGCTCCCCGGCCGGATTGGGAATAAAAGGCTGTGGAGCTGCAGATCGGTCTCTTTCTTCGCCGCTCCACAGCCTGAAAGGACACGAGGGCCTTGAGCCGAGGCCTTAACTGGAAGCTTTTTCCCCACCCACCATCCCCTGAGGCAGAAGTTTTGTGAATGTGTAGTTTTGCTTCTCTTGTCTGTCATAGTAGGTAATGTAACAAAGCAATCGTTTATTATATTAACCAAATTTTCCTTTTAGGGCGGCATCTTGTCGTATTTTATGTAAGAAATTATGTAGTATTCCTTGGTCAGGCGGTAAGGTCATGATTGGTGGGCATAGTTTACGGTCCTTAGCAGGCATCACCATTGTCAAATGGGGACGCCTGAGGGAGGGACAGATGGTCTCTCATGGAACTCCAGGGGCAGTTACAGCCGGTAGGCTGGAAGGGTACGGGGGAGGGGAAGTTCCGCTTCCGGTAGGCTTTTTGGCCAACCCCCGCACACGCGCAAGGGCGCAAGTAAGCTGGGCATAACTGCACAGCCCCTTATGGAGATAATGTTGAGGGCGTAGGTGGTGCCCGGGGTGAGGTAACCTTCCGGCAAACTGGGCCTCCTGCGCAAGGTCACTCCGGTAGGAGGGTGGGACCTAGCTTGATCTTAAACTTGGACCAGTCATTGACCTTGCTGTAGGCTCAAACAGGGATACACAGAAAGATAATGTTGCTGATCACTTAGCTTATGATAGGAATGGCTATGTATTAGAAACATGTTAAGGATAGCCAAATGACACACTGTACATATCAATGTAATGGCCAGGACTTTCTGCGTATTGTATAAATGGTGAAAATATTGATTTCAATATTTTGTTTATTGTTATGAAATAAAATACGACTGGGGTTTGCGACCCTTAATCCAAGCTGGTGTGTTGTCTACGTTGTTGCCTTGGGGGAAGAGGGCGGTGGATCTGACTGGCCTATGGGGGGCCCCCACGGGTTGAAGTAAAAGGTGACTTTTTTGAGTAAGGGAGGGGGACTCTGCAGTACCTGACCATACCGTCCACCGTAGTACAAGCGCTGTGGGATATAAAGCACTTGTAATTTCGCGGTGGGATATCCATCATGTTCAGATGGAGTACCCGTCCACCAAACTCTAAAACAGGCACATTTCTAGTACATATACCTTCAAATCAATACAGACTCCTATCCAATACTCTGATAACACACACTGCTTACTCCATATTACTTAATTCACTTCCCTTGAAAAACATAAAACATACTCTACTGACAAACACACACGCTACAAAACACTCATTTAAGACTCTGAGGCTCAAACTACCAACGCACACTCCTAATTCAACTCATAAAACACATTAGAGCTTCTTACAAATTTTGAGCACTCACTCACGTCTCCATAAATGCTTGACAAACATGAGGATTTCTTAATTATTTTTCAGGGAAAAAAAGTATGCTAACAGTGTATATTAATTTGTGATCAACTATTAAATAACACATCTTTGTGAACCCATTTAACTACTGTTTGCAAACTTCTGAAATAAAAAAAAAAGATGAATTCGTAAAAAGAAACGGTTTTTAATGAAAGGTTAGCTATGAGAAGAGCCACTTTCTTGGCACATATGCTTTTAGACTCATAAAAGCGCTCATCATCCATATTGGATACACAAATTCGCCGATGTCCAACGCATGCCCACTCCACATAATAATACACATTCAAAACACACATAGAGTTCCCGCAATATAAGCGCCCGTTCCTGACTTGCTACTTTTGACTCTACACACACTTGAAAGACACACTCCTGACGCCTAACACATATTCATAAAACAGATCCACTCCTGACTCCACATACACTCTGACTGATATACATGCTCAACACACATACATATACATAGTTGACGATGTCTGACACATTCTTGACTTCTAACACACAATCATAAAACACACAAACGTTTGACTCTATGTAGAGTCAGACTAATATAGAGACCCAACACGCCTGATGGATACAGACATAGCACAATGCCTAATACACACACTCTGAAGTACAGAAAAAAAGTGATGGATAGAATGCTTGAATTAATTCCAGCCACTGGAACCAAGCTATACCCAAATGACGAGCACTAATAAGGATGAAACCGGTCTTGGGTTGTTTGGGTTGGACTGTTCCTGTTGGAGCAGGATCAAGACTGATTTCCATATGGGTTAGTCCAAACAAAGGTGGCATAGTGTGCTAACTAAAGATGTACTGTGATGCAGCCCAGAGCAATTGCCAGTGGCTGAGATTAAGTCAAACATTAAGCCCATCACTTTTTTATCAGTGATACACACACTCCACACAATATACGCATGCAATATATACACACTCCACGTGATACAAATGCCCCACACCTGCCTCACTTCTCTTCCATATTCTTGACTCTACACACTCTTGGATGAAACAAACCCATGGCTCACGACACACATACTGATTGGGATGAAAGCAGCACCTTAACTCATCAATTTCCTAACATATGTTTTTTTTTTGCGAAGACACTATTCGCATATATTTGTCAACCCTAACTCTAAATAAGAAATATAACTATAGCAGCAACCACTTACCTGTGTATAACCTTTGGAAGTCATCTGCTACCGCTCATCTTCATTACCTGTAATGGAGACTCTTGGCATCCTACTTGCTGATAATGATATCAGGATTCATTAAAACACTGATGATATGCAACTCAATTGGACAGTCTCTTAAGCTAATGATATTGAATGGCTCCAGATCTGCTTCACTTCCATGCAGAAATGGAGGTGCATTGCCTATCTAAACCTGAACCTGCCCAAATCCATATTCCTCCACATCACAAAGAGTACCAGATAAGCTCAAATTCAACAAGCATTGCCAGAACAAATAGGTCCATCTTTTTGTTCGGGGGAGCCTTAGGGATTTCATAAGCTCTTTCATGTGTGCTGAGCCAAGCTCTCCTACAATCAATATCCTGTTATATTGGACTACAACCATGTGGAAGGTGGGTGTAGCTCCCCTTTGCTGAACACTCTTCAATAGCAGTACCCTCAAAGGACTCAGAAAAGAAAGTTTATGGTCTGGTCTCCAACTTTTTAAACACAGAGGAACTTCGTACCCGTTTTGCTTACTAGTCCTTGTGGGGTATGTACGCTGGACCTCGGCAAACACGCCCCTCAGTCCCTTCTTTTGTTGAATAGTTTTAGCACGGGTTATTCCCGTGGGACATTACACTAGGTTACCAGCAGATCATCCTCTGATCAAGACTGGCCCGTTTTTGTTTTCTCTACACCTTTGAGGAACAATGGATCAAGCTCAAGGATTGAGCTTTGGCGATGATGTAGTCACGGACATTTTAGACAGAACACCATCCATTTTAGGCATTGATGGCAGTTCAGCATCTGGTTCCAATTCTGACGACTGGAACACATTGACCACATTAAAAAGAGAGTGGCTTAAGATCACGCTCCACGGCGCACTCATGACGGAATACCTAAGAGCCAATATCGCTCCATCAGGTTTGATAGTTAACAACTTCCCTAGACTATTCCTGGATGACGCCACCTTCAAAAGAGAATGGTCCCTAGTTGCTTGGAAGTGCACTAGGGACTGGTTGGTACTGATTATCAACACAGCTAGAAGGTTGGCAGACGCCCTCCTAGTGAGAATCCAGATAGCTGAAGGGGCCCTTAAAACCACTATCCAGATTACAGCCTACAAAAGTAAACTTGCGGAAATCAACACAGAAATTTCTGACAATAAAGAATATCTCATGAAGCAGAAAATAAACAAACTTCAGAAAGATATTCAGAAATTCTCTAAAGAAAAGATTTACCCCTACCTTAGGGATGATTACACTTCAACTAAAACGAGTTACTCTTCTGACGATAACTCAGATAGGAGAGACTCCAGTGACAGTAACACAAGTACTAACAGTGGGGGCAGTAACACTCCTAGAAGGAACCAACGCCCTAACCAATACTACCATGCACCACCTTACCAGGGCTCTTCACTATACCATGGACCACCACCTCCCTTCTGGCACTTCCCCCAATATCACCAGGGTCCACCCCAATTCTTTAACAACAGCAATAGGCCTTTTTTAGACAGAGGTTGGGGCAGAGGAAGAGGACGCAACAGAAGAGGAGCAAACAAACAGGTCCATTGGCAAGACCAACCGACCAGTGGCATGGATACTCGGAGCAAGACAAAGGACAAGAGGACCTAGTGGTCAATCTCTCCCACCGCGTCCTCACTGAACCTGAGAAAGCGGTACTACAGATGGGCCTATGCTTCGTGCCCACGCCCAAACCAGATAAATTTAGAGACCAATGTGAGATACACAATTGGTTCCGGACAATACGACTGAAGGCTTTCTTTAAAGACACTATCCCCAGGGAACAGGATGACTCAGGACTGAGGAATCCCTCATTCTTTACCCCACACAACAACATGGTCCCGGTAGAAGTCCTCGCCTTCGAGCAGGCTGTTCTGAAGGAAATGGACCTACCATACAGACAGGCACCTTTTCATAATCTTTCTAAAATGGAGGAGGCCACAGTGAGGGCTTTAGCAGAAGATGTGACCATCACCATCAAACAAGCGGACAAAGGAGCGGCCATGGTAGTGCAATCTACAGTTGACTATGATGCAGAATGCATCCGCCAACTATCGAATGAGAGATACTATACTCCCATCACAACCGACCCTACCACACGTCTTACGACGAGCATTTCCACAATGGTTTACGAGGCAGAGTCCAATGGTTGGATCAGCCGGAAGGAAGCTAACTTTTTGATTTCCAAGGACCATAGAATACCATACTTTTATACCCTCCCAAAAATACATAAGGGTATTTTACCGGTCCCGGGTCGTCCCATCGTTTCCGGGATCGGCTCCATTCTTGAGCCACTTTCCATCTTCTGTGACCATTTTCTGCAACCAATTGTGAGAGACACCCCCTCCTTTGTAAGAGACACTACTGACATTCTGAGGATTATCGAGGGAACAACAAACACTGGAGACATTGACCTCCTCGTCACTCTTGACGTGGAAGCTTTGTATACAAATATTCCCCAGAGAGCCACCCTAGCAGTCGTGGAAACCGCCCTCAACACTCTGGAGTGGACATCACCTACCCCCATTGCCTTTATAATGGACTGCGCCACCCTGGCTCTGACTGAGAATTTCTTTGAATTTAAACAACAGCTATTTCACCAGAGTCAGGGTACATCCTTGGGGAGCACCTTTGCTCCCAGCCTAGCGTGCCTTTACATGGCAGCTTTTGAAAGGGACGTAATCCATAACACTACCAATCCATACTATAACAACTTGAAGCTATGGAAACGCTTCATTGATGACATTTTGGTGTTTTGGCATGGCAGTCTATCAACCTGCGAGGAATTTGTGAGGTGGATTAACATCCAGAATGTAGGAGAGTAGGATCTGCCTCTTATGTTGCCCCCACTTTTTTTCTGATGTTTACACTGGTTTCTGGCTATAGTCAGGCTGGGACCCTGCTAATCAGGGCCCCAGCCTCTCTGTTCTCTCTAAACGATTTGGAGTGCACTCTAGGTGCACTAGTGATTGGATACTGTGGCACCTTATGAGTCCCTAGTATATGGTACCTTAGGTACCAAGGGCATAGGTACTTCACAGGCCTACCAGGGGCTGCAGCATGTATTATGCCACCTCTGGGAAGCAGACTAAATCTGACACCACAGGCCTGCTACTGCAGCCTGAGTGAGGAAGTGCTAGCACTCCTCACTGAGATATAGGTTCCCTATATCTCTCCTACACACACATATAACCCTATCAGTCACCCCTAAGGCAGGCCCTATCAATCCTGAGGGCAGGGTGCTTGGCTTCTATGTGAGGGGGTGCCTCTGCCTGAGCAGGGCCCCTCTGCAGCTCTCAGAGTCCATTCTCTGGTGCTGTTTGTGGATGCGGTTAAACCATATACTTTTAAGTGCATTATATCCTCGCGGTAAAATGCTAACTTTGGAATGGCTGTATCGAAACATGTCGTGTTTGGTGTCAAACACCTTGGAATACTACCCCTCCGCCAGTCCTGGCGGCGGGGGTAGCATTCCACCCTTCTAGAGGGATAGACATGTACCTACTGTGGAAACGCGGTAGAATCCTGCAGAGCCCTGGCATCACAAAATGGATGCCACCAGTCACAGACACTGGGCTGCCCTCCTGCTGATGACCAACACTCGCAGTGGAGGAAGCCCAACAATAGATATCCTGTCCCAAGGGGGTGTGACCACCTCCCAGACAGGGTTTAGTGTATTGGGTCTGGGTGGGTGCACTCTTAGAGTGCTTTGAAGTCCTGCACTGGGGGAGCAGAAGGCTCCTCTGTGCATATGCCAGTTCAAACCGGCTCAGGGGCTAACTGTCCCTGCTCTGGCGCGAAACTGGACAAAGGGAAGTGGGTGTAGCCGCCCACTCCCCTGACCCTCCCATAGGTAGGGTCATAGAGCTAGTCCCTCCCCTTCTTTTGGTATAAGAGGGGGAACCTGTGCATTGCACCCTAGATTTCCCTGGATGACGCTCTACAAGAAGAATCCCGGACCTTCGATGTTCCACTACCTTTGGAAGACTGAAGAATCTCCCTTGGAGTCAAGGAGTGACTCCCCTGCTTGGCAGGCACCAAAAACTACAAACGATGGTTGCAAACTATGCTGCTCCCGCCGGAGTCCGAAGTCCCTGCAGCCCAAGAAGTGGATTTCCTGACTTCTCAAAGGCCATCGTGAGTCCCCAGTGAAGCTGAGGCCAGTGGACCCCAAGAGTAACGAGGAACCGCGACCCCTGGGTACCGTGCACTATTGTTGAATGCAACCCCTTCACAACGTTCCACGAACTTGTGCTTTGGACCACGTGTGGTCCCAGCCTCCAGCAGGAATCCCTCCTAATATCAGAGGCCTACCATGTCCCGAGTGACCGTGGGCTTCTGTGAGAGAATCCTCCCGAGGCGTCTTTGCAATCCCTTGCCAGCCGGCTTGCGGGTCCCCAGAAGACTTTCTAAAGAAACCGAAGGGCTCCCCTGGTTGCTCCAGGCCTGCCCTGACTTACCCTTGCTGGGTGAGTCCCACAGACCTTGCTGGTCTGCGCCATTGTCTCTTCACACGTTCCCCAAGACTTGCTGTTACCAAGGCTTGTTGGCTCCGATCGAGTTGCCGACACTGCAGTAAGCTGCAGACATTGTGGGACATGCCGAATCCAGCTCCTGGTTGACGTCGACACCTCCTGGACCTCGTGGCTGAAGAGTCAAGGCAACTGCAAACGACCTGAATCTTGCGACGACGGTGGGCATCCATCTTCCTTGCCCCGAGTCACTGCCAAGTGACTTTGAACACTGTCCCCTCTGCTTTCAGGTCTTCCATCTTCCGAATCCAGGCTTGGATTCCTCCGGACACTTCTCCTGTCGCCGCAAGCAGCAAGTCTTCACTGGCTCCCATTGAAAACGACGCCGCGACCCGACACCAAAGAACACCTATGCACCCGGCTCCCCTGGGTGAGGTAACTTCAGCACTATGGTGCTCCTGTGGGTGTGGGCCCTAGAACTACTTACCCTGTAAGTGACTTGCTTGTAGCTTCCCTCGAAGTGCCCTAAAACTCTAACTTTCCAAGTGCGACTATCGCACTGACTTGTACCTGGTTCGCGTCTGTGTTAGACACACCGCGTCCAACTCCCTTGCAATTCCATCTGTAACCGCGTCATTCGACTCGTACAAGGACCGATCGGTGTGTTCGCCTCGAACACGCAAGTGACCTTTAACATTGATATTTCAATCGCGTCTGAGCGCATAGACTCGTACAGGATTCGCATCGGTGCCAGGTCACCGCTTCCGTCCCCTGTGGGTCTCCTACAACTACCTGGGGTGGTTCTTGGGGGTCCCTCGATTCTAGATGCCCTAGACCTAGGTCTAGCAAACTAAGATTGTAATATTCAATTGTGCTAAACTTATTCTGATAATATTTGACTTGTACATATGTTCCTGTCCTCTAATCTCATAAAGAGATTAGTAGAGAGTGTTTATTAATAAATACATATATATTTGATATATATACCTGTGTGGTGTCTTTTCATTTGGTGATTCAAGAGATTGTGTGGTAAAACAAGCTGCTTTACATTCCTTCAAGACTTAGCCTGAAGGCTGCTCTCCACAGCTACCACTAGGATAGCTTTCTATAAAGGTTGTCTTAAACCTATCTACCATAAGAGTCGAATTGTTCTGGTGCAAGGTGTCCACTTTAATTAGTGAACAGCATATACCAGGCCAACTTCTCACATTGGTGGCAGCGGTGGGATTCCAGCTTGCTATTGTTTTACCAGAAAATCTCTATTTGAATTACTAACTGAAAACCACTATAGGTACTTGAGGTACATATAAAGTCAAGCTTAGTATCAATAAGTTCTACTGAACTTAGAGCTGTGTGCCAAGGGATAGCACACCCTTTCTACAGCTCAAGCTAGTATCAGTAGGCCACAAACTAGTGTAGGTAGTACAACACTGCACAACACTAGAATGTCCTTAAAGGGTGGAACCAGTGGATCCACTCAGCCTCAGTATAAGGACATGGCTTTCTCTGACTTGAGAGCCATGTGTGTTGAAAGACACCTGAGGCTAGGACAGAGTCCCTCAACCCTACACCTGATAGATCTGCTGACAGCAGATGATCTTAGATTGGCTCTAGGAGCTAATGGGTCTGAATCAGTGGGTGGGTCAGTTACAGTATCTGGGTCAGATGATGAAAATCAGACTGACCAGGACTCTGTGATTGAAGGGCCAGGCCTCAAGGGGCCTGAAAAGGACAGAGGAATTCTCCCTAAGAGAACTGACAGAGTGGATGAGAGGCATAGGTCCCCTTAGGGAATCTGAGCACTCTTATCACTCTGGCAGAGAATTTGTCCACCAGAGGAACTCATACTTTCCATAAGAGAGACCTCCTCTGAAAGAATGTGCAAACTGCTGCAGTATGAGGAAGCAAGAGTTGCCCTCAGAACCAAGCAGTTGGCACTGGATAGAGAAGCCCTGGAGATCCAGAGAGCTTCTAGAAGAGAGGGGTTAGAACCCCTTGGTGGCAGCAACAGTGTCCCTAGAGGCAGAGAATCTATTCCAGACCATAGGAACCTGAGCAAGGTTGTTCCTCCCTACCAGAGTGGGGATGATATCCACAAGTGGATAACTGCTATGGAGAGGGTCTGTAGAGTACAGCAGGTCCCCCAGAAGCAGTGGGCAGCAATCTTGTGGCTCTCCTTTTCAGATAAAGGTAGAGACAAGCTCCTCACTGTTAGAGAAGAGGATGCTGATGATTATGAAGTCCCGAAGAGTGCACTGATAGATGGGTTTGGCTTAACCACTGAACAGTACAGGTTGAAGTTCAGAGACACCCAGAAGGCACAGACTCAGGACTGGACTGACTTTGTTGATTGTGCAACCAAGGCTCTGGAGGGTTGGCTGGTTGGCAGTAGGGTTACTGATTTCAAGGGATTGTATAATCTGATGATGAGAGAACAGATCCTTAATAATTGCCAGAACCAGTTGTTGCATCAGTACCTGGTGGACTCGGATCTGACCTCTCCCCAAGAATTGGGAAAGAAGGCAGACAAGTGGGTCAGAACCAGGGTGAGGCAGAAACCCCAGAACCAAGGGGGTGACAGCAATAAGCAAGATCCTAAGGGCTCTGAGAAAGGTGGGGATAAGTCAAAAGACCAGAAGTCTTCACAAGGGCCCCAAAAATCTGCATCTGGTGGGGAGTCACAATCCAACAAGGGAAAAGGCCAAAAGAAGCCCTGGTGCAAATTCTGTAAACAGAAAGGGCACTGGACTTCTGACTGTAACAAGTCCAAAGACCAAACCACCACCACTCCTGCCCCTAAGGCAACTGTTCCCCCTAGGTCAGCTACTGGTGGAGGTGGTACACAGAATAAGGGTGTAGTAGGGTTGACCCTGGGTTCTGAAGTGGACTCTGACCTAGTCAGAGTGCCCACTCAGGCAATGCTGATTTGTGAGGGAGACCTTAATATGTCCTTCCTAGTGAGTCCCAGTAATCTGGGCAAATACAAACAGCAGCCTGTAATAAATGGCAAACAGGCTTTGGCATTTAGAGACACAGGTGCTAGTGTCACCATGGTGGCAGAGGATCTTGTGGACCCTGGACAGATCATCCTGGGCGAAATGTACCAGGTGACCAATGCAAGCAACGTCAAGACCAACCATAGTCTGGCAGTTGTGAATTTCTCCTGGGGAGGGGTAACTGGCCTCAAGAAGGTTGTAGTCAGTGCAGACCTCCCTGTCGAATGTCTATTGGGCAATGATCTAGAGACTTCAGCCTGGTCTGAAGTAGAGTTATGGACTCATGCTGAGATGTTGGGCATCCCTGCAGAGGTATTTGCTGTGACCAGGTCACAAGCAAGAATGCATGACACTGAACCAGCTCTGGATCCTGGAACAATGGACCAGATGCTTCCCAAGAGGAGGAGCAGTAGGGTAAAGGCAGTGCCTTCCTCTGTCTCAGATCACAGATTCACCCCCAGAGGGAGGTGAAGCAGATCCTGAAGAAGGAACTGCCCCAGAGGGACTTGAGCCTGATCAGGTTGAGTTCTTGGGGGCAGGGGGCCCTTCTAGGGAAGATCTGAGGAAGGAGCAACAGTGCTGCCCCTCTCTTGAACCCCTCAGACAGCAGGCTGCTGCTGAGGCTGCTGGGAGTGCTAGTGGGTCCCATAAAGTTTATTGGGATGAGGGACTCCTATATTCTGAGAGTAGAGACCCAGCCCCTGGAGCCACCAGGAGGATGGTAATACCTCAGAAGTTTAGGGGGTTCCTCTTGACCCTAGCATATGACATCCCTTTAGAAGGACACTTGGGCCAAAACAAGACCTGGGACAGGCTTGTTCCACATTTTCATTGGCCACATATGTCAGAGGACACAAAGGAGTTTTGTCGCTCCTGTGTCACATGCCAAGCCAGTGGTAAGGCAGGTGGCACAACACAGGCCCCCCTGATACCACTACCGGTGGTGGGGGTACCCTTTGAAAGGGTAGGGATTGACATTGTTGGTTCCCTTGACCCTCAAACTGCATCTGGGCACAGGTTTATCCTGGTGGTAGTGGATCATGCCACCAGGTACCCAGAAGCAATTCCCTGAGGACCACCACAGCCCCTGTGGTGGCAAGAGCCCTCATTGGAGTTTTCTCCAGAGTGGGTTTTCCAAAGGAGGTCATTTCTGACAGAGGTACCAACTTCATGTCAGGATATCTAAAAGCAATGTGGAAGGAGTGTGGTGTAACTTACAAGTTCACCACCCCTATCATCCACAATGCAATGGTTTAGTTGAACGCTTCAACAAAACCTTGAAAGGAATGATTAAAGGACTCCCAGAGAAGCTTAGGCGGAAATGGGACCTTCTTCTTCCTTGCCTGTTGTTTGCATACAGAGAGGTTCCACAGAAGGGGGTTGGTTACAGCCCATTTGAGCTTCTGTTTGGGCATCCTGAGAGAGGTCCACTGTGTTTGGTAAAGAGGGCTGGGAGTTACCTCTCAAGCCCCCAAACAAGATGTGATGGACTATGTACTTGGTCTCCGCTCCCGGATGGCAGAGTACATGAAAAAGGCAACCAAAACCTGGAGGCCAGCCAAGAATTACAAAAAGCTTGGCATGACCAAAGGGCTGTACTGACTGTATACCAGCCAGGACAGAAAGTGTGGGTGTTGGAGCCTGTGGCCCCAGCAGCCCTCCAGGACAAGTGGAGTGGCCCCCATTGAACAGAAGGGAGAAGTCACCTACCTGGTGAATCTTGGAACTCCCAGGAGCCCCCTGAGGGTGCTTCATGTCAACAGATTAAAGCCATATGTTGACAGGGCTGACATGGGCTTGCTCATGGCAACTGATGAGGACCAGGAGGAGGAGAGTGACCCTCTCCTGACCTGCTCTCTCAGAACCCTGATGATGGGTCAGTAGATGGTGTTGCTTTGGCAAGCAGCCTCACTGACCATCAGCAAACTGAGTGCAGACAAGTTCTGCAACAGTACCGACATATGTTTAGCCTGGACCCCTAGTCAGACTTCCTGGTGCACCCACGAGGTGGACACTGGAGACAGTCTGCCTGTCAAGAATAAAATCTACAGGCAACCTGACCATGTCAGGGACTGTATCAGGACTGAAGTCCAGAAAATGTTGGAGCTGGGTGTAATTGAGCCTTCAGATAGCCCTTGGGCTAGTCCAGTAGTCCTGGTACCCAAGCCTCATACCCAGGGTGGTAAGAAAGAAATGAGGTTTTGTGTAGACTACAGAGGCCTCAATGCAGTCACTAGGACTGATGCCTATCCCATACCAAGGGCAGATGAGCTGATTGATACTTTGGCCTCAGCCAAGTATCTAAGCACGTTTGACCTGACAGCTGGCTACTGGCAGATCAGGTTAGCTGATGATGCAAAAGCCAAAACAGCATTTTCGACTTCCTGGTGGGCACTACCACTTTGTGGTAATGCCCTTTGGATTGAAAAATGCACCTGCCACTTTCCAGAGGTTGGTGAATAAAGTTCTGACGGGGATGGAAACTTATTGCTCAGCTTATCTAGATGATATTGCTGTCTTTAGTTCCTCCTGGCAGGATCACCTGGTCCACCTCAGGAATGTTTTGGAGGCCCTGCAAAAAGCAGGCCTCACTATCAAGGCCACTAAGTGCCAGATAGGGCAGAGTCAGGTTGTGTACCTGGGCCACCTTGTAGGTGGAGGCCAGGTTCAGCCTTTACAGAGCAAAATCCAAACCATAATGGAATGGGTTGCTCCAACCACCCAGACACAGGTGAGAGCCTTCTTAGGCCTGACTGGGTACTATAGGAGGTTTGTCAAGGGATATGGATCTATAGTGACCCCCTTGAATGATCTGACCTCAAAGAAAATGCCAAAAGAGGTTCAGTGGACAGCTAGCTGTCAGAAGGCATTTGAAGACCTAAAGCAGGCCATGTGCACTGCCCCCATCTTACAGAGTCCAGACTACACCAAAAAGTTCATTGTCCAAACAGATGCTTCTGAGCTGGGTGTGGGAGCTGTACTGTCTCAACTGAATGATGAAGGTCAAGACCAGCCAGTAGCTTTTATTAGCAGAAGGCTGACCCCTAGAGAGAAACGTTGGTCAGCTATAGAGAGGGAGGCCTTTGCTGTGGTGTGGGCCCTGAAGAAGCTGAGGCCATACTTGTTTGGCACTCACTTCATAGTTCAGACTGACCACAAGCCCCTCCTATGGCTTAAACAAATGAAAGGAGAAAACCCAAAACTTTTGAGGTGGTCCATTTCCCTACAGGGGATGGACTATACAGTGGAATATAGACCTGGGACCCAACATGCCAATGCAGATGGACTCTCAAGGTATTTCCACTTTGAACACGAAGACTCAACTGGTCAAGGTTAGTTTAGTGTCCCTGCGTTTGGGGGGTTGTGTAGGAGAGTAGGATCTGCCTCTTATGTTGCCCCCACTTTTTTCTGATGTTTACACTGGTTTCTGGCTATAGTCAGGCTGGGACCCTGCTAATCAGGGCCCCAGCCTCTCTGTTCTCTCTAAACGATTTGGAGTGCACTCTAGGTGCACTAGTGATTGGATACTGTGGCACCTTATGAGTCCCTAGTATATGGTACCTTAGATACCAAGGGCATAGGTACTTCACAGGCCTACCAGGGGCTGCAGCATGTATTATGCCACCCGTGGGAAGCAGACTAAATCTGACACCACAGGCCGGCTACTGCAGCCTGAGTGAGGAAGTGCTAGCACCCCTCACTGAGATATAGGTTCCCTATATCTCTCCTACACACACATATAACCCTATCAGTCACCCCTAAGGCAGGCCCTATCAATCCTGAGGGCAGGGTGCTTGGCTTCTATGTGAGGGGGTGCCTCTGCCTGAGCAGGGCCCCTCTGCAGCTCTCAGAGTCCATTCTCTGGTGCTGTTTGTGGATGCGGTTAAACCATATACTTTTAAGTGCATTATATCCTCGCGGTAAAAATGCTAACTTTGGAATGGCTGTATCGAAACATGTCGTGTTTGGTGTCAAACACCTTGGAATACTACCCCCCGCCAGTCCTGGCGGCGGGGGTAGCATTCCACCCTTCTAGAGGGATAGACATGTACCTACTGTGGAAACGCGGTAGAATCCTGCAGAGCCCTGGCATCACAAAATGGATGCCACCAGTCACAGACACTGGGCTGCCCTCCTGCTGATGACCAACACTCGCAGTGGAGGAAGCCCAACAATAGATATCCTGTCCCAAGGGGGTGTGACCACCTCCCAGACAGGGTTTAGTGTATTGGGGCTGGGTGGGTGCACTCTTAGAGTGCTTTGAAGTCCTGCACTGGGGGAGCAGAAGGCTCCTCTGTGCATATGCCAGTTCAAACCGGCTCAGGGGCTAACTGTCCCTGCTCTGGCGCGAAACTGGACAAAGGGAAGTGGGTGTAGCCGCCCACTCCCTGACCCTCCCATAGGTAGGGTCATAGAGCTAGTCCCTCCCCTTCTTTTGGTATAAGAGGGGGAACCTGTGCATTGCACCCTAGATTTCCCTGGACGACGCTCTACAAGAAGAATCCCGGACCTTCGACGTTCCACTACCTTTGGAAGACTGAAGAATCGCCCTTGGAGTCAAGGAGTGACTCCCCTGCTTGGCAGGCACCAAAAACTACAAACGACGGTTGCAAACTATGCCGCTCCCGCCGGAGTCCGAAGTCCCTGCAGCCCAAGAAGTAGATTTCCTGACTTCTCAAAGGCCATCGTGAGTCCCCAGCGAAGCTGAGGCCAGTGGACCCCAAGAGTAACGAGGAACCGCGACCCCTGGGTACCGTGCACTATTGTCGAGTGCAACCCCTTCACAACGTTTCACGAACTTGTACTTTGGACCACGTATGGTCCCAGCCTCCAGCAGGAAGCCCTCCTAAGATCAGAGGCCTACCTCGTCCTGAGTGACTGTGGGCCCCTGTGAGAGAATCCTCCTGAGGCGTCTTTGCGATCCCTTGCTAGCCAGCTTGCGGGTCCCCAGAAGACTTTCTAAAGAAACCGAAGGGCTCCCCTGGTTGCTCCAGGCCTTCCCTGACTTACCTTTGCTGGGTGAGTCCCAGAGATCTTTCTGGTCTGCGCCATTGTCTCTTCACACTTTCCCCAAGACTTGCTGTTACCAAGGCTTGTTGGCTCCAATCGAGTTGCCGACACCGCAGTAAGCTGCAGACATTGTGGGACACGCTGAATCCAGCTCCTGGTCATCGTCAACACCTCCTGGACCTCGGGGCTGAAGAGTCAAGGCAACCGTGAACAACCTGAATCTTGCGACGACGGTGGGCATCCATCTTCCTTGCCCTGAGTCATTGCCAAGTGACTTTGAACACTGTCCCCTCTGCTTTCAGGTCTTCCATCTTCCGAATCCAGGCTTGGATTCCTCCGGACACTTCTCCTGTCGCCGCAAGCAGCAAGTCTTCACTGGCTCCCATTGAAAACGACGCCGCGACCCGACACCAAAGAACACCTATGCACCCGGCTCCCCTGGGTGAGGTAACTTCAGCACTACGGTGCTCCTGTGGGTGTGGGCCCTAGAACTACTTACCCTGTAAGTGACTTGCTTGTAGCTTCCCTCAAAGTGCCCTAAAACTCCTAACTTTCCAAGTGCGACTATCGCACCTGACTCCGTACCTGGTTCGTGTCTGTGTTAGACACACCGCGTCCAACTCCCTTGCAATTCCATCTGTAACCGCGTCCTTCGACTCGTACAAGGACCGATCGGTGTGTTCGCCTCGAACACGCAAGGGACCTTTAACATTGATATTTCAATCGCGTCTGAGCGCATAGACTCGTACAGGATTCGCATCGGTGCCAGGTCACCGCGTCCGTCCCCTGTGGGTCTCCTACAACTACCTGGGGTGGTTCTAGGGGGTCCCTCGATTCTAGATGCCCTAGACCTAGGTCTAGCAAACTAAGATTGTAATATTCAATTGTGCTAAACTTATTCTGATAATATTTGACTTGTACATATGTTCCTGTCCTCTAATCTCATAAAGAGATTAGTAGAGAGTGTTTATTAATAAATACATATATATTTGATATATATACCTGTGTGGTGTCTTTTCATTTGGTGATTCAAGAGATTGTGTGGTAAAACAAGCTGCTTTACATTCCTTCAAGACTTAGCCTGAAGGCTGCTCTCCACAGCTACCACTAGGATAGCTTTCTATAAAGGTTGTCTTAAACCTATCTACCATAAGAGTCGAATTGTTCTGGTGCAAGGTGTCCACTTTAATTAGTGAACAGCATATACCAGGCCAACTTTTCACACAGAATGATTACCTTAAATTTTCACACACCATCTCTGACACCACCGTTCCTTTCTTGGACATAAACATCACATTGAGTGCAGGTAGCCTTAACACCTCTCTATACAAGAAACCCACCGACCGCAATAGCTTACTCTTGTATAACAGCCACCACCCCAAAGCACTAAGAGATAACCTGCCATTTGGGCAATTCTTGTGGATTAGACGTAATTGTAAGCTGGTCAGCGATTACAAAAGAGAAGCCGACATTTTGGCATCTAACCTTAAGGTAAGGGGCTATCCACAGAAACAAGTAAGGGAATCATTGAAGAGAGCTAGGAACAATCCTAGAGAGTCTCTACTTGAAGCACACCAAAAACCAATCACTGACACCTTGACTTGCGTGACATCATTTACCCCAGATTCCCCACGAATCAAGCGGATCATTTTAAAACACTGGGACATTTTGAACACAGGCGACCTACAATTACCCAAACCTAGGTTCGCATATAAAAGAACCCGCAACCTTAAGGATACCTTGATACACACAAGACCTAGGAGAAAAAACACCGACACACAGAGGACTCTGTGGGGCCTCCTGGTAGTCACTGGACATTACCCATGTGGATCTTGCATGGTTTGCCCACTAACTATCACGTCCAAAGAAATATCCCTGTCGTCCAACTTCAGATGGACCTTGAAGAGACACACAAACTGCAACACGAAACAATGTATCTATATGTTGATCTGTCCTTGTGGTCTCCAATACATAGGTATGACTATGCGACCGATTAAGACCAGTATAACAGAGCATAAAAGCAATATTAGGTGCCAAAGGGTCACCACAAAACTCTACACACATTTCAAGGATGCACAACACGCCCCTGAAACACTGCGTTGGATAGTTTCAGAAGCGTACCCCCAGACCACCAAGACTGCATTGTTCAAAGCGGAACAAAGATGGGTACACAGACTGTCCACACATACCAATGGACTCAATGATGATATACCGTGGGGCGCACTTACCTGAATCACCAACACTAGGGCCCCCTTCTCCACACAGTATACATCATGTACCTTTGTATGTGACAAGCTTTTCCTTTTATTCCATGTTTGTGTGACTGGGTTGCTTTGTTTCCTCCATTCGTGAATGTAGTCACTTCAGTAAGGAGGGCCACCATTCAGTACCATGATCAATATACAGGTGGCAATATTAGGTAGCAACTGTGCACCTCAGATTTTATTAGTAGCTGCTAACACGATATCACCACCCTACCAGGTACTCGTGTTTGTGCTACTGCGTGGTTTGATACATTCCAACATGGCCGCCACATACACCACCAGTTTGCTAGCATCTTCCCGTGCTATCACTGACTCTCCATCAACGTCAACTCCATCCCACGCAACTATGGTATGTCTGAAGCCAGACATGATTTTGGGAATTACTGCTCGCAATATAGTACGTTGTTTGACTTGCAGGCGATGGTCTTTTGCAGCAAGCCTGGCTACATACTTCACGAATTACCTCGCTTTGCCCACTTTAAGCACTAGGTATACCATTACCCACTAGCGGCACTCTATGTAGAGTTTAGAGCGCTTTATATCTTTTTGTATACAATTTTTACATTACAATATGGCCGCCGCTTATACACACAGCGTGCCATGACATCCGGCCGAGTTACCATGTTCCTGATCTCACGTGCTTCACACCACGTCACGGGAACCGCCCACACTTGGGCGTCTGCTTGCTCACTTATACTCTTCCGGCCCCCTGCCTGCCACCATCCCGGTGTCGGCGGCAGGGTAGGTCTCAACGCAAGGAGCGTTAATTCACCGGTGAGTAACCTGCATTGGAGTCCCTCAACTACCAGAGGTGAGTGTGCGCAGCGGCGACTGCATCCCCATCACTCGACCCTCCTTCTGTGACCATGAGGCATCTTGGTGTTACTTCGGGTCCCTGCGGGGGTCTTCCTGCGTCCCACAGCGTTCCTTCTGTATCCATCTGGTCCCTTAGCCCTGGAGTGACCGGGTGGATTTGTGGGGACACGCGCGGCATTAGGGGGACACTGCTGACTTGACCATACATGTCGGGCAGGGTCCCTAAAGGTTCTTGTTTACCTGTGAGCGACCGGTTGTGCCTACATCCCTCTGGTAATTGGCCTGCCTGATAGCTGGTCGAGTTCTGCATACACCAACAATCTGCGAATCCTTGACCGTTTTTGTATTCCTTTAATGTATTTTATCCTTTCCCTAGGACCCAATTGGTGTCCTTTTTATACCGCCGACTCACCGTTGCAAGTATATCTTACTTACAGACCAGGTGAGTCATGTGATTGTCCTGACGACTGCATCAACTTAGATGCCATCATCTTGGTCTTAATTATACAATTTCTTGCCATTATAAACCACATAAGGCACTTGATACAGATATAACTTTATCTAGTTCACTGTCCCACACAGCGTGATTAAGGGACTACATCTAGTGCGCACTGGGTGGCCCACGATTTGTGTGGCCTTTTAAAATAGCACTATAGTTTGGTGGGTAATGAGGACTCAGTATGTCTGTACATATCATTCAATTCACATGCCAATATGTTCTTGTCTTTTCTTTACTTTATCTGTAGGTCAACCACCTGTGTTTTGGGTATGTAGAATTTCACTTACCTTTGCAGTGTAGATAGCGTTTGATTCGATCCTGAGGAAGTGCCCTGATCTATAGGACTACAATGGCATGAAACATGTCGATCACTTGAGAGCTGGGCATATACCACTAGATGCATCATTACTATTTCTGTGCCCCTCTCACCCTTTTATACTAGGCAGTTTACCTTCCCAATAACAGGTTTTTAGGACTAACTGACCTATTTTACATTCACTATACCTCACATCTACACACTAGGCCCCTCACCCCCATTGCACCTACCGGCAGGAACAAAAGATCCCCGACAAAGAGCCCCGGTTTGGGTGCCCGTCAGGTATTGCAGCGCCGACCTGACGAGGGGCAGGCTCATATGATGAAGCATGACACCTAGCTTGCTGGGTGTGTGAGAGCCCTAGTTCGGACAAGGGGATTCCCCCCTCTTTCCCCCCCCTTTTATTGCATACACGTAGTGGTCTCCCCTGACACACTACACTCTGTCCTCCACCCGGTCTCCAACTTTTTAAACACAGAGGATCTTCGTACCCGTTTTGCTTACTGAGTGGTGAACTAAAATAAAAAGTTGTCCACAGTCTAGTATTTTGGTTACATTCTTAAGAAAGAAAGTCTATTTGCACACTTCTTTGCATCATTAATTTGTGAACAACCAAAAGCTGTAAAACCAACAATATTTGATCATGACAGCAAAATTAAACAAGTGAATGTACAAGGGCCTATAGTGAATATTATTCTGTCTTTATGACTGGCAAAGGCGTCCTTTCATCAGGCATTTTCTAAACATACTTCTTGATGCTCCATCACCAAAAGAGAGCACTTGAGACAAATCAACCATTCTTGGAATGTCATGACCCTGATTAACAGTCCATACATTCAACCTGTGGCTGGAGTCATCTGACAAAAACCCACTCTCACTTTGCATGTCTTCTTACTACCCTTTTGGAAAAATGCATGATATGAAGTTCTCATACAGTTACAGTGATCTGCAGCCTGACCTATGTAGGGCTAGCTTACATGGAACAAGTTGGAGTCAAACTTCAGCTTGTTGCTATTCTACCTCCATGTTGGCCTCTCCTACAAAGACATTCCAGGTAGCCTGGTACCAACTTTACTGATATGGAAAGTAATACATTATCTCATCTGCACAGATCGCGCCCATCTGGCCCACCTGTCCTTGTCACTAGATACTCGATTGTCATGTTGACGGTGCTGAATAGCACACTACATATCACTGTCATCAAAAGAATGGAAGTGTATGACATCATCACCATCGCTCTGAATGCAATGCATTTACTGTCCCTCCCCGCTGGCATCAGCTCCAAAACCTGTTCCTTCGACTAACAAGCAACGATAATTGGTGCTCTACCACACCTGGCTGGAACACAGACAATTCCAGGAGACCAATGTAAGACAGAGATCCAAGATATAACCATCTTTAACATGAACATCTGCAAGAGTGAGGGAACCTCATCGTCTGAGCGCCGGGGATGCCAAATGACACCACCTGGCACATTGACTTTATACTCTCACTCCTGCAATTGATAGATGAACCACCCACCCACATCTGGAAGGAACCCTTCATGGACAAGGAAATTAAAAACACATCCAAAAACAGACCCAAGAACAGGCTCCATTGTCAATGCACACAGGCTTGTGCCGATCTCTCTACTTTTGCCCAACACAGTGGAGGTGAATGTTTTCCTGTGAAAACAAAGAGACGGACCCAGAGGGCATTCTTCTAAGACTCCAGCAAGAATCAGCCTACTCAGTGGAATTATACACTTTTTTTACTACTAACCCAATGGTTGCGCTGATGAATACCAGTGTGGGTGATGGAAAACCACAAAATCTGTTTCCATTTTTAAGTGAATGGACAGGGTCGACTAGGGTTGTGATTAACAGATGGATACAGAAAAATCTGTACCTCGGGCTCACAAGAAAAAACTTGTCATGTACTGTCTTACATGAGTATTATTACCAAAACTCTCTTCAGTGTTAAACCACTTATAGCTAAATCATCTCTAGGGGATGACAGATACCACATACATCATACATAACCTCTTTAAAGAAGACTGCATCATAATAACGTCAAAGTCCACGTCTATTCTCATAAGCCCGCAATCCCTCCAAGTCCCCTTTGAATGTAGCTTTAACTTTTGACCCTGTATACAGAGCTGCACTGCCTTTGGCTAGGTTAGTGCTATACAATTACATGCATTAATAATTACGATGGCAGTCTGTTTTTGGCTTTCATGCGTCACCACTGCCCTTGACGCTGTGAATAAAGAAAAGGGAGCATATTTACAAGGGGATTGTACCACCGTAATGTCACTTTTGATGACGTTCTGGTGGCGCAATGCCTGCACCATATTTACAAAGTGGCGTTAAGCCACTTTGCGAGGCTTAATGCCGCTTTGTAAATATGGTACCCTTTCACGCAGTTTCCTGCATGAAAGGGGCGTGCAATGGGTGTTGCTGTGGGCGTTCCACTGCAAAACCCATTGCTTTTTGGCGTTGCCCCAGATTTATAAGGAACTGTAAATCTGAGGTGGCGCCGTGCGAAAGCAGGTGTTAGATTGGCACAATGAGGAGAAATACTTTTCTTCTCCTCGTTTTTGCTTTTTCTATGTGTGCTGCAGAATGCAGCATACATCGAAAAAGATCAAAACGCCTTTAATGATTGTTTATGTGCAGGAAGGTGTCCCTTCCTGCCCATAAACAATCATTAAATAATGGCGATTTGCTACTTCCATGTTCGCTGCAGAATGCAGCACACATTCAAGTAGCAAATCGCCATTATTGTATGCTAATGTGCAGCACACATAGAAGTAGCAAATCGCCATTCTTGATTGTTTATGTGCAGGAAGGGACACCTTCCTAAACATAAAAAATAATTCCCTGCAATGCAGGCACCCTTGCACTACTAAGGGAGTCTGTGTTGACACTAGGCAGCTATTTTTAGCGCCAGCGCATGGGAAAACACTGCGGTGCACCGTATTGTTGGAAATACGCCGCATCCCTACATTTTTTAAATAACGTAGTGCGGCGCTGAAAAAGTTGCCTCAGCGCCGGTCCGTGCCATTTCCTTGTAGATATGCCAACACAAGGAGATGATGGACGGAGTGCTGAAACTTTTCAAACACTCATCCCCAGTCACAGATCTGGGTTGAGTCCATCATCATTCTTTAGCTCACTTTGCCACCCCAGTTCAGACACAGCTATATGCAAATCAGTCTTGACCCTGTGCCTCATGAGAACAGTCCAGACCGAACTGCCAAGCCATGTCTTCCCTGGACCGGAATCAAGCATCCTGGGACTGGTTTCGGGCTAACAGCCCTCATCAGCCAGGCTAGCTTGAATCCAGTGGCAAAGTGAGCAAGGGACCCAGGCGAACAAAGCAAACACAAGGAGATGATGGACGGAGTGCTGAAACTTTTCAAACACTCACCCCCAGTCACAGATCTGGGTTGAATCCATCATCATTCTTTAGCTCACTTTGCCACCCCAGTTCAGACACAGCTATATGAAATCAGTCTTGACCCTGTGCCTCATGGGAACAGTCCAGACCGAACTGCCAAGCCATGTCTTCCTTGGACCGGATACAAGCATCCTGTGACCGGTTTCGGGCTAACAGCCCTCATCAGCCAGGCTAGCTTGAATCCAGTGGCAAAGTGAGCAAGGGACCCACGTCTAGGCATACCCTGCCAACTTAGGGCGAACCAAGCAAACACAAGTAGATGATGGACGGAGTGCTGAAACTTTTCAAACACTCACCCCCAGTCACAGATCTGGGTTGAATCCATCATCTTTCTTTAGCTCACTTTGCCACCCCAGTTCAGACACAGCTATATGCAAATCAGTCTTGACCCTGTGCCTCATGGGAACAGTCCAGACCGAACTGCCAAGCCATGTCTTCCCTGGACCGGAATCAAGCATCCTGGGACCGGTTTCGGGCTAACAGCCCTCATCAGCCAGGCTAGCTTGAATCCAGTGGCAAAGTGAGCAAGGGACCCACGTCTAGGCATACGCTGCCAATTTAGGGCGAACAAAGCAAACACAAGGAGATGATGGACGGAGCACTGAAACTTTTCAAACACTCACCCCCAGTCACAGATCTGGGTTGAATCCATCATCATTCTTTAGCTCACTTTGCCACCCCAGTTTAGACACAGCTATATGCAAATCAGTCTTGACCCTGTGCCTCATGGGAACAGTCCAGACCAAACTGCCAAGTCATGTCTTCCCTGGACTGGAATCAAGCATCCTGGGACCGGTTTCGGGCTAACAGCCCTCATCAGCCAGGCTAGCTTGAATCCAGTGGCAAAGTGAGCAAGGGACCCACGTCTGGGCATACCCTGCCAACTTAGGGCGAACAAAGCAAACACAAGGAGATGATGGACGGAGTGCTGAAACTTTTTAAAAACTCACCCCCAGTCACAGATCTGGGTTGAATCCATCATCATTCTTTAGCTCACTTCGCCACCCCAGTTCAGACACAGCTATATGCAAATCAGTCTTGACCCTGTGCCTCATGGGAACAGTCCAGCCTGAACTGCCAAGCCATGTCTTCCCTGGACCAGAAACAAGCATCCTGGGACCGGTTTCGGGCTGTTCCCAGGATGCTTGATTCCGGTCCAGGGAAGACATGGCTTGGCAGTTCGGGCTGGACTGTTCGCATGAGGCCCAGGGTCAAGACTGATTTGCATATAGCTGTGTCTGAACTGGGGTGGCGAAGTGAGCTAAAGAACGATGATGGATTCAACCCAGATCTGTGACTGGGGGTGAGTGTCTGAAAAGTTTCAGCGCTCTATCCATCATCTCCTTGTGTTTGCCTTGTAGATATCCCCCCAGATCTGGCCATTCTTAGGGCATAGAATGTAAATGGGCCCTGCTCTTGTTTAGACAGTTAACTTGGGCTAATACAGCAGCGAGTGAGTGCTGGAACGCAGGGCAGGCTACCAAGAGCTTTAAGACAGGGATGTGTAAAGGATTTTTTCTTCAGCTTCAGTTACTTTGTGTAACTGTGATGTGGTTTCTTCATTGGTGAGGATCAGCCAAAAACTGCCAGGATTGGGTAGAGTCCAACTGTATTTTTAGACCATTCTTCTGGGTAATATTACAGGGTAGCTTTATGAAAGTCTGATTCTGGGATGAATTTATCCTCACTAGAATGACAATATGTATTCTTATCTGATGGTGCGGATTGGCCCATCTTCTGTAAGTATACATGTAAAGCACTCTTGGGCCTGAGGGGTTGAGTTGAGAGATGCAAATTTAATGGAGAAGTGGGACAGCAGATTACGGGAACAATAAGGGTTTCAATTGCCAACGAAATTGTAGATGATCCGAGACAGTGCGCTCTCTAAGAGGCAGCAGGAGGCTGGTGCGTGTTATACATTTGTGCCAACTTTAGAGTTTAAATTAGAAGAGAGACACAGAAGATATAGGTCCTGCTTTGCATCTAGTGGCATACGAAGTGCCTCAGCATTGCGCTTAGGTACACATTAAGGAGATAGGACATTAAATGACTGCATTCATGAATGGAGTTCATGAATTCAGTCATTTCTCATTTTAATGTCATTACGTCTTTAATACCCGCCAATTGGGAGACAGCCATTTTTTTTAGCTCCATATAAGTGTGTTTCAACCCAATCTGGTTAATTTATTAATTTGTAATCCAATTGTTTTTGTCAGGAATAGGTCACATATCTGATAGGGCTGGCACTGGGCCATGATGCATTCACTGTAAGTCTGAGCTCCCGCACTCTGAAAGCTGAGGAAATCGGAAAATATTGTGAGAAGCAGACAGCTAAAGGGAGTGAGATGGTGAGAGAGAGAGAGAGGGAGGGAAGGAAGGAGGCTGCACAAGTACTGGCCACACTTGAGAAAAATACTAATAAAATGCTGTGAATTCTGAGGGAAGCAAGAGGGTGGGCGAGGGAGGGAGAGAAGCAGGCTGCACAAGTACTGGGCACACTCCAGAACAAGCCACTGTTACTGTAACTATTCAGACTATATAGGAGTCATAGGAGAGACTAATGGGGAAAGGAATAATAATGAGCAGCGATCTAAGAGCCAGATGCATCAAAGGGTTTTGCCCATTCTGTGTCTATGGGAAAATGTGTTCATGCATATGGCCCTAAGGGCCAAATACATAAATAGTGGCACTGTAGGGCAATGATCAATAAGAAGCAGCACTGTGGGCCAGTGATTATTAAGGCACATGTAATAGTAGTGGAGAGATGCAGGGTATATTTGAGAAGGACAAAAACAATATGGCCATAGTAAACAAGCAAAAAGAACTGATGATGGACGGAATGCTGAACAAATCAAACATTTACTCCCAGTCACAGATCTGGGTTTTAATCCATCGTTTTTTTGCTCACCACGCAACCTCAGTTTGGACCCGGCCATATGCATAGCAGTCTTGTCCCTGCTCCCGATGGCAACAGTCCAGTCCGAACTGCCAAGACAGGTCCTCCCTGGACCAGAAACAAGCATCCTAGGACCGGTTTCGGGGTACCACCCCTCATCTGCCAGGCTAGCTTGAATCCAGTGGCACAGTGAATACGGGATCCACGTCTTGGCATACCCTTCCCACTTAGGGTGATTATGTAATGGTTTTCATTAACTATGCATTTAAAATTAATGTATTTTAATTTCACTTGATTTGTGAAAAGACAAGAGAGAAATGGTTTTGTTCTAGTCAATGGAAAAGGTGTCCATGGCTTAGGATATGTTCCAAAGGTCAGAGCAGACAAGACTTAAGGCATCCAAGAGTTTTGCCAAAACAAAAGTGGGACAAATTAAACAAAAAACAATCTGAGGGAAACGTTAGCTGTCTGTGCACTTGTGTCAGGAGTGAATGGGGCAAAAGGAGTAAACTTGGCGAGAATCAGAAAGAATTATAGTGTTCACAAAGTGCCCATCCTAGAGAATTAACATTTTGAATTTTATGGAAGAGATTAATAGTTACAGAGATTAGCTGAAGGGGCAACAGACTTTTGCTGGTGTACATGAGTGATGCTTTAAGGGCTGTGATCGTGCTTAATTTGAGCCTGTGGTTTCCGGAGCTCGGCACCTGCACTTAATTTTCTACACTGGCACTTGGGAATGGCTCATATACACACTTGGGATCTAAACGGGGGATCTATGAAAGCCAGAAGGTACTGATCCCACAAGAGAATGCAATTCACATAGAAGTACGTCTGGCTATGTGTGAATTGAGGAGAACAAAGAATGAATGAAGGGCGGGTGCTGTGTGGAAGGAAGGGGTGGGGAGAAATTCCCTCAGGACAAGAACCCTCACTCACCGTTAGGTGACATGCTTCATCATATGGGTTCCCTCCTCACACCTTAGTATGGGCTACAACTCCCCGAGGGGAGGAGCAGAGGTGTTTTTGATTTGTTTCTGCCAATGTTGACCTTACAAATAGGGTATAACTGTTGAATCCCTAATCCTCTTGCATTTTTAACTATGTCACTGTGACCACCAAATAAACTTTCAGTGGATTCTGGTAGACATTTTTAAACCACTCTTTATCACTCTATTTCCACTCTGCCCCTCATTCACCTGCGCACTAACGCTAATCTTTTGAGAAAACACCTCTGCTCCTCCCCTCAGGGAGTTGTAGCCCACACTACGGTATGAGGAGCGAACCCATATGATGAAGCATGTCACCTAACGGTGAGTGAGGGTTCTTGTCCTGAGGGAATTTCTCCCCACCCCTTCCTTCCACACAGCACCCGCCCTTCATTCATTCTTTGTTCTCCTCACTTCACACATAGCCAGACGTACTTCTATGTGAATAGCATTCACTTGTGAATGGCTGCCACATGGCGGCACTGTTTGTCTAATTTGGAAATGAGCACCACAGCAGTTGTTTATGAATTCAACATATATTAAAAATGACTATTACCTGCCACCTACGCATTCTCATAGCTTTGGGGGCCTGGAACAGTCTGAATTGTAACACTTATAGGAGTGCGATGGTTAGAAGTTGTGCTGTTACTATCATTGGCAGCGCTGGCAGGGGCAGTGTTTTGTGCAAGCTGCACTGGCCTCCTGAGGAGACCCATGGCACATATTTGTTTACAATTAAGCACTGCTGTCATAATCTGTGAGGGCAGCCGAGCTGGGTCTGGTGTTATCCAACTCCATGACTGGTTCTCTCACTCACCTTTATCCCAACGCCACAGTATGAGTTGCTTGGTGGAGCACATCGGTTTCTACCCTCGTTATTCGGGATTCATTAATTAGCATTTCTTTAAAATCGAGGAGAAAAGCACTTTGGAATTTATTTTTGCATTTGTTTTTTCTCGTGTCAGACAAGGAGGCACATTGATTTTTTTCTGAGGAAAATAGCCCTGACTTGAGTAAAAAGAAATAGCCCACAGTAGTGAACCACTAACAAGTATGTTACATTTCACTTTTTTCGGGGAATTATTTAACAGGCGCTACGTGTTTGTTTTCTTCTTATTTAAGACACAGTGGTTAAAAATAAATGTGTTCAATTTCACGATTAATTGTTTCAACATAATTGTTTATTTCATTGAAGGGAACTCACTATAAGGATCGTTTTAGCACCAACAACTCTGAAAATAAGATGTAATACGTACGGGGACATTTTAAGGATTTTGGGGGGCCAGTAACAAATGTATTTTGGGGGGCCCTGTTTTTAACAGCTTTGAATTTATGATTCAATTTCAGCTCTTTCACCCCCTCTTTGTCCAGGTCACTCTCAGTGCACAGGCACACTGGTGCAAATTCTAAAATTGTTACATCTAATATTCAGGGATAGTGGTGTGTGCTTTCAATATGGTAACACAGCAGCAGCTCACTAATATTGCTGCAAATAAGCTCTGTGACCCCCCCCCCCCTCCCATTTCTCATTTGTGAGGTCCTGTTTGGATCTGAAAGAAACTTTGTAAGGAGGTTGCATGAAACATAAACACAACATTTCTCTGCAAAATGTCTGTAATAGACTCACACATCACTAAACATTATACATAAATTAAAGGGAAACAATATTTAAAACAATCTGTTTAAGAATTATTCAAGATCATCAGCCAAGACTCTCTGCTGAACAAGCTGGCTTTATCAGGGGCCCCCCTGAAAGGCTGAGGCCCTGGGCCACAGCCCACTTTATCCATTCCTTAAAATGTCTCTGAATACATAATCAAAGGCAAACATGCTTGTGCAAAGTAAATATGAACAGGGCAAACTATTTGCACCGACCACTATTTTATGTAATACAAGCCTATACCTCACACAATAAAGTGAAGTTACTTTGTGCCTGTATATTCAGTTAAAACGCGTTTAAATTGTGCGCACTAGACATTTTTCTATACGAAGAGAAAACCGCGTCTCATTATGATGATGTCACTCACCGGCTAGGTCCCTCATCGAAGGTGCTGCACGTTCACCCGGAGCTTCTCCGTCATTTTGTGAAGCTTAGGCTTTTTAAAGCTTCAATTCTGACGCGCGCTACCAAGAACTAAAAAAGAAGTATGCATACCGTGTGGCTTTATGAATATATACACAATAAATGTGCTGTGAAATATATCAAAAATATGATGGTACAGCCTCAAAGGGATATTACCGCTTTTGCTAGAAGGAGAAACCGCTGACAGTGTTTTAGTGACATCTCACATTTTCAAGGTCATTTTGGAAGCAGGCTGCTTGGAGTTGGAGGACAGGAAGATTCTGCTCACATTTGTACAAGAAAATACACTGCAACTGATGCAGAAGAAGAGAGACATTGAACCAGGTTTGGTGAGATCAGCGCTTTATATTAGTAAGATCCTGAAGTCCCTTTGGGAAAATCCGAGACAAGCGATCATTCCATATTTCTCTCTTGACTAGCTGCTGTAAAGTTATTGATGACACTGGGATACAGTTAAGAGATGTCACGCAGTGGCACTCGCCTTTATCTAACAGGGCATGTTAATCCCCGTCTGTTATTGATGTAACCTTTTCTAATTATTCTGTCATTATTCCTAATGATGAAATATTAAATCCACTTAGAGGCCAATGTCTCTGAACCTTCCCCAGATATCAACTTTTTTAAAAATAACTCTGACAATTACTGAACCCTTAAAATAAGCATCTTATTACAAGAGAGACTTACTTTAGTCAAGTAACATACCTGTGCCTAATTATGACGAGGTCTGGGTGAGGTTTTAACGAGAAGGTCTAAAAAATGTCCCTTCTTTGTCCATCTCCATTTGAGGTGTCGTTTACCAACATTTTCACTTTTTTGTAGCTGCAAGTCCTGCGAAAGAGGCGTGGGTTTATGATCGCAGAGATTCCACCTCATTTGCTTCAGTACAGGAGGAGTTTTCCCCGCTACCTCTTAGGGCTACAGTCAACCAGGGGCATAGCTTGGTCAGTGAGATTCAGGGGGTGTGAATCTCAAATATACTGGCTAAAAAAGAGGTTGGCCGCATGGTGGAAGGGTGAGATGACCAAAGTTTGGGATAGGCCATTGCCATAAGGAGCAGGGTCAGTACTGATTTGCATTAGGTGGCCCATTGGTCTGCAGGTGCACAGTGGGCGAAAAACAGTAGGTTGGAATGCTACCGAGAGCGATTGCCACTGGTTAGATTACTTGCAAGCATTCTTCCGTCATCTATTTGAGTGTTTGGTTGCCAGTATTAGGCCTGGAAACTTGCGACTAACACAGTTTTCCAAGCCTACTACAGCAATGTTTGTGAATTCCAAAAAGGTGTACATTTGCACCCATTTAAGGAGTACTGCTATGGTGTCATATTTTCTACTTTTTTGGATAAACTAGTCACTAAATGCACGTAAGTTTCCACTCCAAAAAGTTATAAGCTCTTAGTGAAATGAGAATGACAAGAAAAACCCACACAGACATAGCAGTTCATATTCATGCCCCCAGACCCAACTACCAGGAATGCGTTTGGGGAGTGTCACACTCCAAACAGCCCCGCCCCCGATATTTTTTATTTTTTTAACATGCTTTTATTGGTGTTTGAGAAAATTACTAGCATAGATGGACAATGATGTACAACAATAGGGCAGCAACCCACACATACATTTAAATGAATTGTTATAACCATACAAATTCTGATGCTCATTTTAATAGTTTCCAAAGACAATGGTCCCTAGACAGTTATAAATTAAGGCAGAAAATAAACATATACTAAATAGACTATATGTTCTTTGTCCAGCGTGACAGACATTTAATATTTAAATACGTGCATAGAAAAAATACATGTACAATTACAAGTGGGACACAACCTGCGTCCAACTCACAACCATAGACAGACAACATAAAGTGGGGAAGTTTTTCAGGCAAGGGGAATGTGTCTGTATATCATCAAATTGGTAAACAGACATAATATCGAAACAAAAATATCGAATGGACACAATATCGAGTCCAAAATATAGAATGGACATAATATCGAATGGACATAATATAGTCGTTAAAAATATCGAAATTAAGGTAAGTAATATCGATTGTTAAAATATCGAAGTACATAATATAGGCATTAAAAAATATCGAATTTTTAATAATATCGAATTTTTTCTAAGTGTATTGTATGTTAGTATATGTGTTAAAAGTGTATATTAGTTGTTGTAATGTATGTTTAATTTTTTAAAAGCAATGAATTTTATGTTATTTAATTTTTGCGTAATTTAATTCCGTAGCGGGTTTATAGGGGAATAGGGTGGGAAGTAATTTAATTAAAATTAAGTACATATTAATAAATATTAATTGGTATTGATAATTAATTTATTGTTAATTAATTAATAATTGGTAATTAAATTTTATTAATTGGTAAACATTTTTTAATTGATTAAATGGTAATTATGTTAATTCTATTAATTAAATAGTTGTAGCGGGATGTGGGTTTATAGGGGAATAGGGTGGGAAGTAATTTAATTGAAATTAAGTACATATTAATAAATATTAATTGGTATTGATAATTACTTCATTGTTAATTAATTATTAATTGGTAATTACATTTTAATAATTGGTAATTTTTTTTTAATTCATTAATTGCTAATTATGTTAATTATATTAATTAAATAGTTGTAACGGGATGTGGGTTTATAGGGGAATAGGGTGGGAAGTAATTTAATTGACATTAAGTACATATTAATTAATATTAATTGGTATTTATTTAAATATTTATACAAATCTGGTAATGATTATTAATTGGTTGTTAATGATTTATTAATAGGTAATTAATTTTTAATAAATCATATGTATTGTATTTATAATAAACTAATTATTAAAGATTTTATAATTGGTAATTAGTGTTATTAATAATATTTATTAGTATTGATAATTAATTATTTTTTAGTAAAATATTAAAATATTACTTTCCCTACTGTTGCACTCTCTGGAGTGGGAATAGTAATTATTACCCCTACGCTATCCAACGCTTTCCCTACTGTTGCACTCACTGGAGTGGGAATAGTAATTTTTACCCCTACGCTATCCAACTTTTTCCCTACTGTTGCACTCTCTGGAGTTGGAATAGTAATTATTACCCCTACGCTATCCAACGCTTTCCCTACTGCTGCACTCACTGGAGTGGGAATAGTAATTTTTACCCCTACGCTATCCAACTCTTTCCCTACTGTTGCACTCTCTGGAGTGGGAATAGTAATTATTACCCCTACGCTATCCAACGCTTCCCTACTGTTGCACTCACTGGAGTGGGAATAGTAATTTTTACCCCTACGCTATCCAACTCTTTCCCTACTGTTGCACTCTCTGGAGTGGGAATAGTAATTATTACCCCTACGCTATCCAACGCTTTCCCTACTGTTGCACTCTCTGGAGTGGGAATAGTAATTTTTACCCCTACGCTATCCAACGCTTTCCCTACTGTTGCACTGTTTGGAGTGGGAATAGTAATTTTTACCCTACCGCTATCCAACGCTTTCCCTACTGTTGCACTCTCTGGAGTGGGAATAGTAATTTTGACCCCTACGCTATCCAATGTTTTCCCTACTGTTGCACTTTCTGGAGTGGGAATAGTAATTTTACCCTCCCGCTATCCAACGTTTACCCTACTGTTGCACTTACTGGAGTGGGAATAGTAATTTTTACCCTCCCGCTATCCAACGCTTTCCCTACTGTTGCACTGACTGAAGTGGTAATAGTAAATTTTACCGTCCCGCTATCCTACGCTAAAAATATTGAATATTTTTTATAAATATTACGTTAATATATTTATGTATTAAAAAAATAAAATGTATGTTTATTTTTTTAAGTTACATTAATTATTTATTAATTTTAAAGTTATTTAAGTATTTTTAAGTATGTTTTAGTTAATTATATATATTATTTCATTAATTTTACATTAATTTTCATACATTTAAAAATTCGATATTTTGACTGACTATATTTTTTACAACTATATTTTGGAGTCGATATTTTTGTACGTACCTGTTTGTAGATAGGAGTCGATATTTTGGCATTCGATATTTTTACTTCGATATTGTTGTAGGTCGATATTCTTGTTATCGATATTCTGTCAGTGATCCCATAAAATTAACAAAATTAACAGACTTCAATCACATAGAAATACCATTGCACAATATAATTCACAATATTTGCATGCATATGGTATATAGGGTGTCGACGACGTTTCGATCCCTAGGGGAATTCATGGGATCATCTTCAGGACATAAGAAATTTGCATGCCTGTATACGAGCAATTCTAGACATTAAATCCATGTCTTAATACATTAATTACAGACGGAAAAGAGGAAGGAGAATTAGGAGGGAAAAAGGAAAAAGAATTGATTAAAATGGGCAACGACAGACCATCAAGGTAATAAGTGAATGCTATTGGCCGTGCATAATATACTTGCTCGTGAGAGGAAAAGTAGAGGAAGACTGAAACTAATGAATTAAAATAAGTGGCGATCAAGGCGTGAGCTAAAGGAAGTTGTGACTTAAAGTTTAGGCCGTGAAGTGACCGCTAGTGTGACTAAAATGGAAAGATAACGAAGGCTGCAATTTTACCAGAATTAACACAAGGGATTGCGGCACATGTTCCGGTAGCAATCCAAGAATCAGAGTTGGGCGACCTGAATAGGTGTCCTGAAAACAAGAAGGTTCGTGTAAATACTACGTTTTAAGTTAACGCACCCTCGTGGCAGCGGAGATAATGGTGACGGTCCTTACCAGTGAGTAAAAATTGCTCCAAAGGGGCGGGACCGCGGGAAGACGAATTTATTTAACGTGGCGGAAAGAGATAACCGTCACGGAGGGGTTCGGGAGTACGTCAATTATGGCGATCCTCGTGGCGGGACTAGGAAGGAATGGGAAAAGCCATCAGCCCGGAGAACTATACATGGGCTATCAGGCAAGGGCAGCCGTGTGAGCCGTAACTATACCCTTACCGAGTTAACCGCGGGTACAATCCATATAGCGCGGTGCCGTTTGGTGAGTCAGTGCTCGATGTGAAGTGAGCCGGCAATTCAGGTTTACATCAGTAACTGTGGCAGTCACGTGATCAAGGTCATGTGATAGTCTGAAAATAGCAACGGAGAGCAAGGGGAATTATGGCGGCCATCTTAGTCTAGTGTTAGAGTACACTAAATGGTAGGATAAAGGTTCAGACAGCGGAGCTAGAAACCAGTATCTAATGAGACCGAAGATTTTAAAATCAAGGAGCCAATAAAAGTGCACATGCTAAAAGAAGAAAAAGTGGAAATAAATTAGAAAAAAATTCCTTCAAGGAGAAATATTTACATGAATCATTACATAAATGAATGGCAGAAGCAGTTACATTACGATACATATACAATTTCACAAAAGGGACGTCCAGTCCTCAAGACGGTTTAAACCATTGCGGATACTGTTAGTTTTTAGTATCCATTTTAGTTAGCAATTGGTTAATATCAGCCCCTCTAGGGGGAGGTCGAATTGCGGTAATAATAGTCCATTTGAAGTCAGTTTCAGTGTGCCCAGATGCCATAAAATGGTCCACCAATGGAGCGTTCGTGGTCTTGCACCGGATTCTGCTTCGGTGTTGGCAGATCCGTAGTCTTGCCTTTTGTGAGGTCTGGCCAACATATATTTTCATGCATGGGCAAAATATCGCATAAATAACATTAGTAGTGTTACAATTTGTAAAGTGTCTCCTTTCAAACCGTATTTGTTCATATAAAAACTCTTTACCTTCAATGGTGATGTCACAAACACTACATTCACCGCATTTGGCATGGCCAGCAAGGCGTGGGAGTCCCCATAAGTCATTCAAAGTTCCCTTCTGTTCAGTGGATGAAAGGGCAGCCCGTACCAGATGATCTTTAATATTTTTAGCTTTTTTGAAGGCAAAAATGGGGCGTTCAAGATTTAATACACCCGCGTTTATAACCTTCCAATGTTTCATTACACTTTTTCGTATGGCATGGGACACAGGTGAAAAGGTTGTAACACAGACCAGCCGATCCTGTGGTTTCTTGGCTTTGGGTTCGAGCAAAACATCTCTAGGACAGTACCAGGCCCTTTTCAGTGAGCGACAGACCAGGTTACGTAGATAACCTCGGTTACATAGCTTGTCGCTTAAAGTTTTTGCCTCATTAAAGTAATCAATCTTGTGATAGCAATTCCTTCTTATACGAAGGAACTGAGGGTAAGGCAGTGAGTCGCGGAGGGCGCGTGGGTGGTGGCTCTTGTAGCTAAGCAGAGTGTTGCGCTCAGTGGGTTTTCTATACAGACTGGTTATCAATTGCCCTTCCTGGTGTTGAATTTTCAAATCCAGAAAGGGAATTGTATGCTTGCTATCAGATAAGGTGAATTTGAGTCCACTGCAGTTATTATTAAGCCAATGAAGCAATTGCAACAATGATTCGTGTGAATCATTCCAGATCATGAATATGTCATCTATATACCGCTTCCACAGGGCAATGCCACTGTGGAAGGGGTTTACTGGATTGAGGATGCATCTCGTTTCCAGATCGTCCATATACAGAATCGCTAAGTTGGGAGCAAAACTGCTCCCATGGATGTACCCCTGACTTGGCCATAATATTGGTCATTAAAAAGGAAGAAATTCTTGGTCAGACAGATCTCAAGAAGCTGTAGTATAAACAATGTGGGTACAGCATGTGGACGTTTGTCCAGAACCCGTTCAATGACCAGCATTGAGTCAATTTGAGGGATATTGGTGTAAAGTGACTCCACATCCAGTGTACAAAGTGTGCTGGATGTGGGGTCAAATGGGTATTCCTCAATAAGATTAATCATGGCCATGCTGTCACGTATGTAACATTCAGTAGAGGGCACAAATTCTTTAATGAAATGGTCAATGTATTGGCCCAATGGTTCCAAAATGGACCCGCACCCTGAAACAATGGGGCGGGCCGGTGGTGTTTCTAAATTTTTGTGAATTTTGGGCAAGGTGTATATCACAGATATTCTGGGTGATTTAGTATTCAAGAATAGGTGTTCTTTTTTACTGAGGAATCCCGCCTCTAAACCTTCATTAGTGACTTGGACGATTAATTTCTGTATTTCTTTGGTAGGGTTGCAGGGGAGTCTACAGTAGTGATCAGTGTTATTAAGTTGTCTAAGTATCTCATACTTGTATTTTTCTGTGTCCTGAATGACAATACCGCCCCCCTTGTCAGCAGGTTTAATGACTAGGGTACTATTTGCTTTCAGTGTGGCAAGAGCTTTCTTCTCGTCAAGCGAGATATTGTAGGGTATGAAGGTTCTTTGACCCTCCAAGGTTGTCACATCATTGAGGACCAATTTCTCGAAGGTGAGGATTTCGCCAGGGACCATGCCTGCTGCTGGCGAAAAAGTGGAAGGTGGTCTAAAAGGAGTATTAGTATTCCTAACTGGTAAGGGGTTGAGAAGAAAATAGCTATGTAGTCTTATTTTCCTAAAGAACCTAAGGAGTTCAGTTTGTACATCAAGGAAATTTGGTCGAACAGTGGGTACAAATGAGAGGCCCTTATTCAGTAAGGATTGTTCATATATTGAAAGTTGGTAATCAGTGAGGTTAAAAATTGGGAGTGTCGGATCATTAGATGTAGTCACAGTTAACGTGGGAGAAGATGCAGGCTTTGTTACCATTGGTAATGTTGGCGGCGTGTGAACCGTTCGCCCGGAGGGTTTGGCCATCATTGTGGTTGTTTCCCTTTCCCTTTCTTCTGGGGCTCTGATTGGCCTCTGCCTAAAAAAGTGTTCCTATGTGAGGTGCTGGGGCCGTCACCCTGATCTGAGTTGTCCGATGATTCTGCTGAGGTATCTGAGAATCCTACCAAATTTTGGCGCCTATTAAAGCGACCCCAGGGTCTCTGGTTCTGTGGTGCGCTATAAGATCTATTTGTATAATAGTCTTTAGTCAAATAGGGATATGCTCGTTCCTGTGTGAAAGCTTTAATGTCCTTCCTCACTTTGTTGGATTTTTTATTTTGTTCCAGTCTATGGAATTCATCTATCGTCTTTTGAACTTCCTCTAGAAGTTTCTTACCCTCACTGGTACTGTTCTTGTCTTTGATTTGTTGTTCTAGGTCCAGTATCTCAACGTTAACTTTTTGGAGTTCTTCCGCAGCTATGTCAATTCCTAGCACCATCCAGTGTCTTGAACATGTGGTGCTGATATAACTGAACCCAGTGGTGTATTTGGGAATATTAGTAAATACCCCCGGGATATTGCGAACTTGTAATCCTACCGGGATTATATTGGCTTTTAAGTATTCGGTCAGTAAGCGTATCATAAGCTGTAATCTCACTTCTTTCTTTTTACATTTCTCCAGTTGTTCACCTAAAGAGGTGCCCTGGTCTCCTGGTGTGTCTGTGGAATCTGAGAGCAAGGATGGGCCCTCCAAGATTTTTTGAATATAGTCAAGAGAGTACAATGGGGTGTGGTCTGACATGCCCAAGGGAATTGTGCTCGGTTTTGGAAGGGGTGGGGAAGGGAGGAGGGGCAGGGGAGGCCCACTTGCGAGGAAGTGGTAGGGGTGCAAACCCTTGCAATCAACTGATTGCGCTACATACTATTTTAAACAACAAGGGAACCGAAAGGGCAGTACGTAAGGGACCTTCGGTATTTGAACAATTTCCAAAGACAATGGTCCCTAGACAGTTATAAATTAAGGCAGAAAATAAACATATACTAAATAGACTATATGTTCTTTGTTCAGCCGGACAGACATTTAATATTTAAATACGTGCATAGAAAAAATACATGTACAATTACAAGTGGGACACAACCTGCGTCCAACTCACAACCATAGACAGACAACATAAAGTGGGGAAGTTTTTCAGGCAAGGGGAATGTGTCTGTATATCATAAAATTAACAAAATTAACAGACTTCAATCACATAGAAATACCATTGCACAATATAATTCACAATATTTGCATGCATATGGTATATAGGGTGTCGACGACGTTTCGATCCCTAGGGGAATTCATGGGATCATCTTCAGGACATAAGAAATTTGCATGCCTGTATACGAGCAATTCTAGACATTAAATCCATGTCTTAATACATTAATTACAGACGGAAAAGAAGAAGGAGAATTAGGAGTGAAAAAGGAAAAAGAATTGATTAAAATGGGCAACGACAGACCATCAAGGTAATAAGTGAATGCTATTGGCCGTGCATAATATACTTGCTCGTGAGAGGAAAAGTAGAGGAAGACTGAAACTAATGAATTAAAATAAGTGGCGATCAAGGCGTGAGCTAAAGGAAGTTGTGACTTAAAGTTTAGGCCGTGAAGTGACCGCTAGTGTGACTAAAATGGAAAGATAACGAAGGCTACAATTTTACCAGAATTAACACAAGGGATTGCGGCACATGTTCCGGTAGCAATCCAAGAATCAGAGTTGGGCGACCTGAATAGGTGTCCTGAAAACAAGAAGGTTCGTGTAAATACTACGTTTTAAGTTAACACACCCTCGTGGCAGCGGAGATAATGGTGACGGTCCTTACCAGTGAGTAAAAATTGCTCCAAAGGGGCGGGACCGCGGGAAGACGAAAACAATGAATTTATTTAACGTGGCGGAAAGAGATAACCATCACGGAGGGGTTCGGGAGTACGTCAATTATGGCGATCCTCGTGGCGGGACTAGGAAGGAATGTGAAAAGCCATCAGCCCGGAGAACTATACATGGGCTATCAGGCAAGGGCAGCCGTGTGAGCCGTAACTATACCCTTACCGAGTTAACCGCGGGTCCAATCCATATAGCGCGGTGCTGTTTGGTGAGTCAGTGCTCGATGTGAAGTGAGCCGGCAATTCAGGTTTACATCAGTAACTGTGGCAGTCACGTGATCAAGGTCATGTGATAGTCTGAAAATAGCAACGGAGAGCAAGGGGAATTATGGCGGCCATCTTAGTCTAGTGTTAGAGTACACTAAATGGTAGGATAAAGGTTCAGACAGCGGAGCTAGAAACCAGTATCTAATGAGACCGAAGATTTTAAAATCAAGGAGCCAATAAAAGTGCACATGCTAAAAGTAGAAAAAGTGGAAATAAATTAGAAAAAAATTCCATCAAGGAGAAATATTTACATGAATCATTACATAAATGAATGGCAGAAGCAGTTACATTACGATACATATACAATTTCACAAAAGGGACGTCCAGTCCTCGAGGCGGTTTAAACCATTGCGGATACTGTTAGTTTTTAGTATCCATTTTAGTTCCTCTTTATTTAGCAATTGGTTAATATCAGCCCCTCTAGGGGGAGGTCGAATTGCGGTAATAATAGTCCATTTGAAGTCAGTTTCAGTGTGCCCAGATGCCATAAAATGGTCCACCAATGGAGCGTTCGTGGTCTTGCACCGGATTCTGCTTCGGTGTTGGCAGATCCGTAGTCTTGCCTTTTGTGAGGTCTGGCCAACATATATTTTCATGCATGGGCAAAATATTGCATAAATAACATTAGTAGTGTTACAATTTGTACTTCCCCACTTTATGTTGTCTGTCTATGGTTGTGAGTTGGACGCAGGTTGTGTCCCACTTGTAATTGTACATGTATTTTTTCTATGCATGTATTTAAATATTAAATGTCTGTCCGGCTGGACAAAGAACATATAGTCTATTTAGTATATGTTTATTTTCTGCCTTAATTTATAACTGTCTAGGGACCATTGTCTTTGGAAATTGTTCAAATACCGAAGGTCCCTTACGTACTGCCCTTTCGGTTCCCTTGTTGTTTAAAATAGTATGTAGCGCAATCAGTTGATTGCAATGGTTTGCACCCCTAACACTTCCTCGCAAGTGGGCCTCCCCTGCCCCTCCTCCCTTTCCCACCCCTTCCAAAACCTAGCACAATTCCCTTGGGCATGTCAGACCACACCCCATTGTACTCTCTTGACTATATTCAAAAAATCTTGGAGGGCCCATCCTTGCTCTCAGATTCCACAGACACACCAGGAGACCAGGGCACCTCTTTAGGTGAACAACTGGAGAAATGTAAAAAGAAAGAAGTGAGATTACAGCTTATGATACGCTTACTGACCGAATACTTAAAAGCCAATATAATCCCGGTAGGATTACAAGTTCGCAATATCCCGGGGGTATTTACTAATATCCCCAAATACACCACTGGGTTCAGTTATATCAGCACCACATGTTCAAGACACTGGATGGTGCTAGGAATTGACATAGCTACAGAAGAACTCCAAAAAGTTAACGTTGAGATACTGGACCTAGAACAACAAATCAAAGACAAGAACGGTACCAGTGAGGGTAAGAAACTTCTAGAGGAAGTTCAAAAGACGATAGATGAATTCCATAGACTGGAACAAAATAAAAAATCCAACAAAGTGAGGAAGGACATTAAAGCTTTCACACAGGAACGAGCATATCCCTATTTGACTAAAGACTATTATACAAATAGATCTTATAGCGCCCCACAGAACCAGAGACCCTGGGGTCGCTTTAATAGGCGCCAAAATTTGGTAGGATTCTCAGATACCTCAGCAGAATCATCGGACAACTCAGATCAGGGTGACAGCCCCAGCACCTCACATAGGAACACTTTTTTAGGCAGAGGCCAATCAGAGCCCCAGAAGAAAGGGAAAGGGAAACAACCACAATGATGGCCAAACCCTCCGGGCGAACGGTTCACACGCCGCCAACATTACCAATGGTAACAAAGCCTGCATCTTCTCCCACGTTAACTGTGACTACATCTAATGATCCGACACTCCCAATTTTTAACCTCACTGATTACCAACTTTCAATATATGAACAATCCTTACTGAATAAGGGCCTCTCATTTGTACCCACTGTTCGACCAAATTTCCTTGATGTACAAACTGAACTCCTTAGGTTCTTTAGGAAAATAAGACTACATAGCTATTTTCTTCTCAACCCCTTACCAGTTAGGAATACTAATACTCCTTTTAGACCACCTTCCACTTTTTCGCCAGCAGCAGGCATGGTCCCTGGCGAAATCCTCACCTTCGAGAAATTGGTCCTCAATGATGTGACAACCTTGGAGGGTCAAAGAACCTTCATACCCTACAATATCTCGCTTGACGAGAAGAAAGCTCTTTCCACACTGAAAGCAAATAGTACCCTAGTCATTAAACCTGCTGACAAGGGGGCGGTATTGTCATTCAGGACACAGAAAAATACAAGAATGAGATACTTAGACAACTTAATAACACTGATCACTACTGTAGACTCCCCTGCAACCCTACCAAAGAAATACAGAAATTAATCGTCCAAGTCACTAATGAAGGTTTAGAGGCGGGATTCCTCAGTAAAAAAGAACACCTATTCTTGAATACTAAATCACCCAGAATACCTGTGATATACACCTTGCCCAAAATTCACAAAAATTTAGAAACACCACCGGGCCGCCCCATTGTTTCAGGGTGCGGGTCCATTTTGGAACCATTGGGCCAATACATTGACCATTTCATTAAAGAATTTGTGCCCTCTACTGAATGTTACATACGTGACAGCATGGCCATGATTAATCTTATTGAGGAATACCCATTTGACCCCACATCCAGCACACTTTGTACACTGGATGTGGAGTCACTTTACACCAATATCCCTCAAATTGACTCAATGCTGGTCATTGAACGGGTTCTGGACAAACGTCCACATGCTATACCCACATTGTTTATACTACAGCTTCTTGAGATCTGTCTGACCAAGAATTTCTTCCTTTTTAATGACCAATATTATGGCCAAGTCAGGGGTACATCCATGGGAGCAGTTTTTGCTCCCAACTTAGCGATTCTGTATATGGACGATCTGGAAACTAGATGCATCCTCAATCCAGTAAACCCCTTCCACAGTGGCATTGCCCTGTGGAAGCGGTATATAGATGACATATTCATGATCTGGAATGATTCACACGAATCATTGTTGCAATTGCTTCATTGGCTTAATAATAACTGCAGTGGACTCAAATTCACCTTATCTGATAGCAATTCCCTTTCTGGATTTGAAAATTCAACACCAGGAAGGGCAATTGATAACCAGTCTGTATAGAAAACCCACTGAGCGCAACACTCTGCTTAGCTACAAGAGCCACCACCCACGCGCCCTCCGCGACTCACTGCCTTACTCTCAGTTCCTTCGTATAAGAAGGAATTGCTATCACAAGATTGATTACTTTAATGAGGCAAAAACTTTAAGCGACAAGCTATGTAACCGAGGTTATCCACGTAACCTGGTCCGTCGCTCACTGAAAAGGGCCTGGTACTGTCCTAGAGATGTTTTGCTCGAACCCAAAGCCAAGAAACCACAGGACCGGCTGGTCTGTGTTACAACCTTTTCATCTGTGTCCCATGCCATACGAAAAAGTGTAATGAAACATTGGAAGGTTATAAACGCGGGTGTATTAAATCTTGAACGCCCCATTTTTGCCTTCAAAAAAGCTAAAAATATTAAAGATCATCTGGTACGGGTTGCCCTTCCATCCACTGAACAGAAGGGAACTTTGAATGACTTATGGGGACTCCCACACCTTGCTGGCCATGCCAAATGCGGTGAATGTAGTGTTTGTGACATCACCATTGAAGGTAAAGAGTTTGTATATGAACAAATACGGTTTGAAAGGAGACACTTTACAAATTGTAACACTACTAATGTTATTTATGCAATATTTTGCCCATGCATGAAAATATATGTTGGCCAGACCTCACAAAAGGCAAGACTACGGATCTGCCAACACCGAAGCAGAATCCGGTGCAAGACCACGAACGCTCCATTGGTGGACCATTTTATGGCATCTGGGCACACTGAAACTGACTTCAAATGGACTATTATTACCGCAATTCGACCTCCCCTAGAGGGGCTGATATTAACCAATTGCTAAATAAAGAGGAACTAAAATGGATACTAAAAACTAACAGTATCCGCAATGGTTTAAACCGCCTCGAGGACTGGACGTCCCTTTTGTGAAATTGTATATGTATCGTAATGTAACTGCTTCTGCCATTCATTTATGTAATGATTCATGTAAATATTTCTCCTTGATGGAATTTTTTTCTAATTTATTTCCACTTTTTCTACTTTTAGCATGTGCACTTTTATTGGCTCCTTGATTTTAAAATCTTCGGTCACATTAGATACTGGTTTCTAGCTCTGCTGTCTGAACCTTTATCCTACCATTTAGTGTACTCTAACACTAGACTAAGATGGCCGCCATAATTCCCCTTGCTCTCCGTTGCTATTTTCAGACTATCACATGACCTTGATCACGTGACTGCCACAGTTACTGATGTAAACCTGAATTGCCGGCTCACTTCACATCGAGCACTGACTCACCAAACGGCACCGCGCTATATGGATTGGACCCGCGGTTAACTCGGTAAGGGTATAGTTACGGCTCACACGGCTGCCCTTGCCTGATAGCCCATGTATAGTTCTCCGGGCTGATGGCTTTTCCCATTCCTTCCTAGTCCCGCCACGAGGATCGCCATAATTGACGTACTCCCGAACCCCTCCGTGACGGTTATCTCTTTCCGCCACGTTAAATAAATTCATCGTCTTCGTCTTCCCGCGGTCTCGCCCCTTTGGAGCAATTTTTACTCACTGGTAAGGACCGTCACCATTATCTCCGCTGCCACGAGGGTGCGTTAACTTAAAACGTAGTATTTACACAAACCTTCTTGTTTTCAGGACACCTATTCAGGTCGCCCAACTCTGATTCTTGGATTGCTACCGGAACATGTGCCGCAATCCCTTGTGTTAATTCTGGTAAAATTGTAGCCTTCGTTATCTTTCCATTTTAGTCACACTAGCGGTCACTTCACGGCCTAAACTTTAAGTCACAACTTCCTTTAGCTCACGCCTTGATCGCCACTTATTTTAATTCATTAGTTTCAGTCTTCCTCTACTTTTCCTCTCACGAGCAAGTATATTATGCACGGCCAATAGCATTCACTTATTACCTTGATGGTCTGTCGTTGCCCATTTTAATCAATTCTTTTTCCTTTTTCCCTCCTAATTCTCCTTCCTCTTTTCCGTCTGTAATTAATGTATTAAGACATGGATTTAATGTCTAGAATTGCTCGTATACAGGCATGCAAATTTCTTATGTCCTGAAGATGATCCCATGAATTCCCCCTAGGGATCGAAACGTCGTTGACACCCTATATACCATATGCATGCAAATATTGTGAATTATATTGTGCAATGGTATTTCTATGTGATTGAAGTCTGTTAATTTTGTTAATTTTATGATATACAGACACATTCCCCTTGCCTGAAAAACTTCCCCACTTTATGTTGTCTGTCTATGGTTGTGAGTTGGACGCAGGTTGTGTCCCACTTGTAATTGTACATGTATTTTTTCTATGCACGTATTTAAATATTAAATGTCTGTCCGGCTGGACAAAGAACATATAGTCTATTTAGTATATGTTTATTTTCTGCCTTAATTTATAACTGTCTAGGGACCATTGTCTTTGGAAATTGTTCAAATACCGAAGGTCCCTTACGTACTGCCCTTTCGGTTCCCTTGTTGTTTAAAATAGCTCATTTTAATAGAGCACCAGTGTTGGCTGCCTATTTCCAAGTATCACCACAGTAAACATATCAAAACATTTTGTAACATACCCCTAACCCACCCTTCCCTGCCACCAGGGAAGTCAATCACGAAGAAAGCCTTACTGGGGCACAGAAATTCTTCACCTTACTGGCAGCTAATAGAAAAACCGGCATCCTTATAAGGAGGGGGGCAGGAGAGTACCACATGCTTCTGTAATGGCCGTCCCAGCACCTAAGGTAGTGGGAACACCGGGGAGGAGCTCGTTTTAAATCATTGTCTTATGCTAGTGTTCATCATCTTGGTGTGTGTATATAAGTAACAAAAAGGGCTTTTATCATCTTCTCCGTAGCGCTTCAAGTTCAGTAGCAAAGCTTCCCAGTATGTCATATTAGACTGCTTCCTCATGCCCCATCTCTCTTCCTAATGCAGAGCTTTGTTCTCTGCTTTGGACCAGTGGAGCCCAGCTGCCCTTTAGGCCTCCCAAGGGGGGGGTTACCTGCCGACTGCCAGCGTACGTCATACTACGTTTGTCTAGTAGCAATAGGAGATTTGTGAATCTCGTTGTTACTTTGGCTTTGGCAGGTCTGGAGTAGGTGCCTAGAAGGCAAGTCCTAGAAATAGGTACCTAGAAGGCAGTCCTCCAAGGTAGTTAAAGGAGGCCTACCTGTGACTGCTGTAATCACAGTCTGTACAGTGCTCCAGTATTCTCAGATGACCAGGCAGCTACACATGATGTGGCAAAAATCTGCAGGAGTGCAATGGCACCTAGTACAGTCAGTGCAAGCCTCCGGATATAGTCGTCCAATCTTTTGAAATGTGAGATTTATGAAAATGTTTAGCTGGATAAATCTGAATCAGGCATTTTTGGTGATTTTTCGCAGGTCGTCTAGTGCCCTCTACCATTCCTTATCATTAAAAACACACCACAGGACATCCTTCCAGAACTCTCTGAGGGGCTTTAAAGTTACATTGGCGTTGTTACGAATGGCTGCGGCACTCCTTTTAGCTTTCCACGAGCAGGATGGAAAAAGAAGGATTTCCTTCATGCTTGTGAAAAGCATCTCCAACCAATCCTTGAGCTGCTCTCATGTTGTGAAAGCAGCTCCAGGATTGGGGGGAGCAGGCTCACCCAGTGCTCATTTTGAGGCTGGAGGCCTGTGCCAGCAATCCCCAGGCTGTTTCACAGCCTTTAGTTTGCAGAGTCCATAGTTCGCATGTCGGGCTGGCCGTCGCAGGATGGCCGGCCAACCCGTCAAGCGCACTGTAGACCAATGCTGTAATCTGGCATTTGCAGGATTCAGCCCCGCCCCCACCCTCGCGAGGTACCCAGCGCGAGCCGGTGCGGTGGCAAATAAATAAAGTGGCATTGACATGCCATTTTATTTATTTGTGTTTGCCTGCTGCACTCACAGCAGGCGAGGCGACACTCCTGTGCTCCCGAGGAGAAGCCGTCCCTGCCTGAAGGTGACTCAATTATCTCTATGGACTACACACGGGTTATTGGATGGAAGACAAAACATCATGAAAAAGCAAAAAACGTAAGGAATTCGAGGTGAAGTGAAATATTTGAAATGTAAACAGGGTTCGCATCACTGGCAAGGATTGCCTCTTTAAGGGTTTTCACAAATTTTCGAGAAATCGATTGGTGTGTTTATCTGTAAAGCTAAGAACATGGATAATCAGCCTGATAAGGACCCATTTCAAAGTCAGCTTTTAATTTCTGTCAGTGGTGAGAACTACTGCCATTTAAAACTCTCCCTCTGCTACTCACTTGTGCACATAGGTGGTTACGCTTACCAGAAAACATACACACTCACTAGAGCTGCACTGTTTTTAGATCAATCCTACCAGACAGCACCAGCTATCTGGTTGCCAAACACGTATTGTGAGCCTAAAAAGAACATAGAGGGTCTTGCAGTCACCCATTACTTACCATTGGTTGTATTTACCTGCTTCCTACTCAATTTCTTGCCTTGTCCATCCTGCACCTGTCCCTCTCCTGGCTCATTGCCAATTTACTTCAGCAGTGTCCTTCCACTGCTCATGTGTATGGAAATCCTTCTTTATGTCTTAAGCACTCCACAAGAGTGCCTGTTTTTTTATCTGTCTCCCTAGTGTGCTTTTCGTCCCTCCTCTGCATGCCATGCTGCTCACAGCCATCAATGTGCTTCTCCCACAGCCCCTCAGTGATGCGCTCACTCTTGTATACTTCTAACCCCACGCTGCTTTCTCTGCCCGTGTGCTTCGGCCCCCTCTTCCATGATGCTCTCACTCCCCATGTTTGCATTTCTTCCCCTAGCACTGCAGTTTGCTCTCTCTCATCTATTTGCTTTTCTCTGTCCCCCAACTGAGCCCTCCTTATTGCTTCACCCTACCCAATGTGCTGTGTTTCTTATGGCCCAACCCCGGTCCCCATATTGCTTTCCCCAGCCTGCGCCCTAAGTGGTGTTTCTTACCCCAGTGTTGCTTCCGTTTGCACCCTCCATGTTGCTTCTCATACTGCCACCCACTTTAAAAAAAAACAATTTTGCAAATGTTTCTCTTTTTATTTACCAGTACAACTCAGATCACTATATAAAAAGGAAAAAATAACACCATTGTCATTTTATAGGTGTATGATGTGTGTTGTCCACATCTACACAATGACGCAAGAGGCCGCAAACTAATTTTTTTTAATACATTATTATTTAGTCATGCTGCTCAGCATTGGGAAAGCTATAAAGTATGGGAAAAAAATATTGGTTTTTCGTTGGAATTTCGTTTTGCGCGCTGCAACGCCAAATGCGATGCAGCGCGCGCAACGAAATTCGTTTTATTTATTTGTTTGTTTACTTACCTCTGTGCGGCCGTATTCCGTAGTTTACTACCCCCACCCTGCCCCTCCCCCGCCCCGCGTCACCGTCCGGCAGCACTCCCACCACGGGCCGCTACTGACTGCTGGTAATAAACATGATGTGTCACCACAATTACAGTCACTGTTTGAATGCAGCAAAATGGAAACATCTGATAAACACATGTACGGAAATGTTATGCTGTCAATAAATATGAAAGGTGTTCAATGCTTCCCATCTTAAAGCAAACTGGTACTCCACAAGAGAGATCTCAAATGTACCCTCTAACAGTTAAACTATGCCCAGCATTGCATACTCCTGTCTGAAGGTGCTCAAAATACATCACAGAACACGTGCAATACATATCTGAAAGTTTTCATCTCGTTGTAGAGCATTGAAACAAAATCCCTACTCCTCGTTGTCAGGACCCCACAAGTCTCACCTTCTGCTTGTGAAGTAATCTCGCAGGGAAGACATGAACAACCACCACCGTCTCCCACCTTACCCTAGAAATGGCGTATGTACTGACCAGGATGAAGATGGGGACCGGGGGAGGAAGTCCTAGAGGTATGGAAAGATATCCTTCCTGAAGACCTGATTGGTACACCCACTGGTGGTCACGGAATCCCTCTAGGAAACACTGTCTGTAAGGAGAAATATATGGGAAAACACTATCACCACTGATCTCACTCATACAGACTCATACACAGTAGTCAACAATGATCAGAGAATTGTATAGTCACCTGAGGTGTGGCACCATAACAGATAGAAAGGAGGATTCTTCACCGATAGGAAAGAAACAAGGCGCTCCTGCGCGTATTGCCAAACCAATGAACAAAGCAAGCGCTCCTGCGCGTACTTCCAAAGTAAAAAGAACAATGCAAGCGCTCCTGCGTGTACTGCCAAACTAATGAACCAAGCAAGCGCTCCTGCGCGTGTCCCTAATATACAAGCGCTCCTGCGCTTCTCCTAAGGTGCCATGGATTGGCTACACGCACCTGCGTGAGCCGTGATGAAAAGGGCAATGCAAGCGCTCCTGTGCGTGTCCCTACAACACCAAGCGCTCCTGCGCTTGTCCCTAGGGCACCAAGAAACGGCTACGCACACCAGCGCGAGCCGCAGAGAAAGAAACAAGCAAGCACTCCTGCGCTTGCCCCACAATGTCAGGAAAGGGCTACGCGCACCAGCGCGAGCCACGAAGAAAGTAACAAGCAAGCGCTCCTGCACTTGCCCCACAATGTCAGGAAAGGGCTACGCGCACCAGCGCGAGCCGCGAAGAAAGTAACAAGCAAGCGCTCCTGCGCTTGCCCCACGATGTCAGAAAAGGGCTACGCACACCACCGCGAGCTGCGAAGATAGTAACAAGCAAGCGCTCCTGCGCTTGAGGATGCAGAGAATACCTGAATGTGGCTTCTCGATGTGCCGAACGCACGGACTCAAGCGAGGCAATGACTTGAATCTGAAGCACTGCCTGGGCGGGCACCGCAGGCTGTTATGCGGTGTCCCCCGGAAGTGCAACACCGGCTGTTCTGGTGAATGCTTCCGGCGTAGGGAAGCTAGACCGCCAACCGGCATATCACATCCTGGCGCAACCAAGTGGCATGGGATTAATCCAGTGGACGCGCACCATACACAACTCGCCAGGCACGCCTGCTAGACGGGATCCATGACACTCGTATCATCAGAAATCAAACTCTGATTCTCAATATACCCCAGGCATGACTAAATATATATGTGATGCCTACACACAGAAACCTGTTTTTAACTTAGAATTTCATATTGTGATCTATGGCAGCCCCCATTATTACATTCTGCCTCTTACACCTACCTATGCATGTCGAAAGTGACTTACACTGCTAGCAAAGCCCTCCAGAATAGAATAGAAAGGTTTTTGTATAGCGCATGGCTACTCGGAAGCATCCCTGCGCTGTGCGGTCACTAGAGTAGGGCCTACCCTCTATGGAAAGAGCCAAGTTTTAAGTTGTTTACGAAAAGCTAGGTGGTCGGATTGTCTGCGCAGTTGCAGCAGCAGGCAGTTCCAAAGCTTGGGGGCATTGTACGCGAAGCGACGGACTCCACTTCTGGCCCTCCTGATCCTTGGGACCACTGCAAGATACATCTCGTCTGAGCGAAGGCTTCTATTAGCCTTATAGGGGTGGATCAGAGACTTGATAATAGGAGGACCATTTCCACCTAGTGACTTGTGGGCGATGCACAAGGCCTTAAAGTGATCCTTTCCTGCACCGGTAACCAATGGAGCATGCGTAGAGCCGGTTTAGCAGAACAACGTTTCTGGGTTCCCATGAGCAGTCTTGCCGCAGCGTTCTACACGGTCTGCAATTTTGAGATGACATGGTTGGGAGCGCCCAGATAAAGGGCATTACCATAATTTATTCTTGATAGGATGAGCGCTTGGACCAAAGTTTTTTTTGCCTGATCAGGAAGAAGTGGCAAGACTTTGCGAGTCATTCTTAACAGGGCATAGCAGAGCGCAGTGGATTTTCTGGCTTCGACTTTAAATGACAGCTCTTGGTCCAACCAGATACCCAGACTTTTTATCTCTGTTTTAGGGATGGGTGCTGATCCCATACAAGCTGGCCACATAGTGTTGGCTTTGAAATTTAGCTGGTTGCCAAGTATCATAAGCTCGGTTTTGTCACCGTTGAGTTTTAAGTGAGACAGACTCATCCACTTGGTGACTTCCTCAAGGCAGTGATGGAGATCCGGGGGAGTCTGGTTGGTCTGGGTCAAGGCCACCACCAGCTGGGTGTCATCAACGTAGGTGAGTATATGGATCCCAAAGGGGGCAACAGTCTCTGCCAGTGGTTGCATATAGACATTTTAAAAGGGTTGGGCTTAGTGATGAGCCCTGTGGCACTCCACACTTAAGTGGGACAGATTTAGATAGGGTGTCCCCTGAAAACACTTGAAAACACCTATCCTCCAGGAAGGATTGGAGCCAAGATAGCACCTTGCCAGATACTCCTAAATTCCTGAGACGGTGAACCAGGATCTGGTGGTTCACCGTGTCGAAGGCCGCACTAAGGTCAAGGAGTACTATGGCAGCTGTGCCTCCCAAGTCCAGAATCTTCCTTGCTTCCTCCACAACCGCCAATAAGGCGGTCTCGGTGCCTTGGCGTGGGCGGAAGCCCATTTGTGAGGGGTGGAGCAGATGGTTCGATTCAAGAAACGTGGAGAGAGTAAGGTTGACAATTTTCTCTGCAATTTTTCCGATTGCCGGGAGCAGCGAGATGGGACGATAGTTGCCCAAATCTGCCGGATTCAGGTTAGGCTTTTTAAGCAGGGCTTTTACCATAGCTTTCTTCCATTCGGGGGGGACAATCCCTAAAGAGAGGGACGAGTTGATCAGGCTGGTCATACTGGGAGCCACCGTAGACGCTGCTAACTTTAGAATATTAAGAGGTGCAGGGTCCAATGGTGACCCTGATTTTACCTTGATTAAGGTAGTTAGGAATGATTCCTGCGTCAGCGGTTCAAAGGTCTCCAAATTTTATTTATTTCCAGACTGGCCCGTGGCCATTGGCTGAGAGGAGTCATTGTCTTTTTGTGGGAGATGCTGAAGAATGTTGTTAACCTTAGTGGCAAAGAATTTTTTTTGCGATTAAAAAGGTTTCTCTGGAGGAGTTGGCTGCTCCGGAAATCTTTTCCGCATAGTAGGAAGCTTGAGCTCGTTTTATTTCCGTCTTATAATTTCCGATGGCTATCCTATATTCCTGTTTCTTAGCTACAGAGAAATCTATCCTCCATATCCTTTCTAGACGTTTGCATCTCTGTTTTTGTGCCCGCAGCTCAGGGGAGAACAATGCGGTCTTATTGCAGCCTACTTTCTTCTGGATTAATTTATGTGGAAGCACTGTGTTCAGTGATTGCTCGATCCAGTGTGTGAACTTCGGATAATCTGAGGTAGGATTAAGTTCTAAATGAGGTTCAGTATTTTCCATTACCCAAATTACCCAAATCCACTCCTCCAACGGGAGTTTGGACCAGGGTCGTGCCAGAGTACGATTTGAGTGTGGGTGCAGTACGGGGTTAGATGGGGCCCATCTTGTGGAGATTAGAAAATGGTCAGACCATGGTATTGGTAGGGGAGCTTTGGCTTTGAGGTCCATCAAGTTAGAGAAAGTTGGATCCAAAAGGTGGCCCTTGATGTTAGTTGCATGGGAGATCTTCTGATGGAGTTGACATGCCATCAGGTCTTGTGTTAATTCGGTCACTAATGATGCTGACGGATCGTCAAAGTGCAGATTGAAATCTCCCAGGAGAGTAAAGTTAGCCGAAGTGCTTGCTAGGGTCATAACAGACTCCATCTGGGATTTGCCAAATTGGCCTATTGACCCAGGCGGGCGGTAAATAAGAATCCCCGAGAATGACAGTGAGGGGGTAAATTCAATTGAAAAATGCACATTCTCACAGTCTGATAGTGGACTCTCTAGTAGTCTACAGATCAAGTGATCTTTGTAGATCATAGCAATCCCACCGCCCATCCCCGATATCCTATCTTTCCTCTTGATTAGATATCCAGGGGGGAGTGCTTGGACAGTGTCAGGTTCTGACCAAGAGTTACGCCATGTCTCTGTGAGGAACAAAACCTCCGGTTCAAGATCATTTAGCAGCATGTAAATCTCGGTCGTATGTTTGGGCAGGGATCTGCAATTAAGCAGGAGCAGCTGATAGGTGGGCCCCGTTGGGACCACGGGGGAGACCCGTGGGGAAGGTCTGAAGTCACAGTAACGGCACCTATCATGATACTCCTCCAAGGAGATGGTGCATACAGCTGGGACTTGGAGTCTTGTTTAGTTGCTTGAGCACAGAGCTGGAATAGGAGAGCCTTTCTGAGGGTCCAGATACAGGGTTTCTGGCCCCTGGACCCGGTTGGGCACAGACGGGTGCAGACGGGCTTGCCTTAGGCACGCCTTCGGCGCACCAGCGGCGCGGTCGCGCCATCTGGCGTATTTAAATTTAAGCCGTCAGCTGTGGGTCGGGTTCAGCAACTAGAACGCTGACCCGGCGCCAACCCAGCGTGATCCCTATTCACTAAATTCTCTCACTTCCCCCCGGAGCATTAACACAGCTCCACAACAGGATAATAGTGACAGATTAAAACCAGTTAAACGAGTGATAGCAGCAATTACAATTTTTTAAAATTCAATTTTTAAAATTCAAATTCAAATGAGGGAGGCGGCAGGCCTCTTAGCGCGATCCTGAGCAGGCCGGACCCCTCTAATGACCGATGCGCGGTCGCGCCATCTGGCGTATTTAAGCCGTCAGCTGTGCGTCGGGTTCAGCAACTAGAACGCTGACCCGGCGCCAACCTAGCGTGATCCCTATTCACTAAATTCCCTCACTTCCCCCCGGAGCATTAACACAGCTCCACAACAGGATAATAGTGACAGATTAAAACCAGTTAAACGAGTGATAGCAGCAATTACAATTTTTTCAAATTCAATTCAATTTTTAAAATTCAAATTCAAATGAGGGAGGCGGCAGGCCTCTTAGCGCGATCCTGAGCAGGTCGGACCCCTCTAATGACCTGCTCATTAGAGCAGAGGTCGGACCCCTCTAATTTCCTGTTTCTTGAAAAGCCATACCTCCCTGCCTCCTTCGGTCACTTTATTCCTGGGTGTTTTTATTCCTGTCTCAGCAGATATAGTACACATCAAGACAAAAGCCTAGGTAATCAGGTTTGGATGATGCTCATCCATTGGGGCAGTGATGTAGCAAGTGTTCCATTGGCCCCTTGCAAGAGAGAAGAAGGGTCACCTCTGCTTAGTTTGATAGCATAATACAGTCAAAATTGGGCCCAGCGGGCCAACCACAGTGCTGGGCCCTGGTGTCACTGCACCTGCTACACTATTAACAGTGTGTGTGTGTGTTTGTGTGTATGTGTGTGTGTGTGCGCGCCCATGTCCTAAAACTAAATAATGAAGGATGATCACGATTTGTTTTCTCATTACCTCACCTTCTTCTGCCTCACCTCTGAAAATCAGCATTCCCTTTCTATTTCTTTGAATTTTGATAGGACAGAGCAAGCCTTTTAGCTCTAGCTCCTGAATTTGGCAACTCGCTCCATTAAACTACAATCTGGTGTAAAATGGGCAGACGTATGTTGCCTGTATTCTCCAACATATTTGCAAGCCGTTTTAACAGGTTGACAGCCTTGTTTGAGCCAATACCCCTACAGCCTCAAACGAGTGGCCACTGAGGCAGCTGTAAGTCAGGCCTTGAGTTATGGCTGCTTCAGATAGGGCAAACAGAACAGAGAGTGCTAGGTCCTTTCCCTTGAACTGTGCAGGGTTCCACCTTCAAGCAATGCCTTTCCACAAACTCAAAGATTTAAAGATGTAAGGGTAAGCACTTGGCCAGCCCATACCTTTTCCTCCATCTTGCATCAGGTTTGGCTCTGAGCTAAATGAGGTGACTGAGGAGATCGGGGAGACGGAAAAGGCAAATACCCTTATTCAGTGATTCCCAACCTTATTGTCAAGAGTTACCTGCTCCCCCGTTGCCTTATCGTTCCAAGTTCTTAAGTTTTACTCTACTATTCCTCTATCCCTACATGTTTGCTACCACCTTGACTTTGATCTCTTGCTTAGTCCTGAAATCCCCCCTGGCCGTCGTCCTGTGCTCCCCGTCTTTACTTCTACACCCTTCTCCTTTTCTCTTTTTTTGTTTAAATTTCCATTAAGGTTGCAACACACTTCGAACAGAGGTGTGTGAACCTTACAGATGTCTCTTATGCCACCTTTTTTGCATTTTTTAAAACCTTTGCCAACTTTGGAATTTTATGACTTTGATTCATTCACAAACAGGTGAAACCTCCTGCAAAAGGAAGGCTGTGCAGGACAAACACTCACAAAACATAGTTTCTACAGGAACATTACTGCACAGAAAAAAGGTTTATGGGAAAGATCTCCCTATAAAAATGTTTTACTGTGGAATATATTCACAGGCAAAATTGTGAAAAGTTGATTGATGTCACAACTTTACAGTGTTGTCAACAATCGACCAGCCCCTCACGCAGAATTTCAATTACTCACACTTCTAGTTCTGAAGTGTCCAAAATTCAACATGAAGGTGATATAGTAAATATATAAAAAATACACATAAAGTCTGTAATGAAACGGTACATCAGTACATGAATTCAAAGTTTTGTTTTACTATGCAGTTGAACTGCATATCAGTTTGAGCGATTCACCGAAATGTAGTTTCTGAGAAGGCGTGATACATTAACATGTTTTTTCAAAGCTTCCTTTATTTCCTTGTTCCTCAGGCTTTAAATCATAGGGTTCAACATAGGCGTCAGGATATTGAACAGAACATAAACTAGTTTATCATGATCCAGAGAATAGCTCGATTTTGGTATTATATATATGAAGATGATAGTACCAGAGAAGATGAACAGGTGAGCAGCACAGGTAGAGAAGGCCTCTTTCCTCCCTTAGGCTGAACGGATTTTCAGAATTGCTATAATGATGCAGATATAGGATGTTAGAGTTAATAGAAATGTGCCCCATGCCACCAGTCCCCCAAGGACTAACATTTCTAGGACAGTAAAGTTGGAGTGGGAACAGGACAGCTTCAATAGTGGTGGGAGGTCACAAAAGAAGTGGTTGACTTTGTTGGAGACACAGTATGACAAGCTTACAACCAAGAGTGAGTGCCCAACAGGATACAGAAAAACATTTTTTCAGCTTGCAAAGGCCATATGGCGGCAGATGTGTGCGCTCAACACTTGCATGTAGCGCAGAGGGAAGCAGCTAGCCACATAGCGATCAAAGCTCATGACAGTCAGGAGGAAACATTCTGCACCACCCAGAACGTAGAAGAAATAGAGCTGCACAAAAAATCCAACCATGGAAATATTTTTCACCTCATCTAGGAGACAAGAGAGAATTTTGGGCACAGTAACAGTTGTAAAGCATAGATCCAACAAAGTTGCAGAGAAACAAGATGAATCATACAATGTTAATGTTACAAGGAGGATACTCCCAATGAGTATGATTGTGTATGTAAGGGAGAATGGAACTAAGAGTCCAATCTGCACCTGCCGATCGTCCGAAAAACCCATGAGGATAAACTCAGTCAACTTTGTCACGTTGATTTGGTCCATGCCTCAATGCCTTCTGCTCCTCTATCTGTAGGAAAACGTGGAGAATTTTACACATGAAGGCTATGAAGTTCAGTCCACGTTTCTATGTATCAATAACTTTATATTGTGATTTTTACCTCTTGTTAAAGCAGCTATTTACCCTCTTTTTCATCCTTTTCTCCTCCACCTCAATGCTTTCTCCACATCAATTATGACCAGCAGGCCCTTTCTGGCCTTCCCTTATAGCCACCATTCTTTACCATCCTCCCAAGACATTTTGGCCACTCTGTTCATGTGATATCCCTATGCATTACCATGCGTCTATTTCTCCTTCATGCATGTCATCATTGTGTTCCTGACAACGAAAGTCATTTGTTAGAAATGGGGGTCTCTAGTTGGCAGAGGTAGGTACCTTTGTCCAAATAGGGACCCTTGCTTCTAGTCAGGGAAAGGGGGATACATTTCTAAAATAACCCCTGCTCACCCCCTTGGTAGCTTGGCATGAGCAGACAGGCTTATCTCAGAGGCAGTGTGTAAAGCATTTGTGAACACATACAGTAATACAGTGAAAATACTACAAATGGACACCACACCAGTTTAGAAAAATAAGTAATCTTTATCTAAACCAAACAAGACCAAACGACAAAAATCCACAATACAGTATTAAAAATAATGCTTTCAAATGGGAGAAATAGTTCAGTTCAATGCAAGTTGTAAATGCAACACTTTTCTCACAAATTACCTTGAAGGCGTCACGCAAAACAAACAAAATGGCCATAGGGAAGGTGATGCGTCGGTTCCTTACACACAGGGAAGGTAATGCGTCGGTTCCTTGCTTCGGGGGCGGTGATGCATCGGTTCCTTACTGCAGGTGTGGTGCAGCGGCCAGGGCAGCTGATTTTGGAGCACAGGGCTCACGGTTCGATCCCCGGCTCCGGCGGCAGCTCAGCTCAGCACCATGTGACTCTGGGCAATAGCTCACTTAATTTCCACGACGGCCCCCAGCGCCTTGAGACCCGTAAGGGTGAGTAGTTTGTGCTTTACAAATACGGATTTACATTTACAGCGCAGGGGAGGTGATGCGTTGCTTCCGTACCGGAGAGGAGGTGATGCGTCGTTTTCTTACTGCGTGGGGAGTTGATGCATCTGTTTCTTACTGCGTCCCCCAACGATGCGACAGTCTTAGCGCCTCGATGCGATGCGTCGATCCGGTACGATGCGTGGCTTCATGCAGCCGCACAGCAGGCTTGTGTCGGGGTCGGTGCGGTGATCTCGGACTTCGGAGATCGTTGCACCCGATGCGTCGTGCTGCGATTTCTCGAGCCGCGGCAGGCGCTGCAACGGTTTCTTCGGCAATGCGTCGGAAAACAGGTACGGATGTGACACGCTTCTTCGATGCTGCGTCGATCTTCCAGCTCCCAGCGACAAACAGTCTCTAGAGGTCCTAAACAGCAGCAGACACCTCTATGCAGGTTGGAATCCCCAGCAAGGGAATTCAGGGAAGCTGGTGGTCAAGTCTTTGTGTCCCTGAGACTTCAGAACAGGAGGCAAGCTCAGTTTCAAGCCCTTGGCGATCTTTTCTTCAAGCAGGTGACAAAGCAAACAGCAAAGTCCTTTTTCTCCTTTCCTTGGCAGCAAGCAGCCACTGCAGGCCAACCCCAGACAGCAAACAGCACAGGGGCCGTATTCCTTCTCAGCTTATCCGGCTCTTCTCCTTGGCAAAGGTTCCTCTTGATTTCCCAGAAGTGATCTAAAAGTCTGGGGTCTGGGCCCCTCTTTTTATACACCAAAATCCTTTGTTCTCTGAAGGCAGAGAGTGTCTGTATCCAGCCAAAACCAGTTCTGTGGGGCACTTTGCAAGTGCACAACAACCTCCATTGTCAGTGTGAGCCCTGGCTCCAGACACACCACAGGGGGTGGAGCCGTTCATTGTGGAAGGCAGGCACAGCCTTATTCAGGTGAAGGTGCTACTCCTCTTACCACTCCAAATGCAGACCAGGCCTATTCAGCCCAGCCCTGACTCATCAGACTTCTGGAGCCGCTGTCCCTTTCCAGCACCTGTCATCCAAAAGCCAGTAATGCAATACACAAACCTAGCAGAGGCACACTGGATGGTTAGGCAAAAAAATACCTACTTTCTAAAAGTGCTATTTTCAAACACAGAATGTAAAAATAATACTCAGTAAAAGTGCACTTTAACATTCTGAGTTCAGGCATACTAAACTTTACTTTTACAACTTGTTCCTAGGGTAAGTTATGTTTATAAGAAGTTATAAACAAACTCCCCATTCTGTCCTATGGGAACAGATAGCCTTGCAATAGTGAAAAACAAAATTGGCAGTATATTACTATCAGGACATACCAGACACATCAGGGCATGCCCTACCTTTCACATACAATGCACCCTGCCCACAGGGGTATCTTGGGCCTACCTTAGGGGTGACTAATATGTAGAAAAGGGAAGGTTTAGGGACTGGCAAGTGGGTGCACTTGCCAAGTCGACATGGCAGTCCCAGACTGCACACAGGCTCTGCAATGGCAGGCCTGAGTCACATTTTACAAGCTGCTTCTGTGGGTGGCACAATCAGTGCTGCAAGCCCACCGGCAGAATTTGATTTACAGGCCCTGGGCACACATAGTGCACTGCACTAGGGTCTGACAAGTAAATCAAATATGCCAATCATGGAATCACCAATCCATAAACACAATTTACACAGAGAGCATATGCACTTTAGCACTGATCAGCAGTGGTAAAGTGCCCAGAGTCATAAAACCACCAACAACAGATCAGAAAAAATACAGGAGGAAGGCAAAAAGTTCTGGGATGACCCTGCAAAAAGGTCCAAGTCCAACATCATTCTAGATCAAACTATCACAAGAAATAAAAGCTATTGTTAACCATCCTACTGTATCCTATATTACTGCGACTACTGGTATTACCTGCAACAAACGTATCCCACAAATGGCTACTTTAATAGGTGATACTAATGTAACAGCGTGGAAAGGACCATTAAACTGAGTCAACCAACATTACCTACTGGCAGGTATCTAACAGTAAAGTAGCCTCCATCCACATTGTGATTACTGCATGTTGGGATGGCCACTTCAAGAGCTCTGAGTGTTGCTGTAGATTCCCGCAGTCCTCTGGTGAATCATCACTGCACATTTTCATAGCAGTGTTTTCACTTTTCATAATTTGATTACCTTGATTTCATGAGTGCAAGTAGAGCCACAGAAGCTGACAATAGTGAACACATCAGAGGTCAAGTTCTGTGCATCTGCATGACTATGCCTTTCCATGCAAATCTTGTGTTTGACTAATCAGTCCACCAGTCGGTTCACCTCCCGTTTTGGAAAATGCTTCTAAAAAATCTGAAAAGTTCATTAAAAAGTCAATAATTTTCACAAAATTTGCTAAGCTAAAACAAAATGAGAAACAGTAGGATTTTGCTGGAGAAAAACTTAAACAAAACCTACTTTTAGCAGGAAAATGCTGGTGAGAATAAATTCTGCAAAAAAGTTTTTACCAGGGAAATTAATTCCAAGCAAATGAGAGAGAAATACACAACCTTTACTTCTTTTAGAGGTGTAAAGTTGTGTACTTCACCAAACGTTTAAGCTAAAATCATAATTTAGTCCACCTCTTGACTAAACCAGCACCTTAATGACGGACACTCAGTAGGAGGCATAAGTCAATCTCCTTTAGACGAGAGTGAATTGCACATGACTATTTGCAGTGGATTATACCCAAGCTACCACACTAGACACTTGTCACCTGCCACAAGACTCTGACTATCTGCAGTGTGGAGCCACACCCCATCCTCTCTCCAAACCACATCATCCCATCACTAGGCTAGAAAGACTGAACCAGTGCTTTCCTACATTGTTGTCCAGAGAGGTTCGATGAAGAATCTGTTGGCTATTTACACAAGATCACCCCAGCTGGATTAATATCTGGTAGTAAAGATGATTACACTCAAATGCTTTCCATTCCTGCAGTCTGGCCAGTTCCTGGATATCCTGGAGAACAAATACAACATGGGACAGGTAGTGAAGGCATGGAGTTAGCAAATGACTTACAGATCACTAATTAAATCGATCAAACACTAAAGCTGAGTCTTCACAGTATCACTCATGGAAAACCACTTGCAATGCTGAGCAATCCAAATTACTGCTCAACAAATCTAGTAACATTGTATGCAAGGCAGTCATGAAACTCTTTGAAATTATCATCATCATCCTTATCTAGTTTTGTTTATTTCCTTATTATTTTAAACTCCTAACAACAATCACGAAAAAAATATCTATCATCATTGGTATATTTACTTTTTTTAATCAAAACAAAGATTATAACAATGCAATAAGATATTTGTTATGTTTTACCTAAAAAATATTGCCACTTGTGCTATAAAGCTGTAGGTTACACATTGCTTTCAGGACAATAAAAGAAAGTATGTGCTTAGCTGACCAGCAAAATCATCCCTCTTAACCAAAGGAATGTTGGCCTTGCGAAAGGTGATCACTAGCACACAATGTGATCACTAGCACACTCTCACTAAGCAACTCGTGCTGTACTGAGCTTACCATGATTCCCTATACAGACAGGTCTATTTAATGGGAACAATTACTGCATATTCACATATGGATTACTAACAAGAACCAGCCACAAGGAAGATTTACTCTATTTAAAATAAGTTGCCTTACTCTAGCACATCTTCCTCCCCCAAACCCACTTCGCCTACATAACCCCATAAGTAATAGAAATGTCCCTTTGGTTTAGGTAAGCAACACCGGTATCTCGTCCTGAAGACACCCCAAATAAGTAAAAGTTGAAACATGTCATTTCCCTCCAGGGTAAAATGACTAAAAAAAAACAGTCACCCTGTTTTGTATGTTGCCCCTCATTCATGAGACTTTGACGAGGGTTGGGTCCTCATCTTTGCACACATTACAACTGGGGTGGAACAATCAACAACATCAAAAAGGCATTATTTTGCTTATATATATCGCCTCAGCTGGGCTTCCACCACTGGGAGCGAGATGGAACAGTTGTAAAGCGGCTGGTGTTAGTGTTTGGTGATTGGCATATGATTAAGGCACACATGCCGAAACGCGTCATGCCTCCTGTTGCTGCATTAAAGCTGGTCTTATTGGTCCCCCGCTGTGTCCCTCCGGTTCTTTCCTTGGTGGGGAGGAATCTCTTTTGGATATATATATATATTTATTCCAACTAACCGCGCAACAAAATGCAACGCACACTCCTTCCCTGCTCGTTCGAGGAAAGTGAAGAGGTTATATATATATATATATATAGTCCTATAAACTTTGGTAAACTTTGGACTGCTGGCACAACCAATGTCCTGTTGCCTTTTCGCAAAAAAAAATATTAAGTGATTTTTACTATAACCATTTCCAAAAATAACCCACACTGTTTTGAGCACTACACTGCTAAAGGGTCTTTATGAATTCCTGTATGTTATTTGAAAAGTTATTGACTTGAAGCACTTTTTGAGAACCTGCATTTCTGAGCAAATGGTTAATGGTGCTTCTGCATAAAGTTATGTAAAAATACATTGAATTAAAAAAAATGCAGAACTGTTGTTTTACTGGATCAACCTCATTCATTCTCTTTATTGCATAAGAACACGTAAATGTAAAGCGGAGGAGGTACTTTTTCACTGTATATAGTGGATATTAATTTGACGTACAGGCCCATAAAATTGTCTCCAACTTTACTCTTGATATTTGTCTCTTTTCAAGCTTCACTGTCCTTGCTTATTTTAAATAGAAGGCACTACACACTCTCCCTACTTTTCAGTAGGTCTACAATGTGCCTTCACAGTGTGTGAAGGTGGGCATGCTGCTAGAAGTCAGCTTCTTGTGACCGAAGGTGCAGGACAGGCCCTTAACTGTCCTCTCTTGCCTCCCCCGTTCCGCCAGCAGTGGCTGCTCCTCCGCTAAGGCAGAGGAGCGTCGACCCACTGCTTTGCAGCAGTGGAAACATGCATTTGCAATGCAATAGGTCCCGCATTCACGCAAGCTATTGGCATTGTAAATGACAATGCCTTTTATTTATGTTCTGGGTTTTAAAATATAAATAAAAGGCATTGTCATTTACAATACTAAAAGCTTAAACTCTCGCAAATGCGAGACCTATTGCATTGCAGTAAAGGGCCTTCTTGACCACTTGTTAGATTGGAAATATTAGAGGAAGAGACCGGCCTGCGACGTCTTCAAAGTAGTGATAAATAGCGCAGTGAAGAAGATGTGTAAGTGTTGTAAATTACACAGACACAAAGGGGCCGATTCCGATCTCGGTCGGAGGCGCACCCAATACCATTCGGTCGGGAAAAAGCCATGCGAAAGCCTGTTTCCTGACCGATCCGTACAACACACCGAACGAGTAAGTACGATGCGCACAACAGCAAAGAATCCGGCCGAGCCGTACTCACCCGAACCAGGTCCTGTTCTCCGACCGAGGCGAATCCGGAAACGCCGAATCGAGTCGCACGGAAGGAAAAATGCAGCCCCGTCCGGCCGGACAAGTACGATGCGCTTTCCGTACGCGCCGAACCCGTCGCTACGCACGGCACGTCAAAGCATCCGGGAGAGGCGCACATAAGCTCCGATTCGCGCCACAACACGATCCACAGCTCCGAGACGAACACGGCAGCAACGAGGACGACGCGAGAGCGACGAGGACGAGGCGAGCGGCGAGGACGACGCGAAGCAACGAGAAGGACGAACGACACGAACCAACCATGAATCCCTTCGTCCCGATCATACCAATATTCTACATATACTACCGGAACAGGCACGGACGCGTACGGCGCAGAAGGTAAGCCAGACACCAACCACAAAACACATACAACACGTACACGACACATCACACACACACACAGGGATGCAGAATATACTTACACCAGCAACAGCAGCACCATAGGGGCGGGATGCCCATCACCAATGCCACATATGCACACAGGGGCCTGAATGCGCACCACCACCCCTACCCAGGGGGCAGGATGCCTACCACCACTACCACCCTTACCCAGGGGGCAGGATGCCTACCACTACTACCACCCTCACCCAGGGGGGCAGGATGCCTACCACTACTACCACCCTTAGCCAGGGGGGCAGGATGCCTACCACTACTACCACCCTCACCCAGGGGGGCAGGATGCCTACCACTACTACCACCCTCACCCAGGGGGGCAGGATGCCTACCACTACTACCACCCTCACCCAGGGTGGGCTGGATGCCTACCACTAGTACCACCCTCACCCAGGGGGGCAGGATGCCTACCACTACTACCACCCTCACCCAGGGGGGCAGGATGCCTACCACTGCTACCACCCTCACCCAGGGGGGCAGGATGCCTACCACTACTACCACCCTCAGCCAGGGGGGCAGGATGCCTACCACTACTACCACCCTCACCCAGGGGGGCAGGATGCCTACCACTACTACCACCCTCACCCAGGGGGGCAGGATGCCTACCACTACCACCACCCTTAGCCAGGGGGGCTGGATGCCTGCCACTACTACCACCCTCAGCCAGGGGGGCAGGATGCCTACCACTACTACCACCCTCACCCAGGGGGGCAGGATGCCTACCACTACTACCACCCTCACCCAGGGGGGCAGGATGCCTACCACTACTACCACCCTCACCCAGGGTGGGCTGGATGCCTACCACTAGTACCACCCTCACCCAGGGGGGCAGGGTGCCTACCACTACTACCACCCTCACCCAGGGGGGCAGGATGCCTACCACTACTACCACCCTTAGCCAGGGGGCAGGATGCCTACCACTACTACCACCCTCACCCAGGGGGGCAGGATGCCTACCACTACTACCACCCTTAGCCAGGGGGGCAGGATGCCTACCACTACTACCACCCTCACCCAGGGGGGTAGGATGCCTACCACTACCACCACCCTTAGCCAGGGGGGCTGGATGCCTACCACTACTACCACCCTTAGCCAGGGGGGCAGGATGCCTACCACTACTACCACCCTCACCCAGGGGGGCAGAATGCCTACCACTACCACCACCCTCACCCAGGGGGGCAGGATGCCTACCACTACTACCACCCTCACCCAGGGGGGCAGGATGCCTACCACTACTACCACCCTTAGCCAGGGGGGCAGGATGCCTACCACTACTACCACCCTCACCCAGGGGGGCAGGATGCCTACCACTACTACCACCCTCACCCAGGGGGGCAGAATGCCTACCACTACCACCACCCTTAGCCAGGGGGCTGGATGCCTACCACTACTACCACCCTCACCCAGGGTGGGCTGGATGCCTACCACTAGTACCACCCTCACCCAGGGGGGCAGGATGCCTACCACTACTACCACCCTCACCCAGGGTGGGCTGGATGCCTACCACTACTACCACCCTCACCCAGGGGGGCAGGATGCCTACCACTACTACCACCCTTAGCCAGGGGGCAGGATGCCTACCACTACTACCACCCTCACCCAGGGGGGCAGGATGCCTACCACTACTACCACCCTCACCCAGGGTGGGCTGGATGCCTACCACTAGTACCACCCTCACCCAGGGGGTCAGGATGCCTACCACTACTACCACCCTCACCCAGGGGGGCAGGATGCCTACCACTACTACCACCCTCACCCAGGGGGCAGGATGCCTTCCACTACTACCACCCTCACCCAGGGTGGGCTGGATGCCTACCACTAGTACCACCCTCACCCAGGGGGGCAGGATGCCTACCACTACTACCACCCTCACCCAGGGGGGCAGGATGCCTACCACTACTACCACCCTTAGCCAGGGGGGCAGGATGCCTACCACTACTACCACCCTCACCCAGGGGGGCAGGATGCCTACCACTACTACCACCCTTAGCCAGGGGGGCAGGATGCCTACCACTACTACCACCCTCACCCAGGGGGGCAGGATGCCTACCACTACTACCACCCTCACCCAGGGGGGCAGGATGCCTACCACTACTACCACCCTTAGCCAGGGGGCTGGATGCCTACCACTACTACCACCCTTAGCCAGGGGGGCAGTATGCCTACCACTACTACCACCCTCACCCAGGGGGGCAGGATGCCTACCACTACTACCACCCTTAGCCAGGGGGGCAGGATGCCTACCACTACTACCACCCTCACCCAGGGGGGCAGGATGCCTACCACCACTACCACCCCCACCCATAGGATGGACAATGCATGACACAACCAGCACACCACAACCTAGGGAATGCAAGAAGAAGACATCCCCCAACACCATGACAAGCGTGTGTAGACTGTGTCAAATGCCTACAACACCGAACATGACTTCGAACATACAATGTGACCCCCGAGCACATGTGCCACACAAATATGTGTGTGGCACACACAACGCAAGCAGGCCATGACCATTGTGGCAATGGGGTCCAAACCCCCATCATCACAGTAACCAAAAGGTAAGTGTGGGGTCCATAGCTGCAGCACATTTTGAACATTGTGGCAATGGGGTCCAAACCCCCATCATCACAGTGACCAAAAGGCAAGTGTGGGGTCCATAGCTGCAGCACATTTTGAACATTGTGGCAATGGGGTCCAAACCCCCATCAACACAGTGACCAAAAGGCAAGTGTGGGGTCCATAGCTGCAGCACATTTTGAACATTGTGGCAATGGGGTCCAAACCCCCATCATCACAGTGACCAAAAGGCAAGTGTGGGGTCCATAGCTGCAGCACATTTTGAACATTGTGGCAATGGGGTCCAAACCCCCATCATCACAGTGACCAAAAGGCAAGTGTGGGGTCCATAGCTGCAGCACATTTTGAACATTGTGGCAATGGGGTCCAAACCCCCATCATCACAGTGACCAAAAGGTAAGTGTTGACAAAGTAAGAGGTGCAACTGCCAAACTGCATGGATGATTCCTGGTCACAGAACAACAAACACATCAGTGGCAAAGTAGTGTATGTGTCCCATTGCAACATAAATTGGGGGAGCCAAATCCTGCAGTGCAAATAAGACATAACTTTGGCCATGTGCAGGCAAACAACACCCATGGGGGCTGACACCGTCAACAATCATCAATGACAGAATGACAGAAGTGACCATCCGAATGCAGACCCACATATTTGCACCAATGGGCACACACATGCAGATACCCTGTGGAGACTGCAGATGTGAGGCGAACAGATACCATACCATGGCAGCAATGGGACACACAATCAACAATTAGCACCAAATGAGGGCTCCCGTCCCATCAGCCTGGTCATGGAAGTGCCAACGGAATCATCAGCACAGATCCAACACACTTGTATAGCAATGTTGCACTGACAACACAGATGAGTCCTTCCCCATTGATGCCCAAACCTGCATGTTCACTGGAGATGTCCACACGGTCAGGGAAGTAGACGAATAGAACAATGGCAGGCACAACAGATGTGTAGGGGTGGAAGCCACAGATGTGAAATTGCCAATCTAAGTAGGAAATCCCATTGCCAAATACTGAACACATGACACCCTCAGATGCTGCTATGGATGACATGGATACACCACAGGATAGGACACATTCCCCCTGGACCACATGGGTTCCTGCACAGTAACACTTCATTATCATGAGACCAAATATCACCATCACTGCAGCAAGGGCATGGTTAGCATCATCAACATCATGTACATCAGAAGCAAAAGCACTAGAGAACAGAAAGTTGCTTTATTCAGCATATGTGGCATTAAAAGTAGAAGTCCGGTAGAACATAAACAAAGGCCAATGGCCAGTCCATCAACAAAGTCACAAGTGGGTGACAGTGGCAGATGCCACCCTACACATGCCTGCACAAAACCAGGGACAATCCACTAGGAGGGGCAACCGGGGGGGTAGGCCAGGCACCGCAGGGACAGGATCAGGGCTCACCAGGAGGAAGCAGGGAAGCGGTGGTGGGTGCTGAAGAGCCACTGACAACTGCAGTGGAGGTGTCTGACATGGTGTGTGCCGGCACAACTGGGGGGCATGGCTCAGATGTTGTGGGTGCCGGCACGACTGCAGTGGACCCTGCAGATGGAGTGGACAGGTCCGCCACTGCAGTGCCCAAGTCAGACAGGGTGGTAGTGGACTCCACTGCAATGCCTACCACCAGGGGAGGAGAATGGGGAACAGGCAAGGTGGGCTGGACAGAGGGGAGGACACCCTCACCACATCAGTGGCACAGACAAGCGCAGCGGGGTGTGGTGCCGGGAGAGCAAGTGGCAGGGGGAGAAGGCCGGAGCCTCTTGGGGATGGTATATCTGTGGGTGGGGGAACCTGGGGCAGGGTGTGGTGGGGGCACCTGTGGAGTGGGGGCCTGAGGGATGGAGGAAGGAGACCTGGTGCTTGAGCTGCAGGGCGGCAGCGGGGTCTTGCTCTTAGCACTCCGGGGGACTTGCGGGTGGGGGCCTCAGTCTGTCTGCGCCTGGGGGAGGGTGTCCGGGGGCGAGGGCACTCTGCTCCATGTGGGGGGCTTCCTCTTCCCCCTGGATGCTGGGGCAGCTGGATCGGAGGGGAAGAGGCCGAGGTCACTGAGGAAGAGGCGCTGGGTCTTTGGGGTAGCAGGTGAGGCAAGGGAGGGTGCTTTGGAGGGAGAGGCAACTGAGGACTGTGCAGTGCCCGTGGATGCGTGTGTGTGTACCAGGGCCCCATCCCCTGTGAGTCTGGTTTCAGTCCCCTGACTGTGCGTGCGTGTGCGTTTAGTTTGTGGCGTGTGTGTCTGTGTGCTGGATGTGTGTGTGCTGGTGTGTGCCTGTGCCGGTGTGTGTGTGCTTGGGACGGGTAAGGTGCTGGGGAGTGTGGATGGAGCAGAGGCAGGAGGGGTGAGGGACTGTCTGAGGAGGGACACTGCTGCCGTCAGGGAGGAGTCCATGGACCTGTTGCCCCTCTGTAGGTCAGACATGCCCGATGAGATGCCCTCCATGAACGACACCAGCTGAGTCAACAGTGCGGTGTGCGCATGGAGGACACTCAGCATGGCTGTCTGCCCTACATGGAGCTGGCGAAGGAGGTACACAGACTCCTCACTCAGGGCAGCAGGGGACACAGGGGCAGGGGGTGCGGTGTCTGGGCCAAAGGAGACACGCTCCCGAACATGGGAGCCTCCACGGACCTGGGGAATGGGAGCCAATGGGAGGGCGGTGGTGGTGCTGGTGGTGGCGGGGACAGCAACACTAGCTGGGGTGTGGTGGATGCTGACACCCGCCTCCACAAGGGAGTCATCCTCCGAGTTGCTCTGGTCCTCAGCTGAGGTGGATGGTGCTGAGGACTCCTCGGTGTGGCTCCCCTCGCCCTCCGTGCCACTGGGTCCCTCCGACCACTCCTCGGCTGCTGACCCAGTCTGGCTCTCTGGCTCCTCCTGGTCCGTGGAGCTGTCCCCTTCCGTGGCCATGGATGTATCTGCAAACAATGGGGAAACAGACAGACATCAGTCACCTGCACCAAACGCACACACCACTGTGAGCACAGCACATTACAGAGCAAGCCCTGGCATCATTAGTTGTACATTGCTAAAAGTGCCCTAACTGAACAGGAGAAGCCAATTGTCAGTCTGATGCCAAGCATGGCACTCACATCCCACATGGCCTTGCACCCATCTGTCTGGTGTCTGTTGGATTGCAACACCCCAGTGTGGACACATGCACCAAGTACACAGTAGTTGGACAGTGCAGAGGACACGGTGTGGACACATCACAGCTCTTGCCACTGAGTCAGTACAGGTTTCCGGATGAAAGGGATGCCCAGAGTCAAATAGGAAATGCATGTGATGCATACCAGCGACAGACACCATGATGCACCCATGTCCTGATAGCCAGCGCCACTATGGTGTGCATGTAGCACATGTCACTCCCCTGCAGGACCACCAATAAGTTGACACATGCCATGGCAGAGGCATGACTGCTAAGTCATACATCACTGTCTCAGTGATGTATGACTTGGCAGCCAGACAACAACACTATGCACTGTGTCACAATAGTAGGTCATGGGGATTGCAAGTCCTGGAGCTGCACAGGTGCACATGTACATCCCGCACACAACACATCATCTTAACCCTCATCTGTCCAGGTCACACCTATTGGACATATGGGAGACCTGTGACACTACCCTCGGAACCTGAGCCCCTCACAATTTGCTGTGAATGGGGAACAGATGCCTGAACTTCACATTCGCATACCCCAGTCTGCACGGGCAGCTGATCAAACACCTATGTGACACACAAGTATCGTCTCCTATGGTCACATCTCCAGGGGCATGCTGAGCCCCTACCAAGAAACACCCCAGCAGTCCTGGCAACTAATCCACAGCACACTGACACAGAGGCAGACACCTGAGGGGTCAAATCACTGTGCACAATGTGTCAGCTGATACACGGGAGTGGGAGTACAGAGTGCATTGCATGGCCTGGAGTAGGCATGACTGTCCTGCTCCACATGAATGAGGGATGTGCCCTGGACAGTGGATAGCTGGCTATGTATGTGTGACACACGTAATCTGCACACTCCTGGGGCCCAAACATTGTTCCCACCCGCTGCATGGGCGTGTGCCACATACCCCAGGCACATGTGGTGGCTCAGCTCAGCAAGTGGACCGCATATCAAAGCAACACGCAGATCACATGTCCAAACCCAGGCGTTGTGTGAACAATGGACCCACCCATGATGCCCACAACAGAGTTAGGGAAACAGATGCTGTCCCCCACCTTTAGTGAAGCAAACTGCAAGGACACAGTCCCAAGTGACACAATTCCCTGAATGTAAGGGCCACACCTGGGTATCAGATGAGCAGTGGGCAGTGCACAATAGAGGGACATGGCTCCTGGACAACATGACTGCTGCACTGTGGCAGTTGAACCAGGCCAGAGGAGGGCACAAAGCATGTAATACAGAGTTCACAGTGCAGTCTTTGACTCACCCCCTCCTTGCTGCTGTCTGGCCTTCAGCTGCCCATCCAGGTCTGGAAACACCACCGCCAGGATCTGGAGCATGTGGGGGTCAGGGTCCGTGTTCCGCCCCTCCTGCGAGGAGGCGACAGCTTCAGCTGGACCCGTGCAATCCTCCGGGTCCAGCCCCGAAGGTCCTGCCACCTCTTCTGGCAGTTGCGGATCCGGCGCTTGTAGACCCCCACGGACCGGACAGCCCAGACGATGTCCTTCCAGATTTCCTGCTTCCGATGGGCATTAACCTGTCAGGATGACAAAGTGAAAAGGCCATTACCACACATGCAACATATCCGTGCATGACACAGTTGTATATACATGTCTCAATCACAGGGGCACATGATGTACACAGGCAGTGCAAAGCTGACCATGGACAGTTTGCCAGACGTCACTACATGGTATCATTGCATGGGAAGTAAAACCATGTTCAAATGCACTGTCACTGCACCATACCTGTCCAGTGCAAGTCACTACACACTATGGGGGGTGACAACTACTCAGTGAGCCTGCTAGCCAGTGGCGTGCAGACTCTCAGCCTTGCTAGTCACACAAAATGCACATTCAGAAAGGCAGTGCACAGAACACTCACCTGCTCCCCTGGTGTCCCATACAGCTTGCTGTACTGTGGAAGTAGGCTGTCCAGCAGGGCCTGGTTCTCTTCAAGGCTGAAGGCTGGGGCTCTCTCCACAGTACGTGCCATTGCAGGGTCCAGAGGGGCAGAGACAGCAGCAGTGCAGTGGCAGATGTCGTCCTGGAGCATGTAGTGCAGGCAAGTGAGCTCTCAGGGGAACAGCCAGCAATATATATGTGCTGGAGAGGCAGATACTGTCCCTTGTGTCCAAAGTGATAGGTCCAAGTGGTTTGCATCTTCTGAATCTGGCCAATCCATGGAATAGCAGCACCAAAACACGCCCACAGCATCCTTCAAATCCTCAACTTCATGACATACATGATTTTGCAACATTGTTGTGGGTGACCAACTGAATTTCCAGCAACCGACTCGTTCGAAATTCGAAAACGCGTCCGTTGCCAGGCAAGCCCATTGTCAATGGGTGCGCACCGATCGGTCCATTGCGGTACAACGCGCACAGGGGTACAACGCGTACCCGCACACATTGAATGCAATGGGCCGGCCGGAGGCACCGATTGGTCCATTGCAGTTCAACGCGCACAGGGGTACAACGCGTACCCGCACACATTGAATGCAATGGGCCGGCCGGAGGCACCGATCGGTCCATTGCGGTACAACGCATCACTGTACATGTGACTGGCATATGTCAGCATGCCTGTCTCAGATGGACATATGCCAGCCACAGATAGCTCCCAGGGAGTGAGGGGCACACCTACATCACGACAGCCTGTCCAAACTTTATCATAAGGCATGTAAGGATGCATTTCCTATTGTGTGTATGTTGGTGTACATGTTGTCCTGTGGGTGTCACCTGTGGGCAGCCACCCCCAGGCTGTGCACGTGTTCATGGGGACAGGATCCTGGGTGTTACGTGTACATGACCACTGTGATGTGCAACTGTTCATATCTGTGCATGTGCCATGGTCACATTTCACAGTGGTGTATGTGTATGTCATGTCACATACCCCGTGAGTCCCATGTGGGACGGTATGTTTGAGCCAGGGTGTCCCAGTGGCACAATAGTGATGGTCCTCCACTGTCTTTGTGCATGTAGTGTTTACAATGTCTCTGATTTCATGTGCACAATGGGAGACAGTCTCCACATCCACGTTGTGTGTGCATGGACTCTGATGTTGTGCGTGTGTGTCACAGACGTCCATGTCTGTCCTGCCGTGGCAAGTGGGGCCACTACCTGTGGGGGTCATGGTTGTTTTGCTGTGGTGTATACATGATACTCCATGTAATGCCAGTGTCCATGTGGCATTACAGGGTCCCTGGGAATGTACCTGTCGTTGAGCTGTGGTGCCTGGGGCACATCTGTCCTCACATGTCACTGTGGGGGTTATTGTGACACGGCAGCAGGAGATGGGAACTGTGACACGGCCTCATGATATCCAATGGGCCAACCTGGGACTAATTGATGCCACCTGTTGGACCGTGTTGACAGATGTTGGCCATGTATGTACCATACATGTCCTTCCGGTACTGCACACTTCATGTAGTTGTGCCTCATAATGATGTATGTTGGGATCTTGAGTGTGTTCAATGCCGCATATGTGGGGTGACTGACAATCTTGCTTACTTCTCCTCTGCACTGCAGGTCTCCTGCTGTCCATCGGCCATTCCCAGACCTGGCAACGATGGTGGAACGGGACAGCATCCGACGGTACCGCTTCACCAGGCAGCTGATTGAGGATTTGGCAGTGCAGTTGTCCCCACATTTGCAGCCTGGCCGGCCGTATCCTACAGCGCTGACCCCCAAGGTGAAGGTGATGGCAGCCCTACACTTCTTTGCCACTGGTACCTTCCAACATACTGTGGCGACTGCTGGTGGGATGTCACAGACCATGTTCAGCCGTGTGCTCCGTGATGTTTTGGCGGCAATGTTGCTCTTCCTGAACCGGTACATCTATTTCCCTAGACTGCGACGACTCACTGACGTGAAGAGTGACTTTTACGCCCTGGGGAGGATGCCGCATGTAATTGGCTCCATTGATGGGACACATGTGGCTTTGGTACCACCACAGGCCCAGGAGCAGGCCTACAGGAACCGCAAGCACTACCACTCGGTCAATGCACTGGTGGTGTGTCTTGCAGACATGACCATCACACACGTGTGTGCCCGTTTCCCTGGTTCAGCACACGATGCCTTTGTGATGAGGAGTAGTCGCATCCCCAGGATGATGGCACAGATGCAGAACCAGCGTGCCTGGCTTGTCGGTGTGTACTGACTTTGTGCCATTGTGTGTGATCTGATCTGTAGTATTCCGCCCACTTTTCCAAGTCAGCTAATGTGCACTTGTCTGTCCGTAGGTGACTCGGGATACCCCAACATGCCGTGGTTGCTGACACCCCTCAGGAACCCTGTGACACCAGCCCAGATGCGCTACAATGAGGCACATGGTCGGACCAGGAGAGTGATTGAGCGGACCTTTGGTCTCCTGAAGAGCCGCTTCCGCTGCCTGGACAAGACCGGAGGGTCCCTCCCATATGCCCCTGCGAAAGTGTGCAAGATTATCATCGTCTGCTGCATGCTCCACAACCTGGCAGTACGGAAGGAGTTGCCTCTCATCCAGGATGACAATGACCAACATCCGCCACCTGTGGAGGATCCTGGCCTGGACCACGATGCCAGTGACGATGATGATGATGATGGTGATGGTGATGTCCGCACACAGCTCATCACCAACTTCTTTAGCTGAATGTGAGTATCCTGAGGTGTCATGTCAATGATGTGAGTTGGCATGATGTGTGGGTGGTGCTCTGGTGCTGTTGGAGTGTGTCCATGGGCTACTTGACTGGATGTGTGTTGCGTGTGTGGTGACAGGTGGGCTGTACTCCCCAACAGTGTTGACATGCTAACTTGGTTCTGGGTGGGTATCTTGTAACATGTATTGTGCATGAGTTTTGCTGTTCTGTCCTGTACTCCATTGCTTTTGACTGTGTGTCATTTCTGTCCTTCACAGGGTACTTTCAGATTCGTTTGGTCAACTGTGTCCACAGACGACGTGATTGCACATCCAGGCTGGTAGCTGTTGTGTCCCTACAGGTGATGTGCGCCACACCCATGGACTTCCTTCCGTCTACAGTTGTTGACTGTGTGCCCGCTGCCAGGTGGGGTTACCTTGCATCTGTAGTGGTTACGGCATGTTGCAACTGTGTAATAAACCTGTGCTTCACTTTGTGATGTGCGTTGTCTGTGGTCACACATTTGACTGCCATTTGCTTACTGCACCTGTGGGCTACTTGACTACAACTGGGAATGGGTGTGGTGTCTGTGCATTGCACCGTCTTCCAAGGCAACATCAGTGTAGGCAATGAGTCAGATGGCCTAGGTGTGTATGTGTTGTGTAGCCCTGGTGGTGTGTCTCCCTCATGTGTGTCACGTTGCCTGTACTCACATGCCTGTGTTGTCCTTGCTGTTGCAGTTCGCATACACAGTGTAATTTTGCAGTTCATCATCCCCATAACAGCACCCATGTTGGAATCACGACAGAGGCAAGTATGGTGTATTAGTGTGTTTATTGTGATACATTTGTGTTAATAGTGCATAGGATGGGTTGTGCTGTACATAAATCTTGCAATCCCAAGTTCCTAGGTGAATTGAAAGTCCTGGTAGACAGGATCCCCAGTATCGGGGCCACAGTTGTCTGACACATTGGTCCAACTTGTACTCCCCATGCAATGTGTGGGAGTAGTGTTGCCGTCAACAGGGTGAACAGTCTGTGCACAAGGCGAACATCCAGAACAGGTTCAGGCTTCCTGGGAGTTGCGCTTGGCCATCGGCCTCTCACTTTTCCCTCCTCGGACGACCCCTCTTCTTGGGGGGGCCCCTAAAGTACAGGCTGCTGCGGTGCAGGGGACTCTCCGCCAGAGTCCTCCTCCCTCCCTGTGGCAGTTGCAGTTTGTTCGGCACCAGATGTTGTTGGCACACAGGGAGGTGTGGACTGGTTGCTGTTCATCTGGCGGAGGCATTGTAAAATGTCCCTGTGCACCGCCGTCATCTCATGCAGTGCATCCCACTTGGACTCCACGCGGGACATGTGTGAGTCCACACGGGACATGTGTGACTCCACGTGGGACATGTGGGAGTCCAAGCGGGCATGATGGGCAGCCTGCTGCTGTTTAATGTCTCTGAGGAGCCCCACTACCTGGCTGAACTCTCCGGTGCTGGACTGGTACGCATCAGCTATGCGTACCAGTTGTGGGTCATCATGCACACCAGCAACGTCTGCAAGCAGCGACCTCTGTCTCCCACCCCTCCCACCACCCCTGCTGACATGTGCAGTGTGTGCAGTGGCACGCACAGATAACCCTGGTCCACCTTGGGGGTTGGTGGTGGTGGTGGTGTCCATGGCCCCAGGTTGGTCCAGGGTCACTGTGCTGGTGTTGCTCCTTGTTCTGTCCATGTCGGCAGGGATGGTATTCGTGGTGACAGTCGTTGGAGGGGTGGGTGCAGGGGGTGCAGCTGGTGGTCCTGCTGGTGCTGCAGCTGGTGGTCCTGCTGGTGCTGCATGTTGACTTGCACCGGATGTGCCAGGTTGTTCTTCATCGTCCGAGGAGGACAGAGGCTGTACGACGCCAGTGAGCTCGGCATCCTCTTGAGCCTGGGACTGGGACTCCTCAGCGTCTGCTGCTGTGTCCCCTTCATCACCTGTTTTTGGGAGACACAAACAATGTATGTTATGTTTCTGCAGGCATCAATGGTTGACACACATGACAGTTGTGACTGTGCCTCTGGGTGCGGGCCTGTACATTGCATTGTCCTAAGTCGTCACAGTCAGGGGTTGATATTGGTGTGGCACATTGTCCTGCATTATTTGGGCATTTCTATGTATTTTCTGGGGTGTGAACATGGTCTGCATTGGTTGTGTTTGGTTGACAGCCGGCCCTCCTTCCCACCCACCCAGCCAGTCAGTTATCCCACCATGGAACGTGCTTGCGTTGCAGGGAGTGTAAGTTGTCTCTCAGGATGTCAGTCAGTGGTGTCCTGCTGTTTGTTGGTGCACATTTGCCAGCAGGGCCTTGTGCTCCCCACAGCAGTAGCCAGTGTCAGCCATCTTGTGAGTCCTTCTCCACTCCCTGTGATGTGAGCATGGTTCAGGGTGGTGTTGATGGGACAGTTGTGGGGGTGAGCAATATCAGTGACTACGACTCCCATCATGCTATTGCCTCCACCCCCTTCCCAGCATGCCCATGCTTCCTTCCTTTTGATTCTGCTTCCCTGTGGGGTGGGCTGGCTGTGCTGACAGGATGGCTGGGAGTGTTGTCCTGGCAGTTGTTTGGCTAAGAGTCCCAAGAGTGGCCCTGTGCTTCACACAACATAACCCAGGGTGGTGGTTCTTTGTGGGATCTTGTGTTAGGATGGGGGCATTGCATTCTACCAGGTGGGTTCTGTGGAGTTTGTGTTTGGGGGGTGTGAGGGGAGGTGCTTGTGACTATGGTCAGTGCTGCAAGTCCCCCTTCCCACCCAGCTAGCCAGATATCCCACCATGGAACGTGCTTGCATTGCAGGGAGTGTAAGTTGTCTCTCAGGATGTCAGTCAGTGGTGTCCTGCTGTTTGTTGGTGCACAGTTGCCAGCAGGGCCTTGTGCTCCCCACAGCAGTAGCCAGTGTCAGCCATCTTGTGAGTCCTTCTCCACTCCCTGTTATGTGCGCATGGTTCATGGTGGTGTTGGTGGGACAGTTGTGGGGGGGGCAATATGTGTGACTGCGACTCCCATGATGCTATTGGCTACACTGACTTGGCCAGCATACACAGAATTCCTTCCTTTGAGTGGTCTTCACTGTGTGTTGGTGTTGTTGTGGTGGCTACATGTGTGGATGTGTTTGTTAGTTCTATTTGTGCCACTGCCTAGCTGTAGTTGTAGTTGTGTTTGTACATGTGTTGGCACAGTTGGATGTGACTTTTTTGATGGCATGTGTTGTGTTTATCTGACTGACATACACATTTTGGGATGATTCTGTTCTGGTTGCTGTGTAATTGCTATGAGTGCATGGTTTGACTCTCCCCTTGACAGTGATGTGTGTGTTTTGTGGCAGTATATTGTGTGCATTTGTTGTGTACTCACCAGGCTCTGGGATGTCCTCTAGTCCATATACGCTCACTGGCGGAAGGATGGCCCGCACCTTCTCCTCCCAGGGCCTGAGGTATATTGGCTTGGCAGGAGGGCCACTGCCGGTGTGTTGGCTGTTGATGTAGTCTTTCGTCAGCATTTTCCGTACCCTCCTGCACACGTCATACCACCTGTTCTGGATGTCGGTCTTTGTGCGCCGACATGGTGATTGGGCGTTCACCCTGTTGGTGATCCTCTCCCACATCTTGGTTTTCTGCGACATGGGGGTCTGTTGGACCAGTGTGCCAAACAGCTGTGGCTCCACCCTGAGGATCTCGTCTACCATGACTTCCAATTCACTATCTAGGAACTTGGGATTCTTCTTGGGGGGCATGGTGATGGGTGGTGATGGTGGGTGATGTGTGTGTTGGTGTGCAGGTGAGGGTGTGTGAGTGTGTGTTTTGCTGGGTGTATGTGAGGTAGGTATTTGTTGGTGTGCTGATGGTGTGTGGCTTGTGTGAGGGATGAGCTGTGGGTGTGTGGTTGCTTTCTCTTGGGTGCTGGCAGTGGAATGGCATTTGCAAAGGCTCATGGTAGTGATTTGTGTCCTTTATATAGGTGGAGTTGTGGGTGTGTCTTTGTTCTCTGTCCCCACCCCCCAGTATTTATTGGCTTGGTAATTGCTTGTTTGGCCTTTTTTGGGTGATTTTTCCTTTGTTCTGTTTGTGTATGTTGGAAACGTTCTTGTGATCGAGTCGGACCCTGCATTGGTCTCGTACGGTGTTCTCCGTTTCGTTCACGCTGTGTTTGTGCAGTTTTCTATGCTGCGTACGCGTCGGTCACGGTGTATTGTGTTGCTTCGGCTCGGTTTTGTATGCGTGTCGGTCGTACGGCTTGTCCTCCGTCCGACTCGGTCGTGGTTTTCGCGCCTTGCATCGTACTTTGCGGTTTGGAGTTTGCGTGTACGTTTCGGTCGGACTTGTTCCGGGTGCGTGTCGGTCGGTTGGATTCGCTTGTTTTCCGGCCGGATTGCTGTTTTCCGTGCGGCTCGGTCGGTCGACTTGGTTTCGGTACGTGTCGGTCGGATTTTCGCGCCTTGCATCGTACTTGGCGTGTCGTGCGCCACGGGTACGTGTCGGTCGGTATTTTTCCGGATCCGAGTCGGTCGGTGCTTTTTCCGGCCCGAATCGGAATCGACCCCAAAGTGTGAAGGGAGAGTTACATATGGCCTGAGCTATAAACACTAACAAAGCACTCCAACACCTTTCGCTCTGTGATTACACTGTCGTGGCTCAGCAAGAAAAGTGGGAGGGGGGCTATTTCCTGCCCTCTCCGTGATTTAAGTGTGCAGTGTGGCATTGCGTAATGTCATTGCTATCTTTGGCCTAATGAAAAACACTCCAGGTATAGTAGGACCCTGGCTTCACCTCCTGGTGCAGGCTGTGCTTTATGGCAGGCATGGAGGGAGGGAGGGATGGTTTCAGCTGCAGCTCCGACCTTGTACAGTACCCCTGCTATTACTAGTGAGGGAGAGGAGCTGAGGTGGTGGTATTGGTTTTGGTGGTGGTGGTATTGGTATTGGTGGTGGTGGTATTGGTGGTATTGGTGGTGGTGTTATTGGTGGTGGTATTGGTGGTGCTGGTATTAGTGGTGGTGGTGGTATTGGTGGTGGTGGCATTGGTGTTATTGGTGGTGGTGGTATTGGTGGTGGTGGTGGTATTGGTGGTGGCGGTATTGGTATTGGTGGTGGTGGTATTGGTATTGGTGGTGGTGGTACTGGTATTGGTGGTATTGGTGGAGGCAGTATTGGTATTGGTGGTGGTGGTCTTGGTATTGGTGGTGGTGGTATTGGTATTGCTGGTGGTATTGGTGGTGGTGGTACTGCTATTAGTGGTGTTGGAATTGGTGTTGGTGGTATTGGTGGTGGTATTGGTGGTGGTGGTATTGGTGGTGGTGGTATTGGTGGGGGTGGTATTGGTGGTGGTATTGGTTGTGGTATTGGTGGTGGTGGTGGTATTGGTGGTGGTATTGTTATTAGTACTGGTGGTGCTGGTATTGGTGGTGGTGGTATTCGTGATGGTGGTATTGGTGGTGGTGGTCTTGGTGGTGGTGGTGGTATTGGTAGTGGTGGTGGTATTGGTGGTGGTGGTATTGGTGGTGATGGTATTGGTGGTGTTGGTGGTGGTGGTATTGGTGGTGGTGGTATTAGTGGTGGTGGTGGTATTAGTGGTGGTGGTATTGGTGGTGGTAGTGGTGGTGGTGGTGGTATTACTGGTGGTATTGGTGGTGGTATTGGTGTTTGTATTGGTGGTGGTATTGGTGTTGGTATTGGTGGTGGTGGTATTGGTGGTATTGGTGGCTGTGGTATTAGTGGTGGTGGTGGTATTGGTGGTGTTGGTTGTATTGGTGGTATTGGTGGTGGCATTGGTATTGGCGGTGGTATTGGTGGTGGTAGTATTGGATTTGTGGTGGTGGTATTGCTGGTGTTGGTATTGGTGGTGGTGGTGGTGGTGGTGGTGTTGGTATTTATGTTGTTTCTATTGGTGGCAGTATTGGTGGTGGTGAAATTGTGGCTGGTGGTACTGGTAGTGGTATTGGTGGTGGTATTGGTGGTGGTGGTATTGGTGGTGGTGGTGGTGGTGGTGTTATTGAAGGTGGTATTGGTGGTGGTGGTGGTATTGTTGGTGGTGGTATTGGTGGTGGTGATGGTATTGATGGTGGTGGTATTAGTGGTGGTGGTATTGGCGGTGGTAGTGGTGGTGGTGGTGGTATTGGTGGTGGTGGTATTGGTGTTATTGGTGGTGTTGGCGGTATTGGTGCTGATATTGGTGGTGGTGGTGGTATTGGTGGTGGTATTAGTGTTGGTATTGGTGGTGGTATTGATGGTGGTATTGCGTAATGTCATTGCTATCTTTGGCCTAATGAAAAACACTCCAGGTGTAGTAGGGCCCTGGCTTCACCTCCTGGTGCAGGGTGGGCTGTGCTTTATGGCAGGCATGGAGGGAGGGAGGGAGGGATGGTCTCAGCTGCAGCTCTGACCTCGTACAGTACCACTGCTATTACTAGTGAGCGAGAGGAGCTGAGGTGGTGGTATTGGTTTTGGTGGTGGTGGTAATGGTATTGGTGGTATTGGTGGCGGTGGTATTGGTGGTATTGGTGGTGGTGTTATTGGTGGTGGTGGTATTGGTGGTGCTGGTATTAGTGGTGGTGGTGGTATTGGTGGTGGTGGCATTGGTAGTATTGGTGGTGGTGGTATTGGTGGTGGTGGTGGTGGTATTGGTGGTGGCGGTGTTGGTATTGGTGGTGATGGTATTGGTGGTGGTCGTACTGGTATTGGTGGTGGTGGTGGTGGTATTGGTGGAGGCAGTATTGGCATTGGTGGTGGTGGTCTTGGTATTGGTGGTGGTGGTATTGGTATTGTTGGTGGTATTGGTGGTGGTGGTACTGGTATTAGTGGTGGTGGAATTGGTGGTGGTGGTATTGGTGGTGTTGGTATTGGTGGTGGTGGTATTGGTGGGGGTGGTATTGGTGGTGGTATTGGTGGTATTGGTGGTGGTATTGTTATTAGTACTGGTGGTGGTGGTATTGGTGGTGGTGGTGGTGGTGGTATTCGTGATGGTGGTATTGGTGGTGGTGGTCTTGGTGGTGGTGGTGGTATTGGTAATGGTGGTGGTATTGGTGGTGGTGGTATTGGTGGTGATGGTATTGGTGGTGTTTGTGGTGTTGGTATTGGTGGTGGTGGTATTGGTGGTATTGGTGGTGGTGGTATTAGTGGTGGTGGTGGTATTGGTGGTGGTGGTATTGGTGGTGGTGGTGGTGGTGGTATTGGTGGTGGTGGTATTGGTGGTGGTGATATTGGTGGTGGTGGTAGTATTGGTGGTGGTATTGGTGGTGGTGGTATTGGTGGTGGTGGTGGTATTGGTGGTGGTATTGGTGGTGGCATTGGTGGTGGTATTGGTGGTATTGGTGGCTGTGGTATTAGTGGTGGTGGTGATATTGGTGGTGGTGGTTGTATTGGTGATATTGGTGGTGGTATTGGAATTGGCGGTGGTATTGGTGGTGGTAGTATTGGATTTGTGATGGTGGTATTGGTGGTGTTGGTATTGGTGGTGGTGGTGGTATTGGTGGTGGTGTTGGTGGGTGCATTTATGCTGTTTCTATTGGTGGCAGTATTGGTGGTGGTGAAATTGTGGCTGGTGGTATTGGTGGTATTGGTGGTTGTGGTGGTATTGGTGGTGGTGGTATTGGTGGTGGTATTGGTGGTGGTAGTATTGGTGGTGGTGTTGGTGGCATTGGTGGGGGTATTGGTGGTGGTGGAGGTGGTGGGATTGATGGTGGTGGTATTGATGGTGTTGGTGTATTGGTGGTGGTATTGATGGTGGTGGTGGTATTGGTGGTGGAGGTATTGGTGGTGGTATTGCTGGTGGTGGTGGTATTGGTGGTGGTGGTGGTATTGGTGGTGGTAGTGGTATTGGTGGTGGTGGTGGTGGTATTGGTGGTGGTGGTATTGGTGGTGGTATTGGTGGTGGTGGTATTGGTGATGGTATTGGTGGTGGTGGTATTGGTGTTGGTGGTATTGGTGCTGGTAGTGGTGGTGGTGGTGGTATTGGTGGTGGTATTAGTGGTGGTATTAGTGGTGGTATTGGTGGTGGTCGTGGTGGTATTGGTGGTGGTAATTGTGGTGGTGGTGGTATTGGTGGGGGTATTGGTCGTATTGGTGGTGGTGGTATTGGTATTGGTGTTGGTGATATTGGTGGTGGTGGTGGCATTGGTGGTGGTATTGGTGGTATTGGTGGTGGTATTGGTGGTATTGGTATTGGTGGTGGCGGTATTGGTATTGGTGGTGGTATTGGTATTGGTGGTGGTGTTAGTATTGGTGGTGGTGGTATTGGCGGTGGTGATATTGATGGTGGTGGTGGTATTGGTGGTGTTGGTATTGGTGGTGGTATTGGTGGTGGGGGTATTGGTGGTGGTGGTATTGGTGGTGGTGGTGGTATTTGTGGTATTGGTGGTGGTATTGGTGGTGGTGGTATTGATGGTGGTATTGGTGGCAGTGGTGGTATTGGTGGTGGTGGTATTGGTGGTGATGGAGGTGGTGGTATTGACGGTGGTGGTGGTGGTGGTATTGGTGATGGTGGTGGTATTGGTGCTGGTATTGGTGGTGGTATTGGTGGTGGTGGTATAGCTGGTATTGGCGGTGGTATTGGTGGTGGTGGTGGTATTGGCAGTGGTTGTGGTGGTGGTAGTGGTATTGATGGTGGTATTGGTGGTGTTGATGGTGGTGGTGTTGGTGGTGGTATTGGTGGTGGTGGTATTGGTGGTGGTATTGGTGGAGGTGGTATTGGTGGTGGTGGTATTGGTGGTGGTATTGGTGTTGATGGTGGTGGTGTTGGTGGGATTGGTGGCGGTGGTATCAGTGGTGTTATTGCTGGTGGGATAGGTATTGGTATTGGTTGTGGTGGTATTGGTGGTGGTGGTGGTGGTATTGGTAGTATTGGTGGTGGTAGTGGTAGTGGTGGTGGTATTGGTGGTGGTGGTGGTATTGGTGGTGGTGGTGGTATTGGTGATGGTGCTGGTATTGGTGGTAATTGTGGTGGTATTGGTGGTGGTGATATTGGTTGTGGTGTTGGTGGTATTGGTGCTGGTATTGGTGGTGGTATTGGTTGTGGTATTAGTGGTGGTATTGGTGGTGGTATTGGTGGTGGTGGTGTTATTGGTGCTGGTATTGGTGGATGTATTTGTGGTGGTGGTGGTATGGGGCGGTATTGGTCGTATTGGTGGTGGTGGTATTGGTGTTGGTAGAATTGGTGGTGGTGGTATTGATGGTGGTGGTAATGATGGTGGTATTGGTGGTATTTGTTGTGGTATTGGTGGTATTGGTGGTGGTGGTATTGGTGGTGGTGGTATTGGTAGTGGTATTGGTATTGGTGGTGGTATTGGTATTGGTGGTGCTATTGGTGGTGGTGGTGGTATTGGTGGTGGTGATATTGGTGGTGGTGGTATTGGTGGTGGTGGTATTGGTGGTGGTGGTATTGGTGGTGGTGGTATTGGTTGTGGTATTGGTGGTGGTGGTATTGGTGGTGGAGGAGGTGGTGGTATTGATGGTGGTGGTGGTGGTGGTGGTGGTATTGGTGATGGTGGTGGTGTTGGTGCTGGTATTGGTGGTGGTATTGTTGGTGGTGGTATTGGTGGTGGTATTGGTGGCAGTGGTATTGTGGTGGTGGTGGTATTAGTGGTGGTGGTATTAGTGGTGGTGGTATTGGTGGTGGTGATATTGGTGGTGGTGGTGGTGGTATTGGTGGTGGTTGTGGTGGTGGTAGTGGTAGTGGTGGTGGTATTGGTGGTGGTATTGGTGGTGGTGGTATTGGTAGTGGTGGTATTGGTGGTGGCGGTATTGGTGGTAGTGGTGGTGTTGGTGGTGTTGGTGGTGGTGGTGTTGGTGGTAGTGGTAATGGTGGTGGTGGTATTGGTGGTATTGGAGGTGGTGGAGGTGGTGGTATTGATGGTAGTGGTGGAATTGGTGGTGGTGGTATTGTGCTGGTATTGGTGGTTGTGAGAAGTTGACCTGGTATTTGCTGTCCACTAATTAAAGTGGGCACCTTGCACCAGTCCAAACGACCCTTATTGATGATTAGGTTAAAGACAACCTTTATAGAAAGCTATCCTAGTGGAAGCTGTGGAGAGCAGCCTTCAGGCTTAGTCTTGAAGGAATGTAAAGCAGCTTGTTTTACCAGTATATAACCTCTTGAATGACCAAATGAAAGGAGAACCACACAAGGTATATATATAAAATATATGTATTTATTACTAAACACTCTCTACTAACCTCTTTATGAGATTAGAGAACAAGGCACACAATTACACAGTACTAGAACGACAGTAAATAGCACAATACACAGTGGGCTCCAGGGGGAGACCAAACCATATACAAAGAAAGTGGTATAAGAACCACGAGTTGACTAGACACAGTGCCTAGAGCACGTAGAATCACTGGGACCCCAATGAACCACCCAAGGTAGTGACACAGGGGACCCACGGAGGACGGGTGCAGTGTGGGAACACAGACGCGAGCTCCGTACAACTCTATGGGAAAGTCGCTGTTGGAATTTTAGAGTTTAAGGACACTTCGGAGAGGACTTCAAGCAAACCCAGCTAAACTTAGAAGGTTCAAAGGCCAGCACCCTTGTGAGTACCGAGGTACCAGTGTTACCTAGCCCAGGGAAGCCGGGTGCATAGGGGTCAAGTGGTGTCGGAAACCCTCGTCGTTTTCTATAGCGAGTTGCGAAGAAGAGCTGCTGCCATGGAGAAGAAAAGTGTCTGGTGTGATCCAAGCCTGGATCGAAGATGTGAAGAACCTGAAAGCAGAGGGGACAAAGTCTGAGTCACTTCACGTGACCAGGAGTGGAGCAATCAAATGCCCACCAATGTCGGGTGCTTCAGGTGCAAAGAGGTGAAGCTTGACTCTGCAGCCACGGGGACCAGGAGATGTCGACAACAACCAGATTCCGCAGGCGAGCTGTTCCACAAAGGATGTCGATTGCTGAGGGGTCAGTTTCCGGATTGGAGACAAACAAGCCTTGGCAACTGTAACCCATGCAGTCAGAGTAATGATGCTTCTGTGAGGACCAGCAAGGACCTGCGGACTCCCCAAGCAATGGAGAGTCAGGGCCTGTCTAGAGCAACCTGGAAAGCCCATTGAAAGTTAGAGTTGCCTTCTTAGGGACTCACAGGTCAACAGACCAGGGATCGTGAAGGGACCTCAAGAGGAATCACAAAATGGCGGCCCACGGAACACTCGTTCAGTGTAGGCCAGCAATCTTCAGAGTAATTACTGCGCGGGTACAGGGCTACAAGTAACCCAAAGCTCAGCCTCAGGGGTTGCCGGAAAGCTGATGCTTCTGCAAATAGACACGGTGTCCAGGGGTTCAGGTTGCACGGTCACCACGAGGGATACGGGCCTCAGACTTGCTGTGGGCACAGATCAACCTCAGAAACCTTAGGAACCCACCTCCTGTGTTGCAATATTCTTCGGAGTCCTCGGGAGCTTTGGAGATGCAAACTGGTCAGATGCGTTTAAGGTGCCTGCCTTGCAGGGGAGTAACTCCTTTACTCCAAGGGAGATTCTTCAGTCATCCAGCGTAGTGTAGATCGTCGAAGTACTTGGTTTCTGTAGCAGAGTTTAGTCCAGGTGTAATCTAAAGTCCTGTAGCCAGGGGTTCCTACTTTATACCCAAGGAAGGGGTGGGACAAACTCTGGGGACCCACCTATGGGAGGGTCAGGACAGAGGGGTGGCTACACCCATGTCCTTTGTCCAGTTTCGCACCAGAGCAGGGGCTGAGTGCCCCTGCAACCGGTTTGAGCTGGACTATGCACAGGGACACCAAATGTGCCCCCAGTGCAGACATCAAAGCACTCTTGGAGTGCACCCACCCAGCCCCAATACACTAAAGCCTGTCTGGGAGGTGGTCACACCTCCCTGTGACAGGAAACCTATTGTCAAGCCTTCCCCTGCCGGAGTTTCGTCCAGCAGCAGGAGGGCAGACTCGTGTCTGTGGCTGGCAGCATCCATTTTGTGATGCCAGGGCTCTGTGAAGCTGGTACCGGGTGTACCGGTGCTGTCATATTTCTCCCTCTAGGAGGGAGGAATCATACCTCCCACACCAGTTACTGGTGTGGAGGTATGATTCCAAGGTGTTTGACACCAAACACGACATAATTCCTTGCAGCCATTTTAAAGTTAGCATTTACCGCGAGGTTATAATGCACTTAAGAGTATATGGTTGGCTGCATCACAGACAACCCTGGAATAGTGGTTCCGAAGGCTGCAGAGGGGCTCTGCTCATGCATGGGCACCCTCTCACATAAAACCCAGCACCCTGCCTTGAGGATTGATAAGGCCTGCCATAGGGGTGACTGATAGGCTTATATGTGCAGTGATCAGGATAGATATAGTGAACCTATATCTAAGTAAGGGGTGCATGCACCACCTTACACAGGCTGCAGTAGCAGACCTGTTGTGTCATTTTGAATGGCCTCTCAGGGGTGGCATAATACATGCTGCAGTCCCTGGGAGGCCTCTGGGGTACCTATGCCCTGGGTACATAGTATACCATATACTAGGGACTTATAAGGGTACCCCAGAATCCAATCTGGAGTGTACCTAAAGTACATGCAATCAATTTAGAGGAGAAAGCAGATAGACTGGGGTCCTGAATAGCAGGATCTCAGTCAGACTAAGTCGAAAACAGTGAAACATCAGCAAAAAGTGGGGGTAACTATAAGAAGCAGATCCTACTCTCCTACACAACCCCCCCAAACGTCAGGACATTAAACTAACCTTGACCAGTTGAGTCTTCATGTTCTAAGTGGAAATATCTTGAGAGTCCATCTGCATTGGCATGGTTACTCCCAGGTCTATGTTCCACTGTATAGTCCATCCCCTGTAGGGAAATGGACCACCTCAAAAGTTTGGGGTTTTCACCCTTCATCTGTTTTAGCCATAAGAGGGGCTTGTGGTCTGTCTGAACAATGAAGTGAGTGCCAAACAAGTATGGCCTCAGCTTCTTCAAAGCCCAAACCACAGCAAAGGCTTCCCTCTCAATGGCTGACCAACGTTTCTCTCTGGGGGTCAGCCTTCTGCTAATAAAAGCTACTGGCTGATCCTGACCTTCATCATTCAATTGTGATAACACAGCCCCTACCCCCAACTCAGATGCATCTGTTTGGACAATGAATTGTTTGGAGTAGTCAGGACTTTGCAGAATGGGGGCAGTGCACATGGCCTGCTTCAGGTCATCAAATGCCTTTTGACAGCTGACTGTCCACTGAACTTTCTTTGGCATTCTCTTGGAAGTTAAGTCATTCAAAGGGGTCACTATGGATCCATACCCTTTGACAAACCTCCTATAGTACCCAGTCAGGCCCAAGAAAGCTCTGACCTGAGTCTGGGTGGTTGGAGCAACCCAGTCCATGATGGTCTGGATTTTGCTCTGCAATGGTTGAACCTGGCCTCCACCCACAAGGTGGCCCAGGTATACAACTTGGCTCTGCCCTATCTGGCACTTGGTGGCCTTGATAGTGAGGCCTGCTTTCTGCAGGGCCTCCAAAACATTTCTCAGGTGGACCAGGTGATCCTCCCAGGTGGAGCTAAAGACAGCAATATCATCTAGATATGCTGCACTATAGGCTTCCAGGCCTGTAAGGACTTTGTTCACCAACCTTTGAAAAGTGGCAGGTGCATTCTTCAAACCAAAGGGCATCACCACAAATTGGTAGTGCCCACTAGGGGTTGAGAATGCTGTTTTGGGTTTTGCATCCTCAGCTAGTCTGATTTGCCAGTAGCCAGCTGTCAGGTCAAATGTGCTCAGAAACTTGGCTGAGGCCAAAGTGTCTATAAGCTCATCTGCCCTAGGGATTGGATGGGCATCAGTCCTAGTGACTACATTGAGACCTCTGTAGTCTACACAAAACCTCATCTCTCTCTTACCACCCTGGGTGTGAGGTTTAGGTACCAAGACTACTGGACTAGCCCAAGGGCTATCTGAGGGTTCAATCACACCCAAATCCATCATCTTCTGGACTTCAGTCCTGATGCAGTTCCTGACATGGTCAGGTTGCCTGTAAATCTTATTTTTAACAGGCAGACTGTCCCCAGTGTCCACTTCATGAGTGCACCAGGTAGTCTGACTTGGAGTCAGTGAGAACATATGTCTGAACTGATTGAGAACTTTTCTGCAATCAGTTTGCTGCTGGTCAGTGAGGCTGCCTGCCAAGGCTACACCATCAACTGAACCATCATCAGGGTTCTGTGAGAGCAGGTCAGGGAGTGGATCACTCTCTTCTTCCTATCCCTCATCAGTAGCCATGAGCAAGCCCATGTCTGCCCTGTCAATATATGGTTTCAGTCTGTTGACATGGAGCACCCTGTGGGGGCTCCTGGTATTTCCAAGGTCCACCAGGTAGGTAACCGCTCCCTTCTGTTCAACAATTGTATGGGGGCCACTCCACTTGTCTTGGAGGGCTGCTGGGGCCACAGGCTCCAACACCCATACTTTCTGTCCTGGCTGATAAACAGTCAACACAGCCTTTTGGTCATGCCAGGCCTTTTGCAATTCCTGGCTAGCCTCAAGGTTTTTAGTTGCCTTCTTCATGTACTCAGCCATCCTGGAGCGGAGACCAAGTACATAGTCCACAATATCCTGTTTAGGGGGTTTGAGAGGTAACTCCCATCCCTCCTTCACTAGACACAATGGACCCCTAACTGGATGTCCAAACAGAAGCTCAAATGGGCTGTAACCAACCCCCTTCTGTGGAACCTCTCTGTAGGCAAAGAGAAGGCAGGGCAAAAGTATGTCCCATCTGCGCCTAAGCTTTTCTGGGAGACCTTTAATCATGCCCTTCAAGGTTTTGTTGAACCTTTCAACTAAACCATTGCATTGTGGGTGATAAGGGGTGGTAAATTTATAATTTACACCACACTCCTTCCACATAGCAGTCAAGTAACTAAACATGAAGTTTGCATCTCTGTCTGATACTACCTCCTTAGGAAAACCCACCCTGGAAAAGATTCCCAGGAGGGCCCTTCCCACCACAGGAGTTGAGGTGGTCCTGAGGGGAATTGCATCTGGGTACCTAGTGGCATGGTCCACCACCACCAGTATAAATCTGTGCCCAGATGCAGTTTGAGGATCTAGGGGACCAACAATGTCAATCCCTACCCTCTCAAAGGGAACCCCCACCACAGGTAGTGGTATCAGGGGGCCTTTGTAGTGCTACCTGCCTTACCACTGGCTTGACAGGTGACACAGGAGCGACAAAACTCCTTGGTGTCTTCAGACATATGAGGCCAATGAAAGTGAGGGACAATTCTGTCCCAAGTCTTGTTTTGGCCTAGGTGACCTGCCAATGGGATATCATGTGCTAGGGTCAAGAGGAAGCTCCTAAACTTCAGAGGTATAACCAACCTCCTGGTTGCTCCAGGCTTGGGGTCTCTACACTCTGAGTAAAGGAGTCCATCATCCCAGCAGATCCTATGGGACCCACTAGCACTCCCAGCAGCCTCAGCAGCAGCTTGCTGTCTGAGGGGTTCAAGAGAGGGGCAGCTCAGTTGCTCCTGGCTCAGATCTGCCCTGGAAGGGCCCCCTGTCCCCAAGAACTCAACCTGATCAGGTTCAAGCTCATCTGGGACAGTTCCTTCTTCAGGACTAAGATCAGCTCCCTCAAGAGACTGATCTGGATTCTGAGGCAGGGGGAAGACACTGCCTTAACCCTACTGCTCCTCCTCTTGGAAGGTGCCTGGTCCATTTTTCCAGGATCCAGGACCTGTTCAGTGTTAGACATTTTTGCCTGTGACCTGGTCATAGCAAACACATCTGCAGGGATACCCAACATTTCTGCATGAGTCCTGAGTTCCACTTCAGCCCAAGCTGAAGTTTCTAAATCATTGCCCAACAAGCATTCAACAGGGAGGTCTGCACTTACCACAACCTTCTTAGGGCCAGTTACCCCTCCCCAGGAGAAATTAACAACTGCCAAGGAATGGTCTGTCCTGACATTGCTAGCATTGGTCACTTGGTACATCTCACCAAGTATGATTTGCTCAGGAGCCACAAGATCTTTTGTCACCATTGTGACACTTGCTCCTGTGTCCCTGAATGCCAAGGCCTCTTTTCCATTGATTATAGGCTGTTGTCTGTATTTGCCCAGATTACTGGGGCTTACAAATAAGGAGGCCATATCCATGCCTCCATCACAGATCAACATAGCCTGAGTTGGAACTCTGACTAGGCCAGAGCCCATCTCAGATCCCAGGGTTAACCCTACTACACCCTTATTTGGAACACCACCACTTGGAGCTGAACTAGGGGGAACAGTTGCCTTAGGGGCAGTGGTGGTTGGAGTTGAGTCCTTGGACTTGGTACAATCACTTGTCCAATGGGTCTTCTGTTTACAGATTTGACACCATGGTTTCTTCTTGCCTTTTCCCTTGTTGGAGTGTGACTCCCCACCAGATGCAGATTTTTGGGGCCCTTGAGAAGACTTCTGGTCTTTACCCTTCTCCCCACCCTTATCAGAGTTTTTAGAATCTTGCTTCTTGGAGTCACCACCTTGGTTCTGAACCTTCTGCTTCACCCTGGTTCTGACCCATTTGTCTGCCTTCTGGCCCAATTCTTGGGGAGAGGTCAGATCAGAGTCCACCAGGTACTGATGCAACAGTTGATTTTGACAGTTATTAAGGATCTGCTCTCTCATGATTAAATTATACAATCCTTTGAAATCACACACCTTACTGCCAAGTAACCAGCCTTCCAGAGCCTTAGTAGCACAATCAACAAAGTCAACCCAGTCCTGAGTCTGTGCCTTTTGGGTATCTCTGAACTTTAACCTGTATTGTTCAGTGGTTAGGCCAAACCCATCAATCAGAGCACTCTTCAGGACTTTGTAATTATCAGCATCCTCTTCTCTTACAGTGAGGAGCTTGTCTCTACCTTTGTCTGCAAAGGAGAGCCACAAGATTGCTGCCCACTGCTCCTGAGGGACCCTCTGTACCTTACAGGCCCTCTCAAGTGCAGTTATCCATTTGTGGATGTCATCCCCACTCTGGTAGGGAGGGACAATCTTGTTCAGGTTCCTATGGTCATGAGTATGATCTCTACCTCTAGGGACACTGTGGCTGCCACCATGGGACTCTAGTCCCAGCTTCTGAGAAGCTCTCTGAAGCTCCAGGGATTCCCTGTCTAAGGCCAATTGCTCTCTCTTGATCCTGAGCTTAGCTCTCTCAAACTCAAGCAGTTGGCACTTCTTCTCATAAGAGGACTCCCTTTTATGAGAAGAAGTCCTATGAGAAACAGAGCTCCCTACAGATGTACCAGAACGATTAGATTCCAGAGAAGGAGATCTAGATCTTCTTGGTAAACTGTTAACCCTTCCAGGTGGGGTAAAGAGAGACCCACTGGGGTCTCCTTCCTCACCTTCAGGAAGAATTGGATTTTCCAGGTTAGAATCATTTTGATCCTCCTGGCCAGCATCAGAGTCCTGGTCATTGAGGTTTTCACTCCCTGGCCTTTCCTCTTCTGCTGTCCCACCCCCTTTGCCTGCCTCATCAGACCCTGGGGTCTTTCTGAGGTCATCTAAAAGCAAAGTCACTATGAGCTTTTGGGTGTTTGGGTTTTTCCCTGTCTTCAGTTTCCTTGATGCACACATGTTTCTCAATTCTTGGAATGTGAGCTGGTCATACTTAGTTGGCAAGGAGTCACTGACTTCAGGCCTTGAAGACATTCTAGTGTGGTGTGGTGTATGCACCTACCTACTCTAGTGGGAACTACTAAACTCTCTTGAGTTGGAGAAAGGGTGTGCTAGGCCCTTGACACCCAACTCTAAGTTCAGTAGAACTTACTTTATTCTAGACTTGATTTATATGTACCTAAGTACCTTTAGTGGTTTTCAGTTAGTCACTCACTGAGATTATCTGGTAAAACAATAGCAAGCTTGAATCCCAACCGCTGCACACCAATGTGAGAAGTTGGCCTGGTATATGCTGTCCACTAATTAAAGTGGGCACCTTGCACCAGTCCAAACGACCCTTATTGATGATTAGGTTAAAGACAACCTTTATAGAAAGCTATCCTAGTGGTAGCTGTGGAGAGCAGCCTTCAGGCTAAGTCTTGAAGGAATGTAAAGCAGCTTGTTTTACCAGTATATAACCTCTTGAATGACCAAATGAAAGGAGAACCACACCAGGTATATATAAAATATATGTATTTATTACTAAACACTCTCTACTAACCTCTTTATGAGATTAGAGAACAAGGCACACAATTACACAGTACTAGAACGACAGTAAATAGCACAATACACAGTGGGCTCCAGGGGGAGACCAAACCATATACTAAGAAAGTGGTATAAGAACCACGACTTGACTAGACACAGTGCCTAGAGCACGTAGAATCGCTGGGACCCCAAGGAACCACCCAAGGTAGTGACACAGGGGACCCACGGAGGACGGGTGCAGTGTGGGAACACAGACGCGAGCTCCGTACAACTCTATGGGAAAGTCGCGGTTGGAATTTTAGAGTTTAAGGACACTTCGGAGAGGACTTCAAGCAAACCCAGCTAAACTTAGAAGGTTCAAAGGCCAGCACCCTTGTGAGTACCGAGGTACCCGTGTTACCTAGCCCAGGGAAGCCGGGTGCATAGGGGTCAAGTGGTGTCGGAAACCCTCGTCGTTTTCTATGGCATGTTGCGAAGAAGAGCTGCTGCAGTGGAGAACAAAAGTGTCCGGTGTGATCCAAGCCTGGATCGAAGATGTGAAGAACCTGAAAGCAGAGGGGACAAAGTCTGGGTCACTTCACGTGACCAGGAGCGGAGCAATCAAATGCCCACCGATGTCGGGTGCTTCAGGTGCGAAGAGGTGAAGCTTGACTCTGCAGCCACGGGGACCAGGAGATGTCGACGATGACCAGATTCCGCAGGCGAGCTGTCCCACAAAGGATGTCGATTGCTGAGGGGTCAGTTTCCGGATTGGAGACCAACAAGCCTTGGCAACTGCAACCCACGCGGTCAGAGTAATGATGCTTCTGTGAGGACCAGCAAGGTCCTGGGGACTCCCCAAGTGATGGAGAGTCAGGGCACGTCTGGAGCAACCAGAGAAGCCCATTGAAAGTTAGAGTTGCCTTCTTGGGGACCCACAGGTCAACGGTCCAGGGATCGCAAAGGGACCTCGAGAGGAATCACAAAATGGCGGCCCACGGAACACTCGTTGAGTGTAGGCCAGCAATCTTCGGTGTAATTACTGCTCAGGGTCAGTGCTACAAGTAACCCAAAGCTCAGCCTCAGGAGTTGTCGGAAAGCTGATGCTTCTACAAATAGATGCGATGTCCAGGGGTTCGGGTTGCACGGTCACCACGAGGGATACAGGCCTCAGACTTGCTGTGGGCACAGATCAACCTCAGAGACCTCGGGAACCCACCTCCTGTGTTGCAATATTCTTCGGAGTCCTCAGGAGCTTCGGAGATGCAAACCGGTCAGATGCGTTTAAGGTGCCTGCCTTGCAGGGGAGTAACTCCTTTACTCCAAGGGAGATTCTTCAGTCATCCAGCGTAGTGTAGATCGTCGAAGTACTTGGTTTCTGTAGCAGAGTTTAGTCCAGGTGTAATCTAAAGTCCTGTAGCCAGGGGTTCCTACTTTATACCCAAGGAAGGGGTGGGACAAACTCTGGGGACCCACCTATGGGAGGGTCAGGACAGAGGGGTGGCTACACCCATGTCCTTTGTCCAGTTTCGCGCCAGAGCAGGGGCTGAGTGCCCCTGCAACCGGTTTGAGCTGGACTATGCACAGGGACACCAAATGTGCCCCCAGTGCAGACATCAAAGCACTCTTGGAGTGCACCCACCCAGCCCCAATACACTAAAGCCTGTCTGGGAGGTGGTCACACCTCCCTGTGACAGGAAACCTATTGTCAAGCCTTCCCCTGCCGGAGTTTCGTCCAGCAGCAGGAGGGCAGACTCGTGTCTGTGGCTGGCAGCATCCATTTTGTGATGCCAGGGCTCTGTGAAGCTGGTACCGGGTGTACCGGTGCTGTCATATTTCTCCCTCTAGGAGGGAGGAATCATACCTCCCACACCAGTTACTGGTGTGGAGGTATGATTCCAAGGTGTTTGACACCAAACACGACATAATTCCTTGCAGCCATTTTAAAGTTAGCATTTACCGCGAGGTTATAATGCACTTAAGAGTATATGGTTGGCTGCATCACAGACAACCCCGGAATAGTGGTTCCGAAGGCTGCAGAGGGGCTCTGCTCATGCATGGGCACCCTCTCACATAAAACCCAGCACCCTGCCTTCAGGATTGATAAGGCCTGCCATAGGGGTGACTGATAGGTTTATATGTGCAGTGATCAGGATAGATATAGTGAACCTATATCTAAGTAAGGGGTGCATGCACCACCTTACACAGGCTGCAGTAGCAGACCTGTTGTGTCATTTTGAATGGCCTCTCAGGGGTGGCATAATACATGCTGCAGCCCCTGGGAGGCCTCTGGGGTACCTATGCCCTGGGTACATAGTATACCATATACTAGGGACTTATAAGGGTACCCCAGAATCCAATCTGGAGTGTACCTAGAGTACATGCAATCAATTTAAAGGAGAAAGCAGATAGACTGGGGTCCTAAATAGCAGGATCCCAGTCAGACTAAGTCGAAAACAGTGAAACATCAGCAAAAAGTGGGGGTAACTATAAGAAGCAGATCCTACTCTCCTACAGTGGTGGTGGTGGTATTGGTGGTGGTGGTATTGGTGGTGGTGGTGGTATTGGTGGTGGTATTGGTGGTGGTGGTATTGGTGGTGGTATAGGTGGTATAGGTGGTATAGGTGGTGGTGGTATTGGTGGTGGTGGAGGTGGTGGTAGTGGTATTGGTGGTGGTATTGGTGGTGGTATTGGTGGTGGTATTGGTGGTGGTGGTCTTGGTGGTTGTGGTGATCTTGGTGGTGGTGGTATTGGTGGTGGTTTTGGTGGTGGCGGAGGTGGTATTGGTGATGGTATTGGTGGCGGTGGTGGTATTGATGGTGGTATTGGTGGTGGAGGTGGTGGAGGTGGTATTGGTAGTGGTGGTGGTATTGTTGGTGGTGGTATTGGTGGTGGTATTGGTGGTGGTATTGGTGGTGGTGGTGGTATTGATGGTGGTGGTGGGGGTATTGGTGGTGGTGTTGTTATTATCAAAACAGGCTTTTGAAAACAACCCGTCAGGTGGCTTTAGTACAGATGACATGTAACACAGATGTGCTGTTGTCAGCTTCAGCCCATTAGCACAGGATTATGTGCTACCTGGAATTCACATGACTTAATTCGCGAATCATTTGTAAATCCATTTTACTTGCGGGGGGTTGAAACAGACACACGACAATGCCGGGTTAAAGTGATTGAAAGCAGGCGCCAGTGTTACGGGGGCCGTCGTGCTGCTTAAAAAAACACAAGCGATTTCAGCTGAAGCAGCGCATGTCCGGCCTGCAGTAAGAGAAATTTAATAAAGTAAAAAGTGCTTACAGACTAAATAACAGGTCCCATGTAACAACTAAAGTAAAAGGGCCAGTCGCCATGGGAGGGTACAAATGAAGACAAGGCCGTACAAAGGAGGGACTAACAAGCCTCTTAACGAATCCGAAGGCAGCATTTACGAAAGACATTTACACAAGCCAATGAAAAATATGGGAGGAGAGTGGGCGCAGCTTCTCTCCCATACTCTACTACAGCAGTCTCGCAGAGTGAGCAGCGCATGCACGCTAGGCTCGACCTAAAAAGGAAAAGTAAAATGATAATACCTGGTTGTTATTATCATTTTATGTTTTCCTGCTGCAGCAGCTTTGCGGGCGGGTGGGCGGGCGGGGCTGCTCTGCTTACAGAGCAGGGCAGAGGAGGAGTGGTTTGCACTCCCTACATCCTATCGGGCCGGCCAAACAGTCATGCACACTTTGCATGCTCTCCATGCAGGCTGCATCACAGCCTGCATGGAGATAACCCTGGGCGCAGTTCACGTAGCCGCGCTACGCGAGGCTACGTGAGGCTACGCGAAGATGTACAAAAACTCCGCGACGCTACGGGTAGCTACGCGAGCATGCAGAGTTGCTTGTTTCCGCATGCTCGCATTGTCTCGCGTATGCTCGCGTTGTGCTCGCGTATGCTTGCGAGATGTTTTTGACGTTTGGAAACGCGGATGACGTGTTCGGGGGAAATATCGCGCGAACTTCACCACGCGGTCGCCATTGGGCGCGGCCATCTTGTTTTCCTATGTTTTGCATGGTTCTGGGGCCTGTTTTTCAATTTCTCTCCAATCTTTTCAATCCTTTGTATTTTACCCTGTTTTTCTGATCTTTTTTATTTATTATCTATCCCTCTCTGTCCCTAAGTCTATATTTTGAGCTTTATTTCTACTTTTACTGCGTTTTTTTTACTTTTCTACTGTTTTATATTACTTCCTTCTTTACTCTCCTACTTCTTCCCCTAACTTTATTTTTTCCTGCTAAATTTTCTTTTCCGCCCCCCACCCACCCCAGAACCATGCCAAGGGAAAGGGTACCGGCTCCAAGGGCAAGGCGCCTGCGCCAAAGAGCCGCCTGCCTTGCGGCAGACTGCGCCCGGCAGGGGTGCAGGCATGGTCCCTTTTCAGCGAGGCGGAGGTGGCCGCCCTTGTTTTATTTGTGCAGCGCCACCTCCCCTTGACCTTGGCAGCAGACAGCAGGCCTGGCTCTGGGTACGCTACCCAGGAGCGTCACCGCCGGTGGGCGAGGGTGCGCCGGGCAGTGTTTTGCTGCTCTGGGGTCCGGCGCACCCATAACCAGCTGACCCACCGGTGGTCAGACATATTGGACCAGGAGCAGGACCTGCTGGACCTGCTAGGTGTCGAGGTCGTGGGGCTTGGTGAGAAGCTAATACTAGTAGTATTGTGTGTTCTCTAGACTGTGTTACTGTTATTGCGAATATAATTTTTTTCCTAATAGCAAGAATGCTGCTGCTTACATTGCAGGTAAATTAAGTTTAAAAATCCTCTGTGATTGTTATTCTTCTAGACACAGGTGCTCGGCGCTACAAATCTTACTTGTTGTTTGCAACTTTGCGCTCGCTTGGGCTGATTATGTAAGAGTTTACTTTAGAGAACTTAAGTTAGGTAATGCTAGAGAGACTCTAGTCCTTGCTTTGTCCTCCTGTCACTAAGATAGTGGTGGATAGGTAGTTTAGTTACTTAGTATTAGTTGGTAATTTTTAAGCGGTCTGCGTGACGCATCCTCTGTCACGTCACATGCTGTTGAGTGCTGCTTACTCCAGTCCTTAGTAGAACCTTTTGTAGTTTGTTTAGTGAGGGAGTAATAGGCTTAGCAGAACATCAGCAGCAAGCAACCAACCAACAATTTGGTGTATGCAACAATGTATGCATGTGTCCTCCATCTATGCATTTTTGAGGACTAAAATAAATGGAAATGCAGACTTAGTGAACAATTGTTGGCCTGTCTGAATAGGTGGGCTAGGTCAGGTGGTACTTAGGCGTAGTATTCTGGAATCAGAATGGAACACTGGATTAGTGTTCATAAATATAATAACTAGACGGTCCGCGAATTCCGCGATACTACCAGTCGATCAGATTAGATAGGTCAATTTTATTGCAATTGTTGTTTCCAAAAATGTTTTTGGAGCGTTTTTTAAAATACTTTATTTGTTTCACACCAATCATCAATGTTTGTCTCTTTCTTTTTTATATCTTACATGATCAGCATCCAGGGGCAAGAAGACGGAGTCGGAGTCGGCGGGAGCAGCTGGAGAACGCCAGGACCAGGACCGCTCCTCTACCGAGGGCTCTGCTGCTGGCCCCAGTAAGTCTTCCTGTTGTTAATATTAATAATTATATTTCCCTAACTTTTACTGCACCTTTATTTTTTCCGAACTATCAATTCCGTTTCCTAATTCTATTTTTTACCAAATCTTCTTCGATCTAGACTATCTGTTTCTAAATTCTTGTTATCCCTGCCTCTAACTGCCTCTGATATGACTCTCTGTAAAACTACTATTATTAGTCTGTCTGTAGCTAAGCTTGCCCAGTTGACCACTCTTTATTTAAAAGGTTTATTAAAGCTCAGATTCACCAATAGCTTTAGCCACTGAGTCCAGTCCTTTGGGTTGGCCTCTTCTAGTCTTCTTAATCTTGAGAGGCTTTTCGACAATTCCCACCAACAAAATGCCCAACCAGATATTTTACTATTTTTGATAGCATCGGACATACTACTACTAGTAGTGTCTACTCTACTCTAGTACCCGATTTGTAGTGATGTATGTGGTATATGTATGTATTTTTGGCATCTAAAAAATGTGTAATGTTTTTTCTAGGCGTACCGACCATGACCACCAGTGCCGGGGCCAGCGGTGGGGCAGGCGACGCCAGCCAGGAGGGAGCAGTGGATGCGGCAGCTGCCACAGGGGTGGGTGAGCCAGCAGCAGTGGCGGGCGGTGGTAAGTTATACTTATATTCCTTACTTATTGACAATAGTTACACACTCGCTGCAAGGGTGTTGTGTAAGTTGAGAGAGACTATGTTGTTGTGAACAACGGTTGAAGAAGACAAGACACCCTTTACTAAGCATTAGAGCAATAGCATTAGCAGCGGGAGTAGTTGAGTAACTAATGGCCTCTTCTATCTGACTTCAATTCAGCTGTGAAAGTTTTATGGAGAAGACTAAGAGTCAGATCAGATGACCTTGATGGATGGGTTGAACGAAAAGGGAAAGAAGGATGGAAGGAGGAAGGACGGGCGAGATGTTATATATATGACTGGCAGAGAAGGATGCATGGGATGCATGCATAGGTGGCTGATAGGAATCAGATGCATGGGTGGTTGAAGGATGGGTGGAAGGTGAAAGAAAAGAGGCCTGCCTGGGTGGGTGAAACTGTATGGGTGGATAGCAAGAATCCGCCGGGGTGTTTCATGGGTCAAACTCAAAGGCAAGCAAAGAAGGAAAGACGCATGGGTGGTGGTTTAAAAAAAAAAAAATGTTTGTTGTTGGTGAAACAAACTAAGGTTTGTTGAGAGATTAAGAAGAATGATAGACATGTTTACTTTGAATGGATGGACGCCTGGGTGGTATTCATCATAGATAGCATAGGTAAAGACTGTCATTGGATGAAGAGTCTTTCAAGAGAATGTAAAAGAAAAAGAAACCGCACCAGAGTAGCAAAGCCAAGGAGAATAGAAGTTGTATTTTCAGAATACTCCCTTGACTCACAGTAGTTTTCAAGCACAGCATATATATTGTGTATGTATGTTGTTATCAAGCGCCTCCCTCTGACTCCGAGGCCCACTCCCTACCTATGTTAATTTATTTTTGACTGTGTCAGCCTGCCATGGGTGGGCTTAGGCTATCGGCTGCATGGTTACACAATCAATCAAAACAAAGTACCTCATGTCGTCCCATATATAAGCAATGATCATTTGGATCAGGTATCATCTGCCTTGTTGTAGTATAGTAGTCAGGGCAGGGTGAAAGTGAAATTGAGCAGTTGCCCTTGATGTAACAGAGTATGGCCAGTGCCACCCATAATAGAAAAATAAGATGATTGTGTAGTAGTCAGCTTCCCCACATGCAGACAGTAGTAAATAAAACTAACGTGAGTCTGCGTCACGAGATGAGTATGTGTCTTGGGCGCAAGCTGACTGAGCTGGCATGCCGGCTACAACAAGGTTACCTAATTTAGCTAAACAAGAGAGAAGAAGAAGACTGGTGTACTACTCGAGTGAGTCCATAGTGCTAGTATAATGCCTGAAACTCCCACAAATGTTAGAGGCCGAGGAAGTGGGAGGATAGATACCACAAATGTTATGTACTGTGCTTGCTAGTGCTACTGTGCCACTATGTTTAGAATTAATTTGTCTTACTGTTTTGCTAAGAGTATATTGGTTACAACAATATTCTTTTTTCTTCTTGATATAGCTACTCCTTCAGAACCAACAAAATCAACTAAACCGGACAGGAAGGAGTTGGCAGCCATGGCCCGGCGCCGGAAGCTGGAGGCCATCCGAAATGAATATCGGCGGCTGGTGGCTCTGGCGGAGGAGGAGGAGGAGGCGGCAGCAGCTGCAGCCTCCTCCAATGCCCCGGGCCCCAGCCAGGCCCCTCGAGTGGTACGGCGCCGCGGTCTGGCAGCCGCCCGCCGCACTACATCCAGCACTGCTGCCCCCCGTGGATGCAACTGCCGAGCTTTTAAGCGCCGCATGCTCCTCCAAATGGCACGCCTAGAGGAGCAGGTAAAGGAACTGAAGCAGGAGGTCCTGGCAGTTAACCGGCGACTGCGAGCCCGCCGATAGGGAGATCCCGTTGGATTTCCCCTTTTTTATTCCTTTTTTTGGTGGGTGGGCATTGGGCGCACGTTGGGGAAAAGTTGGGGTTATAACTTATATGGACAATTTTATTTTTGAACGGACATTGGTTGGACTATTCTTTTTGGACATTGGTTGGGGTTAGGGAGAGGGGTGGGTCAGGTGTTGTGGGATTATTTTTTACATAGTTTATTTTTGTTAGGGATTAAATTATATTTATACTTAAACTTTACATATGATGTAAATGTTTTGTGGGGGGCTTACTCTTTTACGTCACACGGTTTCCTTTGCTGCTGCAGGGCCGCAGCCAGTGTTTGATTTAAATAATCTGCCGATTTTTTGTAACATACGAACAGATAGATGCGGTACCCTCACTGAGTGACTTGTCCTACTAGTACTGTCAGTCTCGCCTCCTAGTCTATGCATTCTGCAACTGGACTCAAGGGTGTGGGTGTGTGAATTTCCATTATTAATTATGCCTCCCCCAAACTTCTTCTCTTACCTGTGATTGATGTTTAAACTTAGGCACAGCAATGGCTGCATGGTGATGATGGTTTGGTTTCCCAAGATGCCATGGTTGTGGTGGTAGTAGTAGACACTGGCAGTAGCATTTGCAGAAAAAGAAAATGAGACAGTCAGTTGCCTGAAAGAGACTCTGGAAGGAGTAGTAGAACGAAGTACAGTACACAAGAATACTGCCAAACAATAAACCATAATAATGCTGATTAGCAATGCTAAAGTAAAATAAAACATAATGGTGGCGGGGATAGCCTAGTACAACAGCAAGTTACAAACTGTAGTTGTGTTGAGTCACTCGACACAAGCGTAACCTTTAGTGCTGTAAAAGGAGGATGATGAATCCAATCGATGCCGGCAATTAATTATGATGGATTAGGTTCCTTTGGACAAAAAATTGACTTGCAAATATACTGAGCATGGGTGGGCAAGCAGAAGAAGATCCTCGCCCTGCCTTGAAATTGAATCAGTGTTGCTTTCACCACATCCGCCCCAGCAAGCATGTGATCAATTATTGGTGAATGTTTAATTTAGTCACACCTCAATATAAATCACACAGCCCGGGGGAAGAGGGTTAGGGTTTGATGAATGGTTGGGAAGGGGGTTTGGGGAAAGGTTTGACAAAGAGAAACACTACGCATGGACAAACAACAAAACACAATCTTGGCAGACGACCATCATATCCATAAATCTGTTAAGGGAGAAAAGGAAATGCATGCATGATGATGATGATGACTTGATGGTTAATGATAAGTAGTACTTACTAACTAGACTAGTAGACAGTACAGGGCAGCAGTATATTATTAATTATTATGCAATTTGCCATGCCTGTCTGCCCTCAGAGAGACCCAAATTACATAAATTTTTACTTCTGTTGTACCGGGCTTACTTATTAAAGCTAGCAAAGAAAATTAAAAAATAGCTGTAGGGATCAATTATAAGCAGAGAGCAAACAACAACACACAGTCTTAACGATTGAAGAGAAAAAATGAATCAAATTATTTAAAAGATGATGAATGTTGATACTAAAGTGTTACTGTATGTTATCCTGGTCAAATTGGGGAGTTGCATCTCGGCATTCCTCTTGGTCCTCCATTCAATGGACGCTGAGTCCGTCAATCTTGGGTGCCACTGCCTGCCTGGCATATGCGGATTGGTAGGTGAGTGTGAGTTGTTTTTCTCTGTTTAGCACAGGGTAAAGGCCGGCCTGTAAGTGTAGATGGAAAAACAAAAGGGATATTTAAAAATCATGGAGAAAAAAAACAACAAATTAAAGAGGAGTGCAAACACTTTCAGAGCGGCATGGCTAAATCATTTCTACTCTGTTGTCTGTTTCCAGCATTAACCTACAACAGCAACAGGAAAGAGCAGGCCTACGGCACCCCCCAACCTCCAATTAGCTTAGATTTTTTGACTGAGCCAGACAGAGTACACATGTCACATATACAGCAACATAGCATTTTCCTAAGTAAGTAACTAAATCAATGGCATGCACAGCTGTCAGTCATACCACCACTACTACACTCGTACTCGACTCCACCACTACACAGACATGTAGGTCTGCTGTGGTTGTTGTTGACTTGTTTACCTTTTATGCCACTCATGAAACGCCCTGAGTTATTCCATCAATCATCTCCGATCCTACTGACTGACTGCGAAGATATTATGTCACTGTGGTCATCATCATGGTGTTGTCCAACTCAGTCTGCAGTGTACCGAGTGAGTCCAGATTCCATATTCAAAAATGCAATGGATCGGCCTGCAGTAGAAGTACAATTTTGTTACTAAACAACAAGAAGGGAAACATTGACTTGAGTCACTTTTAGTGTGTAGATTAAATATTAGTACACAATGAATTCACTTCATGCACAGCAAACAACAACAACACAAACACCAATCACTCAGAGTCAGTGTCCAATGCATGCCATTATTATTACCTGTTCCTTGTTCTCATTTTAAGTTAAGGGGCAGTCTCTCTCGGCTTTGAAAGGAGGATAGCTATAGTAGTCATAATGTTCCACTTCTTTTGGAGGGACTCGACGAGGCAACTTTTTTTGTAGTTTTCTCCATCCAATCATCATCTGGCTTGAGGGAAATGGATTTAGGGCGAGTCAGGAGGATGGAGCAGGACTCGGAGGAGTGGACTTAAGTTAAATGCACAGAGCTGCAACTCCAATATGGAAATAAAAAAGACTAGAAGACGGTGGCACTGGTGATGGATTTGTTGTGATTCGAAGTTTCGAACCAGAAAGACAGAGACACACACAACAAATAAAAGTAAAATAAGGAAGAAAGAAAGTAAGAAGTTCAAAGCCTAGTTGTCAGGGAAGTATAGCTTGTCCTCAAACTCTGGTGGTTCAACCAGAAGTAGGTAATCATCTAAGACACTACTTCCGTCACCTAAGTTGATGTCCTCATCTTCCTGTGTTGATTCACGTATTTTGTGATTCGGTGGTATAAAGTGCTGATTCATTTTGATCATGGTTAACCTCTCCACGTTTTTGGGCGAGAGACTGGTCCTTCTCACAGTTACAATGGCACCAGCAGCACTGAAAACACGCTCAGAAAAGACACTAGCAATAGGGCAAGCCAGATAGTTTATCGCCAGCCTGCTGAGCACTGGCCATTGGCGCCTTTTCCCATACCAATACAGCAATGGGTTTTGATCAATGTAGACCTCTGTTGGGTCATCCAGATAGGCCTGGACCATCCGCTCAATGTTCAGGGGTGCTCCACTTTGCTGGGCCTCTTTTGTCTTTGCATCAGCACTGGACCTAGCAAGCCCTTGCTGTAAATACCAATCCCGTGCCGATTTTACTGGGGCTGATGATCCGGTTCTTGCTGTTGTCAATAGTGTTGGTGACAGCTCTGAGCCAAAAGCACTGCCCTCAGGCTCTGAAGTTGAACTTGACGCCGGATGCCCTGCTGCAGTACTTGTTGTGGGTTTGAGTAGCGGGTCTTTAATTACCAGCCGTTCATTTTCCAATTTACTGGCTGCCTCAGCTATCCAAGTTTTGTACTGGGCAGCATCCACTTCTGAAAAAGGAATTAATGTCTTACTGTTCAGTGCCGATTTGTACCGTGGATCCAGAATTGTGGCAGAAATGTAATGTTTTTCTGAAACAATGCGAGTTTGCACCCTTGTATTTTCAGCTAAGCGATGGGATAAGCTCTCCACCAACTCATATGCTTCATTTTTTTCCTCCACACCTGTGTACGTTTCAGACACCTCCTTCAGCTGTTGCTCTAGCATGTGCAACAATGGGATAGCTTGGCCCATAGTACAGTCCTCCTTGCTGACTTCACGTGTGAAGAGCTCGAAAGGAAGTAGCATCTCTGTCAGGCAATTAACTAGGCCCCATTGGTCCATCTGTAGGGTCATGCCTTTCACAGTCGCATCCCTTATTCTTTGCATGACATACTCATTGATTGGTCTGTACTGATCAAACAGACGATCAAGCATGTAATAAGTTGAGTTCCAACGTGTTGGCACCTCCTGGATGAGTGCTTTGACTGGCATTCTATGCTCATGTTGAATGATCCTCAGCTGCTTCCGGGCTTTAAAAGAATGGCTGAAATGTGTGCATATTCTTCTGCAGGTGGTCAGTAAGTTGCTGACTCGGGCTTCTTTTTTCAGAAAGTCTTGAATAATAATGTTAATGCAGTGCGCCAAACACAGGACCCTGAAATAGGCACCATCCTCCATGGCCTTAACTATATTAATGCCATTATCCGTGGCAACAAAACCAATGTTAAGCCCTCTTGGGCGGAGCCATTCAAAGACCTTGCTGTTAAACTCTTCCAAAATGTTTGCAGCAGTATGAGATTTCTCCATGGCGAACATGGCTACAGTTGCATGTTTCCGAGTAGCATTAAAAATCTCAGCAGTGTCAACAACACCAAGTTCAGATATCTTTTCTCTAACCCCCACAAAAGAGATCCAGTGTGCAGTGATGCACATGTAATCAGTGGCTTGGCAACTGGTCCACATGTCTGTTGTCAGGTGGATATTGTGAACAACACTCTGCTGCAAAGCTTGGCCAAGCAATTTCAGCACATCGTGATGTAGTGCTGGAACAGCAACTCTGGCGAAATAGGACCTGCTGGGAACCTTCCATTTTGGGCAGATGGCTGTCACAAATTCCAGAAAACCCACCCCTTCCACAAAAGAAAAAGGGAGAAGGTCCAGCGCTAACATTTTCGCCAGCTTCGCATTGTACAAACGTGCCGTTGGGTGGTTGCGTTCATACTGCCCTTCCGACCTAAGCATGCTGACAATGGTAGGCTGGATTATTTTCCTTTCTGGTGCAGCTGATGCAGGTGACTTCTTGAACCCAGTTAGGCTCAACAACGCACTTTTTTTCATTGCAGTACTCTGTTGCCTTGGTGTCTCAGCCTGACTCTTACTACGGTGCCACTGAGATGTTGCTGAGGATGTGGGCGGTACCACTACACTGCTGGGGACAGGGCTACTTTGTGTACCAGAGAAAATGTCTCCCTCTAGTTCACCTTCCTCCGCGATCATATCTTCTTCTACTTCTTCATCCACACCAACAGCAATGGGTGCAGTTTTACTTTTTAGGCCTTTAAGGTGTTCCTCCCACTGGATCAAGTGGTGTTTTTCCAGATGGGTTGTTTGGCCTCCGGTACCATAGTTTGTACCAAGCTTACCCCGACTAACACTATGTCGACAAATTGAGCATATAGCAACGTTCTCCTCCTTACTGCTAACCGAAAAGAAGTTCCAAACTGGGGAAGTGAACTTTCTTGCGCTGCTGGAGGTGCCACTTGCAATGCCGGATGAACTGGAGGGTATGCCTTTGCAATTTGCAATTTGCAATTTGACTCTGTGCAGTACCACTACCTACTGAGGTGGTGGTTGTGCTAAAAGTAGGTTCCTGCCGGGTCTTTGAAAATACAAATATGGAAGCTGGAGGTGGTGTTGGTATTACCTGTCTTGGTGGTATCCGTGCTACATCCCTCACAGCAATTTGGGATAGGGTAATAATGTTGGTCTCCATCTCCACTGGGCCGGGAGTGATGTTCATGATGACTGGCTCGTCATCATCCCCCTCTTCTACATCTACCTCCATAGCTCTAAGGCTTTCTGGAACCTTCCTTTTCCCTAGCCTTGTCTTGTGGCGTGCCTCACTCTCAGACTGAGCTGGTGGCTTCCAAGTGACAACAAGATCATCAGAAGGGGGGCTCGAAGAAGAAGTTGATGGACTAACCCTCCTTTTCCTTGCTGGGGATCTGGAAGACAATGGATCTTCTGAAAGAGTGGCTTGCTCTTCTTCGTCTGCAGGAAGCTCGAATCCTGAACTGCCCCTACTTCGGGAGGAACAACTACTATTGTGGGCTGTTGTTGCGGCAGTTGTTGCGGCTGTTGGTGCGACTGTTGTTCCAGCTGTTGTTGCGGCTGTTGTTCCGGCTGTTGTTGCAGCTGTTGTTGCGGCTGTTGTTCCGGCTGTTGTTCCGGCTGTTGTTGCCCACTTATCTGCTGAGTTTCCGCCTGTGTTGATTGGGTACTACTTTGCGATAATGACATTTCAACATCACTGCTCGTTGGCGTTTGCGCAAGTAGACTGACTACCTCTGCGACACTCATGGGCTTGGGCCTAGGTTGGTGGGGTGGGCCCGCTGATGCGGAGGTGCTGCTCCCAGCTTGGTCTCCAGACACCGCTGAAGCAGGCGTAATTTTTGGTTTCCCAAAAAACATATTGGCCGCCACCACAGAAACAGTTGTTTCATTTCATGCACCCATGACTAGCTCTGGGCCTACTGGATGAAAGGTCTATTGGCAGACTAGGCCACAAGCTTGCAGGCCTATGGCAAAAGCACACTGGCGGGCTCCACAAAAGGGCCGCTAGCCACATGGCCAGGCTACCCACAGCAACAAGAAAGGGAAGACAGACAATGCAGGCCTATGGCAAAAGCACACTGCCTGGCTTCAAAATGGCCGCCAGCCACATGGCCAGGCCCACAACAACAATAAAGGGAAGACAGACAATGCAGGCCTATGGCAAAAGCTCACTGCCTGGCTTCAAAATGGCCACCAGCCACATGGCCAGGCCCACAACAACAAGAAAGGGAAGACAGACAATATAGGCCTGTGGCAAAAGCACACTTCCTGGCTTCAAAATGGCCACCAGCCACATGGCCAGGCCCACAACAACAAGAAAGGAAAGACAGACAATGCAGGCCTATGGCAAAAGCACATTGCCTGGCTTCAAAATGGTCGCCAGCCACATGGCCAGGCCCACAACAACAAGAAGCCTAGGCCAAAAGGAACAAAGGAAACACATGCAGGCCTATATGGCAAAAGCAGCACACTTCTAAACTACCACCACAAAATGGCCACCAGCCACATGGTCACTCACAGTCACAACAATCAGGAGGCCTGGAAAACAATGAACTGAAACAGGCCTATAATGGCCAGGCAAAGGAGGCATGCTAAACAACACAGCTTTAATGCAATAAAATGCAAAAACGAAAATCCACAGGGCTAAACAAGGTATGCAAGTTACACAACAACCACACCACACACACACACACACACACACAACAAAGGCATTTATTTAACACACACCAAAAAAATGAAATACCCCCAAAAATACACATTTTGCAATTCAATCCAATGCCATCCATGCCCTAAATGATGTTTAAATTCAACAGACACCACAGAAACAGTTGTTTCATGCACCCATGACTAGCTCTGGGACTACTGGCTACCCACAATAAAAAAAAAATTAAATGATGTAAAGTAGAAAAATTGTAGTTGCAGCAACTGCAATGCCCCAATCAAACAAACAACACCAATTTACTTGTAAAATCTCAAATCCAAAAGTCCTCAAATCCAAAAGTCCTCAAATCCAAAAGTCCTCAAATCCAAAAGTCCTCAAATCCAAAAGTCCTCAAATCCAAAAGTCCTCAAATCCAATGATATATGATGCAGCAGACACAAAGGGTGATCCTTCCAGCTCCAAATCCAAATGAAAAGTGAACAGGACATGGACAAAGCACTGGGAGGAGCCTGCTGGACAGGAACAAGAAGTTAGAGATTCTGGGGCACTTCCTTCCTCTCCAAAAAAAAGGTAAAAAAAGAAAAAGGACTCCTTGCACAAAAAAGTACAGCCAAATGTCAATCTGAGGAGTTTTTTTCATCCAAATCACCATTTTTGAGAAGGTTTTATGCTGCTCGAGAGATATTCTTCTCCAGATTGCAAATTTTGCGTGTTTGGCATCGCGAGCTTCACTAAACTTCCGCCGGATGTCCGATGGCGCGTCCGAATGACGTGTTCGCGTTCGCACACTCTCGCGGGATCGTGCGGCCGGCTACCAAAATCTCGTGGCGCACGCGAACGGATAGGAAAACTCGTCTGCGAACGCAGGGATCGCGGTAAGTTGCTACCGCGTGCGCGAAAACGCATTTTGAAAGCGCGAACAAGGGAAAAGCTCCGCTACGCCGCGGATCGTGGAGTTTTCGGTAACTTTGCATTCTACGCGGAACGCGGAGTTGCCAAAAATCTGCAAACTCCGCGAGCGGAGCGGATTTTACCGCCCAGGCTTACATGGAGAACATGCGCAGTCCCCCAGTCCACGTCTGAGTGCCGAACCACAGCCGGGTGATTCCTGCTTCCCTGTTGTGGCTGGAGAGACGATGGAGGGATGGCAGAGGAGAGACTGGAAATCAGGTACGTTTTTTTTTCTTATTTTATTTTTCATGCCTGGGCGCACCATGATTTCAATAGTTGTCTTGGGCAGAGAAAGTTTTCTTTAAAAGGTCAGCCCCAAATAGGATGGACGTCCTGCAGCCCAATGGCAGTGGTGCTGCTGAAATTCATTGATCTCTGACAGAGCTGAAAGAGTCTACACAGGCAGTCAACCAACAGCTGCCCCATCTGAAGATGATGTGGATGAACCTGGATTTTGGTGGGGCAGGAGCCTTACTGATTTGAGGTGAGACGCTCACTCCCCCAAACACTAAATGAGGCCCTTTGTTTAGTTCCATTGCCGAATTCGAATCAAATGTCCTCTCGCTATCTCTTTCTCTCTTTCTTTCACTCTCTCTCTCTACCTGTCTCTCTTTTCATTGGTGTTGACCTTGAGCTCTTGCAGTTATAACAGAAGTTCTTATCCTATAATCTTTCTGTTTTTATCAATTGACTCAGAGGGAGGAAACTAAATATTAGGACAGTCTCAATAGTGCATGGTACTACTCTTATTCTCTCTTGAAATGAGTTAGAGATTACCTGTCTGCAATCACCAGAGCAGGAGCAGACCCAATACTCTCCATACTTTGAAATCAATACTATGGTCTCTTAAGAAGGCTCTCAGGGCCTCATTTATGGCATTTTGGCATAGGGTAGTGCAGCAAGGCACCTTGCTGCTCTGCCCTACACCAAAGTAAAATGGCAGGAATGCACCGTATTATTTTTTTTTTAATAATGTTTATTAAGTTTTGCAGTCAAACATATAGGAGTATATAAACTGTAGCAGGATACATATTTTGTACACAACAATATGCATTTTAGTGCCCGCATGGTAGGGGTGACAGATCATGTTCAGAGCAATAATCGTGGACCAGTAACATTGATCTTTGTCAAAGTCTTTCCTAAATATTTTGAACATAATAACTGTACAATTTTACACTAACAAACATTATCCACCATAACTAGGGTGCCTGTCCGGTGGTTACCATACTTATGAAGCGACTATCTTTGCAGCGTGCTAATATTGATAACTGCGAGGTATATGAACTAATATAAACTGTGCTGATGGGGGGGGAGGAGGTTGCTCAGTCTAATTTTCTCAGAATGGACCAGGTGTGTCGGGCCTGGGTGTTGTTATGAACAATATGACTTCATATCTAATGAGGAGGGAGAGTGAGGAGTAAGAAAGGGGGTGCAGGGTGTGTGTGCACACGGGGATGCTTCCCTTGATAAAGCACATATATATATATATATATATATGTACACTTCGGGGTAGTCTAATGAAATATGATTATAGTGCCGCTGGTGTATTATGAGTTAGTGTGCGTCCCAATAAGTTTGGATTCTATTGTGGATAAATAGTTTCGCCAGTCTACAGGTTGAGTCCGTGAAGACGGTTGTTGAGTATGGGATGTCTGTATTCCGTGTTCAGCCACCAAGGCTCGGCGGAGGGCCACCAACCAAACTTGAATGGAGGGGCCCGCCGGTGACTTCCAGGCCATACTTAGTGTGCGTTTAACCAAAACCAGTCTTAAGTCCAGGAACTTGTTAAGGTTCCTGCGATGTGCATTGCGTTTCGTAATGCCGAGCAGGAAATATGCACCCTGGGCTGCAATTGGAGTTCCTGTTGCTGCTGTTAATATTTCAGAGACATCCCTCCAGAATGACAAAAGTTGAGAGCATGTCCAAACCATGTGTAAAAATGTGGCATCTGTATTCTGGCATCTAGGGCAAATACCTATAGATGTTGGATACATACGCCCCAGTTAGTTGCGTATGTATGTCAGGGTTAGATATGTATGGTGCAGATAATTTAATCGAATTGGGTGAATTTTAACCTAGCATTTGTGGATATTATCTTGGGAGTACCCACACATTTCGCCCACTGTTGGTCGGTAATTTTGATGGATAATGTTGTGTTCCAGAATTTGCGTAATGGTGTTAGTGAGGGGGCCGTGTCTGCTCTGAGAGAGTTGTAAATGGCTGTAATAGCCTTTCTGCCCGTACCATGTGTCAATAATGTCTGTAGGGCTCCGGAGGTTGTAGGTTCAGTGTTTATGTCCCCCCATATTTGTGATGCCTGTTGTGTTAATGTTGTATATAATAGGAAAGTCCCTGGTGACACGCCGTAATCGTCCATCAGGGTGTCAAAATCACATAGGGTTGAGTCTGTGAACAAATCTCCCCATGTGGCCAGACTGGCTGCCTGCCATTCAGCCAGTTCTGGGCACTTTAGACAAGTGTATGTACCCGGGATTGTCTCGAGGGGAAGATCCGGGGCATACGGTGGCTGTCGCCTCCTGGGCAATATATATCTCGTCCAAGCACTGCGGGCTGCCAACATCAGGATACATCCGTGATTCCTTTGTAGTGGCGTTTTGGACCCTGACAGCCACTCGAGCAGAGCTGACTGTCTTACTGTTACCGCCCAGGCGTCCAGTTTGGACAGACTGTTTTTTGCCAGCGATCGCATAGACCACTGGAGTTGCGCAGCTGCATAATATAGTTCATAGTTAGGCGCTCCTAGTCCGCCCTCCGATAAGGGGGGATGTAATTTCCGGAGTGCTACCCTGGCCCTGGAACCACCCCATATCAGGGATACAAGCAGCGTCCTCGGGTCTTGGAATATTTTTGGGGGTAATCTATAAGGAAGAACTGTAAAAACATAAAGTAGTCTAGGGAGTAAAAGCATCTTGGAGATGGCTATCCGGCCCATGGGAGATAATGGAAGATTGATCCAGAATGGGACTGCAGCCCAGCGCTAGCGATCGCCTTGCCTAGGTTGCCGTCAATAAAGTCAGTCGAGGAGTGATAAATCTGGACCCCTAAATATTTAAAAGAGTCATATGTCCTGATAAGTGGGGCATGAGGTTGCTGCTGTCTCTGCTGCATGGGTATGGGTGACATTGGGAACAGGACGGATTTAGCCCAGTTTATTCTCAAGCCAGATAACCGTGCGTGGGCATCTAACAATTCAATTAGGCCTCGTAGGGCCTCGTTCTGATTACAGAGGTAGATCAACGCGTCATCCGTGTAGAGGGAAACAGGAATGCACCGTATTTAAGCAATACAGTGCATTCCTGACCTTTCTGCCTGCGCTGGCGTCGTTTTGGCAGCCTAGCGCCAACGTAGGCATTTTTGCACCAAGGCGCAAAGGTGCCCCCCTTGCGGGCAGGATTGTTTTTGTGCAGGAAGGGGGCACCGGTAAGAGTGCCCTTTGCTGAGCAGAACTCCTTCCTCTACTCAGTGATGAGCCTAATGTAGCTCATGAGTTATACTGCACCCACACCATCTATCATTTTTATTATGAAATACTTAGGGAACAGCTAGCAATTGAAAGAAATAGCTAATATATTATTTTTAGACAGTAGTAATGATAACGCCGATTCTTATCTAATTATCTATAAGAACCTTCTGGTCGCCAAGATCTTTTTACCTGTTGAATAGTGTAAAGGAGAGAATCTCATCTGGTTATATAACGGCATTCATTTTGTCTGAAAGGACCACTGACTCCGAATTCAAGTTTAAGAATTTATTATCGCCAAAAATAACTGAACATGCAAGCACCTCAACACGAGGTTAAAGAAATAGATGGGCACTAATACAAATAATAACCTACGCAGAAGTCTCATCCGACTCAGAATAAAGAGTATAGAAAGTTCTAGAAGGATCAACCAAGCTATGATTGCTCCAATTTCTACGTTGCTCTTCATTTATCTAAGCAAGCTTTAAATCAATTGCTGTCCCTACCCTAACACTCAGTGACATCCCTGCATAACGATTTTTCCCAGGCAAGAGTGAATAAAAGGTGTCAGCTGTGAAGACTTCCTAAGAAGTGCAATCACATAATACCTAAGCTCAGCTCTGTCCTCCGATGGCCTTGAGTCCCAGGCACCTTCTCCGCTGAAAGTATCATCCTTAAATTCCATTTCACTCCCCGTACCATGCCTCCCATCTCTCTAGCTTTTGAAAACAAAGAGTTAGTCTTACTAACGAGACATGTGTCCTTGCACCTGCAACGAAAGATACTTTCAACAGAAACCTTCTACTGTGCAAATTAAATCTACCGTTTGTGCCCAGAGAGCCTTACCAAGAGAATCTTTTCACTGCCTACGAAATAAGCTAACATAAGAATAAACCAGGCCTTCCCTAAGCATATATGTAGTCAGGCCTTTACATTTGACTTTTAAACACACATCTTACTTTTCCCCATAAGCATTTTCATTACGATTCATATGCAAACAATGAATCCCATGTGCAACTTTAATATGGTGCACATTTAAACTACTGCAATTACATTATACACAAACTAATTCCTCTATGCATTATGTTCACACAATTCAATAAGCATTACATTACATCGTTATCCTAACACCATTATGCTGCTGAGTTCACTTTCTTTCAGTGAACTATTCATTCTTTACTAACCATACATGAGTATACAACTGAATATAAACGAATATATGTCTGAATACATGTGGGTGCGGCCTATCAGTGATTATAATGCACCCCTACAATTCACAAGAACATTTCGCTCTATCAGTAATGCTCTAGTTTTTCAAACCTTTAAAGAAGACAATGAGGGCCATTGAACTCTAAAAAAATAATATTTAGAAACAGAGTAAATATTTTTGACCATAGGCTCTCGAAAGAAGTATTTTAAAAGCAACATTTTGACCAAAGTGATTTATAAAGTGTGGCTTTCTAATGCGATGTGTAAATAGGGCGAGTCTGCGAGGGTGTACAGAAGTTTGAAACATAGGCAGTCACTTAGAGATGTGGCTTCAAACTGAAGATACCTCAAATGGCAATCCAGCAACATTAATGCGTGTTTTTCTGTGTTAATTTTGCTTTACTTGATTATCATTTTTCCAGCTGCAAAAATTGCATGAGGCTTTTGCTGCATCCAAGTCTTTTTGTTCTAACAGGAGGGCATACAATGCTCCCCAGGCAAGAAATAAGATTTCACTTCTTTCCCCAATACCCCTGACGAACTCCCTCATTCCACACTGTACCCACAGATCCAGCCATATACTTACCATCAGCTTAGAGCGGCTGCTAAATGTATGCACTAAATCACTAAGGAATGACGAATTCCGTGTGATTTTATGCTGGGAGAAATTGGTCCCATAAGGTAATTTCCCAATCCATGGGGGTAAACTCATAATTTCTCTGTATTGGGGTGATTTTACTGGGTGGTAACGGCAAAATTGCATGTGATTTTACTGTGGCCTCCAGTAACATGCAACTCATAATCAGAGACATAGTGTATTTTATTCCTTATTTTAGCATATTGTATATATTTACAAACATATAGATACATATATTAACATATATAATTAATTGAGTTTTGTGCAATTGACTTCACATGCATGGCTGGCAAAACTTTCGAAAAATCAGCACATATTTGGGTGGAAAATTAGACTATCAATCTGGTTTTGCAACTGAAGGATCATTCTGGAAAACCCTGCTTCTTGGGAATGATATTGATGGCAGTCAGTTCTCGAAGTCTGCATGTACCTACTTGGCCAATTGGCACGATCTGTCACTGGAATGAACAGTAAGACTGGATACATGTACTTACAGGTCCCTTTCTGTCACCTATGACACTTGATTACAAGAAAACTTCCCTCAGATTGGGAATAATGGCATGATAGGGATGTTGGCGCTAGCCATATCCCTCTCCCAGGCTACAGGTTTTATGAAGCCAACAGGGACTGCTGGGGGCTGGGTATTCCTACACTGCAAAAGGCTCTTATATTGACAGAGTGAGACCTCCAGGCAAGTAAAGGCCATAGCCCCTAATGTTGTCCTTTTGATACGTGAGGCACCTCTTCACACCCACGGCAGAGACCCAGGATTCACAAAGGGACTGATGGGCTTCACTGGGGAGAAAGTTCCTTAGAAAACCAAGGTAGGCGTACAGACACAAGGGCACAAAGTTTGGCATACATTTTAGCCCAAATTTTGGCTAGAGTCCTGTGGGGGTTTTGGGGGCAGTAGATGACACCAGGGGAGACAGAGGTGTTGACGAGTCTTTCTGTTTTTTCTTTAACGTTTTTTTATTTTCTCCCTTGATAAACAGGGAAGAAAAGAAAACAACTAGGGAATAGTTCTTTGGGCTCCTTTTTGTCCCTCGATGGTAAGCCCGGAGAAATCCAGCAGGTTGCTGCTATGTCTTGTGGGTCTAGGGAGGGGCGGCACGTCACTCAGGCCACGAAGCGGGGATAAACAAAAACAACAAAAACAAACAGGGGTTTGTTTCAATATTCGATAGGGAACTAAACCACCTATCCACAGTGCTAACTCCACCGGTTTCAGAGTGTGAGGGAGGGGGAAGGGTGAGGATACAGTCCGCAGTGCAAAAAAAAGAAACAAAGATAAACAAAAACAACAAAAACAAACAGGGGTTTGTTTCAATATTTGATAGGGAACTAAACCACCTATCCACAGTGCTACCTCCACCGGTTTCAGAGTGTGACGGAGGGGGAAGGGTGAGGATACAGTCCGCAGTGCAAAAAAAAGAAACGCTCCTGTCGGAGTAGTGCATGCTCTGCACCCTTGTGCCCCCCCACCACCCCCACCAAAATGATCCCCTCGAAGGCACTTGCCTTGAGCTACGACCCGTATCCAGGGCTGTGGCGTAGGGACCCAGGGAGTCTACTCCGCTCTGTTGGCCGTCAGGCTCAGTCAGCGTGTACAAGGGACTCCGCTCGCCTGCTCTTTTTCTGTCAGGACCAGCACTCTGTCCGGGCTCCAGGGAAGTCCTCTCACTTTCCATCTTGTCCCTCCCACAGCTTGCTTTCATTCCAGCTTCCGCCTCATCTGGCCCGGCCCCCGGCGGTGTCGCCACGCTGTCTCCTTCATTTCCCCCTGGTAGGACTAGACCGATGGGTCTTTCCAGTCCGGGCGAGGTATCGGCACCATCCTCATTGTGCTTCCTGTCCACATCGTCCTCATCACAAGTCCCAAGCCCAAGTTGCCCCTGCACAACCATGGACTAGCTCAAGAAGCCCCGCAACACCTCTCTGGCTCCTCCAGGCGAAAACTATCTAAAGAAGATAGAGACAGACCTCGAGGTAAATTAAGATCAAAGCCCTGGGCTTGGGCATCAGTCCTCCACCCACATTGGACCTTTGCACTCAGGGCACATCTAAAGAAGCCCAACATGGACTCTCTGGCTCCTCCCAGGCTTCAGGCTCTGACTGAGGCCCTGTCAGAGTTCCAGAGTGCTGCTTACACATCCAGGCCATTAGGCCAAGACTCAGGCTTCATCCAGTGGCTTGGGTGTTCTCTTGCACCCCTATCAGATTTCCACTGGCTCTAACAAAGGGCTGATTAGAATCCCACAGATGCCCTTACACATGCTTCCATTGTTAACCTAAGGCAGTCATTGGTACAGTACAGAAACTACAAACCCTGGTTGGACTCCTTTAGGAACACTAGATTCTGAGAGGACCCTTATTAAAGCTCCAATGAGCCTTGTGCCCTAAGTCCCAGGTAGCAACTATGGCCATCCTTCCACACCCAGGCCCAGCTGCTATGGATAACAGTCTTTAAAAATCAACAGAGCTATAGCTCTTAGTCTCTCCATTGCTTTCTAGGATGTAACCCCAAAGAATGAGCATTAGCAATGAACTCTGGGCATCATTTCATACCTTTGAGGGAGTTCCTTCTGTCCGTGGAGAGATTCCAGGCTCTTCTAGGGTTTCAGGGTCAGACATAACCCCATTTGGAGTTCAAGCAGCCCCTCTTGTTCCAGGCTTCAGGAAATTACTTGGGACATCTTTCCACGCCAGTGCAGGATTACCGAAGCCTGAGAATGGTCCCCAGGCTCTTCTGGGGTGACAAGCACTGATTTTCCCATCACTAATCGCTCACCAAACTTTCCCTTCAACCCTTTGGAAAGGGCATGGCAGACTGGACCTGGGCACCAGTCACTAACACTGTGTAGGCCTCCTCACTTACTACAGGGCTCGAATGGCCTGGCAGGAAGCACCAGGCTCCCCCTAATCAGAGTGATCTACAGCTTTCTGAAACTGCCGTCTCCCCTCGTGGATTTTACCACGGGTTGGTCCAGCTTGGTGCCATGGGCCCTGATGGGGGCATCAATGATGTTGTTTGAAATGTCATCTGTGATGTCATCAATGATGTCATTTAACCTGTCATGAGTGGTGTAATATGTAAGGTCATAAACAGTGAATGGCAGGAGTGTTTTTTAAATGTTAGTTTTTATCTTATTCCAACACCTAACAACATCACTTTAAACTTTTAGCACAAAAATGTCTAGGGTTTTTAAACATAAGCTAAGATCATATTACCTTACCTAAGTATCACATCAATTTAAACGTTGCTTTTCTCAGTGTAATTCAGGTTTTTTTAACATAAAGTAAGGTCCTATTACCATACCTAATTATAACATAATCAGCGAGGGGTTGGCTGCAGGTCCTGGTCTCTTGCCATGCCCTGTGGCCAAGTCTGTATAATTTGCCAACCCCCCCCCTACCGGTGGCTAAACCCCCACTGCTCACAGTCCTATGGCCATTTGTAGCAGGATTTTGGCCCAGTGTCTGACATCAGGCCAGGCCCTGTGACCAACTCTGCTGCGGTTAGCCAACCCACCACTGTGTATGGGTTTCGGCTGTGCGTATCGGAGAGATACCAGGCCCTGAGCCCAATCCCCCATGGGCAACTAACATTCGATATATATGACCTTCCACCAACAGTTCCTCCAAATGCATGGCCTTTGGCCACCCACTGCATGGGGTTGCCTGCAGAGGCATGCCCTCTTCCCAACCCTGCCGTGGGCAGCCAACCATGCTACGCAAGGCCTTCAGTCATGCGCATGCGGGTCTGATTGCAGAACCTGGCCTCTAGCTAGGCTTGGCCTTGACCCAAACCCCAGTTGGAAGCCAACCCCGGCTGTGCATGACCTTTAGCCATGCACAGCAAGAGGTTGGAAAAAAAACTTGGCCCTCCACTCAACCGCCCTGCATATGCCCATGAACTCACAGACACACAACTCCTCCTGTGCCAGCACTCAAGCTTCATCTCCAGTGGTACAGTGGTACCATCCAAGCTTCACAAAATGCTGAAGAGGGGGACAGGGAGGTATAGGAAAAATAGGTCAAGTACCCGTGCTCCCAAGGTTAACGTGGTATTCACAAGGACGTAACTGTTCCTGATAGAAGGAGAAGCGAACCTATTTGGTAGCTTGAGGAAACTCGTGAGTGGGGAACACTCACAGTAAAGGCTAGATTGTAGTGAAGGTAGGGGAATTCCTCCTTTTGGAAAACGTGCCCTCACACACCCATGCGGGTGTCATGCTTCATCATCGGGCATTTGCTCCTCGTGGGGGTGGTGCTGCAGTCCCCCACGGGCCCCGCGAGAGGGCTCTGTGTCGGAGATCTTTTAGGAGTGACGCCGCAGTTGTGAGTGCGGTGTGTGGGTGGGAAAACAAGATGGGTGAGTTAAAATTACCACCTCGGTACCCACAAAAAGGCTTTATTCAAGGGTCCAAGTTGTTATGTTTCGTATAGAGGCCCTAATATAGACACGTTCACATATGCCGTATATGGTCATATTCGCATATGCCCTATTATGGTCATACTCCTATATGCCCTATTTTGGTCATGATCGTCTATGCCCTATTATGGTCATGATCTTCTATGCCCTAATATAGGCATGATCTTTCACCTACATAAGTTCCCTACAGTACACAACGAGCTCTGAGGGTTGAACGTTATCTAGTCTGTGGTTAGAACACTGCAGGGTTTTTCCCGAACACAGGCCTACAATGTACTCATAAATTATGCATGAGCATTCACCAGCTACATCTCCCGCATAATATGTATGTACAAAGTTCACCCCTGATGTCTTCCTCATGTCTAACAAAGACCAATACAAACCATACTGAGGGACGAGATACTTTAGGGTATAAATACACCACATCTTGCCACTGTAAGATAGAGGGAACCAACACTTCCATGCTGACACACTGTCCAGAGACGCTGAGGCTCCTGCATGCAGTTGCTCCAGCTGACAGCGGTCTAACACAGCCCTTGCGGGGTGTCCAACTCGAGACCAGGACGGGGTCCCACACTCTCTCTATTCAGGTAATGGGGTTCGACTAAATCCTAGAAGGATTCTTCGCTCTTAGGCTTTTAGACCTACACACATGCTAGGTACACTTAGGTACATCTAGTTAGGCATCGTAGGAGTACGCGCACTTTTATAATGCATTTTATACTACCCATTCACTTTTATCGTACTGCTGATAATATATCTCTGCTATTGTCTGCTGGTTGCTGCAGCACATATATTTTACACTAGAATAACAACTGTTCAATAAATACTTATTGAAACGCCCAGACTGTTTATTCTGTGTAACTCTCTGAGACAAACCGAACAAGTAAGCACAAGTGACTGAGGGAAAAGTAGTACATTGTTTCCACGATTCTGAGGGATCAGGGTTGTCATGATCTAAGGTTGCCAGAAACTAATCTCTCCCCGATAAAAGGAGATTCTAGTGGCACTGTGAGCTAGCTAATGCAAATCCGGCTAACATACGCGATGGGGGTGCACAGAGCCAGTCTACCACCAAGCCCACAGTTTATGTTATCCAAACGCGCAGGTCCTTCAGGGGTACTATAGGAACTACACGACATGGCGCCCAACGTTGGTTGGGTACTTATTTAACAGTAGAATCTGAGTAGTTCAATCGTGCTATTCTCAGAGAACCTACTCACAAAACACCAGAGACATCTGGAGTGGGTGGGCACAAAATCCGCCGCAGCTGAGTAGTACGAAAATACTATTTATTGGCTGTTGGTTATTAAAGCTTGAAAGGACATAGTGTTCCTAAAATTGTGCCTAAAACCTTATCATAGTTTCTTTGAAACATTAGTCTGTGTTCTATACACGATGACTATCACGGTCTTAGATCCACTACAAATGCCACTGCCCCCGTCAGACGAGGAAGAAGATCCTGAGGATGCAATACAGATTGCACCAAAATTCAGAAGGACAGTCACCATAAGACTATTAGAAAATGGCTTACAAGCCAAGGGTGGCATTGTAGTTTTCGTGATTGAGGCACACAAATCAAATAAAACAGAGGTATTCTATTCATGGGTTACATTCCCAGCAGCAAATGCAATAACAAAGACATTTCACTACTATATAGAAGGAGATGCACCACGGGAATATTGTCCATTTGAGGACATAGAGATTCCACTCACTTACCAGGAACACTATTACTGGTTTAATGGCGCCCTACCCCACGTACGAGAAAGAGTAAGGTTAGGCCCACTCAGAGGAGAAGGAGCCACATGGCCAATATTAGCGGCCTACACACCACATCCTGACATTGGCACAATGTCACCAGGAGACTTACTCGTACAACACACAGATTTAATTAAAATCTACAGAAACCTGACACAATTTGTCATGAGGACTTTAACAATCCAACCTGCACCAGGTGCAGCAAACAGTACTCCAGCTCAGGGTACAAGAAATAAAATTACTCCTCAAACATTACCCGCGGTAATGGGCAAAATGCCCGCAAAACGCAAACAAATACCATTCTGGATAGCTCAGAAAATAACGCAGCTTGAGGCGGTACTCCCGAATACTACCACCTGTAAACACAGAATACTAACAATCTGCTTGCCCATGGGGATCACACCACAAATAGAGGACTGCACCTCTTGGGGTACAGTCTTTGCTGCCATATATACCAGAACGCATGGTATCCTGTCATTAGCAGTAGTACCTGATGTATTGAGACAGATACAAAATGAATACGGAGCAGAGCCTGCCCTTAACTTAGGGATGAAGTTACTAGGTAACTACGAACAGGTATCAGCCATAATACTAGCTAACATTAAGGGGGAAGCAGCTTCAGTGGCGATCCGCCAACACCTAAGGGAGTTCAGTCCAGTAGATCAACCACAGGAACTACCCAAAATAATTGAAACTGCATATGCAGAACTAGGCAGAGACAGTCTAGGTGGGAAAGCATTAAAATCACAACTGGTGGGCAGTCCTGAAAAGGACACTACAAAGCAGACACCTACTTCTTCTAAAAAGAAGTGGGAAAATAAAAAACAACAAAAGTCTAAAGACAGCAGATCTCAATCCAGAGGTAGGTCTCCTCAACAGGAGCCCTCTGAAAGGAGGTATAACCTACGGAATAGGGATAATATTAAAAACCTGACAGGTATCAGGATACTGATACACGTTCCTCTCGTTCCTTTTAGGGTTCATCAAAAAACTCAGAGAGGGAAGGACGGTCAGAACACAGACAAGAGGAGCGTACAAAGTCCAGAGACACGCAACGCGCTGCGGAGTACGCACCTAAAAAAGAAGATAAACAAAAACGAAAACCTCATTTCAAAAAGAAGAAGGTAGCAGGTCTTAAGATCAGACATGCCCAGAATTCTGAGGACACAGCTTCTGAACGGGGAATGGGCTCTGACGATGCTAGACAGCGCAGCAGAAGTAACAACAGCTCGCCAGAACCTGAAGGAATTTCTGGTAACAGCGGAGTTGAGTGAGTATATCATGGTGGAAACACCTGATACTCGGGTAAGTGTCCCATATAAGTTACATGAGATAACACTCTGGATGGAGGGGGAAAAGCCCAGGAAAATTAAAGGTCTATTTTGGAAAAATCTGTCATCTGGATATGACATCCTATTAGCAGAGCAAGACTGGCCGCCAGCATTCGTCATAGAGTGCCCTAAGGGAGAAACGATAATTTTTCCAGCATTTTCCGACCTCGTTCCCATACATTTAAAACATGCATATGCGCAGGAGTGGGCGGTTGCCCTAGCTCCGGCATTATACAAAAATCATGCTGGTTGGGATGAGGATACAACCCACCACGTGATCCCGTTAAAACTTTCCCCAAATGCTCAAAGGCAATATCCTATAAAACAGGAAGCTAAAAAACAAGTCAGGGAGATCCTAGGTCAACTAGAATACCAGGGGGTGATTGAAAATTGCACTTCACCTATGAACAATCCTTTGTTCCCCGTATCAAAACCTGACAACACATATCATTTAGTTTTAGATTACAGACATTTAAACACTTGCACAAAGACATTTGCAGTTCAAAATGCACACAGTGCTGCATTAATGAATAACATTGTGCGAAAAAAATACGAAACAACACTTGATATCTCAAATGGATTTTTCTGCCAAAATATAGCGCCTGAAAGCAGGTATTTGACCGCATTCTCAGCGCTAGGGTCTCAACAGCAATTTTGTCGACTCCCCCAAGGGTATAAGAATAGCCCGGGGTTGTTTTCAGCAAGGGTAACAAAGTTACTCCAAAATTTGGATGAAGAAGCATTGTCCTATGTGGATGATATTTAGCTGACGGACGATGACTTACAGAGGCACTTGACCAGGGTGAGCACCATTATTATGGGATTCGCCTCTGAGGGCTATAAATTTAATTTAAAAAAATCAAAAATTGCCCATTCCAATGTCCTGCTTTTGGGATATGAGCTGTCAAGTGAAGGAAAAAGCCTAGCAGCTAACTTTTTAGAAAAGTGTGCGCTGCCCCAGCCTCCAAAATCATTAAAGAATTTACAATCAATTCTGGGATTCCTAAATTTTGGTCGAACATACATTTTGGATTACGCAGAAAGAGTAAAACCTTTCTACGACTTAATAAAACCTGATTTTTCCGTCAGACAATGGACACAGGAACATACAAATATCCTACATTCACTACAGGAAGACATGATAGCTTCAAAACATTTACAGACACGCGTAAACGTACGCAACTTAGTGATCCGAGTAATAGCAGGTCAATGCAGGTACACTTATTTAACTTTCAATGAAGGCGAAACGGTACCAATCGCATACAAATCACACCTGTACACAAACGCAGAGATGCGTTTTACTTCAACAGAAAAAATCCTGATAGCAGTGCAGACCGCTGTAGCAAGAGAAAGAGCTCTGGCTCAGGGAAAGAGCATAATACTCGTGACCCCAGTACCATCCTTAGAGGCTGTTACAAAGGCTAGCATTCCAAATGCGAAAGCCTTACATCCCAGATGGATACAATGGGCTAATTCTCTTACTGCAACGGATGTTGAATACAGATTTGATCCAAGTTTAAAAACACAAGCATTTCTGCAATACGAACAAGAATATCCTCTACCAAATTAGATTTTGCCTCTAGATCAGTATGAATACATTATTTACACTGACGGATCTGCTCAACCTGCCATAGGGAGTAAGCAAGCTTACAGCGCAGCGTGTGCGATTGTTAAAGGTCGCATGCGCGATGGAAAGTTCCATCCAAGTTGCATTAAAACGCAATCTCTAGGAGACTGCACGGCTCAGTTGGCAGAATTAAAAGCACTAATACTGGCACTGGTAAATACGGAACACGAATTCCCCACACTAATTGTGTGTGATTCCTTTTACTGTGTACAGTTGTACAATGAATATTTACATCATTGGGAACAAAACAGGTTCAAAGATGCGAAAGCTGGCACAATTAAGCATAAAATGCTATGGGAACAGGTAGTGGAGTTGAGAAACAAACTACCAAGGGCTCACGTGATACATACACTGAGTCATCAGCGTGATGGCGTTCACGTTGAAGGGAATTCATTGGCTGATGAAGCCGCAAAGGGGGCTGTACGCACAGCGTCCGTAGCTGCAAACACTCATTCAAAAACGAGAATAGACGGCGAGATTATGGTAGCTGTCATTGCTTCAGGCAAAGGCAGCACAGCAGTACCAAAGAAATTTGCCCTCAAGTACTCCTACAAGTTAGATGCACAAAAAATTCCATATGCTCAGATTCCTGGAGTGGGGGATAGAGTAATACGAAATATGGATCGCAGGCAAGGCTTAATTCTAGCAGCACATGAGGGTTTGGGTTCTGCGCATACAGGCGTCACAGTGACTATTTCTTTACTGAAACAGCGCTACTGGTGGCCAGGGTTAACAAAGCAGACCAAAGACTAGGGGGCCGATTCCGATCTCGGCCGGTAGGGCTCCGAATCGGATTCGGCTTAACCAGATCCGATTCGGAGCCCTATTTCCCGACCGATTCGTACGTGCGTCCGGACGAGCGAGTATGATGCGAAATCGCCGACCGACTAGTTCGGGCGTCCCAACCGCTCCGACCGACTCATTCCCGGGTCGAACCGCACCGACCGACTCGCACGGACACGACTCGCACCGCGCAATGGAGACGTTCCCGGCCGGGTGAGTACGATGCGCGCCGCGGAGCAGTCCGACCGGCACGCGCCGTCCGGCTCGAAAGAGCAGTCGGAGCCGTACTTCGGGGGTCCGTGTCGGACCCCCCTGTACGCGTAGCCGCGCGAGTCGCACACAGGTGGGACCCATGGGTCCCCCCTACCTGTGCGTGTACGGCGCGAGTCGCTTCGCCGCGTACCCGCTGTAGGGGGCGCCCTTGTTCGCCTCGCACCCATTGAGGTAATGGGAGCCCGCGTACGCGTTGTATGACCGGCTCCCATTGACTTCAATGGGAGTCCGACCAACTCGAGTACGATTGCATACGGACGCATCGTACTCGTTCGGTCGGGCTGCACAGGTCCGATTCGGTCGGAAATCTCTCCGGGTCCGGCTCGGTCGGAGAGATTTCCGGCCCAAATCGGAATCGGCCCCTATGTCTTGAAATGCGACATCTGTCAGCAGATGAAAGGTTCCACCGTAGCACGCCCAGCGCAGACACCATTACTAAAATCAGACAAACCTCTTGCATGTGTGTATTTGGACCACTGCGGACCCCTACAATCTGATGGGGCCAAGAAATATATCATGGTTGCAGTGGATGCCTGCTCTAGATTGCTATGGGTCTGGCCTCCATGCTCAGCTGACGCTTGAACTGTTATAAAAGATTTGCGAGTCTTTATCGGCACATACGCAGTTGGCACGTTACATTCTGACCGTGGCCCGGCGTTTAGCTCTCGGGGTTACAAAGAGGCCATGGAAGGAATGGGCGAGGCATTGCGGTACTCCTCTCCATACCATCCTGAGGGAAATTCGGTTGTGGAGAGGAAAAACCGCGACTTAAAGCAATCTGTAACAGCTAGGGTATTAGGCAAGGGCGGTAGTTGGGTCAGTCACCTTTATGGGGTCCAAAGAGCAATTAACAACTAGCCAAGAAGCTCTCTAGGGGGCGTCACTCCTTACGAGGTCCTATTTGGGACAAGAAAGTGGGTACCTGATCTTGATTGTGAAGGCACAGTGGCGGATGAAAAACCATTTGATATCCATGATCGTTTGGCTGTTTTACAGGATCTAAATGAATCCAGGACACAACAAAGCAACGTCCACTTAAAACAGACCGCCACTGAGGAAGTCAAGGAGGTAACGGCAAGACCTGTCTGGATCCCAAAAATCGGGGATCTGGTCAGAGAAAAGATTGCAGACAAGAAAAAATTAGGACCATCCTACAGAACAGCTGTACTGGTCCTAGCAATCCAAGGCACAAGAACAGTACTTCTGCCGCCTCTTGCCGGGAAAAAGGAGAAAAGATTTGTCTCAATCGACTTAATCAAACCACACTATGTGGCCGATACTAAACAGTAGGCCTCGTGGACTCCACAGTAGCAGACGCCCTCCTCTCGCTACAATTCAAGAAGTTCAAACAGAAAGACTCATCACGTATGAAGAGCCACCTGTACGGAATAAAGGACTAAGCAACAATGCTATGGAACTCGTTCCACTTCAACAAGAAGTTCAACTTCAAGAAGAAATTCAACTTAACAACCAAGTTGCAGTAAGACCGACTACAGACGTCTACGTCAACATTCCTCGTCAAGAGCAAAATCCAATTTCAACAAATCCCGATGCAATTCCAACAATTGATCGAACTGCTTCTGGCTATTTCATGAACTTTGATACGTTTTCACTGGATCCAAGCGAGCCGGAAGCGACGCCAGCCAAAAAATCACACAAACAGAAACTCATTGACTTTTTGCACTTTTTAGAAAGACTTACCTGGTGTCACCTTGGATAGAACTATGGTATATCACTGGGATTCTATTTTTTCTTTTCTGGCTAGGTTTAACTATAGCTTTTAGTATGCTTATTAATGGACGATATCTCCAACAGAGCTCTACAGCCCAAAGAGTCAATTTGATTTTAAAAGCACACCAGTCTTCACATCGTGAACCAAGAGACTTGTCTTCAGTCAACATCACAGCAGTTCCTATACCGGACGGTATAGTATGGGACAAGATTGATTTTGATATATTCGGTCCGACTGAACTTTTAAAGCTTAAACATGTATTTAAAATTTCTTTAAGTGATATCATTACCTCCAGTACATTGTCTGATGATTGGGACACTGAAACTGTAAATAATATGATGTCTGATTTAGAAAAAACTGCAGCATTTCCGACATTGAAATGTTAGAAGGTACTTCAGACTATGATACGTTGTACTGTTACCAACATTATGGTCATCATTTCTTGCACAAATCTATAACACCTAGAAATGTATTTGAATACCACCAGTGGGAACACTGCCCAACACCTCCAAAAGGTAGTTCGCAAACTTTTGCGCAGAAATTCACATACTTTTCAGGGTTTAATACATCTGACCCGAAGTCATTTTATTACAAAGTGGCAACAACATCAGCACAGAAAATTATGTTGACTAACACCAAACAGATTTACTCTGCTTCCTTTATGGCCCAGTTGTCTACACAGGGTTTCGACCTATAGAAGGAAACTATAGATTTAAAATCAATCTGGGGTTCAAGGGACTGGCAGGTCCAGGGAACAGAAGCGCTTTTTAGAGCATGCCTCATTCCACAGCAGATGATATTTCTAAATGACACTGTGCAACAAACATCCTGTCTTGGACTAGCCAAGAACAAGGAAATGAACACACCTGGGCTTCCAGCACCATCACAGATGGGTGGGGGGCAGAGTTCAACTACACATGGGGTAGGATTAGATGAAATTCTCCTGTACAACAGGTCAAATCCCAATTGGACAGAATGGCTGATTTGGCCCATTGACACAAACACATGTCAACAGAGACTCCTAGGTATAGCCGAGGGGTTTAGTATCAGTAGGCCAGATACACGCTATGTACAGAGACAACACCCAGAGGTAGTGACATCCTATAGTGTTGGGAAGTTGTGCCTTGATTGGCTAGAGACCTCAACACTCACAGAAGTAAAACATCACTTGACCTTATTCACACCTGATGTAGACCGTAGGGATTTCTTGTCAGGCCCAAGGAAAACACGTCAGAAATGTTTCATATATGCTGGCATTTATGCCTATTATAATGAAAACTGGAAAATATCCCAACAGGAGGCCGCAGAAAGAATACGGGAAATAGACCGTATTAACCTAGAGAAGGCTTTAGCTGTAGTGGATAATGGGTTAACAACTTTGACCTCCAGGATTTACTCCTTAGGCAACATTGTATCTTCAGCAATTTACATATTAGAACAAGATCTGGCCTTGTTACAAACACGGGCAATCACAGTTACGTTCTATTGTGATGTTAAGCTGGACGCTGCAATCTTTGCGTGCAGGCTATGTGCCCTGGCGTTTTATAAACACCACGTCTCTGTTTTCAGAATACAATCTAACTGATAAACAGACAGAAATGGCACAAAGGGGAGCCAAATATACAACGCTGCGTATTGAGAAACTGGAAAGGTTACCATTCACTGTAGCCGAATTACCAGCAACTGAATGGCTAATTCATGGCCAAATCACTCTGCCGGTCACTACGTTTCAGTTTCAATATTGCCTTGAGCAAAGGCAGCTAGGCAAATATGAAAAAATGGGTAAGGCATACATTAAGGAATCTTGGAAGTTACCATATAGATATCGATGCCGGAATGGGGATCGAGAAGTGTATCTGAGTGGTACAAACTGCAAGAACGCTTTAAGCGGTTCTCTCATGTGTCAGGATATTTCTCTGCACGGAGCATGTAGTGGTTCAGTAGCGAATCTATCTTGTCACATTTTAGGGACCCCAGCGGCCATGATCACATCGGTTTTCCAGCTGCTCTCGAATGGGAGTTACTTGATGCTAAACGATCAAGGTTGCTGTGGGATGCTTCCGGGCGTTGCCTATCTGGTCACTGTTAACTCCAGGGTTACTTGCTGTATGCAAGTATTGTTTCCGCCACTGAACACAGTCAGGGAGGCGCCGTTATGGCCTTCGTTGAATGTTTCCTTTATACAATTTGATACTTTGAGCAGACTGAAAGCCATGCTTTTATAGCAACCCGTGCCCCTTAACCTCCGCTCGAGAAACCTTTGAACTTCAAGTTGCAAGGTCCTCGACTGAGATACAGGCGCTTATACGTACGAACTGCCCCTTTCATTTCGCAGAAATGGTGGGTCGTATCTTTAACATGTCTGATACGAGTGGTATTGCACACCTATTTAAGACCATAGGGTCAGGACTATTAAGCACCTTTCAGACAGTTCTCGGAGTAATCCCAAATTTTATACACTCCTTATTGGGAAGCGTGTTTGGAGGTCTCCCGCTTATCCTGTTCCTAATTGCAGGAGTCCTGATTGTAATCTTACTGCTACGCAATGGACGGCCCAATTTCCGAGGAAATGGCGAACATACTCATGGAGCGGAAATACCGTGAACGCATGGTGCAGCTTCTGGGTATACCTTGCCTAAGAGAACTGAACGCCTCTTGGTTTCTATCGTTTAGACCAGTCTGGGTGGACTGCATTTTACCTGTTCTTCGATGCCTGTTTTGCGGAGAAGAATGCACGTTGGATCTCTGTCTAACGTTTCCATCAGATACGCCTCCGGACATGGATGCTATGCTGGACCCCCTAAAGGCCCATGCTCTGCGTTGTCCCCAGCGTCTTCCAATTCTGATGAACGCATTCCTTGAGAATCCAAAGGTGCCGTTTGCTCCTGCTGGGTTAGGTGGCTCCTCCACAGGCACTCAGGTAACAACTGCCGCACAAGCTGCCGCAGCACCGACTGTTGGCAGTGCTGAATTCCATCTATGTGCGATTGACGTTCTCTGTGAGGCGTTGGATTTGTCGTCTGCAGTAGCTAACACCGATAATGCAGTATCTCCCAGCCAGGACACTTAATCTTGAATTGGCTCATCGCGTCCTGGGAAAGAATTCGGCTTCTCCACTTCGTTTCATAAATAAACAAACTAAATTTGGAACATTTCCTAAATTGACACTTTTCACTTGAGAACGAATCGCCTTCTTCTGCTTGTAGTAATGCAACTTTTATAAGTGAGACAGAATTGACTTTTTCAAGTGGCAACAAAAGAATAGATTTTTAAACATTTTTTAAATGTCTTTTTAAGACCATGTTTTTAGCTGTTTTTAAGAAAAATGTTAAATTGTCCAGATTTTAAGTATGGTCATTGTCATCCAATTCGAAAGTGGAGTGGGTGTTATGTTTCGTATAGAGGCCCTAATATAGACGCATTCATATATGCTGTATATGGTCATATTCGCATATGCCCTATTATGGTCATACTCGTATATGCCCTATTTTGGTCATGATCGTCTATGCCCTATTATGGTCATGATCTTCTATGCCCTAATATAGGCATGATCTTTCACCTACATAAGTTCCCTACAGTACACAACGAGCTCTGAGGGTTGAACGTTATCTAGTCTGTGGTTAAAACACTGCAGGGTTTTTCCCGAACACAGGCCTACAATGTACTCATAAATTATGCATGAGCATTCACCAGCTACATCTCCCGCATAATATGTATGTACAAAGTTAACCCCTGACGTCTTCCTCATGTCTAACAAAGACCAATACAAACCATACTGAGGGACGAGACACTTTAGGGTATAAATACACCACATCTTGCCACGGTAAGATAGAGGGAACCGACACTTCCATGCTGACACACTGTCCAGAGACGCTGAGGCTCCTGCATGCAGTCGCTCCAGCTGACAGCGGTCTAACACAGCCCTTGCGGGGTGTCCAACTCGAGACCAGGACGGGGTCCCACACTCTCTCTATTCAGGTAATGGGGTTCGACTAAATCCTAGAAGGATTCTTGGCTCTTAGGCTTTTATACCTACACACATGCTAGGTACACTTAGGTACATCTAGTTAGGCATCGTAGGAGTACGCGCACTTTTGTAATGCATTTTATGTATTCAAGTATGTAACCGTTATTATTGCAATGTGGTAGAACTGTACTACCCTTTCACTTTTATCGTACTGCTGATAATATATCTCTGCTATTGCCTGCTGGTTGCTGCAGCACATATATTTTACACTAGAATAACAACTGTTCAATAAATACTTATTGAAACGCCCAGACTGTTTATTCTGTGTAACTCTCTGAGACAAACCGAACAAGTAAGCACGAGTGACGGAGCGAAAAGTAGTACATTGTTTCCACGATTGTGAGGGATCAGGGTTGTCATGATCTAAGGTTGCCAGAAACTAATTTTTCCCCGATAAAAGGAGATTCTAGTGGCACTGTGAGCTAGCTGATGCAAATCCGGCTAACATACGAGGTGGGGGTGCACAGAGCCAGTCTACCACCAAGCCCACAGTTTATGTTATCAAAACGCGCTGGTCCAGCAGGGGTACTATAGGAACTACACGACAAAGTGGTAAGATTAAAAACAGTAGACAAGGAAGGCCTCTTTTGAAATTGTTGCAGAGGAGTGAGTATTTTCTTGCTGTTCTCTTGTCAGTGAGTGTAAGTTAACCCTGGGCGGAATTCGCGGAGTTGCACTACGCGGAACACCGCGAAGTGCAAAAAAACTTGATGTTGACGATCGCGAACGAGGAAAAATCTCACTGGGAGGTTGATTTTCCTCGCTCGAGGTCGCCAACTTGACGTTGACGAACGTGAGCGAGGAAAAAGACTCCGCTACGCAACGCAAAGCGGAGTTTTTCGGAACTCCGCGATCTCTGCGTAACGCGGAGTGCAGAAAACTCAGCAAACTCCGCGAGCGGAGCGGAGTTCACCGCCCAGGGTTAGTGTAAGTGATAATGATGGTGAGTACATTAGGTCGACATGTTTCGCGCTTGGGTTGGGTCCCTAGTGGATCCTGTTGCGCTTCATCAGGACCGTGATAGAGGTGTAAAAGAATAAAAATAGGAATCAGAGACGGCGACACTCTATATTCCTATGGTAGCTATATTCAGGTTATTAGGCATCAATGCGCCAACATGAACGTCCAGTGGGTGTTCCTAGATCCAACCTAGTAAAAGAAAAGACAATAAAGAAAAATAATGGGATGACAGTGCTCATTCATTCATAGTTGATTGGTGAATGAGATTCATGGCGATCATGATCATAAACGCCACATATAGGCATGCTGTATCAAACATACCCCTGTCACCAGTAATCATCAATGCAGTGCGTATCCTCACCACTGCAATTGTGTGACATGCTCGAAGTCGCTTGTCACGAGAGGAGTGGCGCCTCAACATAAAGCACAAGTGTCGAGGAACCCAAATGTTTGTATGCAACACATTCTTGACATGATTCTTCTATCAATAAGACACGCCTATATTGTGTATCAAATCAAGGCGTGGGAGCCATGGTAGGTGATGCAGTCCATTACAAGTAACCTATAGCAGCTTTAGGAATGCGGTGTACTACCGTGCGTGCACATTCAGTTCGCAAGTATAAGTGCGACGAACATGAAGACAGACATAAAACATAGAAAACACATCTCTCCTAATCCTCCAGAAGTAAAGGATGGCCTCATCAGCGTGTCAGCGCGGTGATGAAGAGGTAAACCTCTGGGTAGTACATCGGTTGTGAGCTCGAGAAAGCGTGCATAGCCAGAAAATTACCTGGGTTCGTGTCAGAGTCAGCCTGGGAAAATACTCACAATGCCTCTCCTCAATAGTAGCCTATTACCTGCCCTTCCGCTGCTCGAATGCCGGTGAGGCGAGCAAGGCAGCCGGCTCCGGTTAAATCCCCGGACCGGAGATCCCACCGGAAGTGACGTCAAGGGGGAGGGTGGGAGCGCGTGATGACATGTAGCGTGTAACAGGTATCGCGCAGTTTGGCGGCCATCTTAGAGGAGGGAGAAGATGGTTAGTTACTTATGGACTCCTCATCTTCTAAGCCGTTCCTACGAAACTATGGGAGTTTTATTTGCTCACTTATTAGTTAAAATATCATGCTTTGAAAATAGGAGAAGGAAATAACGAAACCCCACATGAGTCTTAGGCCTCAGTTCCCAATAAATGTTTGTTGGTGTCAGAATCAGGATCTAAAAAACTTTATTAAGAACGGTCAGTAATACACATTTGCATGCAACTTGCTATGATGTGGCACAGGTGCCGAATTGAAGATAGTCACATGAAGGCTAGATTTTTGTGTAATGTGCATCCTTATTATAATGGTCATGGTGTAACGCACTTCTTATAGAACATGTGGTGAAGCAGTTTTCTTTTAAGGAAAGCTAAAGATACAGGCAGTCTTTCGTGGTGTATCTGGTGGTGAACAGGAGGTGTAAGCTGACACTGAGCTCTGATGTGTCTCATGACATGCTCTGTATATACCTGTTATCGTCTAGGAAATTGTCATGGTGCCTACCAACTGGGCCAGGTGCTCCGTATACCTTTTGTGCTCGGTGTGTCATATGGTAGCCACTTTGCTTACGGTAACAGTTCGTAGTGGCCTAAGACATGTGGCAAAATAAAATGGGGCTCACGTCGTGAGTCCCATTATTCGAATAAGATGTTACTACATGGCGAGGTGCCACCTGGGTGTGGGCGTGTGATGTGGTGTTAGTTGGTAAATTCCGTCCATGGAATATCATCGTTGAGGCCTCTTGAGTTACTCTGTAAACGGAACACCCAGCATTGTTCTTGTTTGAAAAGGGTCCTAGCTGAACAAAGAGGGTTGGATTCAAGTATGGTCCATTTAAGGCTGTCGGGGGTGTGGTTATTCTCGAGGAAATGATGCAACATCTTTGTATTGGTCTTTTTACAGCGCATGGTGCTCCTGTGTTCACTTATTCGTGTTTTTATTGGTCTCGTCGTCATACCCACATATTGTAGGCTACAGGGACATGTTATAAGATAGATGCAATTCTTAGTATTGCAGTTAGTATGTTTTTTTTGGCACCAGGGTCTTTGAAGACCTAGGTCAATGTGCTTGGTTGCTGTTGTTAAATGGCAGACAGAACATGACCCACAGGGAAAATGACCCTCTAGTGGGGGGAGGGCCCATAAGGTAGGTTGTTTCGTCATTTGTGGTTTTGGACGGGTGTGGACAAGTAAGTCCTTCAAGTTTTGGGTACGCTTAAAGGCAAAAAGGGGAACTGGACCAGGGTATTAGTTACCCATCTGTAAAAATCCCCAGCGTTTCTTAATCACTTTTTGAATTCTGTTAGAGCTAGGTGTAAATGTGGTGACATGTGAGGGTATCAGTGCCGGTTTTCTCTCTGCTCTCCAGTAGACCTTCTCTGTGATTATTTCTAGCCCTCTTCTGTGCTTGCCGTATCACTCTTCTTGGGTAATGCCGGTCAATGAGGTTCTCAGACAGGATCTTAGCTTGGTTGTCGAACTCTGTCATAGTGTTGCAGTTACGACGGAGGTGAAGGAACTGTCCTACTGGGAGATTGTGAGTATTTTCCCAGGCTGACTCTGACACGAACCCAGGTAATTTTCTGGCTATGCGTGCTTTCTCGAGCTCACAACCGATGTACTACCCACAGGTTTACCTCTTCATCACCGCGCTGACACGCCGATGAGGCCATCCTTTACTATTGGAGGGGTAGGAGAGATGTGTGTTCTATGTTTTATGTCTGTCTTCATGTTCGTCGCACTTATACTTGCAAACTGAATGTGCACGCACGGTAGTACACCACATTCCTAAAGCTGCTACAGGTTACTTGTAATGGACTGCATCACCTACCATGGCTCCCACGCCTTGATTTGATACACAATATAGGCGTGTCCTATTGATAGAAGAATCATGTCAAGAATGTGTTGCATGCAAACATTTGCGTTCCTCTACACTTGTGCTTTAAGTTGAGGCGTCACTCCTCTTGTGACAAGCGACTTCGAGCATGTCACACAATTGCAGCGATGAGGATATGCACTGCATTGATGATTACAGGTGACAGGGGTACGTTTGGTACAGCATGCCTATATGTGGCGTTTATGATCATGATCGCCATGAATCTCATTCACCAATCAACTATGAATGAATGAGCACTGTCATCCCATTATGCCATTATTTTTCTTTATTGTTTTTTCTTTTACTAGGTTGGATCTAGGAACGCCCACTGGACGTTCACATAGGCGCATCGACGCCTAATAACCTGAATATAGGTACCATAGGAATATAGAGTGTCGCCATCTCTGATTCCTATTTTTATTCTTTTACACCTCTATCACAGTCCTGATGAAGCGCAACGGGATCCACTAGGGACCCAACCCAAGCGCGAAACATGTCGACCTAATGTACTCACCATCACCATCACTTACACTCACTGACAAGAGAACAGCAAGAAAATACTCACTCCTCTGCAATAATTTCAAAAGAGGCCTTCCTTGTCTACTGTTTTTATTCTTACCACTAGGACCCTTGAATACAGCCTTTTTGTGGGTACCGAGGTGGTAATTTTAACTCACCCATCTTGTTTTCCCATCCACACAACCGCACTCACAACTGTGGCGTTGCTCCTAAAAGATCTCTGACAAAGAGCCCTCTCGCGGGGCCCGTGGGGGACTGCAGCGCCACCCCCACGAAGAGTAAACGAATGATGATGAAGCATGACACCCGCATGGGTGTGTAAGGGCACTTTTTCCAAAAGGAGGAATTCCCCTACCTTCGTCACAATCCAACCTTTACTGTGAGTGTTCCTCACTCACGAGTTTCCTCAAGTTACCAAATAGTTTGCTTCTCCTTCTATCAGGAACAGTTACCTCCTAGTGCATACCACCATCCAAGCTTCACCCGAGTAAATTTGCACTCTACCACAGTACCATAGGGGTGAAGCTTGAACGGCGTCTCCTCTGGAGTACCATGGAGCATTATATGAGGGCTACTCTGGGTCCTGTGGCATTACGACAGTACCCACAGCATGATTTCTTTTTTCAAGCTTGTGCTCTAGGGGGTTCTAGGTTCCACCCCACAAGTACCAAGGAGTCAGGGTGTTCCTACCCAGCCCCCTTATAGCTTATTTTTTACATTTTCAGAACACCGAGCCCCCAGTCCCTCAATGTTGCCACAACATTTTTCTCTGGATTGCGGCCAGCTAATCAGGTATCAGCACTGTAGGACCCGTCCCGGTACCGCGGTACCAAAATGTGCAACAAGAAAAAAAGCTGCTTTCGCGAATCAGAGGGCCCTATTTTATTTTTACTTTTGTACAGTGGGAGTCTTGTTGGAGTCTGGTGGGACCAATCATCCAGACGTATCAAACCTTTTAATCTCTTCAAGCCCATTCATGCACATATTTTAATATGAATTTCTCAAAAACGGCTGAATGGATTTACACCAAATAATGAAAAGCATGTCTTCTGAGCAAAGTTCTAACTTTCTGCCAAATCTGGTGTAATTCTGTCAGTGGTGTAGGAAGGGGGGTGCGGTGGGTGCGGGCCACCCCGGGTTTTATCACTGAGGGGGGTGACAAAATCGCAAAAATATGTGTTTTAAACACATATTTTTGCCATTTTGTCAAGCCGGGGGTGACAAGACATTTTCCGCACCGGGTAACACCTGACCTTGCTATGCCACTGAATTCTGTTCAGTCTCTTTTTCTGTATTGGAGAGCAAAATTTCCTGTCTGATTTAACATGGGAAATAAATGTTTTGGGAATTTCCAAAAGTTCATGAAGCCTACTGAAATTCCATCACCAGGACTTAAATGTGAGTATTAGAGAAAAAGGCAAATTTAGACTGAGTTTTTGAACAGCAAACAGCTTATACTTAAGGCACTTAGCCAACATACTTTATTCACATGCCTGGTACACATACTTCACATGAGTAACAAGCCCAACATGCTATGCAGATGCCTTACTCCTGACTCCATGCTCTTGATGTTACACATGGTTAAAAGACAGACACTCTTGATAAACACACTTAAAAAACACACATACGCACCTGACTGTATATACACCTTGGCTATTGGATTTACACACTCTATAGTGCGAAATACACACTCCTGAATTCTGAAACACAGTCACGAAACACACACAATTCTGATTCTATATATACTTTTTTTTTTTATTTTAATTCTTTTTATTGAATTTTCAAAAGAAACAAACATCATTGGTGTCATGCATGGCATTACTACAAAAAGGAAAAAAAACACAACAAAAAAAACCCACATCATAACAGTTGTGATTGACCAGTGCACAATAGTACCGTATATGCAGTTTGATTCAACATACTGATGAGCAACTTCGGGATGGATGGTGATCACTCCGCTACGATTATGACTCACCTTGAGTCTGTGACAACAAGTAGTGACGTAATGGTTCCCAGATGTCCTTGGGCTTGGAGGATGATGGAAGCTTCTCTGCGTACAGTTCAAGGTTTTCTTTGCAATACACCATATCTGTAACCCAGTGATCTACACGTGGAGCCAGAGAGCTTTCCCATGTTAATGCTATTCGCCATTTTGCTAATAACAGAGCAATTCTCACAAATTTGCCTAGAGTCCATTTTTTCTGGGGTACATAACATAGCAGACAAATCAAGTGTATACACTGCAACGGAGTACCGGACATGCCCTGTAGTCGCTCCACCACTTCGCCCCAGAATTTAAAGACTAGTCTTCAACTCCAAGCTAGGTGCCAGAAGTCGGCATCCACTTGACCTCAGCGTTTGCAAGCGCTAGTGTCTCGGAGACCGAATTTATATAACTTAAGAGGTGTGTGATAGATTTGATGAATGTGCTTAAAATGAATGATTCTCAGATTACCATTGGGAGAGAGTTTGCTGGTAAGTGTGCAGATGTGCTCCCACTCCAATGGTGTCAAGGGAGGATCAAGCTGATCATTCCAGCGGGCTAAGCTTTTATCGGAAGTTCTTTCTATCTGGTCCCTCACTGCTCGATATAATTTGGTAACTAGCTTACGTCGTGAGGGTGCCTCCAATAAGAGCTGTAAAGCGTGTAGAGAGGGTGGTTCAGCAGGAAATGTCGTGTAGTGTGATTTGATTGCAAGTTTCAAGCGATGCATGGTAAACTGAAAAAGTGGTGATTGATTAGTAATGTATTGGAGCTCTGTAGGTGTGATGTAATTCCCGTCAGGATAAAGATTCTGTATGCGTTCAATGCCAGCTTCTTTAAGTGTGTGCATCAGGCCTGTTTCCTGTGTCACGGAGAGTGCCGCATGATGCGCTAGTGGCAACGCCGGAGCATATATTGGAAGTTTGGCCGTGATCTTACCAATGGCCTGCCATGCAGCGATGGTAACATCGAGGGTGTAGATTTCTGTTTGTGGCGTACCTATGTGCATGTGAGTGAGTATGCCAGCTAACGGTGTTGGGTGTGCCTCCCCGTCTTCCACTGCAACATGGGGTGTAAAGTCGTGTGGATGATACCAGTAATACGCGTATTGTGCTTGTGCACACAAATAGTAGATATAAAGGTCTGGCGCACAGAACTCTCCCTTGTCATAATCCAATGTAAGAGTATACCAACCTACTCTAGCTTGCCTGCCCCCTCATATCAGTTTCAGCAGTAGGGTTCGCACAGTCTTAAAAAAATGTTTAGAGAGCTTTATAGGGATATTGCAAAATAGGTACAAGAAGCGTGGCAACACGACCATTTTTATAACAGCGATGCGGTCCGCCAGGGACAATGGCAATGTCGACCACCAGTCCACTTGGCGCTCCAGCGACACGCAGGCTTTTCCATAATTTTCCGCAATAACAATCTCAGGGTCACGATGCACCCATATTCCTAGATATTTAACTGGTTCTGTTGACGAAACCAATGGATATTCCATAGCCGGAGGGGCCGTCATCGATGTCAAGGGTATTATTACTGACTTGTCCCAGTTAATCATGAGGCCAAAGAATAAGCCGAATCGAATATATTCCCGCAGGACCGGGGACAGATATCTTTGTGGTTCACGAATAAAAAGCACCATATCATCGGCATAAAGAGATATACCAACGGGACAATGCATAAAATTTAGTGCTGACTCTCTATGCCGCTGTCGGATCACACACGCTAGTGGTTCAAGCATGAGGGCGAATAAAAGTGGTGACAGTGGACAGCCCTGTCTGGTGCCTCTCTCAATCCGGAAGGGCTCAGAGGTGAGTCCTCCCACACGCACACGCGCCGGGAGAGCATAGTAGAGCAAGCGTACCCAGCCTAGAAATATGCCCGGAAACCCCATACGCTGTAAGATGTGGAACATGTACTTCCATTCTATCGAGTCGAATGCTTTTGCAGCATCCAACATCACGGCAACTGCAGGGAGCTCAGGATTCAGCACGTGAAACATGGCAAATAGGGTTCTTAGATTATGAGACGTAGATCTCTCTGGAATAAAACCAGACTGATCCAGCAGCACCAGACAGGACATTAATGATTGGAGCTTGGTAGCCAGAATTTTTGCAAGTATTTTCGCGTCTAGGTTGATTAGCGACAAAGGACGATATGATTCGCATAGGGAAGGTGCTTTATCTTTTTTGAGTAACGTGATAATTAGGGCCTGTCGAAGGGAGGGCGGCAATATGCCGGTCTTGTGGGCCTCCGCATACATCTCTAGCAAGTAAGGCGTTAAAAGGTCAACATTGTAAAATTCCGCTGTTAGGCCATCCGGCCCCGGAGCTTTTTTGTTCGGCAGGGAGAGTATCGCCGCCTTGATATTGGCAGCGTCAATGTGTTGGCTAAGATATTCACGGTGGCCATCCGCTAGCCAGGCACATGCAATGTCAGAAAGATAATCGTCAAGGGCTTCGCCATCCAAACTCTCACGGGATGTGTACATATCTGCATAACAGTCCCGTAATTGATCCACTATGTCTTGAGGTGTGAAATGTTCCACACCCTGTGTGTCCACTATTTTGGTGATGTGGTGATGTTCAGTGCGATATTTGATCCTAGCAGCTTGTTGACGACCCGGTCTACCCCCTTCGCCATACGCCCTGGCGACATGCCTGCGTGAGAGGTAGCGTGTTTCGGATTCTGCTATTGTGTCATACTCCAAGAGCAACTCATGTATTCGCGCAAGCGTGGAGGGACATGGTTTAAGTGTGTATTCTTTTTCCGAGTCTCCCAACGTAGCCTCTATCTTAGAAAGCTGCCCCCTAAGATCATGCAGAATGCCTGCCGCTGTGACAATACAGACCCCCCTCACAGTTACCTTAAAGGCTTCCCAAAGAATAGCCGCACTGTTTACTGTACCCACATTCAGCTCAAAGTATTGTACTATCGCTTTTCTGATTGCGTCAGCATAGGTAGGGTCCAGCAGGGCTTCAGCACGAAATCGCCAGGTGAACAGATGATGAGTGTTAGAACGGATGGCAAGGACCAGTTTCACAGGGTTATGGTCAGACAACGTGCGTGGGAGGGGAGCAACATCCGAGACCCAGTAGTTTGCCCTGTCGCTTAGAAGCCATTAGGCAAAGCGGGACCAACTGTTATGTGCTGGTGTGGCGTGTGTCCTCCCTCATGTCTCAGCATTGCATAAACGCCAGGCATCAACCAAACCCAGTTCCAGCATGGCATCCCTTATACATTGAGCCACTTTAAGTGTACGCACGCCTTGTGGACTAGATCTGTCTTTGCTGGGATCCAGATGTGTATTTAAATCTCCGCCCCACAAAATGGCTGCATCTGGCCAGGTACGTAGAATACTGAGCATTCGAAGAAATACCTGATGTTCATCCACTACCGGGCCATACACATTAACAATAGTGATCAGTGTCGTCCCTAACTTGCCATGCACCATAGCACAACGCCCCTCTTCATCTGTATAGGTTTTGATTGGTGTGAACGGCATACCTCTTTTGAACAGGACGAGGACTCCCCTAGCATATGTTGAATATGATGAGGCTAGTTTGTATCCAGCCCAACGGAGTGCAATCTTGGCCTCTGTCGTCTTGGTCAAATGTGTCTCCTGTAGGAGGGCAATCTGAACCCCATGCCTATCTAAATAAGCAAACACTTGACGAATCTTTTTCGGGGAGTTGAGCCCTCGGATGTTCCACGTCAGACAGGTACATTTATCACCCATGACCCAAGTGAACAGAATTAAGCAACAGCAGAACGTGCCTCAAAGTTAGTACAGGAGTAGAAGCATGTAAAAATCGTGGACAGTATATCGGTACAATCACATAAAACAATCCCCAGTGAAGAACTATGACCCCTCCCCACCCCCACCCACTTTAGCAGCCCCAATTTGCCAAAGCCATACCCAGAAATCAAAACATACCCCAACATGTGGAAACAGGGGCAATAAGAAATATGGGGTACACCCATTGGGGGACGCCGTGGCACATCTAACTTCCAGATGAACCAGGGAGGTGGCCGCCGGCTATAAACTTGTGCTCCCTTGAGCATACATCCAACGCCTGTGAAGGAAAGCAGTTAGACCATGATCAGCAGTACAAGTGAAACAGTAGTAGACACACATTAGCATTAAGTCGGTGTACATATAATAATTCTTATGCACAGTCACAACACGCAGTATAAAGCAACTATGGCAATGTAATTTCGAGTTCCAATTAGTTAGCAGTAGTACGCCATGTTGTGAAATATAAAAGCACCAACAGTGTTCCCGACAGCGTCTGGGCATCTACATTAGTCGCAGATATGAGTTCAGGTTTATAGAGTAAATGCATTAATCGTCGTTGTCCGATGTGTCAGGGGGAGCCTGTTGTTTGCGGCGAAGGGATTTAGCAAAGTCCATGGCCTGTTTAGGGCTGGTGAATATCTTGGCCTTATCATCTGTGCCTATCCGAAGACGAGCTGGATAAAGCATGGCATATGGGATACCTTGATTAAGCAGCAGCTTTTTCACATTCTGAAATTCCCTCCGCGCAGACTGAACGGTGGCCGTAAAGTCAGGGTAAAAAGATAAGGTATTCCCTTGATACGTGACGGTGTCTTTCTGACGGGTAATGCGAAGGACTGCATCCCGGTCTCTAAAATTTAATAAACGTGCAATGATTGGCCTGGGCGGGGTGCCCGGAGGAGGGCGAGTCGCCAAGGAGCGATGAGCTCTTTCTACAATAAGCAGATGAGAAAGATTCTCTGCACTGCAAATGTCACGAAGCATATTTTCCACGTATGTTTCCAGCCTGCCCACATTTGTGGATTCCGGCAAACCCAAAATGCGCACGTTATTGCGCTGTGAACACGCCTCAAGGTCCTTGTTTTTAGCCTGAATGACCGCGAGAATTTTTTTGATGTCGGTGGTTTTGGTGGTTACCTGTTGTAGCCCATCTTTGGTATTAGAAATGCGTTGCTCCGCCTAAAAAAAAAATGTAAATGTAAGCCTCACCAATCCTAGCTGCCTGCTTGTCCAGTTTAGCTGACATGTGGTCCATGCGGCCGTTGAGGGCCTCAATTTTTCCATCTATGGACTGCAGACTAGCCTGGATGGCGGCCAAGGTCTTTTCCAGAGCAGTCGGGGACGCAGAGGCGGTGTCCAGCTCTGAGTCAGAGGCGGCAGTCTGTGATGGCTTCCCCGACTTGCGCAATTCAAAATTAAGGCGCGGCTGAGTTTTATCCGGTTTGCCCATGTTAGCAGGTAGGTGATAGCACCGGTGTCCAAGATAAAGATAATGACCTACAAACACTCTCGCACCTAATTATACTGGTCAATGTATCTGCAATCACCTCTCCCACAGGGTACCAGGTGGAACCAGGGCGAACCTATATGTCACGTTAAAAAAGGCGAGCGCGCCAAAGCTCTTCCCACCTCGCCAGAGAGCAATGGATCAATGTCAGCTACCAAACAGAACCCAGACACGATGCACAGATCGGCTCACGTAGACCCAATCCGGCACCCAGCGCAGGAGAAAGCGTGATGTGTAGGCGCAGCTGGATTTCTGCTCACTATTTCCAGCAAGTAGGCGCCGGGAGTTCCCAAAGGCCCGTTACACTACTCTACGCCAGAGGGCAGAAGCCGCGTCAGTCTGCGAAGGAATGTGCGATGAGGCCCATTCACCACAGCGAGACCCCAATGTCCCGTAGTAGGCCTTCCACTTCAGTACCAAAGGACAATATAACGACTGCCACACACAAACGGTGAATCTTAGCGCACAGAATGACGCGCCAGACTCCAACCTCGGACCCAGTGTAGAGATGAGTCCTACCCACACATGTAGCTGGCTTGCCCCAGTAATTCCCAGGTGTTAGACACTGTGCTTCAGCAAAAGTCCCCGTATAGTTCGTTATATTAGGAAGCCACGGCAGAATACACCATCCAATAAGAAGTTAGCGCGGCCCATCCACCGTGGCGCAATATTCACACAGTGTCCCACAGCGTGGTTCCAATATGCAGCACAGCAGGAGGGGAGCGGCACCGGCTGCTATCAGTGGGAGTGCGGGAGTCAGCGGCCTATAGCATGGATCCGCTAGGCCAGGCAGCAATGCGGGAAGCAGCGTCTCACTCATCCGCACACCCCGGGCACGCACTGGAGGGGAGGCAGGGCCTATGCCGTCCCGAATGCACCCCCCCACCTCCTCGTAGTCTACCACGCTGCTCCAGCATATTCCACACAAGCCGGGGGACACACAAGCAGTAACGACCTCACCGGAGCGTAGAAGATGATGACTTCATCAGGAAGAGCAGGTCTCAGCTCCGCGGGTCACCCACGGCGGAGTGGCCCGCGCACCGGCCTCAGTCCCCGCTCCGCAGTGGTAGCACCCCGAAACCGTTGGGTCTCGTCGCACGCTGTCCGGAATCCAGGATGTGCACACAGCCTGATCACCAGGCTGGGCGGTAGTAAGCCCCCACAGGCCGCACAGCTCACAGTCGGGCACACGAGCCGAGCCCAGCTCCGTGCGTGCAACGCCAACCACCGCTCCGTCAGATATCGATAGTCCACAGCGAACCACACAGGAGGGTACAGACCCTTGTGGATGCCGTTAGCTCCAGCCACTGGGGATCAGTGCAATTACCCCCGAGGGCCCAATCTGTGCCTTGGGAGCACCCGGAGTCTCCGCCGCGGTCACCTCCACTCACTCAGCCGCCATGCTTCTCCGGGGCCCGTGCAGCGGCACACGGTTCATACGCTCATCGAAGGCCCCACACACCGCCAAACAGCACAGAACCGTAGTACAGCAGTTGTAGATAAAGCGCCCCACCAAATTTAGTTCGGATGCCGCCCAGGGAGCAGGATATTGTGAGGATAGTGGCGGCGGCCGGCAGAGCTGCACTACGGTGCGGCCATCTTGCCGTGCGCCCTCTAGCGCCCCCTGATTCTATATATACTTAGACTTATATAAACACTCAACACATATGACAAATACACATTCATGACACCACCTGATACACACGCCACACAATACACACATAGAATACACACTGAGTCCATACAATAGGATCTCCCACTCCTGGCGCTATACTTCTTTCTCTACACACTCTTTAAAGACGCACACTCCTGCATTCTGACACACACTTATAAAACAGACCCACTCATGGCTCTATTTGTACGCCATCTGATATACACACTGACATGCATGACACATACACACACTCCATGATGACCCATACACACTTCTATTTGCTGACATACACAGTTATAAAACACAAAATGGGGCCGATTCACAGAACTAATCTGAGATAAAATCCTAAACGTACTACTTTTCGTATTCACAGAAGGCATTTAGTAGTAGTAAAGTTAGGACTCCTATCTTTACTACTACTAATCTGAGATAAAATCCTAAACTTACTACTTTTGGTATTCACAGAAGGCATTTAGTAGTAGTAAAGTTAGGAGTCCTAACTTTACTACTACTAAATGCCTTCTGTGAATACCAAAAGTAGTAAGTTTAGAATTTTATCTCAGATTAGTTCTGTGAATCAGCCCCAATGACTTTATATAGACACAGAACTAATATAGATATCAAACACACCTGACAGTTACAGACATTCTACGATGGGAAACATCCATTACAACACAGGCATTACAACGCAATGCCTTTTCAATGTGGTGAATACAACACAGGATCCATTACAACACATGCCATTAGAAAGCATGCCATTCCAGCGCATATCCCTCACTGACCAGCACCTTCCCTGAGGTAAGCACCCGGCGGTGTTAGAATAGTAATTTTTGTTGTAATGGAATATGCTCTGTAATGGCTTGCATTGTAATGTTATGGCATGCATTATAATGGAAACTGTGTTGTATTGACCATGTTGTAAAGGCATGTGTTGTAATAGTTTGTGTTGTAATATCATACATTCTTCTACGACACCCGATACATGCATTCCTTGCAATACACACACAATAGACACAGGCCGTATCATACAGAACATTACTCCTGACTCCATAATGTCAATGCTGACTCTACACTCTTTTGAAAGACACTCATCCAGACTTACGACACACACTGCCAGAAAATATAAACACTCCTGACTTTATAAACACTAGAAGTGATGGACACAGATGATATACACATGCCGTAAGATACAAAGTGCGAGGGGCGTGGCTAACCGCCTAAGATGGCGGACGTGTCTGGGTAGAGCTCCGGACCCTGGAGGGGGATTCACTTCTCCTATACCGCCCTCATCGGCTCCAACTCGGCCCAAGGGGTCGGCAGTCGCCCGCTGGCACACCCGGAATAAATCGAGACGTCGCCCAACACCCAGGCTTGTGAAGCCACAGAGTACAGCAGCCGGGCCTACTTGCCGGCGGGCCCGGAGCGCGACCGAGAACTCCAGTGCTGGTGCACGACCAGCGCCACCCTGCGGAGTGCGATAGCGGAGGAAGCCGCCGCCGAGATCTCGGAGTGCCCCTAACGACGTGCTGTATGGCTGAGCGGTGAGTGAACGGGCCTACCCTACGCCGCTGCGGCCACCGCTTCCTAGGGCCCCCGATCTTGGACCCAGTCAGACTTCTCCATACACCTGGTCCTGGGGCAGAGTGCTAACAGCGCGTACGGCCTCATAGGCTGGAAGGCCCATGCAGAACTCTCTTGCCGATACCACCCTCTGGCTCTCGCGGATCACCCCCCCCCCACCACCAGGAGAGTGGTGCTATCGGATCTGAGCGACAACTGAATGTCCCGGCGGTGAGCTCTAACCACCCCGGCTCACACGTGTACACTACGGCGGTCCAGGCGCCATACGCACACCGCTACCCACTGCGCACTCTGGCTGACCAGCTCCATTCCTTAAAGCGCTGCAATTTTTGAATGCATGGCACGCCTCGGCAGCCCTTGAAACCGCAGATACCACCGGACATACGGGCTCTCTGAGGGCAGTGCTGACAGATATAAAGACTGCTCCACACCACTACGGTGAACTCATATCATGGGCAGAGTCAGGGCAAAAACGCTGGAAGGCCAACAAGGAACGGGCCCCCCCTCCACCATAGCGGAGCTCTCCAGTCGGCCTTCCTCTCCGGGGGCTGAGTCTGTGGAACTTATGGCGAGTACACCCGACAAACTGGACCTAATCCTTAAGGAAATCCGCGATTCCAGGGTAGCGCTTGAACTACAGATTGGCACGCTCACTACAGGCCTTACATTACTCAGAGCGGACCACGGGAAACTGGCGGACACCGTCAAAGACCATAGACAATCCCTCAAGGACCTGGACCCTCGAGTTACGGCAAATTCCTCAACCATACAACAACTACAGCAACAGATGACGGGCCTCCTGGACCGGGTGGAAGATGCAGAAGGCAGAAACAGACGCAACAACATCCGCGTCATAGGCCTACCGGAACGCAGTGAGGGAGCTAAGGCAGCAGAATTTATGGAAGCATGGTTCAGGGACCATATAGCACAAGAGGGGCTTTCTCCATACTTCTGTGTCGAACGGGCCCACAGAATACCGACCGGACCGCCCAAGCCAGGTGCACCGCCTCGCCCACTAATAGTGAAAATCCTGAATTATAGGGACCGCGATATATTATTACAGAAAGCAAGAGAAAAAACACGGATCCAGTTTGAAAACCACCGCATTTCGCTATACCCCGATTACACCGTCATGGTCCAGAGACAGAGGTCGTCCTATCAAGCTGTAAAAAAGAAACTTCAGAAAGCACAACTCAAATACGCACTTCTGTACCCTGCTCGGCTGAAAGTCATTTACGACAAAAAAACTCACTTCTTTGAGAGCCCAGTGGATGCCGAGGAATGGCTCGAAGTCCTGTGCCTTGGTGCTAGCCAGTCCAGCCACTCCGACTTCTCTTCGCAGGGCTCTGGCAAACTCCCGAAACTGGGCTCGCACCGGTCTCAGACCTCTAATCGGGGTAAAGGTGGCGCGGGACCATCGCGCGAACAACAACGTCAGGACCGGGAGGGGGCCATTGCTACTGCCGGGGCATTTCGAGAAGACGCCACAAAAATCCCCACGGACTCGGAGGACAGCACCCTAAACTCAGATTCCGAACACAGTATAACCCTATTCCCCACGATCACACCCCGGGCAGCGGATGACATCCTTGACAACTAAAGGCCGATGAGAGCACCCGCTGAACATGGAATTATTATAGAACTGGTGTTCTGCAAATGTCCTACAGATGACATGGATTCTACCTCCCGGCATATATCATATCCATATCCTTTTTTCACAGCTATATATATGAACATTATCGTTATGTTATAGCCTAGGTATTGATATGGAAGGTCAGGATTGTCTGTTAAGAATATATACATGGATCACCTCAAACTGCATGCGAATGTGGCTCTGTTTTGCGGGGACCCTGGCTATATCCGCTATATGATTATTTAATGTGAAAATATTGTCTAAGACATGCCTAATTATAATCCCCCCTCTGCTGGGTTCCGTAGAGCCACCCAGAATATGGCGTCACTGTAAACATGACTATGGTTAATGGCGGCGGCCCCCCTAGAAGCGTATGCACCGTTATCTGTTTTATTATTATTGTGAATTGTTGTTGGGCCCAGCGTAGTTCGGGCGCTGAGCCATGTTTGGTTAATGTTCATGGGGAAGGGGACTCCTGGTCGAGCTTGGTCTTTGGGATCCGTATAAATTGGAGCTTCACCTTACATACAATGCCATGCCTAGAACAAACACCACCTTAGGGTCTTACAACCTAATCACATGGAATATCCGTGGGTTGGGGGCGATTCAGAAGCGACACCCTGTACATGCATACCTCCTCAGGCGTAGAGCCCATATAGTGTTCCTACAAGAATCACATTTAACGGAATCGGAAACACAGAAAACACGCAAAAAATGGAGAGGACAATTATACTCCACTAACTACTCAGCATTTGCTAGGGGAGCAACCATATGGATACGTCACGGGGTCCCATTTATTGAATCGGAACGACGAGTCGATGACCAAGGGAGATACATTCTGTTGAAAGGCACACTGGACGGATCCCTGGTGATCTTAGGCAGTATTTACGCCCCCAACTTTGATCAGGACCGCTTCCTGCACTGACTGGGAGCGGCACTGGCTGACTGGAGTGGTATCCCCTGGGTACTGGGTGGGGATTGGAACGCGGTACTGGACATTACCCTGGATAGATCCCACCCTCCCCTTCACGGTGCGACTGCCTGTAAATTGGCTGAGCTGTTTGCTACCTGGGCTGACGGATGGGCACTCTCCGATACATAGCGATGTCTACACCCTACTCATAAAGAATATTCATTTTATTCTCCGGTACATAGTCTCCACACCAGAATCGATAGATTCCTCTGCTCTAGATCCAGTGTCACTCAGGCCTGTCAATCCACATACCTAGCCAAAACCTTTTCAGACCACAATCCCCTAGAGCTCACACTTAACTGGGGTAAGGTGCCAAACCCAGTGCCCACTTGGAAGTTACACCCGCAATTACTAGACGATACTCCATTTCGAACAGCCCTCTCCAACACTATAACTAATTACATAGCTGAAAACTGGAACACGGCCTCCTCTAACTTAATTGAATGGGACGCACTAAAGGTGGTGGTACGGGGGGCATCAATTGGACAATTGGTGGGGGCCCGACAAGAGGTACACCAACACTTACTCAGGGTAGAACAACAGATGACCACGCTGGAACAGGAGGCAGTAACAGACCCTGCCAAAAAAGAAGCATTACAGACTACCCGTATAGATCACGCTGAAACACTAGAAACACTACGGACAATCGATCATAGGGCATTCTTACAACGTAAACACACGGAGGCGGACAGATCGGGTACACTGCTAGCCCGCATGGTACGGGATAGGCCCGATCCACCGGTCATAACCAGAATCCGCACACCTAACGGACAAATAGTCCATACCCAACGAGAAATAAATACAGCCTTTCATGACTACCTTAGTGCGCTTTACGCTGCACCCCCACATGAGGAGAACTCTTCTACTACGGAGTTCCTACGAGACCTGCCCATTCCGATGCTCTCCGAAGAGATACAAAAGGGAATTGAGGGCCCCATAACCCGACAAGAAATTCGGACTGCAATAAAAGGTCTGAATCGTAACAAAGCGCCTGGTATTGACGGGCTACCTATTGAATTCTACCACACATACTCGGAAGCCCTGGTACCCACACTGGAATCGGTATATAGGACCGCCTTCCAGACTGGCCATTTACCACATTCCACTATGCAAGCATTGGTCACATCGCTACCCAAGCCAGGACGTGATGGACTAGATTTGTCCAATTATAGACCCCTTTCCCTGCTTGCGACTGAATATAAAATTTTAAGTAAGGCACTAGCCAACCGTATACAGCCCTATCTTAACACACTCATACATAGGGACCAATGCGGATTCCTACCGAACCGTAGCACGTCGCTCAATATCAGACGGTTACATTATGTTATGAAGGCCACTCCCCATGCTTACCAATCCGCGGGTTGCATAGCGCTGGACCTTAGGCAGGCCTTTGATTCTCTTTCTTGGGACTTTATGTTCGCGACTCTCCAGCGATTTGGGTTCCCGGACACGTATCTTAAATGGGTGCGCCTATTATATACATCCCCCACAGCCCGAGCTCGTATGGGTAGTTACATTTCTGACCAATATACAGTCCACAGAGGCACGAGACAGGGATGCCCATTATCTCCCCTGTTGTTCGTTCTTACGCTGGAACCCCTAGCGATAGCACTTCGACAATCAGCAGACCGGCTTGGCATCCCTATCGACGGTGCGACCCATCTAATTTCCATTTATGCGGACGATATCCTCTTGTATCTACGTGATTTAACAACAGAGAATACCCCCCCTTCCCGATATTTTTGCCATCTTCGAGCGTCTCTCGGGCCTGGCTATAAACCCGGGAAAGTCCTTAGCTTACTTTTTTCAGGAAACACCATATCCTCCCACTCTGCGGTTCGGCGACTATACCTTATCAGTGGCCCCCACCACCTTTAAATACTTAGGCATTCAAGTTTATAGAACACAGGTGGATCAAATTGAAGGTAACATAGTCCGGGCCATAACAGCCCTCCGTGCCAGTGTGACCTTTTGGTCCTCTCTACCGTTATCGGTGATGGGGCGTATTGCCATCTCAAAGATGGTGATGCTCCCTCGCCTATTATATTATTTTGTAAACATACCTGTCGTAATCCCACAGACTATTTTCAATACATTAAATACTATATTGGTAGACCTAATCTGGGGAACGGGCCGTAGAAGGGTAAACCTGCAGAAACTTCAACTAGAGACCCGGAGTGGCGGCCTGGGAGTCCCTGACTTCAGGGCTTACTACTACGCCAGTCAGCTCCAATGGCTCTCTTACTGGACCGCGGGGAGGAACTTACAGGAGATTGGATATATGCCTAGGGATCTGGACCGGGGCACACTGCACTCCCTGCTCTTGCCCAAGACCAAAATCCCTATAGACAGCCCTCCCCTATTGAAGACTGCACTACAATGCTGGAAGAAGGCGTTATTATATACCTCCTTGGTGACTCACTACTCGACGAACATCCCCCTCTTAGGTATCCCCACACCACAAGGTAGGCTCACGAAAGCTAGGATACAGGGTTGGGTGGAGGCGGGAGTGGAGGACATTGGGGCGTTCTTCGGTGACGGTAGCCTACTTGATCACGACTCCTTTCTCCGGGCTACGGGCGCACCAACACGTTTGTATCTACTACACGCTACAGTATCCCATTACATAAAGAACACATGGGCCCCACAACGCAGTGAACCTTCACAACATAACCTGGTACATCTCTTATACTGCATGGGAAATGGTGGACACCTGGTCCGTTGGCTATACACGGGTATTCGAGCGCACGCTGCAACCACGCTTACATCCCTTAGAACACAGTGGTCCGAGGATTCTACTACGGAACTCACGGACAAAGCTTGGAAGAGCATGCTAGAACACCCGAAAAGAGTGTTCCGTAATGCCAAACTAAAGTTCATTCAGACGATGGTCCTGCATAGGTCGTATCTCACCCCCAAAAGGATTCATCGCATGTTCCCGGATGCCTCACATTACTGCCCCCGTTGTAAAGGGGATGAGGTGGACTTCCTCCACATGCTGTGGTCCTGCCCCCACCTCCGGGACTACTGGGAGGGAGTGTGTCAGTCTCTGAGCGAAGTCACACAAATCCCTGTCTCGAACGATGCCCTGAGCTGCATATGGGTCTACGTGGACGTAGAGAGGTACAGAAGGTACGATTGAGATTCTTAGACCTGGCCCTCATATTGGCAGTACGAGCCCTTACCATGAGGTGGAAGTCCCCCAGGTGTCCAGCGGTATCTAGTTGGCAGAACAACATGATTCAGTGGGGAGGAGCTGAGGGTGCTGCCCTTCGGAGGGAAGGAGAGAGGGGGCTACGAAAGCAACCCATTTCGATGGAATGGGAGATCATGCTCCATGAGTTCAAATCACTTGATTTACTACCCCTACAGGGTACCCCACCCCCATAATACACTGTTACACCCAGTGACTCTTTAATATAAGATTCCTAGGATTCAGACCCAGATATTTTGACCTGCGGGCAACGCAGAATCCTCAGATCTACACTACACTATTAGCATTCCCCTCGGTTGCTATGGAAGCGACACATTGACTGACCAGGAGTACGGGGTGGGAGGGTTAGGGAGGGAGGGGACATGATTGAATTTGTTTTTCTGTTCATTGGAATTGTAAATACTTTATGCAATGACTTTGTCTGCCATCGTTGCAATGACCTGATATTCACGCTGTCATCCAGAATCATTTGTCCTTCATTTCCCGTTGAATAATATGTAAAACGATCGGAAGCTCTATACAATGTTTATGTTATACTTATCACAAATACAAAAAAGACTGTCTCTTTATAAGATACATTGCAATGGATGTGATGTTGCAGTCATCAATAAAGTATGTTAATAAAAAAGATATAAAGTGCTAATACATATATCCTCAATGCTATACACACCACTGCCCAATACACTGATAACACAGACTCCAGACTCCATATTCCTAATTTTACACAATTTTTAAAAACACACTCTACTGACACAGAAATTTAAAAAAACACCCATTTATGATGATATACACGCTGAAACTCATAACATGTGCCTCTTTATCCACTCATGAAACACATGCAATCCATTATTTATTTGCAGACTTTTGTGAACACATTTTTAATACTGTTATACAATAAAAATCTTTTACGTCACAGCATTGCGTCACATCAGAGAAGGAGCTGGTGCAGAGCAGAGCAGGAGGCAAGGGTCCGTGGTCTGGCCAAAAGCCAGAACCTCTGCTGGCTTAGAACTGTGCCACGGTCTGACCTGGGATTGTGCCACGGGTGTAGTGGCTGCCATTCCCTGGCACGTTCAGCCCAGTTTGGACTTGTCGCTGCCGGGGGGAGGAGAGGTGTAGGAGCTGGTGCAAGGTACCGGCATTGTGTGACTGCCCTGCGTGATGGCGTTGCGTGCTGTCTGTCTCCATGCGGAGGCACAGGCATGGTGCGGCACGGCAGCCCTGACCACAATTCTCGCCAGCACTATCTCCACGCTGACTCCGCATCCGTCTCTACGCCCACCAGAATAGTCCTAGCAGTGCTTAATTTGTAAAATATTAAGTGCAAGGGTTCTGACCAGGAGGCCACTGCAGCTTGCACCACCCATCGCTCTTGTCATCGCTGCCAAAACCACTACTAACCATCTCTCTGGCATGTAAATGCGACAGTTCAGATTATTCCAGGCCCCCAAAACTAAAGGAATGGCTGGGGAGGCAGGTATTAGCAATTTTAATGTATATTGTATTCCTAAACAACCGTTGTTCTGCTCATCTCTAAATTAGATGAGCAGCGCCACCATGTGGCAAAGTGTTCTAAATATGGTGTTGACAATTAGGTGCCGGTGCCGAGCACCGGAAGCCAATTAAGTGCTGGTGCTGAGCACCGGAAAGCACCGGCTCAAATTAAGCACTGATGTGGGGCCAAGTTAGTGATCTGGAACTCTTGCCAATAATTTCAATGTCACCTAATCAGTACCTTCAAGAACATGATCAAACATATGTGGTTTCAATGACACAGCTTCTAACGAATGGAAACCCACTTCCAATAGAAGTTAAAGTTGAAGTGTGTAGAGGAACGGTTCCAGTAGTGTTAGAACCATCAACCTACGAAGGTGCTGAGCAAATAGTACTAGACCACACAAACCCTAAATTTGTATGGGATGCCCCTCCGACTACTGAGATAAACCGAGAGGAGTGAAGAGAAAATAAAATGAGCTCCCCTTCACAACAGAATCCATTGGAAATGAAAAATCTAGCCTCTGTTTAGGGCTTCACAGTTAACACTGAACGCCCTGTCTTATCAATCAGAGAAAATGGATGTTCAATTTGATTTATTAAATATAATGGCAGCTTCCGGTTATGTAATTGACCAGAAAATGGCTGAATTAAATAATTTGATAAATCATGCAGAAAAATATGCGGCCTCAGCCACAATAGACTGCGAATGCACCCCAGTGGTTAATAAACTCGCTACAATTCCTGAGGTAATCACAGCATTAATAGAAGATCTAAAAACTAACCTAAAATCTCCATGGAACAGTAAAGTCCATCTTTAGGACAGGCAACAAAATGATCCAGTGGAAAAATGTCTATCTTCCCAGGAAATAAAAGGAACGAAAGCTGAACAAAAAAAAGGACACCCCCCCCAAAAGAAAACACAGGGCAGGCAAGCACCTAAAACACTAACCACTATGAGCGAAATTTCTCTTCAAAACACAGTGAAATTTGTAACCAAATTCAACCTAAAAGCAGTATCTTTTATTCCCTCACTACCAGAGAAGGAAATAAATGAATGTCAAACAGAGCATATAACTCAATCTGAACCCAAAAAATCTAAGAACCAATGGAAAGAAAATTGCAAAGCAAGAAATAAACAAAGAGCAAACAGAGTAAGGACACTGGGATTCACTACAACAGTCCAGCGAGGTAATACAAGTGCAATAATGCAAGAGGATGTAAAACCTGAAAATAGTGATAAACCCTTGGTTCAAAATATTAAGTCATCCCCAATCATTGATGAAATAAACAGAGTTCAAAAAGAGGAGATAAATGAAAATCTGGACTGTGAGAGAACTCAAGTAATACCATCCCCACACACAAAGGATAGTATTAAAATGTATTTTCTGGCATGATTGGGATGCTACAGTGGGTGGGGGTGGGAATGGGATTGTTAACAAGGTTTGACGCAGCACGAGACGTACACCACAACAGGCAGTTACACCACTGCTACCATCTCCGCTTCGCACTGGAGGCGGGTCCACGACGTACCACATTCAACACCCTTAGGCTCCATGACGAACCCAGGGCCTAATCAACACCTACACATCCTCACTTGGAATGTTAGAGGATTGGGGGACCCACGCAAATGTCGGCGGATTTTAGCATATTTAGATCGGCACCAGGTCCACATTGCACTGCTTCAAGAGACCCACCTCAACCCCAGGCACAGCAGCACCTTTGCGCGTAGATGGGCAGAACATAGAATATTCTCGTCCTACTCCTCCTATTCTAGAGGGACAGCCATACTTGTTAAAAAGCAAACTTCATTTGCCCTAATTGGCTCCGATTGTGATCCACAGGGGCGATACTGCATCACCTGGGGCAGGTTAGGTGTAGAGACCATCACCTTAGTGTGCTGTTACGGACCCAATATCGACGCCCCTGAGTTTTTCGCCGCGTTATGGGGAACAATTATGGAGATTGGCGCCACCCACGTTATCTGGGGGGGGTGACTTCAACACTACTCTCAATCCCGCCTTGGACAGATCTAACCCCTTGCCCCATCACTACAATAGATCCCACGAGGTGCTGCGGGGTATAGTGGCCGATTATGGATTCATTGACACTTGGCGCCATGTTCACTCGCACTCCACTGAAGGCACACACTACACGGCCATGTGTGCATCCTGGGCTCGCCTTGATTATTGTCTAGTATCGCGAGGTTTGGGCCCGTCGATAGTCGGGGTAACTCACCTAGCGAGAACATATTCTGATAATTCCCCGGTAAGATTGATGCTCACCCCCCCCCCGGATACGGCACCCCACGCAGTGCCTGGAGGTTGTCACCTCTTACGCTGCTTGACACAGCATTCCATGCCGAATTAGGGGAGGAAATCACTGATTTTTTTCAAAGAAATAAGGGGTCGGTGGACAGTGTGGAAGTGGTCTGGGAGGCCTTTAAGGCCACTATCGCAGCTTTTGTATCTCAAAAAGTTCTGGTATCCTGCGTGATATTCAAAGAACACTAAAGAAGCTAGAGGCAGAGCTCATGCAACTGGAGGCTTTGCTCTCTACAAGCCCAGACAGGAAGATCCAATGCGAGTTCCGTGAGAAATTTTTGAATTAAACGGCCACTGCTGATCGCAAGACTAAATTTAGGGGCAAATACTGGGTGGCTCGTAAATATGGAGAGGGTGAGCACCCCGGCAAGGCACTAGCAGAGACTATAAGGAAACCCCGCTTCTCTAACTATGTTTTAGAAATTGTGAGCCCTGAGGGAGTGCGACACGGAAATACAGCAGACATTCTAGAAGCCTTTACTACCCACTATTCAGGGCTGTATACCTCTGGAAGGTGTGACCCGCTCAACCTGGATGGTTACCTGGGGGATGTGGCCTTGGGATGGCTGGGCGACTCACAGAGAGAATTTTTATGTGCCCCCTTTGAACTTGATGAGATACGGGAAGCCATTATGCATATGCAGTCCGGCAAGGCCCCCGGCCTAGACGGGCTCCCCATTGACTTCTATAAGGCATACATTGACCAGATAGCCCCTATCCTTAAAGAGGTGTATGAAGATGCCCTCGAGTCTGGGACGCTCCCGCCCTCCATGAGAGAGGTGCTCATTTCTTCCCTACTAAAACCCGGGAAGCCGGCATCTCAATGCGATTCCTATAGACCGTTGTCTCTCATCAACAACAACGCCAAAATCCTCGCTAAGGTCCTAGCGAATCGGTTGAACTTGTTGATGGAGAAACTTGTCCTTCCTGATCAAGCCGGGTTTATCCCGGGGCGCGCGACCAATAACAACCTGCGCACCTTCTTTTCTATATTACATAATGTAGATCCCAACCTCGCGCTGGTGGCGGTCTCTTTAGACGCCACTAAAGCGTTTGATTCCGTCGAGTGGGACTATTTATTGGGCGTGCTACGTAGAATGGGCTTCCCCCCGCTGTTTCTCTCTTGGATAAGCTTATTATACCGGCTCCCAACGGCCAGGGTCCTGATCAATGGGCGGTTGTCCCAGGCCTTCCCCATTACTAGGGGCACATGGCAGGGGTGCCCACTCTCCCCCCTGCTTTTCGCCTTAGCGGTTGATCCCCTGGCAGCCAAGCTGCGGCAGCATCATCAGGACAAAGCACTGCGTTGTAATTTGCGCCAGATACTTATATCACTATACGCGGATGACATTACCCTTTACGTTCGAGATCCTCAACAAAACCTTAATCCGCTGCTGCGAGAATTCATAGTCTTTGCGAAGTTATCCGGGATTCACATAAATTGGGGGAAATCGCAAATATTTCCTATTACCGCAGCAGCTGTATGCTTCCCCTGGACTATCCACTGGACTGGTGTGACACAGACATGAAGTATTTGGGTATACGAATAACTAGAGATCGGGAGGAGCTACTGCGCCTCAACTATGGCAAAGCCCTAGACCACATCACAAATTGTGTAACGCGCTGGCTCACACTTCCACTTTCTATGGCGGGTCGAACCTCTTTAATCAAAATGGTCATTCTTCCACAGTTACTGTACTTGTTCCTGAATGTTCCGTATCATCCGGGCGGGCACTTTTTTAAGGCCCTACGTTCAGAGATGATCAGATTGATATGGGGGGGGAAAGTCATGACTGCAGTGTAATATACTTACCAAGCCATATTCTGCAGGCGGCTTTGAAGTCCCTCACTTCTAATTATACTACACATGCGCTCAGGCGCATTGCGCCTTCTACTGGTTCCACCCACCCAGGTATATGCCTCAGGTAGCAACGGAGCAGTGGCTGACTGACCCGGTCCCCTTGGCAGGTGTGATATGTGGTACTCCTCGGCCTTGAGACTAGGAACCTACAACGGTCATGTGTACGGTCGATGCCTGGAATCGCATTATGACCCTATTAAAAGCTCCAATGCTTTATTCACCGCTACTTCCATTACTGTATCACCCCCAGATGCAAATAATCCAGGAGACATGGTTTCGTAAGCTCATGGAACGGTTGAACATCACGACCTGGGGAGATCTATATCTTAATGGGGTGTTCCGCTCCCTAGAGCAAATGTTCAGGGAGAATCCATCATCACCACTAGATGTGTTTCTCTATGTCAGGCTCCGACAAAGTCTACGGCACAATACCCCAGCATTCCCTTTGGAGCCACCCACATTGGCCCCTCTGCACTTGGTGTTACAAGATACCTCTCTAGGGCATGCTGTCTCCCTACTCTACCACACAGTACACGCTCATCAGGAAACTACCCCTTGCCCCGCTCGCACACACTGGGAACTAGAGCTAGGCCTTGAGATCTCAGATAAACAATGGACATACTGCTGTCTACAGACAGAATACATATCGGCGAGCAGCAGACTCAGCATCACGCACTTCAAATTTTTACATCGCTTATACTATACCCTGGCCAAAATGCTCAAATACAAGCTGAGGGACTCCGACAGATGAGATAGGTGCGGCGTGGGCGGTGCCGACTTTCTCCACTTGGCTTGGGGATGCCCAAATATATATGCCTATTGGGGTCAGATTTTTGATGCTCTGGAACAGATGACATCAGTAACCCTGAATCGCACGCCTTTAGAGGCCTTGCTTGGCTACACTGAATTAATGGACAAGCCCTACTGGCGCTACCTTGCCATTGCTTTCTTAATGGACAAGCGCCGCATTGCATGTAGATGGGGCAGGGGGAGGGCGCCGAAGTTCAAGGACTGGCTTACTGACTTAATATATTGCCAGGAACAGCTAAACAATTATGCAGAGCTTCTCCCCCCGACTTCACGGCCTAAAGATATTTGGGACCCTTTGAAAGGCTACCTCCTGACACATCCACTTTCTGCTCCTCCCTCCAATGATGAAGTGTAACTGCTGGGGTTGTCTCACTGTAGGTTGCCCGCATGACGAATGTACTGTGTACCTCAAGTAGCTAGCTGACCTTCCCCCATACTGTCACACTAAGGGGTATATTATTCATAAGAACGAGTGATATCTACCGCAAGAGTAGCGTAACACAACTTTCAATATCGCAGCCCAGCGCGGGAAAATAACCCTGAGTCAACGTGGAATACACAACAAGGCGGTAGCATGCGATAGTCACCAGATAACGCATCAAATGTCATCGTGAAAATCAACGCCACGCCAAAAAAATGCGAAACGCGAACGCAAAAAAACATGCGATGAGGCCAATCGCGGTACAGAAATCAGCGAACACCAGCCACAGGCCTGCAAATCCCACTCGTCCGGTGGGAAAAAGCACCATAAAAGAAAGAAAAAAAAAAGCCCAAAAACAATTCAAACTGCGTAGCAACATGGATGCACCCGGACCAAGTGCAGAGGACAAGCCGAACACCACAAGCCCCACGGAGGACCAGCCAGGAACCCCGCGTTCGGGGAAGGGCAAGGACAAGAGGAAGAGGAAGATGGGGTTCAGTCCGCAGGAAGACCGGATCATCGTCACGGAGGTGACCGAACACCATCAACAACTGTTCGGCACCTCCACTGCAGCACTGGCAACCCAAACCGAAATATGGCAGGCCATCGTTACCAACGTCAATGCAGTCGGAGTGTCGAGGAGGTCACTGGAGGAGGTCAAGAGGCGCTGGCATGATCTGAAAAGGCAGACCAAACATAAGCTTGCCGCCAACAGGGAGGCAGCAACGGCGACTGGAGGTGGGAGTCCTGCGACACAGGAGGAGCTGGATGAGCTGGAGCAAATGGTGGCCACAGTCAGGAGTGAGGAGACAGTGGCAGGATTGGGGGGCCTGGACACAGCACGATACGACCTGACCCAACAGCAACAGGGTGAGTAACGACTAGGGACGGGGGGCGGGGAGAGATGGGCACAATGGCACACATGCACAATTACGTGTAGCACACAGCACACCCACAATGACCGTGGAACATGTCCCTGATTGCCTTGGCACAGTGCAGCACACATAGAAACGCCAAGTAGGCCCCCATCCACAATGTGCACAGAGGGCCCCCCCCTATCACCAATATCACAACCGACCCATGCACATGTGCTGAATCCAGCAAAGCAGTGGCTCTGTGACCCACACTGAATATGCAAGTAACACTGCATGTCCGATAGCATGGCAGCAGCCAAAAAAAAATCACATGGCCCACGAATCGACATGGAGGTAGCCCAGTGCGGATCACATCCGTAAAGGAGCAGGCCATACTCTGACATGTCCACGTGCACCCACAACCCATGCCGTACAATACACGCAGCAGACGAACAATGCACCAGGCCACAAAATCTGTCCGAGAGCACATATGACCCAAGTCAAAAGCAAATCAGGCCCCTAAAAACAATTCAAAGGCACCCCGCCTCAAAGGGAGAAGGCTACATGAAATCAGAGCTGCAGGGGAAACTCCCCCACAATGCAGCACACACACATAGCAATCACAGAACATCAGCAATGACGGCAATGTGGTACAAAGTGCAACACCAGCACCACAGGACAGAGCTCACAACAGGTTCCACTCGTGCGTAGTAACTGTCCACTCACATCTGGCATTGCCTGACACTGTGTGATGATAATGTATGGGTACTGCCACACATCCGTCATGTAGTCAAAAAAAATACTGACTGCCATCAAATAGCCAGCTCCCCCAAAACAGTCACAATGTACATTGGCATGCAGTCTGAATGTAAACATCTGAAAATCATCAACATACATGTGAAACTCTGTTAACCTGCATCTCCCCTTTACATTGCAGAGGGACAAACAACACCTCCTGCAGAGCACACCACACTTCCCATCATTGATGATGAAGAGGACAACCTGCACATATATCAAGACACCCTCTAACGGATAATGGACAGCCTCTGCCCCCACCCCCAGGAGCAGGGCAGGCCATCTGCCTCGAGGTGACCCCACCACCTGCACAGACCACACAGCAGGAAACACACACCACCACGGCTGTCTCCCAGGACCCCCCCGACCAATACATGGAATACCAACGGCATGTGTTGGGTTGCCAGGTGGAGTTGGCTGATCAGCTGCGGGTGGGTTTCGAGCTCGTGGCAGCCAAACTCGATGCCATACGTGGGTGTCTGAGTCCCATCAGGGACCACGTACAGTCCCTATCGGACACCCCCTGTACGCACCATGCTCCGCCACAGACCATGGCTGACCTTGCTGGTGCCATGAATCGAATACAAGAACTGTCTGGTCAGACAGGCACCAGCCATGACAGCACAGAGTTGGCACAGATGCGGAGGTCAATGGAGACCATGGAGCAGATGCAGGCTGGAAGTATGTCTGCCACGGCTAGACACCAGCGAGTAGTAGCTGGGAACTTCAATGCCCTGCAGTACTTCATCTTGCCACTGCTGCCACTGAGCCATTCCCAGATGACTGCAGCGGGAACATCGACACACACAGCTCCGGCCCCTGATGTGTCCGTGGCACACTGTGATGCTGCCCCATCACCTACGCAGTCTGATGTGTCAGTGGCACACAGCGATGCAGCCATCACCCCGCCACACACACCGGACACACCTGACACAGAACCCGTAACAGGGGAGTGAGAATGGGATGGGAACTACTGTGTGAGGAAGGAGGCAGTAGCATCCATCACCGCCATATGGCCTGTCCGTGCCTGGTTATGACCTATGCATCATGCCCTGGGAAATACCTCCTACTGACCCCCGGAACACTCTGCGACATTCACCCGGACCCCGACACAGACTGCCATTTCTTCACCGCTGGCCAATTACAAAGCAATCCAGCTGCGGACTGCACTCTCCCTCTTCCTAATCGCTGTGCAATCCCCAAAGGACTCTGGTTGGCCCACCACTGGGCTTCCATGTGATGTGGGCTTGGATGGCCATGTACAGCTCCAGCTCCGTCAATCACCTGAATGTGAATAAAACATTCTAAATCACACAGATGTGTCATCACTATGTTCACTCACGTATGGAAGTATGGCTGGATGTAGGGACAATGATTGCACATGAAGGTACACCCTGGTAACTGACATCTATGCGCATGTCCATCCCTGAGACACATGGCCAATTGGATGACTGTGAAGGTGAGTACTAGCTGTGTCCCCATTGCACATCAACAACAATCTCACAACCCCCCCAACGTAGGCACACGTCCATGTGTTGAATAGGGCTGTGTGTAGGAGTGACCAAAACGGTAGCAGGCCAGGAGTGGTGTCCTACACCACGTTTGACAACAGAACTTCACGTCGCATACCTACTTACACACATCTGTGTGGACACATTCTGTTGTGATATATGACATTGCTCCACATGGTCAGAGGTTGGACACCATACACACATTGCTGAAGTCATGTAAGTGCACATGTCATCCAGCACCTATCCGAAAACAATGTCTGGCTCACAGAGGTGGAGCTTGCCAAAGGACACACCCCCATTGCACATGCGTCAGTCAGTTCCTTCCTGTGTTGGGACGATGTTCATTGTGGCACACGAGTGGACAATCTAAACAACACACCTCACAGTTAGACACCAGTGGAGTGGCATAGACTTTATTGGCATGTGCATGTCAGTACGGACGAGGCAACAGCCACAACAGGCAGGGACATGCTTAAGACACTTACATGCAGCATGGGTACATGTCGAGGTTCAGAAAATGTTGGGGCTGAAATGGACAACATTCATCAAGGATGGCAACGCTTACAGCCCACCTTGCCTTGCTGGATGAGTCATGTGTTGTTTGGCGTCTGCCCATTGCCCCGTGTGAGGGGGCACGACTCACTGCACATGGGATCTGCATAGTGCTCTGCCTCTGGAGTGCGCTGATTGTCTGCTCTGCTGACAGTGATCAGGTGTGAGGGTCCGACAGGTTCACATGTCGTGCTACATTGCCATGTGTGTGCTCTCCCCCAGCAGTGTGTCCGAATTGGCAACGTTGCCAAACAACGCTGTGTTGCTCCGACCATGGACCTGCGTCACCTTGCACAGGTGTGTGTACACAGGCGTTGTTTCATGCACATGCATCCAGAGCCCGAACGAAGGCAGACGTGTCCTCTGTTGTGGTGGGATATGTGAGCAATCTCCACGATGCAACAAGTTGTTGGGCCATGTGCTGTGGGTGGCAATCGGATGTGGCTGCAGGAACGTAGTTACTCGTCCATGAATGCCCGTGCATCTTCATGTGCAATGTGTTCCAATAGTACATCGTTGTCGTGTTCAAGGAACACCAGGGTGAGCCAATCCATTAGGTGGTCCGGGCAGGTGTGCTCAGCCCACGTCGTCTCACCGATCCGCAACACAGCCCAATAGGGGAGCGCCTCGATGTGGTCACTGCACACGAGAAATTGTGCAATCTCCCATGCACAACTACCAATACATACGCAGTATGTCAAGGCATCCCATGCACGGCTGTCTCGGTTACACTCCTGTTTGTGATCCAACACGGGGCGCAGACACAAGTCATAGTCCAATTCATCAACAGTTGTGTTGGATAGGCAGACATCCATGGGACACTCGAATGTGTATGTTCGGCAGTGGAACCAGGGCTGGACGCAGGTGACGTGGGCAATGCGGAAGCTGAGCCTGTAACTGATCTGCAACACTGCCAGTGGCAGTGCGCCCAGTAAATGCAGCATACATGCACGATACTGTTCCACGTGACGGGGGTTGTGCATGTGCCCGGTATGGCCTGCCATTGCGTTGGTGCATCTCGTGAACCGGCACTCTTCTGAACTGTGGCAGTTGTGTGGAGGATATGCCACAGCTCTGAGCAATGATTCAAATGTGTGTGCAACGTTGTGGGTAATAGGTTGCTGTTTCCGTGAGTGTCAAGGGAATCCCATGCGGGGGTACCACAGGCAGGGGCTTCTGTGTGTGGGCTGTGGATAAGTCGGATGGTTCATTTGCGGAATGCGTGGTGTGGGAGTCGTCCCCATCTGCCATTGCATCTCTATCAGGGTGTTCCAGGCGCATTCTGGACCAAGGTCAGAGGTGCAGGTGTCCTCCCGCCTTCTGCATTGGGACAATGGTGCTTTCATCCCTGATGTTTGTCTGACTACTACTTGCGTTTTCGGAATGTGATGTAGCTTTGGAGCTGAGATTGGGACACGGCCTTGGGCTCATGGTGTACGGATGACGATGCACACACACATGTTGGCATGTGGAGCCAGGTGCCCGAGCGGCCTTGCGCTGCTTGTGCTATCGCACTCCCTCTCTCTCCCTCGCTCTCTCTCTCTCTTTCCTTTGTTGGGCGCATGGCACACCTTCTTCTCTTGGATTTGGTCTTCCAGGCTGTGTGCTATGGATTGTCCAGTGAGGAGCCGCTAGGACTCATCCTAAGGGTTGTTTCTGCTTTTGTTTGTATGGTGTTTTGTGTTGGTGATTGCATTGCTGTATGACTGATTCTCCATTTTCTGGCCACGCATGTATGTTTATTTTCCTGCTTGTGCGACATCAGGCACAATGTTTGTTTTGGGATTCGTGGTGTTGGTGTGCAGTTTCTTATTTCCGGGGTTGGGGTTGGGGGTGGTCCCGGGGGGGGGGGTGTTGCGGGCCTGGGTGTGGTGTCGGTGGGTGTTGTGGCCCTCTTGGGTGTCCGTGCTGCATGTGCAGTTGCTCGTGGGCATCTGTTGTCCTTCATGTGTGACTCTGGGCTGTGCTCCCTTTTGTGGTGCAGGCTGCCGTCCGACTTTACACCAGATCAGAGCAGGTGTAGATTTCCTGGTGCTAACGTGCCTTATCGCCTGTTTTGTGTTTTTATCGCTGATGTGGCTGGTCGTTGAGAATGTTGAGGTGTGATGTTGTCGCGCCTTTTGGCACGGGAACGCCCACTCTGCATCTCATTAGCGATAGTTGCGCGCCTCCTCTGTGGCGATGTTTTTTGCGGCTGCTATCGCGGGTAAACTGGTGCTGTGGGCTGTTTGCACCAGCTTGTGAATGGGGAGGTATATTTATCATGACTTTGGCTGCGATAAAGTGCTGTTAATTCGGCGATAGCTCCTTGTGAATATGCCCCTAACTGCATTGGGTAATGTCGAGGTTCCGATACTCTGCTGGTGGTAGTCAATGATGTGTTCTCTTGTGACAGCCTCAAGTGAATGTTAACCACTCCTTTCACATGCTGATCTCTCTGCCGAGCTGTTGCGTTCCTACTTTACAGGTTAAGGGTAACGTTATGGATTTTGTGGACTGTATGCTGTGCTATAAATTGCTTCTGCCTGCAATGTATACAATATGTCAATTGGTGCAATCGTGTCTGTAAAATTACGGACTTTATTGTTTGTGTATCTTCCTTTGCAAAAACTCAATAAATACATTTATAAAAAAAAAAAGGATAGTATTAAAAATAAATATTTAGGTAAAGAAAAGGAACAAAAGGAGACAGAGCTTGAGCAGAAAGCACTAATACACAAGGACAGGGTTGCAGGAGTGGTAGATAACCGAACCCAAAATGAAGAATAGGGTAGTATACGTTCCATCAAGATGGAATCTGGAACAACCCAAAATATAAAATCTATGTGGATAACTCAACTGCCAAAAATGCATTAAATGAATGATCATGGGGAATACTAGTTTAACATTTAAGGGCAATTTATCATAAAAAATATTTTTTACGCCAAAATATCAATCAAGAAGAAGACATGATATCCTGAAAAGAGACAATATTGTTAAACATCTGCAGGCAGGGCCCTCCCTAATGGAAATTACCATAGCCGGCAAAGATTTTATTGAATTTATAGAACCAGCAGATAATAAGGCTCAAGAATAAACTCTTGTCACATGGGCCCGTAGCGATATGGCTAAAATGGTCCTTCAGGAAAAAGATCGTCTACAGTCCTGGGGTAGCCAAGTCAAAATGGTCCCTTTAACTGCCGACCCAGCACCATTTGCCTCAGTAAACTTGGTACAAATGATATAAAATCACAGGAATGTCAGACAACCTTACTCAATTTTGACAAACCCGGTAAGGAGCACTTCCAACATCTCATCCCTGCATGAAAAAACCAAGATAAGGACAGATGAAATTGGAAAGATAAAACTAAATATAGGTAGACTAACTGATGCCCTACATGGGAAGAGCGATTTATGATATCACAAGGCCCTCAAAATAGAAGAATATAAAATTGCTAACAAAATAGGTGTTTTAACAATTTGTTCTTGGAATATCAACGGTGCATTACCCAAAAGTTAGGAAAAAAACCTTATGCAACTACTGGAAAGTAATCATATGATATCCCTCCAAGAGTCTTAGGCATTACAATAATTCCCAATCAACGGCTACACAGGTGTTTTCTACCGGCTATGAAAACTAACAAAGTCAGTCACCCAAAGGGCGGTCCAGCCACATTCGTAGCAATGCTTTACAAACCAAAATAGAACCGATTAATACAAAAATGAAAGCATCTTAATAATAAAACTAACAAAGTGGCATAAAGATGCAAACAATCCTCTTTTTCTGGTAAATCTCTATCTGGCACCAAGTTCAAGAACAAGGTTAACAATGGTCGCTGAGCTCCTGAAAATAATTCTTGAAAGCTTTCAAAATGGACTGCTTCCAGATATTTTAATAATGGGGGATTTCAATATGAACTTATTAAAATCATTCCCATGAGATGAGCAGATAATCCAGCAGGACTTTATGTGGTCAGTACCAACACAGGTCATGAAAGAAACAAACAAAATATTGAGTGATGCAAAGGCAGTTTCACTAATAAAATACATTGAATCCCTCAGCCTACGAATCCTCAATGGGAGATATCAGCAAGACTTCCCTCCAGAATGGACTTATTACACCACATCCTGGTCAGGGTCCTGCTCTCCCCCCGCAGCTCTGCTCCTAAGTGCCACCGCTCCGACACTGTGCTCTGGGCGCTGCTGCCCAGGTAGGTGTTGAGGCCCTCCGCCACCCGCAGGCTCCTGCCTGCGCCTCATCCCTAGTGGTCCAGTGGGAGAGCCTTGATCTTCTGCTGGCCGCTGTTGTCTCTGTCTGTCTTTGTTCCACTTTGCTGTTTTATTGTGTTTTTTTCTGTCTCTCTTGCGCCCGTGTCTGTCTTTGTGCCCCTTTCTGTGTTTTCTGTCTCTCTTGTGCCCATGTCTGCCTTGTGCCGTTTTCTGTTCTTCTGTCTCTCTTGTGCCCGTTTTCTGCCTCTGTGCCCTTCCTGCCACTGCTTCCCACGCGGCCGCCCCCCGTGGCCCCTACCCCCCTGCCGGTTCCTGCTTCCCACCTCCCAGCTGCACTTCCCTCCCCCCTCCCCTACTTAATGGGGGCCGCTGTGAAGGAGAGTGAGCAAGACCTCTGACATCCTGGTCAGGGACCTGCTCTCCCCCCCGCAGCTCCGCTCCTAAGTGCCACCGCTCCGGCACTGTGCTCTGGGCGCTGCCACCCAGGTAGGTGTTGAGGCCCTCCACCACCCGCAGGCTCCTGCCTGCACCTCATCCCTGGTGGTCCAGTGGGAGAGCCTTGCTCTTCTGCTGGCCGCTGTTGTTTCTGTCTGTCTTTGTGCCACATTGCTGTCTGTCTATGTGCCTGTGTCTGTCTTTGTGCCACTTTGCAGTTTTATTGTGTCTTTTTCTGTCTCTCTTGTGCCCGTGTCTGCCTTGTGCCTTTTTCTGTTCTCTGTCTCTCTTGTGCCTGTTTTCTGCCTCTGTGCCCTTCCTGCCACTGCTGCCCCCGCAGCCCCTCCCCCCCTGCCGGTTCCCGCTTCCCGCCTCCCCGCTGTGCTTCCCTCCCCTACTTAATGGCGGCCGCTGCGCGGCCGCGCCACCAGCACGCCGAAGGTGGACCAAAGGCAAGCCCATCTGCGCCTGTCCGCGACCCGACCGCGGCCAGCGCCAGGAACCCTGGATCTACGACCCCCCACCGCTACAACTCCGCCGCCCTCCTCACAGTCAACCCCGGAAGAAACAACAACTGCCAGAGATCGATGCCGAACACCACCCACGGCCAGTTCTCCTGCCTACACTGCCGACAATTCTTCACCATCAACAGCCCCCCCATGACCGCTGAACCTGCGCCGGACTCCCGCACCACCGAAGCCCTGACATGCATCCTCCTCAACGTGCGCTCCCTCCACAGACACACCACAGAGATCTGGGACCTGCTCGACACCCTCTCGCCAGACGTCACCTTCTTCACGGAAACATGGACCAATGCCACCTCCGCCCCCGACATCGCCACCGCCATCCCCGACGGATACAAGATACAAAGAAAGGACCTCCCCCACTGCCCAGGAGGAGGACTCCCCATCGCACACAAGAGCTCCCTCTGACTCTCAACCTCCAGCACGAGCGACCCCCTCTCCAACACAGAGCACCTCCACTTCCAGATCCAAACCAGCCCCAGAACTACGCTGCGCAGGACCCTTGTCTACAGACCCCCCGGCCCTCGCGCCTCTTCCGCCACCACCATTGTCGACTTCGTCGCACCCCACACCATCGCCTCCACGGACTACATTCTCATCGGAGACCTGAACTTCCACCTCGACAACCGCAGCGACCCTGACTCCACCACCCTCCTTGACAACCTCGCCAACCTCGGACTGAAGCAGCTTGTCACCACCCCCACCCACAAAGCCGGACACACCCTCGACCCCATCTTCGCAGGAGGGACAAACATCCACTTCAGCCACACCACGCAGCCCCTCTGGACAGACCACCACTGCGTACACTTCACCTTCACCACCACCACCGCACCCAAACCCTCCCCGCGTCCGCCACAAAGGAACTGGAGCAAGATCACAGAAGAACACCTCAACACCACCCTCCTCCTCGACCCCCCTCCACCACGACCGACGCCAACTCCGCAGCCAAAGAACTACACCGCTGGATCGCCGGCTGCACTGACAAGCTCGCACCCCTCCGCCACCCCATCAAACAACGCCCCCTGAAGGCCGCCTGGTTCACCACAGACCTCCAAGAAGCCAGGCGCTCCTGAAGACGCCTTGAGAAACTCTGGCGGAACAGGAAAACCACCGAAGACCAGAACAACTACAGGAACGCCATGAATGAATACCACCAGCACATAAGAGCCACCAAGCAGACCTTTATCAAGAACAAAATCCACACCAACGCAAGTAACGCAAAAGAACTCTTCAACGTCATACAGCAGTTCACCAAACCCCCCAGTGAAGCCACGGACGTCTCACCATCTCAGGACCTCTGCAACAAGCTCAGCTCCTACTTCCACCTGAAAATCAAGGCCCTCTATGACAACTTCAGCGAACAGACTCCGGACACCACCCCCCTCTCCACCACCGACAACCAGCCAACCATCACCACCTGGAAACCCGCCACCACTGAAGACACAGCCACGACCATGAAGAACACCCACTCGGGAGCCCCCACTGACCCCTGCCCACCGCACATCTACCACAGAGCCGCCACCGCCATAGCATCCGAACTAGGCCAGACCATCAACGCCTCCCTCGGATCCGGCATCTTCCCCGACGACTGGAAGCGGGCAGAGGTCAAGCCCCTCCTCAAGAAACCATCAGCCGACCCGACGGACCTGAAAAACTACCGGCCCATCTCTCTCCTTCCCTTTGCAGCCAAAGTCACCGAGAGATTCATCAACACCCAGCTGACCACCTTCATCGAAGAGAATGCCATCCTCAACTCCTCCCAGTCCGATTTCCGCAGCAACCACAGCACCGAGACCGCCATCCTCGCTGCCACCGATGACATCCGCATGCTACTCAACCAGGGCCACACTGCGGCCCTCATCCTACTAGACCTCTCTGCAGCCTTTGACACCGTCTCACACCGCACTCTCGCTGCCAGATTCCACGATGCCGGTATACGAGGAACCGCCCTCGACTGGATCCGCTCCTTTCTCTCCGGCAGACCCCAAAAGATCAGACACCCTCCCTTCCTCTCCGAACCTACAGAGATCAACTGTGGAGTACCCCAAGGATCCTCGCTCAGCCCCACGCTCTTCAACATCTACATGGCCCCCCTCACCGCCATCGTCAGACAGCATGGGCTCAGCATAGTATCTTACGCTGATGACAATCAGCTCATCCTCTCTCGTACGAAGAACCCCGAAGACACCAGACTCAGCTTCCAAGAAGAAATGAAGGATGTTGCAGACTGGATGAGCGACAGCTGCCTAAAACTGAACTCAGAGAAGACAGAGGTCCTCGTCCTCAGACCCTCCCCCACTGCGTGGGACAGCTCCTGGTGGCCCACTGCCCTCAGAATCCCACCCACCCCAACCGACCATGCCCGGAACATCGGCATAATCCTAGACTCCTCTCTCACCTTGACCCGCCAGATCAACACCGTCGCCTCCACCTTCTTCAACTCCCTCTGCATCCTACGCAAGACCTTCAAGTGGATCCGCCCGAATGTAGAAAGACCGTCACCCACGCACTCATAACCAGCAGACTGGACTACGGCAACGCCCTCTACGCCGGAATCAACAAGACCCTACTACACAAGCTCCAAACCATCCAGAACACCTCAGCCAGACTCGTCCTCGGAACCCCACGACACGAGCACATGACCCAGCACCTACGAGACCTCCACTGGCTCCCCATCGAGAAGAGAGTAACCTTCAAGCTACTCACCCACACCTACAACTCCCTCCACAACATCGGACCCAAATACCTCAACGAAAGACTCTCCTTCCACGTACCCAAAAGGAACCTCCGCTCTGCAGACCTCGCCCTGGCAGAGACCCCACGCATCCGCAGAACCAGAGCAGGTGGAAGAGCCTTCTCCTACGTCGCAGCAAAGACCTGGAACGAGCTCCCAGTCAACATCAGATGCTCTCCCACTCTGCACACCTTCAGGAAGAGCCTCAAGACCTGGCTCTTTGACTGATCCGGAGCTGCACCCCCGTGCCTTGAGACCCTCACGGGTGAGTAGCACGCTTTATGAACCCCTGATTGATTGATTGATCCTCAAACTCCATCCTAGATTACACATTAGTAACCCTATCGCTTTTGCACCAATTGACATATTTTAGAATACTGAAGACAAACAAAAGTGATCATGGTCAACATCAACTGCTCCATCAACTCCGTCACCTTCCCGGAAGACTGGAAACATGCAGATATCAACCCCTTGCTGTAGAACTTCTCTGCTGACCCGACGGACCACAAGAATTTCAGACCCATCTCTCTCCTCCCCTTCCCAGCCAAGGTCATCGAGAAAGCCATTAACGCCCAACTCTCCGAGTTCATCGAAGCAAACCACATCCTGGACCTCTCCCAATCCAGCTTCCGAAGCAACCACAACACCGAGACAGCCCTCCTCACCTCCACAGACGACGTCCAAGCACTCCTCGACTGAGCCAAACCTGCAGACCTCATCCTCCTGGACCCCTCGGCCGGCTTCTAACCGTCTCTCACCGCACCCTATGCACTAGACTCGGACATCCGCGACAAAGCTCTGAAATGGATTTGCTCCTTCCTCATGAGCCAAACACAGAGAGTCAGACTATCTCCTTTCCACTCGTAACCCACAGAGATCAGCTGTGGAGTGCCTCAGGGCTCCTCCCTGAGCCCCACTCTTTTCAACATCTACATGGCCCGCTCGCAGCCATCGTCACGAACCATGGACTCAACATCGTCTCCTATGCCAACGACACCCAGCTGATTCTCTCCCTCAGCAACAAACGCATGGTCACCAAGAACAGCTTCCATGATGGAATAAAGGCTGTCGCCACCTGGATGATGAAGAGCTGCCTCAAGCTCAACTCGGAGAAGATCGCTCCACTCCCTCCGCCTAGGATGACTCGTGGTGGCCCACAGCACTTGGAACCCCCCCACACCCACAGACTACGCACAATACCTTGGCATTATCCTGGACTCCTCACTCACCATGAACCGTCAGATCAATGGTGTCTCATCATCCTGCTTCCACATGCTACACCTGCTCTGAAAGATCTTCAAGAGGATCTTCACCGATTCCAAAAATATGGTCCCACACGCACTTGTCAACAGCAGAATTGACTAGGCAATGCACTCTACGCCGGCATCACCCAGAAACTCGTCAAGAAACTGTAGAACATCCAGAGCGCCTCCGCCAGACTCATCCTCAACATCCCCCGCCGCAGTCACATCACCACCCACCAGAAAGACCTCCACTGGCTCCCAGTCAACAGAAGAATCATCTTCAAGCTCCTCATCCATGCCTACAAAGCCCTACCTGACGCAGGACCTGCATACCTCAACCACAGCCTCGCATTCCACACACCCACCAGAGACCTCCGCTCTGCCCAACTGGCCCTGGCCACCGTCCCACATATCCACAAGGCCACAGCCGTAGGAAGATCCTTCTCCTACCTCGCAGCAAAGACCTGGAACACCCTACCTCTCCACCTCAGGCAATCACCATCTCTGTCTCAGTTCAGGAAGGACCTCAAGACCTGACTCTTCGACTGAACCACAGCTCCTGCGACAGACTAGCAGCCCCCCCTCCACCAGCACCTTGAGACCATTTCGGGTAAGTAGTTGCGCTTTACAAGCCACCTGATTGATTGAGATAAAAAAAAATTGTGTCCAAAACCATCTCTATCAGAAAACACCATTCTTACCTGGAGAACAAACAACAACCAACTATCGGAAGCTGATATGGTCAGCACACACACAATTAAGAACAAAAGATATTTCCAAAACTGTAGCAAGCGATTGTTTTAGTAAAGATTCACTAGACCCAATAGCAAAGTGGTCTCATTTCTCTGAGAAAATAACTGACAATCACCAACTTGTCCGGTGTACAAAGCTAACTAGAAAGAAACCCAACTCAGATGAACACAAGAAAATTAAAATATCGGCATCCTGTTGTGCAATTAGAATCGAGCGCATTTGGTCGCGTGGTCTAACTAAGAGATTTGGAGAAAATCAAGAGCCCTGCAGAATTTTCAGTAGCATAAACAAAAGCTACAGAAGCACAGTGTGGGAAGAAAAATCGTAGGTAAAACAAACTTTTTGGGCAAAAGTCCTATTTCTCTCCAAGAAGAAAAACTCAAAATACTTCTGGCAACTAGTTAATGGTTTCAATCGAGCACCAGCCCGAGTAATAACCTCGGATGTAATGGAAGAGATCTGGGAAACATTTGTGATAGAGCACTTCAAACCCTTTGTTAGACCAACTACACTGTATCCACATTTACAGAACCATGGAACAAGGATCCAGCCGTACCCACAAAAACAGGCCCTCATCACTTCTCGGAGGATCAAACATACAAAGCAATACAAAGAGGTAGGAAGGATGGGCCCCCTGGCCCGAAGGGGCTTCCCCAAGCTCTCTTCCATCAAACAGAGCATTTTAGGTAAGTAAATTAACTCTGGTATATAACTGTGCATTAAGGCAAGAGACGATTCCTGACTCATGGAGGGAATCAATAATTAATCCAATCTTTAAGGATGGCAACAGACAGCAACCGGAAAATGATCACTTAATTACCCTGCAAGATGTTGAGGCCAAATATTTTGCTAGTCTGCTTCTTAGTGATTTGCTGGAATGGTCAAATCATAACAAGATTGTACCCCCAAACCAAACAGGATTCTCCCAAGGTCAAGGCACGGAAACCAACCTATTGGCTGGATCACTAATAATGGACAAACTTAAGAACAAGAAACATGCGCTTTACTTATGCTGTGTGTATCATAAGGCTGCCTTTGATTGCATGAGTTAAAACCTTTTATGGCAAAAGTTATCTCTCTGGGGTACCTCGCCCCTTCTTCTAAAAGCAATACAGCTGTTATATATGGATACTTGGGTGAGGGTGAGACTCAGAGATGGATCTAGGCTATCAAGGAAAATAGTGACACATCAGTGCCTAAAGCAGGGCTGTGTTCTTGCTCCATACTTATTTAATTTATTTTTGGCTGACCTCCCTACCGAATTGCATGCAGTAAATTTCACATGCTCCAAAAATAGGTTCTATGGTCATCTCAAACTTATTATATGCTGATGATGTTAGATTAATTAGCCAGACCAAAATAGGCTTGCAATGATTCATAGACTGGCTTCGCATATATTCCACAACAAATGGCTTGACAGGAAACTTAAAGAAAGCAATGATCATGGAAGTGATTGGAAAAGCACATAAGAGGCATAAATGGTTCTTTGAAAATGACCAACTAGAGCAGGCAACAACTTACAGATTGCAAAACACCTAGTTATCCACGGGTCTGACAGGCTTAAAAATGCACAAGAAACATAAAACACAAGCAAAGGCTCTTAATCATACATGGGGGGAATACTTTAATAAGGACGGAATCCCATCACCCACTGGAGTGGCATGCTTCATCATTTTGGATTTCTCCTCTTGGCTGAAACACCTAGTGCAGCCAAGGGCTACAACCCCCTCACTGTGAGGGAGGCACTCAGGGATGTTTTTGGATACTATTCGTATACAGGATCTACTAAAATCCAACAGATGTAAAGCGCTATAGTATTTGAGTGATGGGCGCAGTGCAAAAGAGTGATACGTGTTATAAAACTAACTACCAAGAGTAAAAGAGCTTTATTAGTTAACTCTTGGTGTTAGGGTTAAAAACAGTGCATGTGCAGTTTTGAAATATTAACTGCAACTGTCCAGTAAACAGGTCTACATGTTTCGGCCAGTATGACCTCAGGGGTATCGTGGCCTTCCTCAGGACCTAGATGTTTAATGCTACTGCGTAGCAATGTAAAAAAGTGAAAAATGATAAGCACACTAAACAGTGTAGTTGGAACAAATACAACCTACAGGACCAGTAGTCTCACTTTTTGTGGTTTACGATATACTGGTGATACCTGTGGATGACAAAAATGACAGAGAGAACAAATGCTTGTGTTTAATGGCCTTGTAATCACGTGAGTCATATGTACTCATCGTTTAAAGTACCTTACAGTATACAATATAATATGAAAATTTAAAGTAAGCTTACCCATTGATTACGAGTAAAACGCCTCACCTCACCTGGCAACAGCTCAGGATGGGAGGCACCGCTCTAAAAAGAAATGTTGGCAAAAATCAGACTAAAAGAAAAGATCTAGAGTCAGATTTTCCTGCAACTACAAAGATTGTTTACATCAATTTGTTCACAATGCGCTCCCAACAAAGGAGCTACTTTGGGAACGCCTAGGTGTTAGCTGACAAGTTTAACATAGAATATGTACATAAAATTTTAAACGAGCATTCAGAGTAATACTACTGCTCGTAATTCGGCGCATTTGGATAAACAGACGGCACAGTTAATGTATATCCGGGTAAAGCTGCTGTTACTAGGTGAACACACATGTGTGTTGAAAAACCAAGAACTGTGAAGCACAGTGAGGAACGGGGAGTAAGGTGCTTATAGGTATAAATTTACTCCTACAATAAGCATAGCATCTACCTATTATATGGCAGATACCTAAGTGTAAGGTTGTCACCTTCAGTTGACATCGGAGACAAGCTAGTGACACCGTAGTGAAATCTATAACACTTAAGTCACTTGAAGGTACACTGCGTTATATTGCATTGTTACAAACTATCAAGTGATCAGGCAAGGTCTATTGAAAACCAGATGTCTATTTGGATGCCTAAATTCGACTGAAAGCTTTAGTGCCTAAAACGTGCAACTTTGCAATATCAAACAAAACGCATCAGAACTGGTTAGTTTCACGAGCAGCCGTGAACGGCAAACGCTCTTAGTTTAATACAAGGTCTAACAAAAGGTCTAACAAAAACCGGGTGTTAGGTTAGATGCCTAAACTGGGCTAGAACCTTTCAGTGCCTAAACGGGCAACCTAGCAACATTAGACAAAACACATCGGAACTGTTCAATGTCATGTAAAGCCGTTAAGCGGCAAACGCTCTCTGTTTAGTACAGAACGTCGCGATCAATTTAAAGGGCAAGTTAAACACCGTATCGGTCTATCTAGAGAGCCGATGTTTAAAATCTGAAACACACGACTGATATTTTCTAATCTTTGCAAACATTTAAAGAGCATTTCTGATCACTTACCTGTCCGTCGGTACCCCGGACTTCAAAAGCTGCGACCGGAGGTAACCGGCGGCAGGCAATAGTGATCTTTTATACGTACTCTCTCGTCGCCGCCCTAAGCCGCTATTAGTGATTAACCTATCTTTGCGGCCCACCATGATGACGTTACATGCAAAGAACTACTCCGGCCTATAGAATCATGGGACTTGTGGTTTTTGGCTACGGACAGTATTACGTGATGTCATTCAGTATCGCTGCCTGTGCTCGTATGTCGTTAAAGTAATTCAAGTTGCATCCAATAACTCCGCATTACGTTCCACACGGTTTTGTATATTTCTGCCTGGTAAACCACTGAATGCAGTCTCAAATAGCCTGCATTTAGCGCGCCATAATCAAAATACTCGAAGAGTTTGACAAAACAACTGTCAGTGATAGCTGAATTGTAAATGGTAAATAAAGGCAGTGTACATACAATACGTGGACACAGTGTCTTGAATGCTTATTGTCAGTACTCTAAATCAAAAATAACAACGGTACATATACAACTCATAAGTAGTATGATTACAATGTGTACTGTTCAGCACTATAGGCAGTGTTCAATAAAAAAGGGGGGTTCACAGAGACTGAAAAGCTAGTCCAAAATTACATCCACCTAGCTCGGTATTATTTGACCTGTGTGTGAGACAGAACAATTGAACCAAATTCTTAGAATGTTGTATCGCCACTTGCGATGTTGGAAGGATAAAAGCTCCCGATAAAGTTACAGTAATGTCCATGGTATATCATCATTAAGACCATTACTGTCGCTCTTCAATTTGAAAACCCATCTCTGCTCTTTTTGGAATAAGATTTTGGTTCCATCTGTACTGTGGACAGGGATGAAAGGTTGCTCTAATACTGTCCAACTAAGTTCATCTGCTTTATGTTTTAGAGCAAGAAAATGGTTGGTTAGCTTAGTGGCTTGTTTGTTACACCTAATCGTGCTGTTGTGTTCAAGGATCCTAAGCTTGACTTTACGGGTAGTCATACCCACATAGCGAAGCTTACACGGACACGTGACTAAAAAGATCAATTTGTCACTGTTGCAATTTGTATGTTTAACCTGTGACCATGGTCTGTCCGTGCCTATGTCCACTGTAGTGGTGTGTTTAGTCTGTGGACATGCAGCACATGACCCGCGGGGAAATGTCCTTTAACTGGTGGCAGACTCCACAGAGTGTCTTGTGTTAGAGATAACTGGATTCTTGGTCTCGTGTGAACCAAATTATCTCGCAGATTTGAACTTCTTTTGAAGGCAAAAAGCGGTGGAGGTATCACTTCATTACCTATGTTCAAGATCCGCCAGTGTTTCCGCACACTTTTCTGGATTCCACTTGATAGTGTGCTGAATGTATTTACACACGTTAGTCTCGACATCGGAGGTTTCGGTATTGGAAATTCAAGAAGTGCTTCTCGATTGTTGTTTGATGCACGCTTGCAAGAGCGGCGTATGAGATTCTTCGGATGCCTATCCTGGAGTTGCAGGGAGAGTGTTTTGGCATGTTCCTCAAATTTCTCTTTTGTGGAACAATTCCTTCAGATACAGAGGAATTGCCCCTATGGTAAATTATCGCGAAGCGATTTAGGATGGTAACTCTTATATGATAAGAGAGAATTGCGTGCCATTGGTTTTCTGTGGAGTTCACTCTCAAGACCTGTCGCAGTAGGAAAGATCCGTAAATCAAGAAAGGGCAAACTTTCTTTACTGAATTCTACTGTGAACCTCAGAAAATCATTTCTGGAATTAAGCCATGTCTGGAAATTGAAGATGGTGTCAGGTTCACCCCTCCAGATGACAAAAACATCATCAATATATCTCTTCCATAACAGGATCTGATTATTGAATGGATTGTCATTAGTAAGTACATGTTCTTGTTCAAAAAGATGGACGTAAAGGTTCCCTAAGCTTGGCGCAAAAACGCTGCCTATAGAGGTACCTGACATCTGAAGGTAGATCGTGTCTTCATACTTAAAGAAATTTTCTTTCATCGCCATCCTGGCGCATTCCATAATGGAATGTACAGGTGATATAGTATCGAGGTCTCTGTTATCCAGTAGTAGCCTTATTGCATCCAAAGTCTCACCTTGAGGGATGCATGTATACAGAGACACAACGTCAAATGAGACTAAAAAGTCAGTAGTGACGTTGAACTCTAGCTCTGGTAACATTCTCAAGATGTCTTTCGTATCTTGAAGATACGTGGGCATCTTGCTCACCATCGGTCGCAAGAAATAGTCTACAAAAGTAGACAGCGGTTCCAATAAAGAACCTATGCCCGAAATTATTGGACGTCCAGGTGGTGGTCTCTGAGGTTTATGTATTTTGAGCAATACATAAAAATACGGCATCACAGGATGCGTGGTGATCAAGTAGCTTGCCTCTTGGGTCGTGATCCACCCTTTGTTCTTAGTTTCCTCTACGAGGTTGGAAATTTCTCGTGTAATCCTTGGAGTCGGATCAGTTTTTAAAGGTTGGTAGAAGCGTCTATCGCCAAGTTGGCGTAAACATTCTGTACGATATGTTGATGTATCCATGATGACTATGGCCCCGCTTTTGTCCGCCGGCTTGATGGTGATGAAAACATCTCTCGCCAAACTCTGTAAAGCCTTTTTATCATTAGAGGGCAAATTGTGGAAATGTCGTTTGTTGGAGGTGCACAGTGCGGATACTTCATTGGTCACTGCCTTCTCAAGTGTCAGAACTTGAGCCGGAACTAAGTGGGCAGATGGATTGAAAGTGGAACGGATTTTTAAACCAGTGTTAGCTGGTCCAGTCTCCATACTGGTATTATTTTTCTCTTTACAGAAAAAATGTAACCACATTTTTCGGGAAAATTGTGCCAACTTGCATTGTGTCTGGAAAGGGTCACCGCTGTTGGTAGGGACAAATCCAAGTCCTCTATTCAATGCTATCTGTTCATCTGGTGTCAATATGTGATCGCTCAAATTGACCACTAAATTGATTCTGTGCTGGTCCCTGGTTGTGGAGGGGCCTTCTTCTTGCTGCGCATGCTCCTCGTGACAGTGGGGGGCTCCAGTGCACTTGTGCCTGTTGATTTCTTCTCCTTCCTCTGGAGCATCCGTGGCCAGACCCTAAAAAAGGCTGATTGGCAAAGAATTGAGGATGAGGTTGGTAAGGCAGCATCTGTGGCTGAAAAGGCGGATTAGGATACCCCCATGGTGCAGGAGGCCACCATTGTGCTTGTTGGGGACCGGGTTGTCATAAGGTTTCTGCACATACAGAGCTATGCACAGGATAGTAGGACCTTGGAATATAGTGGTGAGCCAACTATAGACCTTAGCACCCAAAACCCCAACCCAACTAGCCTTAGCGTCCCATTAGCACTAATGTACCAATGATTAGACAACCTAGAACACGGTATCTCTCTCTCACTCAGGACTCGCAGAGGCAAGAACACTCTTTCGTCACACTCGTTCCTGTCCACAACAGGCGTAAGAAGAGACACTGTATAGTTCAAAATATTTATTTCAACTTACGTGCTCTAAGATACAGTACACGTGTCAGTACTAATAGCATAATACATATGAATAATATAATCAGCATAGTTACTACTCCATAGAATACGAACGGGGAAAGCATCTCATAAAGCAGTGGATATATGTCTAACTAACATTACCACCCTCCCCGTGCTGTATTATGAGAATAGAAGACCTTTGGGCTTTGACTAGCGAACCCCCCTACTTCAGTCTCTAGATGCAAAACTACATCAGCATACAATCACAGCTCTTCTCTCTGGAAAGTTCGTCTCCAAGTGCTCTCTAGAGCAGGCGACCGCATTATTAAAAGCACACTATTTTCTCAATGGCAGCTGTACATGGTGTTATGTCTAGGTGCGAGGGACAGGCCAAATCAGTAGGAACCAGGGATTTGTTATTCGACCTTGTAACTGTTGTTCAGACTGAGCCCAAAAGGGAATAGGAGAAAAGGTGAGAAACAGAAAATGCAGACAGTTGTAAAATAACTTGGCAGTAGCAGAGGGCGACAGAACAACAGTTTAAGAGTAACGTGCGCAAAAAGTCATCATGGCAGCCAGGCCTGCGCCAACGTAGCCAGGCAAGCCATGAGCCACAAGACACCCTCCCTGGACAGTCCATCGAAAATGCAGACAGAGTTCCAAACACCTGAGCAGAAACGAGGCAATCCACCGACAGTGAACGGCAAATCAATCCAAAAACGTGGAAGAGCAGAAAAAAGCTATACCGTCCAAGAGGACATCATTGGAATCGTCAAAAACGTAGACGCCATCCAGTCCAACAGATCAAAGCTGCATGAATGTTCCGCAGAGGATGGAGCATCTAGAAGCAATGCGGGACAGCTTGCGTGATATTCAATATAACTTTGTTGTAGGAGATTCTGAGCAGCCGCCCAGATATCCCATTGTGCCAAAATCCCCAGTGCAGCCGCACGCATCATAAAGCCAGCAGCGGAACAGTCGCATTCATGGGCCTCTAAGGGACCCACCAACTGGACAAAATCCGGAACAGACAATGACGAATTGGAGAGGCAATAATCCATGGTCCATGTGAACGGACACCGGATGCAAGACATCACAGGTTGCACGCAAGTGAAATACGCAAAGCGAAAAGAAAGGGTGTAGGACACACTGATAGTAGCCAAGGGCAGAACATCGAAGCCAACCAGAAGTCGCTCACGGAGCAGTTGGAGGCGTTCGGGATCGAGAAGGGCCCAGTGGTGTGCAGCCATTGCGCAGGAAACAGACCAACAGCAAGACACCAGCCGCCAAAGCGAGGATTAAGGGAAGCCACCAAAGACGCTAGAAAAAATAGAATGTATGAATGCCGGTATCACACCGAAAATAGTTTGGAAGGTGGACACCAGGCCAGACCCCACAAGTTTAAAAAGTGCACCAGACCCTCGGTGTTTGATGCATTAAAAATACGATGAATCAACTCCCCAAAATGTTGGGGGAGGTCAGTGTTCAAAAGGGCCTGTATTTCACTGTGGGTACTAGCCACCTGGAGAATGAATGTCTCCCGGGCGGATGTGAGCATAACCTCCTTATTCAATAATAGGGCCTTTATTCTGCTCAACTTATTGAAATCTGCCTCCATGGTAGGAATGGAAGGCCAAATAGAGTTATCAACGATGTCGTGAGGGGGAGGAAAAAGCACATTCTTGCAGCAGACAACTCTGTGTGAGACCGTAACAATATACGGAATGCCAGCTTGTAGGCCACAACAGTCTTCATTATTTAAAAGCAAATAGCTACCGTTAGTAAGCAAAGTAAAAGTAGGAGAAATAGCAGGAGCAGGAATACCCTTGAGCACACATGCCAGATTTGGAACTGAAACACTACAAGCCCCGTGCAATTTAATATGTTTACAAATAAGCGAATGACCCACAGTTGAATCACAAGACTCCCCGTGAGAAACACTTCCTTGCCGTCTCTAAGGCATTTATACATGAAAGGCAAGGACCAAAGTTCATGCAGGAAAGCACCACCCAAAGGCTGGAAACGGCCCACAGGATAATGTTTCATACACGAGCTAAATTCAAACAAGGAAAAAGGTAAAGCTATAACCCCATGAACTAGCCACACCGCAGAATCTAGTTCCGCTACAGAGAATGGTAAAGGATCCACTTTCTCGATATGTAACAAAGTGTAAGATGCATCTTTCATGGACATGAACTGCTGTTTGTCAGTCAGATTAAAAGGCAGAAAAAGGGCAGTGGTGTTTAACAAATTCCAAGGAACTTTGCCTAACTTAAGGGTTTGCAAAGTCCAGGCAAACTGCATCACTGAACGCAATTGATTCTGACCATGATACAACATAGAGACATCATCTTGCACAATATCAACAACAGAGGATACAATATTCTCTAATGTGTAAATGCGGGAAGACAGGGTATTTATACTATTGTCAACAACAGCAAGCACCTTTTCCAAATTTGCCTGGTCTATTTCCCTAAGACGGGAAGCAGCTTCCATTTGTGACAGCTTCCAGAGTTCATTATACGCTTCATAAATGAACCTCTTCGGTCGGGGACCACGAGGTCCCAAGATAAAATCGGACAAATCAATAGTGCCTGAAAGGAGGGACAAATGTTTCTTAACAGAGTCTAAAGACGAATGTTGTAGCCATTGTTTACATAATTTACCAACCGAATACGTGGTGACAGTACGAGTTTCAGTAAACCTTGGATCAGGCTTGTCCTGTATGTAGCCAGGGACTGTGCCATGAAAACGCAGTTGGCATGCATTAGATGATATGGGCCATGCCAACCATGGTGACTGTATTAGTGTAGAAACGTTAAAGGAATTATCTTGAAACTGAGCCTGTAATGTCACAAGGGACAAATTAAAACGCAAACTATCATTTGGAGAACTCGACAAGGATGGGATGGCTGGCGCATTTAGTTGTTTAATGGTAGCCAACCCCCAACACGTGGTTTGATGAATGGAAGCATTTAGAAACAGAATTTGGGATGGGATAAGGCAAGCGCGGTGCAAGGCCTCGGTGCCTTGCACCTGCCATGACTTTGAACCCCAGATTGATTTTAAATTCACTGTGTCTTTCCAATACTCATAACCACCCACCGCCAAGGCGCTCAAAAAGGAACCCGAATAAAGTAATTTGGTGTGGGTCAACATTATTTTTTGAGTCAATGGGGTTTTCAATTTAAAATAATAGGACCCAGGGTTCGATCGATTGAAATCAGTAAAATAGGTGAATTTATTTCGAAGAGTCTGGGAGCTACCTGGTATGGGGTTTGGGCAGTGTTCCCATTGGGTGTAAGTAACAGGGCTGCGTAGTGCACTCGGTTTGTGGAGAAAATGGTTGCCCCAATGCTGGTAGCAATACAAATCGGCATAATTCGCAGAATTCATATACAAGTCCTCAGCATTAAAGGAAGCATAATATTTTAAATCAGCAAACAATGCTTCAACGGCATGCACATCCCAATCATCAGAATGAATATTACTTTTTACTACATCACCCATCGAGACTCGAAGGACATTTGGTACATTAATATTTTCCGTCGGGCCATGGATTTGAAAGTTTACCGCATCCCATACGATGCCATCAGCAACTGGAAACGCTGAAATGTTCACAAATGTGTGGTCACGCTTCATGATGTGTGAAGAGGAATGTGGAGCCAAAGTTCCAGCAACACTGTTCACAGCAGAGCGTTCAGGTAAATAGTGACCATTGATGAGTAGAAAAAACACCGTGACAAAGCCAATAGACATGAACAAAAAAAACAAGAAAAGTACCATCCAAACATATGTCCAAGGTGGAATCAAAAAATTGTCTCTAAACCAGGATACAAAAAGACTAAACTTGGACGGGACCTTTGATGAGTTGGAATCCGAGTCAAAGGAATAACGTGTCGGGCTCAGTGGCGTTGTTGGTTGGTGTGCCACCGACTCTGTGGCGGGATAAGTATATTCGTCCTCATCTATGCAGAGTGATGCAGGGGGTTCAAATATATTTTCAGGCAAATCAACCATCTCCATGGTAACATCAGTGACTGTTCGTGCAGGCGTGCCGCGGATACATGTCCGATAAATGGCAGGACAAGAGACCGCTGGTGTGACACTATTCAGGATCGGCCAGATGTTGTAGCTTGACATTTTCCACTGAGATGTATCTGTTTTCCTTGCGACCGGGAAGCGGTGGTAAGATGACTGTACGTGTTCCCTTCAAGCCCAGGACTGGAACCGGTGCACGAAAAGAGGGGCCGAATTCTTTTTTGTTCTCCACCTTCTCTCGTACCAGGTCGCCAATCTTCGGAAGCCAGCCGGCAACCGGAATCTGCAGAGCAGGGTCTGTGGCTGAAGGCAAATGTGCAATTGCAAGTTTGTCTCGGGCTTCTTGTAAGTCCTGTAACATAGTAGAATGGTTATCTACATCAAACTTGGCGGATTGCGCCGCCATGTCTAGACCATCAAGGTCAGGCACAAACATTCGTATGCCAAAGAGCATTTCGTAAGGGGTCCGCCCACCCAGAGGCCTTCTAGGGAGATTATTAAGTGCACGCTGAACAGTATACAAGTGGGCCAGCCAGTTCCTGCCAGTACCTATAACTCTAGCTGTCAAGGATTGCTTTAAGTCACGGTTCATTCGTTCAACGATAGAGTTGCCCTCAGGCCTATACGGAGACGAAAATTTCACCCGCACCCCTAAGGAGCCCATTGCGTCCTTGTAAGCCTTAGAGGCAAACGCCGGACCTTGGTCAGAATGGAAGGTGCCGCATGCGAAAATTCCCACAAAGACTCGCAAATCCCTTATGACATTTCGAGCGTCAGCACTCCGTTGTGGCCAGACCCAGATGAAACGTGTGCACGACTCCACTGCCACTAAGATATATTTATAGGCAGTGTCCGAAGAAAATGGACCGCAGTGATCCAGGTAAACACACCCAAAGGGTCTGTTAGAAATGCAGAGCGAGGTCTGAGGTGGTCGTGTAACCGTGGAAGGCTTAATCTGTTGACAAACGTCACAGGAAAGCACATAAGTACGGGTGTCTGTATACAACCCACGCCACCAGTAACGCTGCTGCAAAATGGAGATTGTTGCAGACACACCAGCATGAGCCGAAGCCATGCCTTCGTGTGCCGCTGCCATTAAGGAAAGTCTGCGGTCCGCGTTGGGGATCAGCCGATCACCAACGTCAGGTATTGTTACATAAGGAGCCTGATCGGGACCTATTTGGTAAGAATATTTAGAAGGGAAACCTCTAGGGTATTTCATTCCTTCTTTTGTTGCAGCAATAGCTGCCAAGATATCAGTGTCTATTCTGGACATGGATCTAGTAACTGCTGCTACTGAACACGTGAGTACTGCTGATCGGGCAGCTTCATCTGCCAGACTGTTACCAACAGCGTGTGCGCCCACTCGCTGATGGCCTAGGGTGTGTACCACCTGTGTGAGTGGCAGACGTCTTTGTAATTCTGCCACTCTAACCCAAAGCATTTTATGCTTGATTGTGTTGCCTTTAGCGTCTCTATAGTCATTTTGCGACCAAAAGAACAGATTGTCATTGTATGATTGAACACAGTAGTAAGAATCGCACACAATTAAAGTGGTCACATCAGGATTTACGAACTCAAGAGCAAGCACCAATGCACGCAACTCGGCCAATTGTGCGGTACTATCCCCGAGTGTCTGTGTATGCACCACAGTGGATTTGAACTTTCCGTTCACAAACGTACCTGCTACAATAGCACATGCGGCTGAATAAGCATGCTTGGAACCCGTGGCCGGTTGTGCCGAACCATCGGTGTAGATCACACAATCGTAATCCTCAAGCGGCAATAAAGACAAAGGAGGAGGATGAAAGAATTCATACTGTAAAAACTCCTGAGTCTGAAGAGAAGAGTCAAAAATGAAAGTGACATCCGGAGACGTCAAAGATGTTGCCCATTGAATCCAACGGGGTGCAAAGCTTTAGAGTTCGGTACACTTGCTTTCGCCACTGCCTCTAGGGCAGGATAGGGTGTTACCACCAGAATGCGTTTTCCCTGTGCCAGTGCGCGCTCCTTCAGGATCGCCATTTGCACTGCTGTTAGCACTTTCTCCACAGATGAGAACCGCATTTCTGCAGAGGTGTACAAATGTGACTTGTATGCGATGGGTACTGTATCACCTTCATTAAAGGTTAAGTACGTGAAACCCACTGCCCCTGGAATGATTCTAATCACCAAGTTTGTGTGGTTATCACGTGTCAAAAGGTATTTAGACTCAAGAAGGTCTGTTTGCAAAGACTGCAGAATGGAGGTATGCTCCGGAAGCCAGCAAGACTTCGAATAAGTAGGTTGTATCAAGGAATACAATGGCTTAATACGCTGGGCATATTCAGGAATATATGTACGTCCGAAGTTCAGAAAACCCAGCAAAGACTGAAGCTTCTTCAGATTAGTAGGAGGGCACAGAAGTGCACATTTCTCCAGAAAATGGGGGGCTAAACTCTTACCTTCATTGTTGAGCTCATAGCCCAAGAACAAAACGGTAAATTCAGCAATATGAGATTTGGCAAAGTTAATTTTGTATCCCTGAACCGCGAATTCAAGAATAATGCGGTCTACTCGGGTCAGATGCGGAAACAATTCGTCATCCGTCAGATAAATGTCATCCACATACGAACAGGCGTCTGGATCTATGCCGTCTAACAAAGAGACAACACGAGCGGCAAACACGCCCGGACTATTTTTGTAGCCCATAGGAAGACGCCTGAATTTGAACATTTTACCACCGGAAGTAAAAGCGCACCATTGGCCACTTTCCGGGGCTAAGTTGTGCGTGTAGAATCCATTTGAAAGGTCAAGTGTCGTTTTATATTTTTTACGAACAAGACTGTCTACAAGCGCCGAACTATGGGTATTTTGCACCGCGAAGGTCCGGCAATGTGAGTTTAAATGCCGGTAATCCAATACTAAGCGGTACGATCCATCGGGTTTAGAAACCGCGAAAAGGGGTTGTTCATAGGTGATACACAGGGTTCAATTACTCCCTGATATTCCAACTGAGTAAGAATTTCGGAAACGGGGCCTTTGGCTTCACGTTTTATGGGATATTGGGGTTGTGGCTGCGGTAATGACCGCAAAGGTATTTCATGGGGGGGAGAATCTTCGTCCCAACCCACGTGATTGCGGAATAACGCTGGAGCCAGGGACACAGCCCACTCTGCTGCAAGAGCCTCCGCTTTGTCCTTTGGGACATGTCGAGAAAAGCTCGGAAGGATTACCTCCTCCCCTTTACTCGCAGCAAGAACGAATGGGGGTGGCCAATCCGCCTCTGCTAACAAAATGTCATATGAAGAGGTCAGATTTTCCCAAAAAATCCCTTTAATTACACGCTGTATATCACCTTCAATTTGGATGACAATATTAAACAGTCTGTCAGGGGGTGCCACTCTGGTGTCTGCTGTTTCAACAGTAATGAATGTTTCAGTTGCTGTCGCCTCCATATGAGGACGTAGCGCCTCCCGCACTATGGTAACTTCCGCGGCGCTGTCTAGGAGGGTTACTGCCCACGTCCAATTCAGGAGTCTCGTTCTCACCGTCTGTGGCATATTTCGCTGTTACAGCGGCAACTTTCTTCTTCTGAAATTGTGGTTGAAAACGTTGAGCGTCTTCCTCTTTTCCTCTGACTTGTTGTCGAGGCTGGTCTTGTCCCTGTGGGGCCTCACGGGCCCTTCCTCTATCCTGGCGGTCTCCTCCAACAGCCTGTGACGAAGTCTGTGCCTGTGAAGAACGAGGAGAACGCGTATCAGGGATTTGAAACCTATCCGGTGACTTAATTCTCGCTCTATCGCGTAAATCATAAGTGCGTTCAGAAGAAACTGAAACCGGGGATGCGCCTCGCGACCCCGGTTTTTGTTGTTGCTGTCACGATTCTGAGCAGTATAGGGTCCAATCCGGCACAGCTGCACCACAGTAGGCCCACCTGTGTGAACGGGAATGGGTATAAATGGAAGAGGAGCCCGCTGCACTACAACTCCCAGAAGGCAGCGGGAACTCGCCGGAACAAACAGGACAACCAGGTCGAGAAACGCCTCCATATAAGCACCTCCTCCGTGATGGGAAGGTGCTTGACATTGTGAATCAAGTTTCCCACGTGTGCGGACGCTTTCCTTCCCGCCGGAGGAGATTTGGGAAACGCTGCAATCTTCGTTGGTTTTTCTTTGTTCGTGAATATCGTAGCGCGGTTCGGGGATTCTGCACAAGAGACTCTTGTGTGTTTCACTCCGGATTGCCCTTCCTTGGGAGCGAGAACAGTCACAGGTATCGTGTGAGTGGGCAGACTAGTCTTGAAGTATTTTCCTGTGGATTACGGACTCCTGCTGGTAATTTACACACGCGTCCTTGTTTGAGGCGTGACGCAGTGGTTGAGAGTGCTGTTATCACCCTAATCATATGTTGAGTATTTTTAAAGCAGCTTTCTGTTTGTTTGCGGTACTATGGTATATTCTAGCTGTGAGGATTAACTGCTGGAAGATATCGCTCCGTGGTGATGCTGCGGTCCAAATTGTTTTCTACAGTCTTAACATTATTGAAAAATCGTTTACTTTCTCTGAAGGAAAATTGACCTATTTATTTCACCGCTGCGGCAGGGCTCCTTGTAAGTGACTCGTATGTCTTATATCTGCTGATTGAAATTGTGTGATTGTGCGGAATCTTTTCATGCTTGATTTCTTTCTTTATTCCCCCCGTTGCAGTGAGGTGCAATCAAGGAGAAAATACAGAGCCCTTAGACCAGACCTAGGAATCAAATATTCCCGGCAGCACAGTTTGTTATTTTATCCCCTTCCCTTTTCCCCAGGGTGCTGTTTTTCATAGTTGTGTCCATTACACTGTGGGGAGTTGCGCTCAGGGGAATAGGGAGGCTTCTCTACAGATCATCGTCCCTGCTGGCTGCTAAAAGGAGGTTAGTGGCTTTTGTCTGTCTTGTGCTACTGACAATCCCGACAGAATGTCAAGCCCACGTTAGACGCCCAGCCTGGACGATGGATACTAACGTGGTGTTGACCTCGTTGTTGGAGAGCCTAACAGCTCTGCAGCAAGAGGTGCAAACCTCGCGATTAGAGAATCAGGACCTCAGAAAAGAGATGGGCACATTACGAAGAGAGGTAGCAGGTCTATCACGGAGGGGCCCAGGGGTAGCTACATATATCAGGGAAGCCACACTTCCTGCTCCTGGGCATGTGGTGCAACCTCCCTCGTTAGGCCCCACACAAGGGGGTGGGTTCTTTACAGCCTCTCCTGTTCCTCCACCTGCCACTGATACCACACCCACGGTGCATGTAATACAAAACACTGGGATACCGTTGGCGCCTCCAGAACGTTTCTATGGGGATCCCAAAAGTTCGAAACATTTCTTAATCAATGCAGATTACATTTCCTGTGCAAACCCGCTGTGTTTCAGGATGACACGGCTAAAACGGCATTCATGATGTCCTACATGGGAGGAAATGCTGCGAGTTGGACTATACCCTTAATGGAGAGAAATGATCCCGTCTTGCATAGGTTCACAGACTTTTGTATAGAAATGAGAAAATTGTTTGACCGGAAGTCTCACATGATGACCTTGGATCGAGAACTACTTACCCTAACACAGGGGTCTCAAGATTAATTGACCTACATAACATCATTCAATCGTCTAGTGGTGGAAACCGACTGGCCCCAGGAAAAAAGAACTACTTTATTTTACCAGGGACTGCGGGGAGAACTAAAGGATGTCCTCTCACAAGTAGTACAGTTGCCCCAGACCTGTGAGGAAATGATTAATCTCACTGTCCAACTAGACCACCGATTACAAGAACGAAGAGGAGACAAAAACAGAGGAGAACCGCGAGCTTGGTATACTAAACCAAAACCTCCTACCGAAGAAACCTCTAAGCCTACGGAATTCTCCGAACCAATGCAGATAGGAGGTATTCGTGGTCCCCTCACCACAGAAGAAAGAGAGAAGAGACGTAAACTGAAGCTGTGTTTATATTGCGGAAAAGGAGGACATTTCATAAGAGAGTGTCGAGCTCGGGCCCAACTCCCAGAACGGAACCCATTTCCGCGAAGACAAGCAGTTATGGGAACAAGAGAGACGTCGGAAAACTGAAGAGCCCGAGTCAGAAGGAGATCTCTGGGTCGGGCGAACGACGGACATCGATCTCTTCAGTAATCGCCAATACCTTACAACCAGCGGTCGCCCATCTGAATATCAGTGTTTTACTTTGGGATATTACAGACATCCCGCAAGAAGTGGATGCCTTAGTGGATTCCGGTGCGACGGGAAACTATATGGACCAAAAGTATGCTCGAACCATCGGTATTCCTTGGGAAAAGAAGAAGTACCCCGAATACGTGAAGGCTGTGGATGGGTCCACGCTGACGTCAGGACCAGTCACTTCTCATACCCTTCCCCTCTTAATGCGGGTTGGTACGGAACATTATGAGTTTATCCAGTTCGATCTCATAGATGCGCCACAGTTTCGCCTCATACTAGGCATGCCATGGTTGACTCTACATGACCCTGTAGTGCGCTGGGCAGCCCGCAATGTTGTCCTGAGTTCTGAATACTGCATAGAACATTGCAAGAAGGAGGTAGTCCTGTCTAGAGAAAAGGTAGACACACAAGCGTGTCTTTTAGCCACGGCATGTACACCAGACCGGTATTGTTGTACATTGGTCTTGCCTGATGAATACAAGGAATATCAGTCTCTCTTTGATAAACAAAAGGCTACGCAACTTCCACCCCATAGAGTCTATGACTGCCGCATAGAATTGATACCAGGGGCAGAGATTCCGTGTAGTCGAGTGTATGCGCTAACAGAACCCGAAACCCTGTACTTGAAAAACTACCTTGAAGAGAACCTCGCATCAGGTTTCATAAAACATTCCTCTTCACCTGCTTCTTCCCCTCTTTTTTTATTCCTAAGAAGGATTGTGAAGAGCTCCGAACATGTATCGATTATCGAGCTCTAAACCGCGTGACCATCAAGAACCGGTATCCTTTACCGTTGATTCCTGTGCTCCTGGACCAGCTCAAGGGGGCTCGTTATTTCACAAAGCTGGATCTTAGGGGGCCTATCATCTGGTCAGGGTAAAAGCGGGGATGAATGGAAGACTGCATTCCGGACGAAGTTTGGACTTTTTGAGTACAGGGTGATGCCTTTTGGGCTCTGTAACGCCCGGCAGCGTTCCAATATTTCATGGATGAGGTCTTAAGGGGTTGTTGGACATGTACTGTGTGGTTTACATAGACGATATCCTCATCTATTCTCCTAGTCTCCAAGAACACGTAATTCATGTAAAGGAAGTATTAGACAGGCTCCGTCAACACTCACTGTATGCTAAGCTGGATAAATGCTTATTCCACGTCCAAGAGGTAGCCTTCCTAGGATACATCATCAACGCACATGGTTGTCAGATGGACAACGGCAAGGTCAAAGCAATCACTCAGTGGACAACCCCCACTCACGTAAAATCCGTACAAAGTTTCTTGGGTTTCGCCAATTATTATAGGCGTTTTATAAAAGATTTCTCCAAGATCATCCATCCCATCTCCTGCTTGTTAAGGAAGAACACTCCCTTTGTCTGGGGGATGAAGCCGAACACTCGTTTAAGAGTTTAAAAGACATGTTTACACAAGCTCCAATCTTGCGCCATCCTGATCCGCATCTACCCTTCATCGTCGAAACAGATGCCTCACAGTATGCTATAGGTGGTGTGTTGTCTCAGCGACATCCTACAACAGGGCAACTACACCCTGTTGCATATTATTCTAAAAACTCACCCCCAGCGAAGTGAATTATGCTATTTCCGACAAGGAACTACTGGCGATAAAAAGGGCCTGCGAGGAATGGAGACATTATCTTTTGGGGGCTCATCACACTATTGAGATATACACAGACCATCGAAACCTGTTATTTTTGAAGACCGCCAAAGCCCTCACACCTCGGCAGTTGCGTTGGACCCTTTTCTTTTCTGATTATGATTTTGTTATTAAATACCGTCCAGGACCACAACATGGTAAAGCAGATGCCCTCTCTCGCATCACTGACACCGAGGAAGACATGTTATCCGAGAACCCCGAACCCCTTTGATACTTGCGGAGGGGGCTTTCCGAACTCAAACCCTTGCATTATTCACCTCGAAGGATTTTCTAGAGGACGTCCAAGTAATTTTGGCTGATTTCGACGCACAGGCATGGCTCAGGGAGGACCCCGAACATCGGGTGGAGAGAAATGGTCTGTTGTATCATCACCATGCCTTATATATACCCAACACTGACCTACAGATACGAGTGCTGACATGGGCTCATGATTCATTGTTGGGAGGGCACATGGGAATATACAAGACAGTTGCCTGTATTGAGCGTTCCTTTTGGTGGCCGTCTCTGAGGACGGATACCAAAGAATACATAAAAAACTGTTCTGTGTGTGCACAAGGAAAAGCCAGTCACTCCAAACCCACAGGTCTACTCCAACCAATACCTGTACCTCCTCGACCCTGGCATACTGTATCTATGGATTTTATCGTGGAGATGCCCCCTGCGAGGGTAACACGGTTATTTTGGTAATAGTAGACCACTTAACGAAGATGGGACATTTTATACCATTGCAAGGATTACCAACAGCCGCCAAACTGGCCATTGTTATTCTTCAAAACATGGTCAGAGTACATGGAATACCTAGTGTTCTGATTACCGATAGGGGAACGCAGTTCACCTCTCGTTTTTGGAAGGCCTTATGTGCAACGATGAACATTGATGCGCGTCTTTCCTCCAGCTACCACCCTCAGACAGATGGGAAGACAGAACGTCTTAACCAGACACTGGAACAATATCTCCGCTGTTTTACGCTACAAAACACCACAGACTGGGTTACATTACTATGGATGGCGGAATTTGCTTATAATAACGCTGAGCATTCCACACTGGGGTGTTCCCCGTTCTATTGTCTTTACGGATATCATCCCAACATGCTCCCGTTTGAATGGCCCGTTGAGTCCAAACTCCCAAGCGTACACGAGCATCATGCTCATTTAAGAGCGGTGTTACTCGATGCAAAAAGACACCTCACCACAGCGCAAACAGCACAAAAACACTTTGCTGACAGAAAACGCACTACAGCACCTGAGTATCAGGTGGGGGATAAGGTTTGGCTCGCTACAAAGAATATACATCTGAAGGGAATAGACAAATTAAAACCCAAATACATCGGGCCGTACAGTATAGAAGAAGTCATCAATCCTGTAGCCATGAGATTAACCCTGCCCCTGTCGTGGCACATTCACCCAGTGTTTCACGTATCTCTACTCCAACCATGTCCTACTAGCATGAGACTACCTGTTCGGCCTCCCCCTTGGAAATAGATGGACAGGAAGAATATGAAGTCCAGAAACTCTTAGATTCCAGAGTGGTTAAAGGGCGAATACAGTATTTGGTGGAGTGGAAAGGGTTTGGAATTGAGGATAGGACTTGGGAACCAGTTCAGAATCTCCACTGCCCTGAACTGTTAGAGCAATTCCATACAGACAATCCAGGAAAGCCTGGTCGACCGCCGAGTCGGCGATCCTTGAGAGGGGGTTCTGTCACGATTCTGAGCAGTATAGGGTCCAATCCGGCACAGCTGCACCACAGTAGGCCCACCTGTGTGAATGGGAATGGGTATAAATGGAAGAGGAGCCCGCTGCACTACAACTCCCAGAAGGCAGCGGGAACTCGCCGGAACAAACAGGACAACCAGGTCGAGAAACGCCTCCATATAAGCACCTCCTCCGTGATGGGAAGGTGCTTGACATTGTGAATCAAGTTTCCCACGTGTGCGGACGCTTTCCTTCCCGCCGGAGGAGATTTGGGAATCGCTGCAATCTTCGTTGGTTTTTCTTTGTTCGTGAATATCGTAGCGCGGTTCGGGGATTCTGCACAAGAGACTCTTGTGTGTTTCACTCCGGATTGCCCTTCCTTGGGAGCGAGAACAGTCACAGGTATCGTGTGAGTGGGCAGACTAGTCTTGAAGTATTTTCCTGTGGATTACGGACTCCTGCTGGTAATTTACACACGCGTCCTTGTTTGAGGCGTGACGCAGTGGTTGAGAGTGCTGTTATCACCCTAATCATATGTTGAGTATTTTTAAAGCAGCTTTCTGTTTGTTTGCGGTACTATGGTATATTCTAGCTGTGAGGATTAACTGCTGGAAGATATCGCTCCGTGGTGATGCTGCGGTCCAAATTGTTTTCTACAGTCTTAACATTATTGAAAAATCGTTTACTTTCTCTGAAGGAAAATTGACCTATTTATTTCACCGCTGCGGCAGGGCTCCTTGTAAGTGACTCGTATGTCTTATATCTGCTGATTGAAATTGTGTGATTGTGCGGAATCTTTTCATGCTTGATTTCTTTCTTTATTCCCCCCGTTGCAGTGAGGTGCAATCAAGGAGAAAATACAGAGCCCTTAGACCAGACCTAGGAATCAAATATTCCCGGCAGCACAGTTTGTTATTTTATCCCCTTCCCTTTTCCCCAGGGTGCTGTTTTTCATAGTTGTGTCCATTACACTGTGGGGAGTTGCGCTCAGGGGAATAGGGAGGCTTCTCTACAGATCATCGTCCCTGCTGGCTGCTAAAAGGAGGTTAGTGGCTTTTGTCTGTCTTGTGCTACTGACAATCCCGACAGTTGCTTACCCTGTTTTTTCAGCCTCCAGCTTTTTTTTGTGAAGACTGGTTTCTCATCTTTCTCAGATTGAGATTTGGTTTGTTGCTGTTGTGGTTGCGATTGTGTTTGCTGTTTTGCAAAAGGCTTGTTACCCAGGCTGTTTCTACCAATAGTCTTGTAAGCCTGGGTAATAATTTTCGGTAATTCGCGAGGCTTGTCCAATTCTGGGACTAAAGCCAAAGCGTTAGCTACTTGAAAGTTCACTGCATCGCCCTTGACATTCGCAAGGATCAGCTCAGCTACTACTTCAAACACTCCCACCAGTCTCATCCCTAATTCCACGGCCGCTTCAGGGCCATGTTCGTCCTGTACTTTTTAATTACAGAGGGGAGAACAGTCATGGAAGGAGTACCAAAACATTTAGAATATACTGCTGCGAATACCTTACCCCAGTTGTCACATGCTGTCAACTCGGGAATTAAGTCTTTTGGCAAACTAATCGTTAAAATATGATGTCTATCCACTGGAGTTGTATGTGGAAAAACTGCCTCCAACTGATCAAACTTTTCTGCAAGCCAATAAGGAAAATCATCCTTATTTTGTGGCCGTTTGCCCATCACAGAATTCACCATGACTGGACTTATGGTCACTCCGCCTGCAGCAGCGGGTTGGCCGGCAACTCCAGGAGCGGCTCCATGGAGACTGCCTGTAACATACCGCACTAAAGCTCGATGCACCTGCACCAAGGCCGCATACATAGTGCGCAGTTCCGCGACTGGTATTGTCATATAACGCGGATGTGGGGTGTACCCGGCCAAAACAGGCCAAGTGGCCCCCTCTATAGATAGGGGGCCTAAACGAACCGTGGTAGTCGGTTGTGGGAGGGCGCCATTAAACCAAACACAGTGTTGCCAAGCCGTGAGCGGTACTTCAAGATTAGTATAAGGTCTATAGACTGCAGGAACAGCGGTGGGTTCATATTCATGGAACAGATTATCGTTCACGTTCACCGCTGGAAAAGTGATCCAAGAGTAGAACACTTCAAAGTGGAAAGCCGGATCGGCTTGAACCACAAAGACTAGTTCAACTCCCGCGTCTGGCACTCCATATGCCCGTAAGTGATCTCGGAGTGCTGTGCGGCTATGCGCCGCTATGTCTATACCCGCCATTACTAACGGGTCGATTCAACAATCTTACACAAGGCAGCACAAAAGGGTTATATTTACAAAACCTTTTTTAATAATATCAAGCTTGAAAGAACCTACAAAATCTGTAATATAGGAGGTATCACCATCACACACGCTTCCGGAAGCGTATGTGAGGGTATTGTGGACAAGCACAAGTACTACTCAAGCGTCTCGCAAGTAAGCTGCCCCACTCGTTGGTCGCGCCATGTCATAAGGTTTCTGCACATACAGAGCTATGCACAGGATAGTAGGACCTTGGAATATAGTGGTGAGCCAACTATAGACCTTAGCACCCAAAACCCCAACCCAACTAGCCTTAGCGTCCCATTAGCACTAATGTACCAATGATTAGACAACCTAGAACACGGTATCTCTCTCTCACTCAGGACTCGCAGAGGCAAGAACACTTTTTCGTCACACTCGTTCCTGTCCACAACAGGCGTAAGAAGAGACACTGTATAGTTCAAAATATTTATTTCAACTTACGTGCTCTAAGATACAGTACACGTGTCAGTACTAATAGCATAATACATATGAATAATATAATCAGCATAGTTACTACTCCATAGAATACGAACTGGGAAAGCATCTCATAAAGCAGTGGATATATGTCTAACTAACATTACCACCCTCCCGTGCTGTAAGCCAGTTTATTATGAGAATAGAAGACCTTTGGGCTTTGACTAGCGAACCCCCTACCTCAGTCTCTAGATGCAAAACTACATCAGCATACAATCACAGCTCTTCTCTCTGGAAAGTTCGTCTCCAAGTGCTCTCTAGAGCAGGCGACCGCATTATTAAAAGCACACTATTTTCTCAATGGCAGCTGTACATGGTGTTATGTCTAGGTGCGAGGGACGGGCCAAATCAGTAGGAACCAGGGATTTGTTATTCGACCTTGTAACTGTTGTTCAGACTGAGCCCAAAAGGGAATAGGAGAAAAGGTGAGAAACAGAAAATGCAGACAGTTGTAAAATAACTTGGCAGTAGCAGAGGGCGACAGAACAACAGTTTAAGAGTAACGTGCGCAAAAAGTCATCATGGCAGCCAGGCCTGCGCCAACGTAGCCAGGCAAGCCATGAGCCACAAGACAGGGCCACTTCTCAAATTAGATCTACTATTACACCCTCGGCCTCTGTTTTGTGGTCCACTGTGATTAGATGAATCAGAATCACTTGACCATTCATCAGTGCCTGAGGATGAATAGTTAGAACCGTAAAGTCTTCCTTTCTTGTTGAATTCCGGTGGTGAAAAGTTATCGCCAGTATAGGGATACACTCTCTCCAGAGAGAAACGTGCCAGGTCTTTCTTGAATTTGTCAATTTTTGTCATTAAGATGGAATCTTTGAATTCTTTATTGGACTTATTAGATTCTTCTGCATTTTTCTTATATAGTGTGGCAGAAATGACAGTTTTGATCTGTCCTTCTAAAGTTTGTATTTCAATTAAGATTGGGTCTACAACATGTTTGGCCGTACTGATAATTAAAATCAGCCAATCACGCATGCATCGCCACGTGATAAGGGACCAATCTTTCATGAATATTTTATCTTGGAGGAAAAGTCTAGGTGTATTGGTGACTATCAGGCCTGTTGGGGCACAATTTCCTCGCAAATACTCTGTCATTATCGCACCGTGTATCAAAATGCGTGAGTGTGATTTCTTTAACACAAGTAGTCTGGCCCAGTCATCTCCCTGAGTGGTCACTGCACCTTGAACTGTATCGATTATACTGGGAGTGGTTAAAAATGGCCTGGACCATAGCATCATCAAAGGCCAAGCCAGTTAACTCTGTCATGATGAAATGTCAGCGTACAGTCCTAGATTGTGAAACAAATAGAATCGAAGAGCTAGAGGAACGCCTTCATAAATCTGAGGCGGTGTATGTAGAAGGACCCGCAGCCGTGGCTGCTCAAGAACAAAAATTACAAAACCAGGGGTGGAGGGTCCGAGGGAAATTTTTTAGACCAGCGCGGATAAATTATTCCCCAACAGAACTATTGCAAAACACCTAGTTATCCACGGGTCTAACAGGCTCAAAAAAGCACTAGAAACATAAAACAGAAGCAAAGGCTCTCAATCATACATGGGGGAATCCTTTAATAAGGACGGAATCCCATCACCCACTGGAGTGGCATGCTTCATCATCTGGGATTCCTCCTCTTGGCTGAAACACCTAGTGCAGCCAAGGGCTACAACCCCCTCACTGTGAGGGAGGAGCTCAGGGATGTTTTTGGATGCTATTCATATAAAGGATCTACTAAAATCCAACAGATACCTGGGTGCTCTTTTTGACTATAGGGCTACCTTTAAACAGCATAAGGAGGACTTGAAGAGAAAAGATGTCTCCTTGATCCAGGCATTTCGTACACTAAAAAGAACCTTAGATGGTCCAAGCTATGCACCACTATTGAAAGTCATCGCAGCAAGACTCCTTCTGACTGTTACATATGGTAGTGAAGTAATTCAAGGCAGGGACGCAGCTCTTTTAAATCTAATAGCTTCAAAAGTATTTAGATCACTGTTCCACCTACCCTTGAAAGCATCATCAGCCCAGATAAGATTGGAGTTTGGGTTTATAAATTAAATAACAGAAAGGAAAGGAGCTTATGGGAAATCCTGGAACAGAATAAGATCAACCTTTGAAAGTCAATTATGCCAAGCTTTGTGACAGGAGATGGAAAGGAATGGAACAGCTCTAGCCCGTCTTTAATTAAATGCAGTGATAAAAGAACTGGGTATCGAATCAATATGGGCAAACTCCCTTTCTCCAACTGCTTTTAAAAAACAAATCAATAGTACAGTAAAGAAAGTATCACTCCTAAACGATAAAGAGAAATTTGCCAGTAAATGGCATGCCTAGTCTGTGATCAATGGATATAAAATACTCAAAAGTCAACCATTCTTAGAAGCTGCATGGTGAAGAAAACTGAAAATAATTTCATGCATTTCCATTTCAGCAGCATTCCCGGTGAGGAAAAGGAAAAAATGGAATAAGGTATCCACGAAAGCACCCTGTAGACTGTGCAATAAAGGGGTAGAAAGCATCATTCACATAACATGTGTATGCCTGGGACTGTAAAAAAAGATGACAAATTCTGAAAACCTCTTTTAACAAGCGGGAATACGTACCTGTAGGCAGGCTGTCATTGCAAGTTTAATATCCACTGATCGAATGAGCAATTGTCGATACACAACATTTTTAAATAGTGCTGGGAAAAAACTATTAGATACTCCAGAGCACTGCTCAACACATGAGACTGTGCAAAGTTTGAGAAGTTGATTCTGGCCATATTCGGTCTGTTGTGAACCTCTGCCTTATTTTGCACTAAATGTGTTGCATTTTATATATAGCACAGCACACATGCACTTTAGGGATAAATAAAAGTTTGTAGAATCTTGAATCAGTCACAAAGGGCTTGTTTTTATATGCAGAATAGCTGCTCATATTTTATAAATAGTAAATGTTTTTATAAAAATTCTCTTTTTTAACCTTGCGTAAAGTAACAGATGACAAAATGTATTGATAGTGAGTGTACATTTTTCTTGTATTAAAGCCTATATTTGGAATTGTTTTGTGATGGGAATGTTTAAAATGAATGTAATGTATATGCTACAGTTTTAAATAACTATGCATAAATAAAACTTACTTACTCAGCACAATAAAATAAGTTTGTTAATATTAGGGTGAGTCTGAGAACAGTCATTTTCCTGATTACATACATTCAAATTTATATATATGCCAGACATGCTTAATGGATACACACTCTCCACAACAAACAGTGCACACACATGCCACCTGATGCATACTCACACACACACTGAGTCAACGCAGTGCAAACACCCTTTCCTGACACCATACTCCTGACTTTACACACTGTTACAAGACACACCCTCATGAGTTGTAACTCACACATTCATAAAACATAGCCACTACAAACCATATATTCACTTTGATAACACACATGACAGATACACACTCCACAATGTCTGAACTATACTCCTGCCTTCTGACACACATGTCCATAAAACACACACACCCCTGACTCTATATTCGTGCAGACTAATAGAGATACTCAAAACATCTGATGGGTACCGACCACACAAACACAGTCCATGAGAAACAGATGACCCACACCTGACTGAATACTCCTGACACTACACATGTTTGTGAGACACACACTCTTGACTCATGTCACACATGTCAGTGGTGGGAGATACAGTTGACAATATAATAGATGAAGGACTTTTTAGTTTTCATGACAAAGCCACAGTTAATGTGTGAATGAACCTTAGCTACAAATAGCAAATATTACTATAAAAGCTACTTCTTATTTGTGTGTGTGCCCTTGGGACCCACCATGTTTCTCGCATCTTCTTTAACTTGTAATGGAGTCCCTTGGTGTCCTACATGTTAATATTAGAATCAGGTTCCATTAAAGCACAGTACTATGCAGCTCTATTGGAAAGTCTCACCCTCTCCAGATCTTCTTCACCCTCATACAGAAATGGAGGTCCATTGCTTACCTAAACCTGAAGCTGCCAAAATTTAGAATCCTCCTGCTCACAAACAGCACCAGATAAGTGCCAATTCTACAAATATTGACAAAACCAATATTTCTGCCTTTTTGTTATCAGGAGTGTTAGGTAATTGTTACACCATTTTATGTGTGCTGAGCTCAGAAGTCCTACAAAAAAGTCCATAACCTTGGGCTACAACCGTATGAAAGCTGTGAATAGGGCCCCTTCATGGAACAGACTTTAATAGCAGAGTTCGGCAATACCCTGAAAGAAGAGTGATAGGAAAGCAGTCCGAAAGTAAAGTTTGTGTTGTAAGGGATGAAATTAAAAGTTGTACATGACAAAGTATTGAAAGGTGGGTGCTTCTGAGCAAGAACTAGTAGTTTACTAATTAGTAGTAACTGTGGGACGGATCAGTGGGAGTGGTGGACAAATGGGATGTAGTTACTACAAAATAGGTGGGGTTTAGGGAGGAATAAGGATGGGTTAAGGGAGGGATAAGTAAAGATTTAGGGAGAGACATATATCCAGACACAAAAGAGTAAGCCTACTGCTATTCACAAACTGCACTTTTAAATTGTCTCCAGCTAAAAAGGTCCTAAAACAGCAGTAAATGTACTCCAGGCCTGGAGAAAGTATGTATCAGAAAATGTCAGACTTTAAAAAATTTCATGAATAAAAGTCCTGGAGAAGGTAGAGGTCAGCAGGCAAAACAGTAGGCTGTGTTTTAGGAGGAATTATTGCCGCCTGGGAAATGTTAGACGAAGTGTCAGTGATCGATGATGGTGGGAAAAAGCTCTAAGCTGGAAAAGGTAGATTTCCAGGCCTTCGGACGTAGACAACTTTTTGGAAGTTGAAAACCTCCATCAGGACAAAGCTGTAAGCTGTAGCCGAAGAGGGCTCCACAAGGTCAGGTCCGATCACTGAGATGTCCAGCAGAACAGGATTTGCTACTGCAGAGAAGAACGCAGCAGGAGCTACCACGAAGTCAGGCCAAATGGTGATGCACCTAGACAGATCGGCTTGCATGTAGGCCCCAATCTTCTGTCAGTTCATCAGGCACTTTTTGGTGAAACTTTTTCAATGCTCCAAGTTTTAGTGTTAGGCAGAAGCAGCACATCTATTAGCCATTTCCAAGGGCGCAAGACCTGGGGGGGCACTTGGGGTAACAACTCACTCCTGCAAAGGCCAGCAACAGGGTTCAAGGTCTCTGGAACTTGCTATGTCCCTGTAGCTCACACAGGAGGCCAGCCAATTAGCGCTTGGAATCACTTCTGGTGGTCCTGGGTTAAAGGAGATCATCTAGTTCTCGTTCAAACCACAAGGCAGGCTTTCAAGCTGCAGGACCATCCTCTGGTAGGAGTAGGACAGTCTTCTGGGGGTCCAGGCAGTCCTGCTGAAGCCTACCACAGGTCCAGGAGTGTACTGAAGAGGTTTACTAAGGGTTCAATATTTATTCCCGGTAGCAGCCTTTGAAGTGGGGGGATTCCCTACATTACTCCACATCTGGTTCTGGAAAGTTCTCCCCTTCCTCTGCTAAGGCTCCAAGAATTCTGCGGTGACAAAAGGCTAGCGTCAGACTCCTTTGTGTGTGCTGAAGTCAGGTCCTTGGAAGTGTAAGTGAAGCAGGGACCAGCTCCGCCCCCAGCCATCCTGGCAGGATGCCATCTTGCCAACAACTAATCCCCTTTTTTCTCACTGACTGGGAAGAATACACAAAGCCGAGCAGCAGAGCCATTCACAATCATGTGACCCAGGACACTGGCAACAGGCATCAAATGGTTAAGATAAGAAAATTCAAATTTTCTAAAAGGACATTTTCAGACTTGTGACTTAAAATCCAACTTTACCATAAAAGAGAATTTTAAATTGCAATTTTTTTGAGTCCAAATGTGAAATTCCTATCTACTTCCAATCAAAGGTTAGCACATATTAAATGCTATAGGGTAACCCAAATTTGTCCAATTGAAGAGATAGGCCTTAGAGCAGTACAAACAAATTAATTTAGAAGTTATTTTACTACCAGAACACCTGTTCTACCTTTCAAATAAAATGTACCCTGCCCTATGGGTCTTTAGGGCCTACCTTAGGGGTGACTTATATGTATTAACAAGCATTTGCAATGCAATAGGTCTCGCATTTATGACAGTTTCTTAAATACAACACCTATTGCATTACAAATGCTAGTTTGAATAAATGCCCATGCGGCGCATTAACTTTACAGGTAGGAGATCTGGTGAAATGTTCTTTTTCTTTAAAGCAACAGGTAACCTGCAGCCTGCCAGGGAGTGCCCTGAACAGGCTGTGCCAATCCTTATTCTCTGGCTTGGTGTGTCCCACAGACAGAGAAAACAAATGGGGCAGATGCCTGGAAGCCATCAATAACACCCTAGTTCAGGTGATGTGAACTGCATACCACTTACACTGTAGGAATGTGGCAGATATGTACTGTGAGGGGAACACAACATCCGATGGATTGAGGTTTTCTTGTCATTTAACGGAAGGCTGGAAAGATCAGACAGGCACTGACGACAGGAGGGATATTAGGACCCCACTAACAGGGTATTAATAATGAGAAGGTCGTTATTGAGAGGGAAGCGCAAGGAGAGAAGACATGCCGCTAGGTTTCTTTTTAGTACAGGGCTTCTCTCGACCTGCTACCCTCTGCTGTAGGGTGTCGAAGGAAAGGCAAACCCTGCTTAACCTACAGTGGGAAACCTGCCACAGCTTACCCCTTTAGCTGGGAGTGTCACGTGTTGCCATCTAGACACAAGACCCTTTACCCTATAACTTATTACATGCAGTAGTCATGTATTTTAGGTTTTCCTGTGTTACGATAGTTTACTTATTTGTACTGTCTCCCAGTGCTTTATTATAGCATTATATGTATATGAAACAGCCCACTTCTGTTGTACCCTATACGGGTAAAAATCTCCTCACACTTTTTCATGTATAAATTCTCACGAAAATCATGGGAAAGCAGAAATCTCTTCACAAGGCTGTGGTATTCGGTTGACGAGCACAGGAGCACCTGAAAACTGCTACATTTTGGGATCTTGATTTTTTTTCCCTTTACCGATTTGTGTTTTGGCTGTTGATCCATACATCCCCCAGAATTTGAGTTTAGCCCTGAGTTTTAGCTGTGCTAACGTGAGACAACAACACATTAGGAAACTCTTGTGCCGCCTTTGAAACGCTGGATGATTTATTTTTTTCATTTATAAATAGTCCTAAATTGACCCAAGGGCATTAGAGCGCTTTACGAGAACCAGATAACATGACACATTTTTAGGCACCGGGAGTTTCCGTGATTCGCCAGAGCACAGGATGCTGAGCAGAGGGCGGGACTCGAACCTGCGTCCCCATTTCAAGCCGGCAGCTATTGCTGTTAGGCCACATCACCTCCCTGGGTGATGATGACGCTGTGAGAGCTCAACTAAGGCATGCAAAGTATCTAGCCTCTCTGACACTCCTATGGGCATCTCCAATGTTACTTTAAATCCCAGATTCTTTACAGAAGTGCAAAATCCTAATGTATGCACTGGTTAATACAACGGAAAGCCAAAGAACTAAGAGTGCTGAATCAATGCCAGATTTTCAGGACAACTACCCCATTTCATTATTTGCCATTAAAGCTCAGTGTATGTATATTTTTCTAACGGGAATTTCATTGAAAATGTGGAAAATATTCAGCCCTTCTGGACCCTCGGTGGACACCTTTTATATGACACATTTGCAGATAAATATATATATTTTTTTTAAAGCATCAATCAGTTGACTTAAAATGAAAAACTCTTTGGTCAAAAGTGGAGTACATGAATTGCATTTGTTTACTTTATGCACTACCTTCTCTCCAGTTAGCTGACCTCAACGAACAATATAACTTGAAAAAGTTTCCCAACTGTCACCTGGGCGAGCAGGGACTCGTCCGTGCCAATCCCTTTCCACGGAGCACGGCAGGGTTAACTGCAGTCATCAAAGGGTGCTCGTTCTCCCTTCCCTTGACTTAAATAGTGCTTAATATATTCGAGGGTCATGTCAGGAGAGGATTTATTTGGGGTGGGGCTAACCTGTGATGGAAGTGATGTCCGCTTTAGTTATTATGAGATTACACAGTGATTGCAGCAGTAAAACTCGTTTTAATTGGTGGCCACATTTTGTATATTTGTAGGACTTCTTTTTTGGATTGGTTGAAAGACAGGTGCGGTCTCGAACAGAGAGATGGGTGGCCCTTTTCATGAAAGGCAAACGTGCATGGAGAAAACCGGTTTTACAATCTTAGCATGTTCCACCATGGCTTTTAGGCTCTGGTTAGCATTTATTTTGTATTTTGTAGACAGCGAGTTGACTGATTCAGTAAACAAATAGTTGATGCAAAAGTCTCAGAAGCTGAAACTCGAACCCTTCGATGACTAGATTGCAGCCCCCCCTCCCAAGTGGATAATCGCACTCGCCATATAAAAGTATGCTGCCACAAACACAAACGGGTTTCCCAATAACAAAGGCAAGCAGGAGTGGATGCCTGCTTGTGCCCCGGGGGGACCGTATAGTGCGTATTGATCCTGGAGCACTGTAGTCGGTCCCTGCTTGTGCCCCAGGGGCACTAGAAGGAGCACGCTACGTGTGAGCAATGCCGAAAGGCAGGGAAGCTGGAAATTGAAAGGCAGCTGTGCGCAAAGAATTTGTGCGCATTGCTGCTCCTACCGGGCAATAAATAGCCAGCGTGCTTGAAAGTCTCCAATTACAAAGGAAGACTACAGCTTGCAAAACAGATGGCACTGAAACAGATGGCACTGAAAGAAGTGCAAGCAGAGTGAAATAACACTGTAGTTAGGCACCACTGTATCGGGACTACACAGAAGTTAGGAAATCACCAACAGCCAACAGGAAAGGAGATACCAACAACACTAACACAACTGAGCCAATAGCAAGCAAAAAGACAAATAACATTAAATTTAACCCAACATACAGATTACTTTAGGTCTCGCTGAGACAGCGCATGCAGCGCATGCGCTGCCAAGGCGAGACCTAAAAAGGAGGGTTTAGGCCTGGCAAAATATTTATTTTGCCAGGTCGAAATGCCAGTTTAAGACTGCACTACAGGCTGCAATGGCAGGCCTGACACATGTTTAAAATGCTACTCTAGTGGGTAGCAGAATGACTGCTGCAGGCCCACTACTAGTGTTTAATTAACAGACCCTGGGGCAGGTAGTACCTATATTAGGCACTTATAAGTAACCTGAATGTGCCAATCCATTGTAGGCTAATTTTTCTATTGTTTTTGGGAGAGAGCATAGGACCTTAAGAATTGGTTAGCAGTGGTAAAGTGCACAGAGTCCTAATGCAAACAAAAATAACTTCAGAAAACAGGTAGGTTAAAGGCAAACTTTTGGGGGAAGACCGCACCAAGGATGTTAGGTCTAATGGTCTAGCACCAAACACACCCAACCACATATGCTTCAACACCCTGTACTGATAATGCAGGCAGGGACCTAAAACTAAACCTACGGAAAATAATGTTAAATAAATTACATTAATTTTAACGTTAAAAAAAGTGAACGGTTAAAGTGATGTTATATTTTATATAAGGTGAAAATGTTAGTTACAACATGACATTTGAAACTAAAAGTAATACTGAAATTCACCAGTTATAGTTACTGAAGTAACTATAACTCGAGCCTTGAAATAACTGTAACTAATGCCCCCTATCCTTACACAGTCTTGTTATGAATTTCACTTCAGATGGGATAATTGAAGTTATTATTCAACATGTCATGATCAATGTAATATTTGAGGGTGTAAGCAGTGCATGGCGAGTGTGTAAGTTATGGTTACTTCAAGGTGCGAGTTATAGTTATTTCAGTTAACTATAACTGGTGAATTTCGGTGCTTTTTGTTTAGTTTGTGAAATGACAAAATTTCAATTAGTAAAACCAGAGCTATGTAATTTTAAAGATTTAACTGAAAACAGTGCATAAAAGCATAAAGGGCCAACTGTGGTTATCTGGTTGCACCGGACCGGGACAAACTCACAAGTTCAGGCTGACTGCGATGGAGCGTGGGCGGGATACAAGGACCCAGCTAGGCACGCTCAACAAAGTATCTTAGATCCTGGTGATCATTCTGCATGGTGTTGCTTTGCAAGGCCTTGTGTTGCCTTGTGTCGGTTCTGAAGAAGCTGTGTGGCAAGGCTTTCTGGGGCTTTGTGTTGGTTCCGGTGATCTGAGAGGCAAAGCTTGGAAGGGCTTTGCATCAGTTTTGATGGAACTTGCAGCTGGGCTACAAAGCTTTGAGTTGTGAGGCGCTGATTCTGCTGAGGCTAGCAGCTGTACTGTGAGGCTTTGCAGGGCTTCAAGTCGATTCCAAGGGGGACCACAGCTGGGATGGCAGAGCACTCTCCCCACATGCCCCATACCACAACCATTCTTTGTGTGGAATCCCTACCTCAAACTACCCTTTCCACCTCCACAATTCTCTTCTTCTGGCAACAAATACCGGGCCATTTTTTTGCCAGCCGCCCAGGCAGAGGCCTAAGAAAAAGGAGAGGACAAAAGGTACAATGCAAACCAGATCTACAATGGAAAAAGATAACCACCCCCAACCTTGGACAAGCAAAACTCAAAGGGAACAGTCAATCTAAGTGATCATGTCTTCTCTGAGCAACAAATCCAGGTACATGACAAAGGTCTAGGATTTGTACCCACCCATAGACCTGACATTTTCCAATTGAGGAAGGAGCTGACTGAGTTCTTCTGCCCTATCCACTTGTCTATCTTTTTTTCGGACCAACCTACACTAACAAGTGACACTGAGGAAAACACAGGTCTCAGAAATAAATCTTACTTCTATTCATGCACCAGCGCAATGCCCCCTGCGGTCTTAGCCTTCAAAAAGGCAGTAATCCATTACATTGACAATCTGAGAGGCTGCAAAACTCATGTCTACCACAACCTCAACAGATGTGAACAGACAGCAGTGGTAGAATTTGATGCCCTAGACAACATCATTATAAAACCAGCTGATAAGAGTGGAGACACAGTCATTCTCCCAAAAGAAATGAACCGTACAGAATGCTTAAAGCTTCTGAATGACCACAGAAATTAAAAACGATTGGACAGAGACAACATAAAAGATATCAAGGAGGACATACAGTTCATGGTGAACCAAGCAAAAGAAAATGGTTCGGTAACAAGCCAGGAGGTAGACTTTTTCAATGTAAAAAAACCCTAAGGTAACCATACTTCTACATTTTACCAACAATTCACAAAGGTACACATCCCACTCCTGGCAGACCAATAGTATCTAGTATTGGATCACTCTTTGAGCCACTTTCCAAATTGACCTACCATTTTCTATGACCATTGGGAACCCAGATGCCTTCATACATCAAAGACACTAAGGACCTGCTCAACATAATCAAAAATATTGTCTTTGATTTTGAAACTGATCTATTCGTAACTCTAGACGTGGAGGCCTTGTAAAGAAGCATCCTGCAAAAAGCCTCCATCAAGGTCCTTGAAACACTACTGAAAGAAGTACCATGGGATTACATCACACCCACAGATTTCATACTAGACTGCGCACACATGGCCCTTACCAGGAATTGTTTCCAATTTGAGGATCAATACTTTTTGCAGACACACGGGACATCGATGGGCAGCACGTTTGCCCCAAGCACAGCATGTCTCTATGATTTTGAATCAAAACATATTTACAGTAACACCAATCCATACATTGCCAATATGAAAATGTGGAAACGTTATTGCATGGGGTAATGGTACAGCCCACATCACTCATTGGCTCTCTTGCCCTGTATATCACAGTACATCCACTTGAAATTATTCTGCTTAATATCAGGGCTGGTGAGCCAGTCTTTTAGTTTACAGTTTTCTCATTTTATGGTTCTACTTTCATTTCTTTGCTTCTCCTCTGTTTATTTTAATATTTCTTAAGACAATACTACCGCGCTCCAGACAGTCCTATACGTTGCTTGCTTGTCACACATTTAATCTGCCGCATCCCACGTGGCGACCAGGCCTCTTTTCTGTCGCAGCCAGAACCTTGTTGTTAACATTCGACTTCAGTGAAATTTTAGTTCTACACACCTAACTTCTGAAAGATAACACTGGGACAACTTATTAAATATTAGAAATAAATAAATCAATAAAATGGTACATCTTTCCAGGCACTTAATAACTCTTCATGTTTGCTGAGAATTGCAAATCAGTTGTAGGTGATTTAGAGAATTTTATTATCTGGCAATGAGCAAAACATTACAATAACCCACTGAGTTTTTTCAAAGCTTTCTTTACTTCCTTGTTCCTCAAGCTGTAAATCATTGGGTTCAACATAGGGGTCAGGATGTTGTACAGAACTGAAATTAGTTTATCCTGATCCAGAGAATAGCTGGATTTTGGCCGTACATAAATGAAGCCTATAGTGCCAAAGTAGATGGACACAACAGTCAGGTGAGCAGCACAGGTAGAGAAGGCCTTTTTTCTGCCTTCTGCAGAACGAATTTTTAGAATTGATATAATAATACAGACATAAGATGTGAGTGTTAACAGAAACGAGGCCCCTGCCACAAGTGCTGCAAGTGTTAAAAGTTCCAGTACAGAGGTGGTTGAGTCAGAACAAGACAGTTGCAGTAGCGGGGGTGCATCACAAAAGAAGTGGTTCACCTTGTTAGAGGCACAGTACGACAAGCTTGAAACCAAGAGCGTGTGCCCAACAGGACACAGGAGACCACTGATCCAGCTTGCAAAGGCCAGACGTCGACAGACATGTGTGCTCATCACTTGTGTATACCGCAGTGGGAAGCAGATTGCCACATAGCGGTCAAAGCTCATGACAGTCAGGAGGAAACATTCTGCACTGCCCAGAAAGTGGAGAAAATACATCTGTATAAAACATCCAACAAAGGAAATATTTTTCTTCTCAGCCAGGAAGCCATAGAGCATTTTAGGGACAGTAACAGTAGTGAAAAATATGTCCAGAAGAGACAGGTTTGTAAGAAGCATGTACATGGGAGTTTTAAGTGCTACCTCATACAATGTTAGTGTTACCAAGAGGATATTCCCAATCAGTGTGATTGTGTAGGTGATAGAGAATGCAACAAAGAGTCCAATCTGCACCTTCGGGTCATCTGAAAAGCCGACGAGGATAAACTCGGTCAGTCGTGTAACATTGTTTCTGTTCATGTCTTCGGCTGCTCTATCTATCTATAGGAAAGAATGGAAACATGAATTTAAAGCTCCTCTTCATTTCTATAGATATATATCTCATTTTTGCATGAGTTCATTTTACACTGCATATGCAGCACTGGACAATAGTTCAAATAAGCAAAGCGCAATGTCACAATGTTTCAGCGTATCACATACAGTAATGTAAACATCAACAGGAGACATTGGCTCTTTTTTAATGTATCTGCAACAAGTGATATGGATACCAGATTGAACTAGCAGGGCACTAATAGTTCTAAATGTCAAGATTTGAGTCTCCTGAATAAGGGGGTATATGGATGGCACAGGGCGGATATCTGGTACGGCATATACATATATCTCACTTTTAAGAAGGTGCATTTCGCCTCCTGCCTTAAAATCTCAAGGTTTCCATGCTTAGTCTTTTCGCTTCCACCTCAATAGTGCCCCAATCAATAGCGCCTCCTATTCTATCCATTTGACATTCTCCTTAGAGCTTCCGATCTCTCCCATCCAACTCACCTTTACTACTCTGACGAACTGGCTTCCTACTCTATCTTCCCACAACGCCACCTCCTTACTCCTGCTTAGGAAAGCAACTCTTAATAAAATCAGCATTAACAAAAAGCCATGTTCAGACTCCCTTTTGCATCAAATATCATTTAGATAACCATTGTTTATTTAGTTGCCCTTATATATAGCACAAATCATACCTCCGTGGGGTCTGAGCACTTTACAGAATTTAATATTGATAATCATGGACAATCAATAAAAATATAATCACATACAACAATTCTAAAAGCAAAAGCGTAAATATGTCAATATAAAGAACTGAGGGTCATTATAAAATCTATTCATATCTTTGTTTTCAAAATAGTACATCAAGGGGTACATTGTCCTAATCCGATGGGAAACAGGAGAAGGTTAGGGATTCACATTCAACAGTTCCACCTCAATAGGAGGCCCTCGGTTTTCTTGTAAGAATCATAGGCTTAGTCCAGTGAAGCACTATATTGTTTTCTGAAGATAGGAATTTCCAGAATCAAAAATTTTGTGGACCGGCCTGAGAGGTGGACTCTGGAGTGTACTAGTTTTTAAATAGGTATTTGAGTATGCCTACATGAAAGTCCTTGTGCATTAGACAACTACGTTTGGTGATGCTCCTTGCTTCAAGGGGTAGCTATTGAAGACCTATAAGTAAAGTGGTGAAGTGTTCAGAGCTGAAGCTGGAAAGCTACAGTGGTGTAAGATGAATCTACAAAGGCATCCCATCATCACATTTAGATTTCAAGTCAGATTCAGGAATGAAACTGTTAATTCCTTTCAGGAATTTTAGCTAATGGTAGGCGCTCTTGCTTGAGTGTTATTGTGGCTTTGAATGTTTTGTTGCTTTACTGGACAGATTTATGTTTTATTGTGTATGCAGGCAGGAAACCATCACACCCTCAAGTTACCATACATATATATATTATACATTGTGGCAGAAAAAGAATAGCCAAAATCAGCTGAGAGAAAAAGCGAAACAAAAAAGAAGAGAGAAGTCAGCAGGTCAAATTAAATTCTAGGCTTCCCTCGGTTTAAAGCCTGCTCACATCTGGTTCAAGCATCTACCTCATAATAGTGGTTGCTAATGGGCGCAGTGTCTGGTACCTAGGCATCTTCTCAGTATACCAAATATGTCTTCCCAATATAGCTCAAGATTATGGCACATGGTAACCATATGCTTTTACCTGCCAGGCCTTGCCCGCATCTGGGTCCTACTCAGAAACTTCCATCTTGGACAAATGATCTCTGCAAGAAGTCACTGTCTTTCTAACAAAGAAAATGTGAGGTAGTTAGGCACCACCCTTTTAGACAGTTTCCCATTCTATACACCACTCAATGGATGGCTTCTACTGTACTTTGTTTCTTTGTTTCATTTCTTTGGTGACCATAGCAGTGATAAGCATTTTATTGTTTTTGTTTATGGCGTGACTAACTTCATCAATTCTAACGTCCCTGTGTTTAGTTGTAGTAGGCCATGCAGACACATGGGGGTGTTGTACTGATATCAGAACAGGGAACTGTGTCTCCTTGTGCATCGCCATCATTTCCATATCCTTAAGGGGTTGTTGACTGATTATCTGAACTAACAGCCACCGCAACAAGATAGTCCAATGTAAACACATAAAAGGAAAAGTGCAGACTCAAAACACATGACCACACCATTGTGTTCCTATGCTGGAATAACACCAGCAATTTTTACAAAGATCAGGGAAAATATATGTGGTCACCCTAGATTCCCTATCACACACAGAAACCATAGGAGGGACTCTCCGGGAACAGCAGAAAAACAGGGGAAATATCCATGGCCATCCCAGGCCTCCTAGCACTCATGGAGTCCCAGCAGAGAGACCAGAAAAATGACACAACAATCAAGCAAAATATTATGGCCTGAGGTCAACGGCATCCAAGACCCCAACAGTCGTACTAGAAAATGGAAGAAAATTGAAAACATATTTGTGGCCCCTTAGGAGCCTATGGCACTAACAAAACCCCAACATATTCCATTGAAAAATGGCAGATAACGACAGGAAATGTCTGTGGCCACGCCAGGGTCCCAAACACCTAAAACCTTAGCAGACACTGCAAAAATGTTAGAAACTGTGAGGTGCTTACATTTGAATGCTGAATGGCCAATCACACATTCAAGACCCTAACAGGCACACTGGACAGATACTGGAAAAGTAGAAGAAAATATCTGTGGACACCCCAGAGCTTTCGTCACACCTAGGGCAGCATGTATCACTGAAAAAGATTGCAAAAAGACCCCAAGTAGATATCAACGAAAAATAGCAGTAAAATCTAGGAAATATCTTCAGTCACCCAAGGGCCCCTAACACTCCCAGGAAGGGATCTCATTGTCTCAACAGCAGCAAAGGTTCTCCCCAGAAAATTGGAAAATCGGTAGAAAATAAAGAAAAATATCTTTGGCCACTCCAGTGACCAAATCAGGTATAGAATCCAAGAGGACAGACTGGGAGTAAAGAAATCAAGGCAATATCAGTGGCCAACCCAGAACCCTAACCCTCCAGCAGACACATTACAAAAATGGAAACAAAATATCTGTGGCCACCCCATTACCTCTATCATAAAGAGGACACCACTGGAAAAAGGCACATCCATCTGTGGCTACCCCAGAGCCAATACCACTCACATGATGCCCTCACGGAACAAGCTACCGGACAGTATGCGTGGGGAAGCCACCCTACTCCCGTTCAGGAGGAAACTCAAGACCATTTTGTTCACTGAGGCATTTGGATAAGTTCATCCTAATTTGTGCTGAGCCCAGCAGGAATAAGGGATTCCCGGGTTCTTGGTCTACGCTGCAAGCACTTAGAGACCTCTGGTGATTTGGCGCTCTACAAATATAAATTAACATAACATAACATAACTCTCACAGAAGAAACGCCAGCGGCAGATGAACATTATGTGGCAGCTTTAGGGCTACGATTAGACCCAGGTTCACTGGGCCCACATGGGAAAGTTGGCAAAAATAGTTGAAAATGTTTGTAGCCACCTGAATCCTTCAACACTCTCAAGACCCCAGCAGACATGGGGAGATTACACACTGAGGAAATATGTATGGCCACCCAAGGATGCACCCAGTACACAGTAGCACATTAGCGCAGACAACCTGGGAAAATGGCGCAAATTTGAGGAAAATATCATAATGCATTGCTCCTTCTGCCCCCCAGCTCTGATTGCACGCAGATGCTGTGCACTCCAGAGACATTACCCCTAAACACTACCCCTATAATGGTTCAAACGCCCTACTTCTTGCCCCACAGTGCCATCAGTTTCAACAAAGTGATTTTCACACTAAACTGTAGCCTAACTGCTGCTGCCTCCACCCGCATAAACTGCCCTATATTTGTGCTCCTGTTGCATCGCTCATAGTCCACAGGTTGACACACTCCGTGCATCTCCTTTACCACTAAAGTGATGTTCCTTCATCACCGTCCTGCTCAATTCAAGTGCTCATCTGTTTTACCATCAATTACCAGTGCTATGCCCTAGACCCTGGATACCCCATATATTGCTCCTCGAGGAGCTCCCAGCTAACACTCTCCCTCTGTACTAGGCCCAAGTGCCCCCCTCTAAGAACTACAGGCACTCTGTCTCTACACTGGTCACCCCTTATAAGGGATTCCAGGTTCTCCCATCTTTCCCATTTTCCCTCCGCCTCTTCACTACATTTGTATCACTCAGTGTCCATAGGCTTTTGTTACTTGAGTGTCCCTTGTGTAATGCTAACTCTGCCAATGGTGCTCCCTTTATTATAACTCTTGCTGTACCCAGGATATCATTCTCGCAATGTCTCTCTAGTTTTCTCTCAGCTGCATTTGAGTGAGCACTTTTTTTACCACAGAAAAATTAGCTGTCAAGGACTCCTCCCATTATTCATCAGAATTACTCATTTCAAGGGCCGAGTTTCTCCAGTGTGATGCTAACACCTGTGCTCCTAGGGTGACCATTAGTCTATATTGCACTTTTGGAAAGTGGATAATTAATAGGGATGAGTAGTGACTTACCACTAGTAATAAGGCAACAAACACAATAAAAGGTTCAGTTAGGGTCTCAATAAATTTATCCCTTGCTCAACCCTTGGTAGTTATCAAGTAAGTAAGACAACGCACAACAAAAATCCAACTCCAATTTATAATATAGATTATATTTTTTGAACAAATAGACACCAAAATAAGAAACAAACAATGTAGGAAACTGGAGATACTGAATTTAAATGATTAAACACTTTGTGGTGCTTAAAAACATATAGCACCACTTTGGAACATGTGGTCATGCTTGACCGGGACAAAGTCAAAGTTTGAGGCCAACCACGATGGAGTCCTGGTCGGATACACTAAGCGGGAGACCTCAATCTAAATTTTACCTTCACAGTAGTTTTTTCTCTCAACGTCGAGCACGGCACTTCGTCATGCCGGATTCTGTGCAGGGTCGCCAGTTTGAGTTTCTGCAAGGCCCCGGTCAAATCCTGGAAGTCTGGAACTCTGGAGCTTTCAGCTGGATGAACCTGAAATCCAGGCCGGGTCGCGGTTGACGGTAGCCGGCTTGACTCTCAACATCGGATCAGTACCCTTAAATCAATCAATCAGTGTTTGCTAAGCGCAACTACTCACCCAAAAGGGTCTCAAGGAGCTGTAGGGGTGGGGCACAGCTCCTGGATGATCACGGTGATACGTCGAAGAGCCAGGTCTTGAGGTCCTTCAAGAAATTGGAGAATGCTGGTGTCTGGCAGAAGTGGAGAGGGAGGGTGTTCCATGCCTTGGCCGCAAGGAAGGAGAAGGACCGACCTCCTGTTCTGGTTTTCTTGATGCGCAGCACCTTAGCCAGGGAGAGCTGGGCTGAGCGGAGGGATCTTTGGGGTGCGTGGAACAAGAGGCGGTGGTTCAGGTAGGCAGGTCCGGTGTTGTCGAGGGCTTTGTGGGTGTGGGTGAGAAGCTTGAAGATGATTCTCTTCTCGACGGGGAGCCAGTGTAGTGTCCGCAGATGTTGGGTGATGTGGCAGTAGCGTGGTAGGTTGAGGACTAGTCTGACGGAGGCGTTCTGGACATTCTGGAGTTTGCGGGTGAGGTTTTTGTTGATCCCGGCATGGAGTGTGTTGCCGTAGTCCAGTCTGCTGCTGATGAGGGCATGGGTGATGGTTTTCCTGTGTTTGAGGGGAATCCAGTTGAAGGTCTTTCATAGGAGACGGAGGGTGTGGAAACAGGAGGAAGTGACAGCTTTGGCTTGGCTGTTCATTTTGAGTTCGGAGTCCAGGATGATTCTGAGGTTGCGTGCATGGTCAGTGGGGGAGGATGGATTCTCAAGGACTGGGGGCCACCAGGTGTCGTTCCAAGCATCGGGGTGTGGGCCCATGATGAGTGCTTCAGTTTTGTCCGTGTTTAATTGTAACGGCTGTTCTTCATCCACAATGCGACTGCTTCCATTCCTTCTTGAAAGTTGTGTTTGGAGATGTTGGGTTCTTTGGATAGGGAGAGGATGAGCTGGGTGTCGTCTGAGTATGATACAATGTTGCGTCTGTGGGATCTGACGATGGGTGCGAGCGGGGCCATGTAGACGTTGAACAGGGTGGGGTTGATGGAGGATCCTTGGGGAACTCCGCAGGTGGTCGGTGTGGGTTCCGAGAGGAAGGGTGGGAGTCTGACCCGCTGCGTTCTGCCAGAGAGGAATGAGCAGATCCAGTCGAGGGCCTTGTTCCAGATCCTTGCATCGTGGAGTCTGCAGGCTAGGGTACGGTGTGAGACTGTGTTGAAGGCTGCGGAGAGGTCCAGGAGGATGAGGGCCACAGACTCTCCTCTGTCGAGGAGGGAGTGGATGTCGTCTGTCGCAGCGAGAAGGGCGGTTTCGGTACTGTGGTTTTTCCTGAAGCCTGATTGGCAGGAGCCGAGGATGTTGTTTCCTTCTATGAAGGAGGCGAGCTGACTGTTGACGGCTTTTTCAATGACTTTCGCCAGGTATGGGAGTAAGGAGATCGGTCTGAAGTTCTTGAGGTCAGTGGGGTCCGCCGAGGGTTTTTTTAGGAGAGGGTTGATCTCGGTGTGTTTCCAGTCATCGGGGAAGGAGGTGGTCTCGAAGGAGCGGTTGATGATTCGTTGAAGCTCGGGGCAATGATGCCTGCAGCTCTGTGGCAGTTGTGGTGGGGGCAGGGGTCTATGGGGGCTCTGGAGTGGCTTGACTTCATAGTCTTTAGGGTGTCTTCAATGGTGAGGGCGGTCCAGCTGTCAAGTGTCATCTGCGTGGTGAAGGGAACGGTGGGACTGATTCTGCGTGTAGGTTGTCGTCGTTGAAGTTGTCCTTATGGAGCTTTTTCCAGAAGTTGCTCCAAACTTTTCCAAACTTCTGGAACTTTTTCCTGAAGTTCCCCTTGAGGGTTCAAAGTGTCCAAAACACAGATCCAAGGGTCTGGAATCTCCTAGATGGTCCTGGGGATGTCCAGACTACAATTCTGACAATGCACCTGGCTGTGGACTCTTAGTGGAGAGGATGCAGGTGGGTTCTGTTTAACTGTAGCTTGCAGGGAGTAAACTCCTTAGACTTTTAGAGTCAGGAAAAGTCCTTCTGGTGCTGAGTCCCATAGTGTGAAGCAGGTGCAGTCTTGGTGAGTGCAGTCCTCTTGATGCAGACCAGGGAGTCAGCATGGCAGTCCTTCTTCTTCTTGTCTCTCCAGGCAGCAGATTTGAGGAGCTATTCAGCTCTCCCATATTTATTCTCAGTTTCTGTATGTCAAGCAGGGGGGCACCCCTGACCATTGGGATGCAGGGTGCCATCCAGGTGTATGACCACTTCCTCCAAAGTGTGGCATATTCTTGTCCCAGAAAGCACCATTCTCTCAAAATCCAACATGGAGAAAGTCTCTCCCATTATCTCTCTAGCAGGGCTCTTCACACCTCATTAGAGTAGCCTGCCCAGCCTGGGCAGAAGCTGGCCAATCTGGAGAGAGCAGCTGAAAGGTTGGATATTGGCTCACAGAAAAGAAAGTTTAATAACTTATTTTCTGTAATAGTTATTATAAATCTAACGTGGCATGTTGTTGGATTTATCTTGACTAATAATTTGATACCTTGAAGTAAATTCTGACGAGGCTCCTACCAATGTTTATATTTAAATAAAATATTACAATGTTAACCTATGGAGCCATTCACTACAATAGGGAAAAATGGAATTGACAGTTTTTCCCTCACCAGGGCTTATAAAACATCTTGTATAGTGCTCCTGCTTATAGTTATAAGGCACTCTTCTCCAGGGGCACCTAGGAGAAACCTTAGGGGTGACTTATATGTAACAATAAGGTAGATTAATACTTTGGAAGTACCCTTAAATCCAAAGTCGAATTTTTATATACATTTTCTGTAAAGGAAGCCTGAAAAGCAGTGCTGCCTTTAAAATGACAGCAGCACAACAGTAGTGCACACTCCAGTGCAGGAAATCTACTGGGCCTCTAAACCTCCCTGCCCTATTATATACCAGGGACTTATAGGTAGTTTGATCTTCCTTGCCTTATTATCTACTAGGGACTTACAGGTGTCTGTCATACCCAATTGTAATTAAACCAAATGACCATGTCCTTTTAACACAGCGCACAGGCCCTGGGCTGGTTAGCAGAGCCCAGGGCACAGTCAGAGTCAGAAAACAAGCATCTAGTGGTCAAACTGTGGGCAAAAAGTGGGGGCACACTGCAAACAGGTTCTGATTTCTCACATGCACAGAAACCCAATGCTATGCTCTCTCCTTGCATATCTCCTTGCGCCCCAGCCCAAGTGCCACAGGAACGGTGCTCATGCCTTTGTGACGCCAGCTACCCCAATGTTTCTTTGCTTGGTACCGTGGAGGGCCAGTCTCAATGTTCTCCCTGGCGAATTGCCTCTTTTCTCTGTTCCCCAAATGTCTTCTGCCTCTAAATGACAACCCTACAGATGTGACCCTCCTCGCCAGAAGCACCGCTTAGTGCCAACAGACTTGAGCTGTGTCCCTTCATCTGGCTAAAAGTACTACCCAACACTGTGCATCCAGAACCTTTATTGCCTCCTCTAAATGCTCCATTGTATCCAAAGCATACAAGGCAGAAATTAGAAGTGCCCAATCCCTGTACGACGAAAAAAGGATTATCTCAGCCTCCAACTCTCCTCGCGAAATTTCTCAGATTGCGAAATCTCTTCTTAACCCCCCTTCTCCATCCTTGCCCCCTGATGATATTTTAGGGCACTGCAACAATCTGGCAGAATTCTTCTTTAAAAAAATTCAAGATATTTATTTGGCATTTTCCCCAACTCCAGCATTTCAAAATGCCTCCCCTTTGGATATCCAGCCCCTAACGCCTGATTTCTCTCTAGCGGTAATTCCTCCCATGGATTTGAAATTCTTAAAAAACTATCTTAACCAACTGAAATCTGGTTCCCCTAGAGATGTGCCCCCCCCCCACTATTTTAAATCAGGCCTCTGGTACAGTTTCCCCAATCATATTGGACCTCATCAATATCTCACTCTCCTCTGGGCTCGTTCCCTCTCTCTGGAAACGGGCCATGCTCAAAGCTCTTCTCAAAAAAACGAGTTTGGATCCAGAAGTGTTCGCAAATTACCGCCCGATTTCGCTTCTGCCAGGGATTGCAAAAATTGATGAAAAGTATGTTAACTCCATTCTCTCCGCTTTTTTGGAGAAGAATGAATGCCTTCATCCCTCACAAACCGGTTTTAGACCCCAACAGGGCACGGAGACCGCCCTGCTGGTAGTAGTTGAAGAAGCCAGAAAAATTCTGGATGTCGGCGGCTCCGCGGCAATTGTCCTCCTTGACCTTAGCGCGGCCTTCGACACGGTTAATCATCAACTACTTATTTCGAGACTTAGAGAGGTAGGAGTGACTGGAACAGCACTTAAGTGGCTAGAGTCTTTTCTGGACGACAGATCATTTCAAGTATTTGAGGATAACTTTATCTCTGAAAGTATGCCTCTGAGATGCGGGGTCCCCCAGGGTTCTTCCCTGAGCCCCACGCTTTTTAATATTTATATGAGCCCCCTGGCCGAGGTTGTCAAGCCCTTTCGCATTCAGATTGTTACTTATGCTGACGACACTCAGCTGATTGTCTCCCTAAGCCAATCTGACAATGCGGAAACCAATCTGGCCGGCTGTCTTGAAAGGGTGTCCGCCTGGATGGAAGGCTAGTATTTAAAACTTAATGGGGCTAAAACTGAGCTGATGTTCTTAGGCAAAGCCTCCCCCCTGAATACCAGCTCACTCTGGCCTAGGTGTTTGGGCGTCATGCCTCCTCCTAAAGATCATATCAAAAGCCTTGGTGTTTGGTTGGATCATAATCTAAACTTTAAGGAGCAAGCACGGAAGGTGGCAGGTACCTGTTATGGGATCCTGAAGATGATAAGGAAAATCCTTTCCCTGCTGCCTTTCAATGCGAGGAGATTGTTGGTTCAGGCACTGATTCTTTCGCGACTTGACTACTCCAACGCTCTTTATTTAGGATCTCCGTGCTCAACGATTAAAAAATTACAGACTGTACAAAACTGTGCAGCACGCCTCCTTATGCAGGTCCCTAATCGGGAATCCGCAAGACCGTCTATCGCCATCCTCCATTGGCTTCCGGTTGCGGAAAGAGTTCAGTTTAAAGCTCTGTGCATCGTCCATAAGACTTTATCTTCCAAAGGTCCACCGATTCTCCGGTCTATCATCTCTTCCTATTGTCCCAATAGGTCCTTGCGTTCTGGGAATAAGCATCTGGCCAGGATAAAAAGATCTCGGAGTGGTGGACGCCTGTTCTCATACAAAGCGGCAAAATGTTGGAACCAGCTACCTAACCATATCCGTATTGAGGATAACTATTTGTCTTTTCGAAAACTTCTTAAAACCTTTCTGTTTCATTGATGACTAGCCGTAGTTCTGTGATGACGCTGCTCCTAGCGCTGGGAGGCCTTCTGGTAGCCATGCGCTTTAGAAATGCAAATTCATTCATTAGAAATGCAAATTCATCCCCTTGTATTATGCCAAAGATGTATCTTATCAATACCACCCAGTAGCATTCCTCACTGCCCAATTGCGTTCTATACCACAAAGTTCCCCAGTAACCCCAATGCAATTCTTTGTTATATACCACCATTATCAATTGATATCCCCTGACCCAGCCACAATAGTACTCTGTAAATAGGCATGGTTGCCTCCTCTTAGTACCCCCGTTGTATTCCTCCTCACACTTAGTTGTACTTGTGAGTGCCCTCGGCACCTCTGACCCAATATGTCTCATAATGACCCAAATGAGCCAATTCCTTTGTATCCTTCAGCCATAATTTCTACTTCATGTGCCCCTAGTAGCCCATTTTCATAGACCCATCCAAGAAAAACTATGCACAGTGCCCCATTACCAGTTCCCCCTGCCTCAAAGCACACAGATATATGTTACTGACTACCCTTTTCCATTCCCCGTCTCCACAGAAGCATCTACCAGTGCACCAGGCCTTTCCACTTTCTGGTAGTGAAACTCAGTATGAAACTCCTTAGCCACTGCCAAACTTATCGCAATTGCTTCCTAGATGTTTTTAGGTGTTCTACCTCTCCTCCCCCCACACCCCGTTTTGCACATCTACCAAATGCATTGTGACAATGTTCTTTCAGTCACAACTAGCCCCAGGTTCCTCCTTGTGCCACTACCCCCTGTAGTTGTCTCCATGTACTGCAGGCATTGTGCAGGGAGCCCAAATTGCCTTCTTAATGTATCATCAAGTGTCGCATCTCCTAGTTGAGGCACCCAGGCTATCCTTCCATTTACACCAGAAGCCTCCAACCCTAAACGTCCCTACCAATTACTAGCAGACTCAATGCCTCTGATCTAATGTTGCCTGTGTAAACCCCCATTATAATCAGAACAAAAAGCACCCTCTAATTGCTGTTGAACACAGTCCACCACTGACACTTGCAAAAGTGACATTAGGCCTCAGCTGCATTCCCCAAGCAGCGTTAGGTACTCTGCTCCATTTCCTCTGCGACATTTCCTAAGTGTCTCACACACTGCCTCCTTCTGAGTCTCCTGTCCAGCCCTGTTAAAGTACTAGTAGACACTTGACGTCTCTGCTATAACCACCATTTTACATTCATCCAGGAATTATCTGTGCCCAAAATGCTCACATTTCATCTATTCCATATTAAATATAACTCACAAACTGCTCTCAGGTCCTAACTGCATTCCTGATGCTCCAACTCTGTGACACCATCCTAGCTGTTTTCTCTGTGCTCCACAGCCTCCCAGTCCCTCTATGCCCTGTACCCCAACTGTTATCTCCAAATGCCCGAAGGTTCTGTCTCTCATTCTGTTCTCAGATGTTCTGTCGGCATATTCATATCACTTAATGCCCTTTCCAAGTGCCTCCTTCCTCTGAGTCTCATAAACACCCATCTCATCCACTTAACACCTTGTGATTACAGAACCCACATCAATGGTGCAGGAAGCTGCTATACAAATTCCTACTATACGTTCACTCAAGCGCCCTATACTTTTATGTTTTTAGGCAATATCTGAACTCCCCTCACATGTCTCAACCTCAAATATCTGACCTACAGCTAATTATTAATACTACACCCTGGTTGTCCTGATTCCCCAGGTGCAGACCCTTTAGCTCAGATAACTCTATGTTACACCAAACAATCTAAGTGCATCTCCCACTAGGCCTCCATGAATGCCTTCCACAATTGCCTCCAAGTTCTCACTTTCTTTGTGGCCCAAACAAGACATCCCCATGCCACATTCAATACCCTCCAGCCATACTGTTCTCTGTACTTTAGACACTTCATCTCCATCCACCTGACCCCAATCATCTCTAAATGTCACAGATTCCCATTCCATCTATTTTCTAGATGCCATCACTCAATGGCCCCATCCAAATGGTGCTCTTTATAGGAGCTCAGGTACCCATCCATGTGTGCATCTTAAATCCCACACCAGTGAATTTTATATCCAAGTGTCATCTCTATAGTGCGAATGGCATCCCTCCATCTTTACCCTAACTGCAGTCTTACAATTTCCCCAAACCAGTTATTTAAATAACTGACAAACTCTACACGGCCCCAAGAGGCCGCCTTGCGCCCCATGTCCTATGCCCTCCTACTATTCATGCCTCCAAATACCTGCTCATTTTGAACCCTTGATGCCATATTTTACATTGTACCCACTAACAATTACCCACTCATGTACTATCATACACTTCCTTCTTCCTTTCCCCATGTCCCCCTGCTCCATGCTTCAGCACAATGTTCCTCCTGAAAATATCAAGATGCTGTGCCCCTCAACCAACCATCCTCTTTAATACTCTTCACTCTTTCCTCCATGTGATCTTCACTGCCAATTGCCCTGTTCAGGTTCCTCCAGATGCTACCTTTTTGTGTCCCAGATGACCCTCACATACCCTAATAATCGCTGTTAGATGCTCTAAATCTCACCTTCCTTCAAATGCTCACTCTCAGTGCCTATGCACCAAATGCCCTCTTTAGGTGCTCTCAAGTTCCCACTTCCTCCTCCTCTATATCATTATGTCCCCACACTCACTTGTCCTATAAAAGTGCCTAGAGGTGCTTTCCCCCACTGTGTCCTAGGTGCGTTCAGTAGTGTACCCATTGCAAATTAATCCCCTTCATATTTACCCTAGAAACCCATCTTCATGCACCCAATCCCCATGTGTCTCAAATTTGGTACAGGCATCCCCCTCCCTGTGCCCCAGATGCCATCTCCCCTTCAATACATGGTCAATATCTAAAAGTGCTCCAATGTACTCCCTCTCAACATCCATTTCCAACCACTTCCTGTGCCTCAGTCCCCCTCTGTGTAGCCCAACATTTCATTAGTTGCCCAGATACCCACTCTTTGTACCCAAACCCCCACTTCCCCACCCCTGAGCCACACACCTGTCTCTCTGTACCCTCTATATGCCAAGGCTATATACTCCAAGAAACATCCTCATTGTGAGTCCCAGGCTCTCCCTCAGCCTTCCTCCACCACCAATCGTCTCCTTTAATTTTCAACAGCCCTCATCTCACTTAGATGCCTGCCACCTACAAGTGTTCTTTGTAAGTTTCTACAGCTGATCCCCATTTCTGTGCTTAACCCAAACTCATGTAGAGGTGATCTATCCTAATTTATCTCTATCTGCCCAACTCCCTCTCCTCATACCCATTACCAAGATGCCTTCCTTATGCATCCCTAGTACCTCACCCCTTCAGAACTTCAGATACCCCCTCGCAATTTACCATTCTCAAGTACCCACAGTGCACTCTGTCCCTTAACACTCTGGGGCCGATTCCGATCTCGGTCGGAGGCGCACCTAACACTATTCGGCCGGGAAAAAAGCCAGGCGAATGCCTGTTTCCCGACCGATCCGCACATTATACCGAACGAGCAAGTACGATGCGCACAACTGCATAGATTCTGACCCAGTCGTACTCACCCAATCCAGGTCCTGTCATCCGACCGAGGCGGATGCGGAAACGCAAAATCGAGTCGCACGGAAGCCAAAATGCAGCCCCGTCCGGCCGGACAAGTACGATGCGCTTTCCGTACGCGCCGAACCCGTCGCTACGCACGGCACGTCAAAGCATCCGGGAGAGGCGCACCTAAGCTCCGATTCGCGCCACAACACGATCCACGGCTACGAGACGAACACGCCAGCGACGAGGCGAAGCAAAGAGAAAGACGAACGAGACGAACCAACCATGAATCCCATCGTGCTGATCCTACCAATATTCTACATCTACTACCGGAACAGGCACGGACGCGTACGGCGCAGAAGGTAAGTCAGACACCAACCACAAAAATAAACTACACGTACCCGACACATCACACACACAGAGGGATGCGGAAATTACTCACACCAGCAACAGCAGCACCATAGGGGCGGGATGGCCATCAGCAATGCCACATATACACATAGGGGCCTGGATGCCCACCACCACTACCACCCCTACCCAGGGGGTGCCAGATGCCTACCACCACTACCACCTCTACGCAGGGGGTGCCCGATGCCTACCACCACTACCACCTCTACCCAGGGTGTGCCAGATGCCTACCACTACTACCACCCTTACCCAGGGGGTGCCAGATGCCCACCACCACTACCACCTCTACCCAGGGGGTGCCAGATGCCCACCACTACTACCACCTCTACCCATGGGGGGCCGGATGCCTGTCACTACTACCACCCCTACCCAGGGGGTGCCAGATGCCTACCACCACTACCACCTCCACCCAGGGGGTGCCAGATGCCTACCACCACTACCACCTCTACCCAGGGTGTGCCAGATGCCTACCACTACTACCACCCTTACCCAGGGGGTGCCAGATGCCCACCACCACTACCACCTCTACCCAGGGGGTGCCAGATGCCCACGACGACTACCACCTCTACCCATGGGGGGCTGGATGCCTGTCACTACTACCACCCCTACCCAGGGGGTGCCAGATGCCTACCACCACTAGCACCTCCACCCAGGGGGTGCCAGATGCCCACCACCACTACCACCCCTACTCAGGGGGTGCCAGATGCCTACCACTACTACCACCTCTACCCAGGGGGTGCCAGATGCCTACCACCACTACCACCTCTATCCAGGGGGTGCCAGATGCCCACCACCACTACCACCTCTACCCATGGGGGGCTGGAGGCCTGTCACTACTACCACCCCTACCCAGGGGGTGCCAGATGCCTACCACCACTACCACCTCTACCCAGGGGGTGCCAGATGCCTACCACCACTACCACCTCCACCCAGGGGTGCCAGATGCCCACCACCACTACCACCCCTACTCAGGGGTGCCAGATGCCTACCACTACTACCACCTCTACCCAGGGGGTGCCAGATGCCTACCACCACTACCACCTCCACCCAGGGGTGCCAGATGCCTACCACCACTACCACCTCTACCCAGGGTGTGCCCGATGCCTACCACCACTACCACCTCTACCCAGGGGGTGCCAGATGCCCACCACCACTACCACCCATACTCAGGGGTGCCAGATGCCTACCACTACTACCACCTCTACCCAGGGGGTGCCAGATGCCTACCACTACTACCACCTCTACCCCTGGGGGGCTGGATGCCTGTCACTACAACCACCCCTACCCAGGGGGTGCCAGATGCCTACCACCACTACCACCTCTACCCAGGGGGTACCAGATGCCTACCACCACTACCACCTCTACCCAGGGTGTGCCAGATGCCTACCACTACTACTACCCTTACCCAGGGGTGCCAGATGCCCACCACCACTACCACCTCTACCCAGGGGTGCCAGATGCCCACCACTACTACCACCTCTAACCATGGGGGGCTGGATGCCTGTCACTACTACCACCCCTACCCAGGGGGTGCCAGATGCCTACCACCACTACCACCTCTACCCAGGGTGTGCCAGATGCCTACCACCACTACCACCTCTACCCAGGGGGTGCCAGATGCCCACCACCACTACCACCCCTACTCAGGGGGTGCCAGATGCCTACCACTACTACCACCTCTACCCAGGGGGTGCCAGATGCCTACCACTACCACCACCTCTACCCATGAGGGGCTGGATGCCTGTCACTACTACCACCCCTACCCAGGGGGTGCCAGATGCCTACCACCACTACCACCTCTACCCAGGGGGTGCCAGATGCCTACCACCACTACCACCTCTACCCAGGGTGTGCCAGATGCCTACCACTACTACCACCCTTACCCAGGGGGTGCCAGATGCCCACCACCACTACCACCTCTACCCAGGGGGTGCCAGATGCCCACCACTACTACCACCTCTACCCATGGGGGGCTGGATGCCTGTCACTACTACCACCCCTACCCAGGGGGTGCCAGATGCCTACCACTACTACCACCCCTACCCACGGGATGCCAGATGCCTACCACTACTACCACCCCTACCCATGGGGGGCTGGATGCCTACCACCAACAACACCCCCACTCACAGGATGGCTAATACATGACACAACAAGCACACACCAACATAAAGAATGCAACATAAAGACATCCCCCCCAACACCATGACAAGTGTGTGTAGACTGTGTCAAATGCCTACAACACTGAACATGACTTTGAACATAAATGTGTGTGGCCCCCACAATGCAAGCAGACCATGACCACTGTGGCAATGGGGTCCAACCCCCATCATCACAGTGACCAAAATGTAAGTGTGGGGCCCATAGCTGAAGCACAACTTGAACATTGTGGCAATGGTGTTCAAACCCCCATCATCACAGTGACCAAAATGTAAGTGTGGGGCCCATAGCTGAAGCACATCTTGAACATTGTGGCAATGGGGTCCAAACCCCCATCATCACAGTGACCAAAATGTAAGTGTGGGGCCCATAGCTGAAGCACATCTTGAACATTGTGGCAATGGGGTCCAAACCCCCATCATCACAGAGACCAAAATGTAAGTGTTGACATTGAAAAAGCTGCAACTGCCAAACTGCATGGATGATTCCTGGTCACAGAACAACAAACACATCAGTGGCAAAGTAGTGCTTGTGTCCCATAGCAACATAGATTGGGGGAGGCAAACACTGCAGTGCAAATAAGACATACCTTTGGCCATGTGCAGACAAACATCACCCATGGGGGCTGACACTGTCAACATTCATCAATGACACAATGACAGAAGTGACCATCAGAATGCAGACCCACATATTTGCACCAATGGGCACACAAATGCAGATACCCTGTGGAGACTGTAGATGTGAGGTGAACAGATACCATACCATGGCAGCAATGGGACACACAAACAATGATCATTGTGCTGACTGATGACCCAGGAGTCCCAGGGACAGCAGGGGAAACCCACCAAACAACATACAGCCAATGGCACACTAAAGATATGCCAATGCAGTGGTGCAGATGCACAAACAAAAACAGGCAGACCCACACTGCACATCAAACACAAAAGGTGAGGGGGGGTGCCAGTGTCCCCAGGCAACCACACAACACATGAGGAGGCCTGAATACTAATTACACAGATGTGCATACAGTGCCACACAAAGGTAACTCATGGATCCAAATACCCTATGTGGGCAATCAGGCATTGTTAGATGAGAGGGAGCACAAATCACACATGTCACACAAGCATGTAGGAACAGCAACTGACACAGCAAGACACAGACACACCACAGCACTACCCCCAGGGTCCCCACAATGTGGAGACCCTGGGCTGCATTACAATCCCACTGTGATGACAAAGCTAGATGTCGTTCACACTGTGAACCACAGTCATGTGTCCTGAGCAACAAACTACCATCACACCTACACAAGCAAAAATCAATCAGCACGGCCAGTAAGCCAAGGCCAACATGGAGGCAGGGGTCTAGCCGGGCAACAACTCTCATCTGCACACACTCAACACCACACACCTCGACCTCCAACAATGTGCAGCAGTGAAGCTCACATGCACTGGTGACATTGCACATGCACCCATGACAATCCCAGGGGTGGTGGTGGGAACCAAGGTGCAGAAACATATCACACATGGCCACTCAACAAGACTCCTGAATGTCTGACACACTGCACACTACGCTGTACATGGACATGACGGCAATACCACACCAACCAATGGGATCCCAGCCACAGTCCCACACCAATGAAGAAGCAAGGTCACCCACAAAGAACACACATAGACAACTACCAACATTGCAGCCCTGACCCTGAGGAGTGCCAGCAGTCAGACACACAACGTGTCACAATCACTGAAAGCTAACACAAACTGGAAATCACATGACAGGTGTAAACAACAAGTGCCAAGGGGAATCCTGACTGTGACCCATCTGCGTCTGCCCACAAACACAGCCCTGACGGCGAACACACATATGAGTGACTACCTGGTGACCAGTAATGTGCCATGCACCCACATCACAGAGAACCCAGGGAGAAGACTTTGGGGGAACATAGGTCAACTCAGCAAGCATCACAAACAGGAACACCACTAGGGATCCCAGCATGCACAGCAAAATGGAAGTGAACACACAGACATGCTCATACAACACACACCTTGGGCGCAGGCGATGTCACAGGAGTACACACTGCCATGAGGGGACTCCACTCCTGTGTGGGAAAGCTGTGCCATATGTTGCCTCAGTAGGGCTCCATCATGTCAGCAGAACACTTGGTCACACAGTCAACAATTAGCACCAAATGAAGGCTCCCGTCACATCAGCCTGGTCATGGGAGTGTCAACGAAATCATCAGCACAGATCCAACACACATGTATAGCAAGTTGCACTGACAACACAGATGAGTCCTTCCCCATTTATGCCCAAACCTGCATGTCCAGTGGAGATGGCCACACGGTCAGGGAAGTAGACAAATTGAACAATGGCAAGCACAACAGATGTGCAGGGGTGGAAGCCACAGGCGTGACATTGCTAATGTAAGTAGGAAATCCCATTGCCAACTACTGAAAACATGACACCCTCAGATGCTGCTAAGGATGACATGGCTACACCACAGGATAGGACACATTCCCCCTGGACCACATGGGTTCCTGCACAGTAACACTTCATTTTCATGAGACCAAATATCCCCATCACTGCAGCAAGGGCATGGTTAGCATCATCAACATCATGTACATCAGAAGCAAAAGCACTAGAGAACAGAAAGTTGCTTTATTCAGCATATGTGGGTTCAAAACTTGAAGTCCAGTAAAAAGAAACAAAGGCCAATGGCCAGTCCATCCTGAAAGTCAAAACAGGGTGACAGTGGCAGATGTCACCATACGCATGCCTGCACTGATTAAAACCAGGGACAATCCCCTCGGAGGGGCATACGGGGGGCAGGCCAGGCACCGCAGGGACAGGATCAGGGCTCACCAGAAGGAGGCAGGGAAGGGGTGGTGGGTGCTGGAGGGCCACTGACAACTGCAGTGGAGGTGTCTGACATGGTGTGTGCCGGCACAACTGGGGGGCATGACTCAGATGGTGTGGGTGCCGGCACGACTGCAGTGGACCGTGCAGATGGAGTGGACAGATTCCCCACTGTAGTGCCCAAGTCAGACAGGGTGGTAGTGGACTCCACTGCAGTGCCTACCTCCAGGGGAGGAGAATGGGGATCAGGTAAGGTGGGCAGGACAGAGGAGGAGGACACCGTCTCCACACCAGTGGCACAGACAAGCGCAGCGGGGGGTGGGGCCGGAAGAGCAAGTGGCAGGGGGGAGAAGGCCTGATCTTTTTGGGGATGGTGTATCTGTGGGTGGGGGAACCTGGGGCAGGGTGTGGTGGGGGCACCTGTGGAGTGGGGGCCTGAGGGATGGAGGAAGGAGACTTGGTGCCTGAGCTGCAGGGCGGCGGCGGGGTCTTGCTCTTCCAGGTCCGGGGGGACTTGCGGATGGGGGCATCAGTCGGTCTGCGCCTGGGGGAGGGTGTCCGGGGGCGAGGGGCACTCCGCTCCGTGTGGGTGGGCTTCCTCTTCCCCCTGAATGCTGGATCAGCTGGATCGGAGGGGAAGAGGCCGAGGTCACTGAGGAAGAGCCGCTGTGTCTTTGGGGTTGCAGGTGAGGCAAGGGAGGGGGCTTTGGAGGGAGAGGCAACTGAGGACTGCGCAGTGCTCGTGGATGCGTGTGTGTGTGCCTGGGCCCCATCCCCTGTGAGTGTGGTCTCAGTCCCCTGACTGTGCGTGCGTGTGCGTCTTGTTTGTGGCGTGTGTGTCTGTGTGCTGCTCGTGTCTGTGCTGGTGTGTGCCTGTGCCGGTGTGTGTGTGCTTGGGACAGGTAAGGTGCTGGGGAGTGTGGATGGGGCAGAGGCAGGAGGGCGAGGGACTGTTGGAGGAGGGACACTGCTGCCGTCAGGGAGGAGTCCATGGACCTATTGCCCCTCTGTAGGGCAGACATGCCCGATGAGATGCCCTCCATGAACGACACCAGCTGAGTCAACAGAGTGGTGTGTGCATGGAGGACACTCAGCATCGCTGTCTGCCCTACATGGAGCTGGCGAAGGAGGTACACAGACTCCTCACTCAGGGCAGCAGGGGACACAGGGGCAGGGGTGCGGTGCCTGGCCCGAAGGAGACACGCTCCCGAACATGGGAGCCTCCACGGACCTCGGGAATGGGAGCCGAAGGGAGGGCGGTGGTGGTGGTGGTGGTGGTGGTGGCGGGGACAGCAACACTAGCTGGGGTGTGGTGGCTGCTGACACCTGCATCCACAAGGGAGTCATCCTCCGAGCTGCTGTGGTCCTCAGCTGAGGTGGATGGTGCTGAGGACTCCTCGGTGTGGCTCCCCTCGCCCTCCGTGCCACTGGGTCCCTCCGACCACTCCTCGGCTGCTGACCCAGTCTGGCTCTGCGGCTCCTCCTGGTCCGTGGAGCTGTCCCCTCCTGTGGCCGTGGATGTATCTGCAAACAATAGGGAAACAGACAGACATCAGTCACCTGCACCGAATGCACACACCACAGTAAATACAGCACATTACAGAGCAAGCCCTGGCATCCTTAGTTGAACATTGCCAAAAGTGCCCAAATAGAATAGGAGAAGCCAATTGTCAGTCTGATGGTCAACCATGGCACTCACATCCCTCCTGGCCTTGCACCCATCTGTCTGGTGTCTGTTGGATGGCAATACCCCAGTGTGGACACATGCACCACCTACACAGTAGTTGGACAGTGCAGAAAACACGGTGAAGCATGTGAACATGCACACATCACAACTCTTGCCACTGAGTCAGTACAGGTGTCCGGATGAAAGGGATGCCCAGAGTCAAATATGAAATGCATGTGATGCATACCAGCGACAGACACCATGATGCACCCATGTCCTGATAGCCATTGCCACAATGGTGTGCAAGTAGCACATGTCACTCCCCTGCAGGATCACTCATAGGAAGTTACATGCCATGGCACAGGCATGCCTACTAAGTCATACATCACTGTCTCCAGTCACATGGGCAGGGCAGCCAGACAACAACACTCAGCACTGTGTCACAATAGTAGGTCATGGGGAATGCAAGTCCTGGAGCTGAACAAGTGCACATGTACATCCCCCACACACCACATCATCTGAACCCTTATCTGTCCAGGTCATACCGATTGGACATATGTGAGACCTGTAACACAACCCTCTGAACCTGAGCACCTCACAATCTGCTGTGAATGGGAAACAGCTGCCTGAACTTCACATTCGCATACCCCAGTCTGCACGGTCAGGTGAGCAAACACCTATGTGTCACACAAGTATCGTCTCCTATGGTCACATCTCCGGTGGCATGCTGAGCCCCAACCGAGAAACACCCCAGCAGTCCTGACAACGAAGCCACAGCACACTGACACAGAGGCAGACACCTGAGGGGACATATAACTGAGCACAACGTGTCAGCTGATACACGGGAGTGGGAGTACAGAGTGTATTGTATGGCCTGGAGTAGGCATGACTGTCCTGCCCCACATGAATGAGGGATGAGCCCTGGACAGTAGGCAGCTGGCTAAGTATGTGTGACACACATAATATACACACTCCTGGGGCCCAAACATTGTTCCCACCCGCAGCATGGGTGTGTGCCAGATACCCCAGGCACATGTGGTGGATCAGCTCAGCAATTGGACCACATATCAAAGTGACACGCAGATTACATGTCAGAACACAGGCATTGTGTAAGCAATGGACCCATCCATGATGCCCACCACAGAGTTAGGGGAACAGATGCTGTCCCCCACCTTGAGTCAAGCAAACTGCAAGGACACAGTACCCAAGTGACACAATTCCCTGACTGCAAGGGCCACACCTGGGTATCAGATGAGGAGTGGGCAGTGCACAATCGAGGACATGGGTCCTGGACCACATGACTGATGTACTGTGGAAGTTTAACCAGGCCAGAGGAGGGCACATAGCATGGCAGACAAAGTTCACAATGCAGTCATGGACTCACCCCCTCCTTGCTGCTCTCTGGCCTTCAGCTGCCCATCCAGATCAGGGAAAACCACCGCCAGGATCCTGAGCATGTGGGGGTCAGGGTCCGGTGTCCGCCCCTCCTGCGAGGAGGCGACAGCTTCAGCTGGACCCGTGCGATCCTCGGGGTCCAGCCCCGAAGGTCCTGCCACCTCTTCTGGCAGTTGCGGATCCGGCGCTTGTAGACCCCCACGGATCTCACTGCCCGGTCGATGGTCAGCCATATCTGCTGCTTCTGGTGGGCATCAACCTGTGAGGATGACAAAGTGAGAATGCCATTACTACACATGCAACATATCCGTGCATTACACAGTTGGATATACATCACTCAATCACAGGGGAACATGATGTACACAGGCAGTGCAACGATGGCTATGGACAGTATGCCAGCAGTTACTACATGGTATCATTGCCTGGGAAGTAAAACCTTGTTTAAATGCACTGTCACTGCACTATACCTGTTCAGTGCATGTCACTACACACTATGGGGGTGACAACTACTCAGTGAGCCTGCTAGCCAGTGGCGTGCAGACTGTTAGCCTTGCTAGTCAGACAACATGCACATTTAGTAAGGCAGTGGACAGCACACTCACCTGCTCCCCTGCTCTCCCATACAGCTTGCTGTACTGTGGAAGGAGGCCGTCCAGCAGGGCCTGGTTCTCCTCAGTGCTGAAGGCTGGGGCTCTCTCCACAGTACGTGCCATTGCAGGGTCCAGACGGTGCAGATACAGCAGCAGTGGTGGTGGCAGATGTCGTCCTGGAGCATGTAGTGCAGGCAAGTGAGCTCTCAGGGGAACAGCCAGCATTATATGTGTGCTGCAGAGGCAGATACTGTCCCATGTGTCCAAAGTGATAGGTCCAAGTCGTTTGCATCTTCTGAATCTGGCCAATCCATGGAATTGCACCACTTACACACGCCCACAGCATCCTTCAAAACTTCAACTTCATGACACCCATGAATTTGCAACATTGTTGTGGGTGACCAACTGAATTTCCAGCATCAGACTGGTTCAAGATTTGAAAACGCGTCCGTTGCCAGGCCAGGCCATAGCCAATGGGTGCGCACCAATCGGTCCATTGCTGTTCAACGCGTATTGCGAATACAACGCGTACCCGCTCACATTGAATGCAATGGGCCGGCCGGGCACACCGATCGGTCCATTGCTGTTCAACGCGTACCCGGGATACAACCCGTACCCGCACACATTGAATGCAATGGGCCTGCCGGGCCCACCGATCGGTCCATTGCTGTTCAACGCGTATTGCGAATACAACGCGTACCCGCTCACATTGAATGCAATGGGCCGGCCGGGCACACCGATCGGCCCATTGCTGTTCAACGCGTATTGAGGATACAACGCGTACCCGCTCACATTGAATGCAATGGGGGGGCCAGGCACACCGATCGGTCCATTGCTGTTCAACGCGTACCCGGGATACAACACGTACCCGCACACATTGAATGCAATGGGCCGGCCGGGCACACCGATCGGTCCATTGCTGTTCAACGCTTATTGCGAATACAACGCGTACCCGGTCACATTGAATGCACTGGCCAATGTGTGCGCACCGATCGGCCCATTGCTGTTCAACGCGTACCCGGGATACAACGCGTACCCGCTCACATTGAATGCAATGGCCAATGTGTGCGCACCAATCGGTCCATTGCTGTCCAACGCGTCCCTGTACAAGTCACTGGCATATGTCACCATGCCTGTCACAGGTGAACATATGCCAGCCACATATACTTCCCAGGGAGTGAGGGGCACACCTACAACACCACAGCCTGTCCACACTGTATCCTAAGGCATGTAAGGCTGCATTACCTATTCCGTGTATAGGGGTGAACATGTTGTTCTGTGGGTGTCACTTGGGGGCAGCCACTCCCAGGCTGTGCACGTGTTCATGGGGACAGAATCCTTGGTGTTTCGTGTACATGACCACTGTGATGTGCAACTGTTCATTTCTGAGCATGTGGCATGGTCACATTTCACGGTGGTGTATGTGTATGTCATGTCACATACCCCCTGAGTACCATGTGGGACGGTATGTACGTCCCAGGGTGACCCATTGCCACAATAGTGATGGTCCTCCACAGTCTGTGTGCATGTTGTGTTTAGAATGTCTCTGATTCCATGTGCACAATGGGAGTCAGTCTCCACATCCACGTTGTTTGTGCATGGACTTTGATGTTGTGCGTGTGTGTGTCACAGACGTCCATGTCTGTCCTGCCGAGGCAACAGGGACCACTACCTGTGGGGCTCATGGTTGTATTGCTGTGGTGTATTCATGATACACCATGTCATGCCAGTGTCCATGTGGCAATACAGGGACCCTGGGAATCTACCTGTCGTTGAGCTGTGATGCCTGGGGCACATCTGTCCTCACATGTCACTGTGGGGTGTGTTTGGAACGTGGCAGCAGGAGATGGGAACTGTGACACGGCCTCATGATATCCCATGGCACAACCTGGGACTTGTTGATGCCACTTGTTGAACTGTGATGTTAGATGTTGGCCATGTGTGTGCCATACATGTCCTTACGGAACTGCACACATCATGTACTTGTGCCTCATAATGATGTATCATGTGATATTGAGTATGGTCAATGCCACATATGTGGGGTGACTGACAATCTTTCTTTCTTCACCTATGCACTGCAGGGCACCAGCTGTCCATAGACCATTCCCTGACCTTGCAACCATGGTGGAACGGGACTGCATCCGACGTTACTGCTTCACCAGGCCACTGATTGAGGTATTGACGGTGCGGTTGGCCCCACATTTGCAAGCTGGCCGGACATACCCTACAGCGCTGACCCCCAAGGTGAAGGTGATGGCAGCCCTACACTTCTTTGCCACTGGTACCTTTCAACACACTGTGGCGACTGCTGGTGGGATGTCACAGACCATGTTCAGCCGTGTGCTCCGCGATGTTTTGGAGGCTATGTTGATATACCTGAACCAGTACATCTATTTCCCTAGACTCCAACAACTCACTGACGTGAAGAGTGACTTCTATGCCCTGGGGAGGATGCCGCATGTCATTGGCTCCATTGATGGGACACATGTTGCTTTGGTACCACCACAGGCCCAAGAGCAGGCATACAGGAACCGCAAACACTACCACTCGGTCAATGCACTGGTGGTATGTCTTGCAGATATGAGCATCTCACACGTGTGTGCCCGTTACCCCGGTTCTGCACACGATGCCTACGTGATGAGGAGTAGTCGCATCCCGAGGATGATGTCACAGATGCGGAACCAACGTGCCTGGCTTGTTGGTGTGTATTGACTTTGTACCATTGTGTGTGTTCTGCAATGTAGTGTTCCACCCTCTTTTCCAACTCACCTAATGTGCAATTGTCTGTATGTAGGTGACTCCGGATACCCCAACATGCCATGGTTGCTGACGCCCCTCAGGAACCCTGTGACACCAGCCCAGATGCGCTACAATGAGGCACATGGTCGGACCAGGAGAGTGATTGAGCGGACATTTGGTCTCCTGAAGAGCCGCTTCCGCTGCCTGGACAAGACAGGAGGGGCCCTCACATATGCCCCAGCAAAGGTGTGCAAGATTATCATCGTCTGCTGCATGCTACACAACCTGGCAGTGCGGAAGGAGTTGCCTCTCATCCTGGATGACGATGACCAACATCCGCCACCTGTGGAGGATCCTGGCCTGGACCACGATGCCAGTGATGATGATGATGATGATGATGGTGATGTCCGCACACAGCTCATCACCAACTTCTTCAGCTGAATGTGAGTATCCAGAGATGTCATGTCAATGATGTGAGTATGCATGATATGTGTTGGTGGTGCTCTGGTGCTGTTTGAGTGTGTCCATGTGCTACATGACTGTATGCATGTAGCGATGTGTCCTTATAGGTAGTCTGTACTCCCCAACAGTGTTGACATGCTAACTTGGTTCTGGGTGGGTATCTTGTGACATGTATTGGGCATGAGTATTGCAGTTCTGTCCTGTTCTTCAGTGCTTTTGACTGTGTTTCATTTCTGTCCTTCACAGGGTACTTTCAGAGTCGTTTGGTCAACTGTGATCCCCGACACCGTGATTCGACTTCCAGGGTGGTAGCTGTCGTGTCACTACAGGTGATGTGCACCACACCCATGGACTTCCTTCCTTCTATACTTGTTGGCTGTGTGCCCGCTGCCAGGTGGGATTACCTTGCATCTGTAGTGGTTACAACATGTTGCAAATGTGTAATGAACCTGTGCTTCACTTTGTGATGTGCGTTGTCTGTGGTCACACATCTGACTGACATTTGCTTACTGCACCAGTGGGCTAGTTGACAAAGACTGTGAATAGGTGTTGTGTCCGTGCATTGCACCGTATTTCCTGGCAACATCAGTGTAGGCGATGAGTCAGATGGCCTAGGTGTGTATATGTTGTGTAGCCCTGGGGGTGTGTCTCCCTCATATGTGTCACGTTGCCATGACTCACATGCCTGTGTTGTACTTGCTGTAGCAGTTAGCATGCACAGTGTAATTTCGCAGGTCATCATCTCCATGACAGAAACCACGTTGGAATCACAACAGAGGCAGGTATGGTGTATTAGTGTGTTTATTGTCATACATGTGTGTGTATAGTGCACAGGATGGTGGGTGCTGTACATTTTGATAGCAATCCAAAGTTCCTAGATGAATTGGAAGTCCTGGTAGCAGAAATGTCCTGAATAAAGTCCACAGTCATCTGATACATTGGTCCAACTTGTACTCCCCATGTCATGTGTGGGAGTTGTGTTGCAGTCAACAGGGTGAACAGTTTGCGCACAAAGGTGATTATCCAAAACAGGTTTTGGCTTCCTGGGGGTTGCACATGGCCATCGGCCTCTCAGTTGCCCCTCCTTGGACGACCCCTCTTCTTTGGGGGGGGACCCTCAAGTGCAGGCTGCTGTGGTGCAGGGGACTCTCCACCAGAGTCATCCTCCCTCCCTGTGGCAGTTGCAGTTGTTTCAGCACCAGATGTTGTGGGCACACAGGGAGGTGTTGACTGGTTGCTGCTCATCTGGCGGAGGCATTGTAATATGTCCCTATGCACCGCCGTCATCTCTTGCAGTGTGTCCCACTTGGACTCCACGCGGGACATGTGTAAGTCCAAGCGTGCATGATGGGCAGCCTGCTGCTGTTTAATGTCCCTGAGGAGCCCCACTGCCTGGCTGAGGTCTCCGGTGCTGGACTGGTATGCATCGGCTATGCGTACCAGTTGTGGGTCATCATGCAGTCCAGACCCCTCTGCGCTCAGCGACCTATGTCTCCCACCCCTCCCACCACCCCTGGCGACACGTGCAGTACCTGAGGTGGCACGCACAGGTGACCCTGGGCCCCCTTGGGGGTTGTTGGTGGTGTTGGTGTCCATAGCCCCACGTTGGTCCAGGGTCCCTGTGCTGGTGGTGGTGGTGCTCCTTGGTCTGTCCATGTCGGCAGGGGTGGTATGTGTGTTGACAGTCATTGGAGGGGTGGGTGCAGGGGTGCAGCTGGTGGTCCTGCTGGTGCTGCATGATGACTTGCTCCGGAGGTGCCAGGTAGGTCTTCGTCATCCGAGGAGGGCAGAGGCTGTTCCACACCAGTGAGCTCCGTTTCCCCTTGAGCCTGGGACGGGGACTCCTCAGTGTCTGCTGCTGTGTCCCCATCATCACCTGTTTTTGGGAGACACACACAATGTATGTTATGTTTCTGCAGGCATCAATGGTTGACACACCTGACAGTTGTGACTGTACCTCTGGATGCGGGCCTGTACATTGCATTGTCCTAAGTTGTCACAGTCAGAGGTTGATATTGGTGTAGCACATTGTCCTGCATACTTTGGGCATTTCTATATGAATGTTGGGGTGTGTACATGGTCTGCATTGGTTGTATTTGGTTGACATCCGGCCCTCCTTCCCACCCAGCCAGATATTCCACCATGGAACGTGCTTCCATTGCAGGGAGTGCAAGTTGTCTTTCAGGATGTCAGTCAGTGGTGTCCTGCTGTTGGTTGGTGCACAGTTCCCAGCAGGGCCTTGTGCTCCCCACAGCAGTACCCAGTGTCAGCCATCTTGTCAGTTCTTTTCCACTCCCTGTGATGTGCGCATGGTTCAGGGTGGTGTTGATGGGACAGTTGTGGGGGTGACCAATATCTGTGACTACCACTCCCATCATGCTATTGCCTCCACCCCACTTCCCAGCATGCCCATACTTACTTGCTTTTGGGTGGACTTCACTGTGTGTGAGTGTGAGAGCAATGGCAAGATGGCTGACAGTGGTGTCCTGCTGTTGGTTGGTGCCCAGTTCCCAGCAGGGCCATGTGCTCCCCACAACTGAGCACCAGTATCAGCCATCTTTGAAGTGGCTTTTGACTCCCTGTGAGGTGTGCATGCTTGGGTGTGAGCTTGCTGGGCCATGTGGGTGGGGGATGTTGGGCTGTGACTACCACTCCCATCATGCTATTGCCTCCACCCCACTTACCAGCATGCCCATACTTACTTGCTTTTGGGTGGACTTCACTGTGTGTGAGTGTGAGAGCAATGGCAAGATGGCTGACAGTGGTGTCCTGCTGTTGGTTGGTGCCCAGTTCCCAGAAGGGCCATGTGCTCCCCACAACTGAGCACCAGTGTCAGCCATCTTTGAAGTGGCTTTTGACTCCCTGTGAGGTGTGCATGCTTGGGTGTGAGCTTGCTGGGCCATGTGGGTGGGGGATGTTGAGCTGTGACTACCACTCCCATCATGCTATTGCCTCCACCCCACTTCCCAGCATGCCCATACTTACTTGCTTTTGGGTGGACTTCACTGTGTGTGAGTGTGAGAGCAATGGCAAGATGGCTGACATTGGTATCCTGCTGTTGGTTGGTGCCCAGTTCCCAGCAGGGCCATGTGCTCCCCACAACTGAGCCCCAGTGTCAGCCATCTTGTCAGTTCTTTTCCACTCCCTGTGATGTGCGCATGGTTCAGGGTGGTGTTGATGGGACAGTTGTGGGGGTGACCAATATCTGTAACTACCACTCCCATCATGCTATTGCCTCCACCCCACTTCCCAGCATGCCCATACTTACTTGCTTTTGGGTGGACTTCACTGTGTGTGAGTGTGAGAGCAATGGCAAGATGGCTGACAGTGGTGTCCTGCTGTTGGTTGGTGCCCAGTTCCCAGCAGGGCCATGTGCTCCCCACAACTGAGCACCAGTGTCAGCCATCTTTGAAGTGGCTTTTGACTCCCTGTGAGGTGTGCATGCTTGGGTGTGAGCTTGCTGGGCCATGTGGGTGGGGGATGTTGGGCTGTGACTACCACTCCCATCATGCTATTGCCTCCACCCCACTTCCCAGCATGCCCATACTTACTTGCTTTTGGGTGGACTTCACTGTGTGTGAGTGTGAGAGCAATTGCAAGATGGCTGACAGTGGTGTCCTGCTGTTGGTTGGTGTCCAGTTCCCAGCAGGGCCATGTGCTCTCCACAACTGAGCACCAGTATCAGCCATCTTTGAAGTGGCTTTTGACTCCCTGTGAGGTGTGCATGCTTGGGTGTGAGCTTGCTGGGCCATGTGGGTGGGGGATGTTGGGCTGTGACTACCACTCCCATCATGCTATTGCCTCCACCCCACTTCCCAGCATGCCCATACTTACTTGCTTTTGGGTGGACTTCACTGTGTGTGAGTGTGAGAGCAATGGCAAGATGGCTGACAGTGGTGTCCTGCTGTTGGTTGGTGCCCAGTTCCCAGCAGGGCCATGTGCTCCCCACAACTGAGCACCAGTGTCAGCCATCTTTGAAGTGGCTTTTGACTCCCTGTGAGGTGTGCATGCTTGGGTGTGAGCTTGCTGGGCCATGTGGGTGGGGGATGTTGGGCTGTGACTACCACTCTCATCATGCTATTGCCTCCACCCCACTTCCCAGCATGCCCATACTTACTTGCTTTTGGGTGGACTTCACTGTGTGTGAGTGTGAGAGCAATGGCAAGATGGCTGACAGTGGTATCCTGCTGTTGGTTGGTGCCCAGTTCCCAGCAGGGCCATGTGCTCCCCACAACTGAGCACCAGTGTCAGCCATCTTGTCAGTTCTTTTCCACTCCCTGTGATGTGTGCATGGTTCAGGGTGGTGTTGATGGGACAGTTGTGGGGGTGACCAATATCTGTGACTACCACTCCCATCATGCTATTGCCTCCACCCCACTTCCCAGTATGCCCATACTTACTTGCTTTTGGGTGGACTTCACTGTGTGTGAGTGTGAGAGCAATGGCAAGATGGCTGACAGTGGTGTCCTGCTGTTGGTTGGTGCCCAGTTCCCAGCAGGGCCATGTGCTCCCCACAACTGAGCACCAGTATCAGCCATCTTTGAAGTGGCTTTTGACTCCCTGTGAGGTGTGCATGCTTGGGTGTGAGCTTGCTGGGCCATGTGGGTGGGGGATGTTGGGCTGTGACTACCACTCCCATCATGCTATTGCCTCCACCCCACTTCCCAGCATGCCCATACTTACTTGCTTTTGGGTGGACTTCACTGTGTGTGAGTGTGAGACCAATGACAAGATGACTGACAGTGGTGTCCTGCTGTTGGTTGGTGCCCAGTTCCCAGCAGGGCCATGTGCTCCCCACAACTGAGCACCAGTCTCAGCCATCTTTGAAGTGGCTTTTGACTCCCTGTGAGGTGTGCATGCTTGGGTGTGAGCTTGCTGGGCCATGTGGGTGGGGGATGTTGGGCTGTGACTACCACGCCCATCATGCTATTGCCTCCACCCCACTTCCCAGCATGCCCATATGTCAGGTCCCGAATTACCAACACCAGAAGGGAGTGGTCAGTAAATACAATTTCCCATCAGGCATTACGTAAGATAAGGAATGGTTTAGCAAGAGTGCGAAGTCCAGTTTGGTGGAATCCCAAGATGGCTGACAAAGGGACAAAATGGAGTCAGGGTCAGCATTCTAGTGTTTAAGAGATCTTGCAGTGTTGTGAAATGTAAGAAGCTGAGGCATTAGAATCCTCGCACTTCACCTGAGGATTGAGAAGGTACTAGATATATTTTGTTATGTTTCCTGAGCGGCGCGCTAGTTAGTCTAGGGTAGTTATCTCGACGTGTTTTTCTTCGACGGGACTTTAGCTTTGCGGCGCGTTTTAGCTATTTAGTCACAGTTTCTACAAAATGTACAATTTACGTGAGAAGTGAGCTTTTAGTCAAGTAGTGCACTTTCTGAAGGCACATAGTTGTTTGCTTGCTTTACGAGTCTTGTGGAGTGGTTCTGCTTCAGAGTGGTAGCGTCTGGCGACAGTATTATAAGCAGTGTTCTCGCTTCTGTCAAAAGCGAGTGTGGCTGTCAGACGCGCGGGGGCAGAGTTCTCGCTTGGTCAGTAGTAGCAAGTCTGTACCCGCGCATGAGCACTAGTTAATTGAGAGCAGAGGTTGAAGGTTGTTATAGTTACCTTGTTGATGTTATTTCTCCACGGAGGAATAATCTGTTTTAGTTGTTTTTGACATCACCCTGAGTTAATTCTGGTGAGAGTTGAATTTAGGAGTACTCTCTTCCTAGGTGGCTTGTGCAGTATAAAATATATTTTAAGAACATACGCATATACTCACCTCACTGCATTCCAAAGGAAGATCCAGAGTGCTCCTTCAGTTTTCGCCTGCAAGAAAAAGAGAGAGAGAGAGAACGAGTGAAGAAGACAACAGATAAGAAAACTCATTTCTAATCTACATTTAGCATGAGTATATAGAAGAGGGCATATGCTGTAATCACCAAGGGTAAGCGTGTTATTTAGAAAAGATAATCAGAGAAAAAGAAAAGTGAAGTATAATAAGTATTACATGAGCGACTGTTCTTTTGCAGAATAGATATCAGATGACAAGAAATCCTGGTGAGAACAATGACGCAACAGCAGCTGTCTCTTCTTGTCCCCTAAACCTTTCCCCCAGTGATTTTCTTCGACCAGGTTGTAACTTAGGACTTGGTCGGGAAAGTTATAGGGGAGTTGGTCCTTGGCATCTTTCTGCTCCCGCGCAAACTGTGGAGATTTTTACGATTCTGACAGAGTGAAGTGCCCACGTAATTCTTTTGCGCCTGAGCAGAAAATGGCTGAAGGTTTAGACTTAAAAAGATTGGGAGAAGTATTAGAAGGAATACAAAAGGAAATTATAATCGTGAGAGAGGAAAATAGAAAGTTAAGGCAGGATCTAGTAACTTCCCGAAGAGAAACTACTGAGTTAGCAAGTAAAATAAATAGGTTAATCACAGACCCCAAGATTCAATATTCAAAGTCCCCAGAAGAATTATTTAGTGACCCAGCCGCTTCATCGGCCAAAACAACCACGCAGGTCATACACTCGCTATCTCCAGTTATACCTCTGGCGCCACCTGAAAGGTTCTCTGGAGATCCACAAAAGGCGCAAATTTTTGGGACACAATGTACGTTACATTTTATGTGCAGACCAGCTGTCTTCCCAGACGCACAATCTCGAGTGGCATTTGTATTATCATATTTGACTGGTGATGCGGCAGCGTGGTCAATGCCATTGGTCTCCAGGAATGATCCGATGCTTTATGATTTAGATGAATTTAAGGGAGAATTTCACAGAATATTTGATCGACGGCGGGTCTCTCAAGCCACGGATAATGAGTTGTTGGAGCTCAGACAAGGAAGTCGAGAGTTAATAACTTACCTGGCTCAATTTAACAAGCTAATAGTGGAGACAAATTGGCCTGAGGAAAAACGTGCAGCAGTATTTTATCGAGGACTTCGAGAGGAGTTAAAGGATGCCCTAGCTCAGGTGCCTAACCGTCCCACTGAGGTTTCAGCTTTAATAGATTTGGTTTTGGAATTGGATTTCAGACAAAGTGAGCGTAAAGGAGAAAGGAGAAGAGACTTCAAACCCAGTATTCCCCGATATGATCGAGCAAGGTCAGAAGCTGTTAGAACAGTGGACAGTCAGCATGGAACAGAGCCAATGCAAATAGGAACTATAAGAGGTCCGCTCTCTAACGAAGAGAAGGAAAAGCATAGGCAAAATAAACTGTGCCTATATTGTGGAGTAGGAGGTCACTTCGTTCGAAATTGTCCCAAGAAGCCCAAACAGTTGCCGAAGGAAAACTGGCAGCACCACCAGTAGGGGAGTTGGACTGGTGGATGCAGAGAAGATGGCAACTCCAAAAGATACTCAAAATCATACCTTGGCCAATACTTTACAGTCTTCGTCACCACATCTGATTATACATATGAAGTTAAGGTTCAGAGAAACAAGTTTAAAAGTAATCACTGTCATGGTGGATTCAGGAGCTACAGGCAATTTTTGTGATCTACGCTTTGCTGAGAAGATTGGGATCCAGGCCATCAAGAAGGCGAAGAGCGAGGCTGTCAGGGCAGTGGATGGCACCAATCTGTCGTCAGGGCCCATAGTGAGCCACACAGAGATGGTGGAGTTGGAAACTTCAGATGGACATAGGGAGAGTCTGCAATTCAATCTAATCGACGCCCACAGTTTCAGTTAATATTGGGGTTGCCTTGGCTCACCGAGCATAACCCTACGATAGATTGGAGTTCCAGAACAATAACTATGGACTCGGATTTTTGTAGAGAAAATTGCTATCATGGTTGGAAGCAAGATAAAGAAGATTCTTTGGCTACACATCTTTGTGAAAGTGGAGTGGCGATTTGTGTGATACGCACCGTGGAATTGCCCGAAGAATACACCGAATACAGTGAGGTATTTAGTGAGGCGGAGGCAGAAAAGCTTCCCCGCACCGAACCTATGATTGCAAGATCGAACTAGAAACGGGAGCCAACTTGCCGTGTAGTCGTATATATGCTCTGACTGAAAAAGAGAACGCCCATTTAAAGGATTATCTGCAGAAATACTTGGAAAATGGCTTCATCAGACCATCGCAATCTCCAGTCTCCTCTCCACTTTTCTTCATTCCTAAGAAGGATGGTGGTTTGAGGACTTGCATAGATTACAGAGCGATCAATCGGATTACTGTTAAGAATCGGTACCCATTGCCGTTGATATCTGTCCTCCTGGATCAAGTCAAAGGTTCAAAGATATATACCAAGCTGGATTTACGGGGAGCCTATCATCTGGTCCGTATCCAAGAAGGAGATGAGTGGAAGACTGCATTCCGGACGAAGTATGGGCTCTATGAATACCAGGTCATGCCCTATGGCCTGTGCAACGCCCCAGCAGCATTCCAACATTTTATTAATGATGTTCTCCAGGAATATATTGATCAGTGCGCAATCGTGTACATCGATGACATCTTAATCTATTCAGACAATGTGGAAGTACATGAAAAACATGTGAAAAGAATTCTGCAGAGACTGAAGGAGAACCACCTTTTCGTAAAATTGGAAAAATGTGCCTTTGGAGTGACAACTGTAGAATTTTTGGGCTTTGTGTTATCTCCAGAAGGAATAATGATGGACAAAAACAAGGTGGAAGCAGTAATAAAATGGAAGTCTCCCCAATCAGTTAAGGAAGTACAAAGCTTCCTTGGTTTTGCAAATTTCTATCGGAGATTTATTCCAGAATTTTCAAAGAAACTGATTCCAATCACGAAGCTATTAAAGAAAGGAGTTCCGTTTTCTTGGTCAAGAGAAGCGGAAGAAGCGTTTGTGCTTTTAAAGGAGGCCTTTACCTCAGCTCCAGTACTGCTGCATCCAGACCCAGAAGAACCTTTTTATGTGGAAACAGATGCCTCCAACCTGGCCTTGGGAGGAATATTATCGCAGAGGCATAAAAGAACAGGACAACTCCACCCGGTAGCCTTTCGATCAAGGAAGTTGACTCCAGCGGAGGTAAACTATACAATAACAGAAAAAGAGTTATTGGCAATAAAGGACGCCTTCAAGGAGTGGAGGCACTATCTGCTAGGGGCAAAAAATACAGTGACAGTCTACACGGATCATCGAAACATTAAGTTTTTAAAATCTGCTAGAACCTTGACTCCACGTCAGCTTCGATGGTCCTTGTACTTTGCAGATTATGATTTTGTGATAACCTTTCGACCTGGAACTAAAAATGGTAAGGCGGATGCCTTATCCAGAATTGGGACTGAAGAAATTTCAGAAGAACTGGAGAATCAAAGTATTATAGAAGAAGGAAGAGTCATCGCGGCAGTTTTAGCAAACACCCAGGAGAATGAAGTAAAAAGGCATTGAGTGAAACAGAAATGGAAGAATGGGCAAGTCAAAAGCCAAATAGAGAAATCCAAAATCACTTGCCTTTTCATGAAGGAGCCTTGTACTTACCAACGGTGGAATTGCAAGAGAAAGCGATGAAAGAGTGTCATGATCATGTCTTGGCTGGCCATAAAGGAATTCAAAAGACAACAGACCTGATCAAACGGAAATTTTGGTGGCCTAAGATGTCCAACGACATCTATCAATATGTCATGACTTGTGAAAAGTGCGCCAGGGAAAAACTGAGAGACAAGCGAAACAAGGGTTGCTTCAGCCATTGCCCAATCCCCCATATCCATGGCATACAGTAACAATAGACTTGATTGTGGAACTGCCAGTAAGCCAAGGGTATAACACCATAATGGTCTGTGTGGATGCATACACCAAGATGGCACACTTTACTCCATTAAAGAGGTTACCTACAGCTAAGGAGTTAGCTCAAGCCTTTAGTCAGAATATAGTGCGCATGCATGGAATTTCGAAGGTTTTAGTTTCAGAAAGAGGATCACAGTTTTTATCCCATTTCTGGAAGGCTTTCACCCAAAAGCTAGGTATTGAGAGCAGGTACACCACAAGTTACCACCCAGAAGGTGATGGCCAAACAGAGAGGGTGAACCAAGAATTAGAACAATATCTAAGGGTAAATTTGTTAAATCAAGGTGAAGAATGGGCAGAATACCTGTGGGCGGCAGAGTTTGCACATAATAATGCAAGGAACACTTCAACAGGTCATTCCCCCTTTTCTTAAATTCAGGCAGACATCCCAATCTCTCTATGAATGTGCAAGAGGCAGAAGTTCCGGCAGTTACAAATTTAGTTGAGCATCTAACAGAAATTCACAAGTCAGCAGTAGAGAGTTTAACAAGAGCCAAAAAGATTTATAAGCACCATGCTGATAAGAAAAGACGTAAGGAGCCTGATTTACAAGTGGGAGACAAGGTGTGGCTAAATTCGAAGAATTTACAATTGAAAGGATGTAGAAAGTTTCAACCAAGGTTTATTGGGCCTTATGAGATTGAGAAAAAATTGAGCTCAATTACTTATAAATTAAAACTACCTAAAACTCTAAGAATTCATCCTACATTTCACATCTCATTGTTAAAAAAGGTCTCTGAGGGGTTGAGGGTAGAACTGCCCCCACAACCGGTACAAACTCAAGAGGGAGAAGAATTTGAAGTAAAACAAATCCTAGATTCCAAGGTGAAGAAAGGTCAGTTGTATTACTTAATTGATTGGAAGGGTTATGGTCCAGAAGAGAGGTCATGGGAATTAGCATCAGAAGTCCATGCCCCACGTTTGGTGAAATACTTTCAGCTCAAACAACAGCACAAAACAAGTATGGGAGAGCCATCTTTGCGAGGGGGTACTGTCAGGTCCCGAATTACCAACACCAGAAGGGAGTGGTCAGTAAATACAATTTCCCATCAGGCATTACGTAAGATAAGGAATGGTTTAGCAAGAGTGCGAAGTCCAGTTTGGTGGAATCCCAAGATGGCTGACAAAGGGACAAAATGGAGTCAGGGTCAGCATTCTAGTGTTTAAGAGATCTTGCAGTGTTGTGGAATGTAAGAAGCTGAGGCATTAGAATCCTCGCACTTCACCTGAGGATTGAGAAGGTACTAGATATATTTTGTTATGTTTCCTGAGCGGCGCGCTAGTTAGTCTAGGGTAGTTATCTCAACGTGTTTTTCTTCGACGGGACTTTAGCTTTGCGGCGCGTTTTAGCTATTTAGTCACAGTTTCTACAAAATGTACAATTTACGTGAGAAGTGAGCTTTTAGTCAAGTAGTGCACTTTCTGAAGGCACATAGTTGTTTGCTTGCTTTACGAGTCTTGTGGAGTGGTTCTGCTTCAGAGTGGTAGCGTCTGGCGACAGTATTATAAGCAGTGTTCTCGCTTCTGTCAAAAGCGAGTGTGGCTGTCAGACGCGCAGGGGCAGAGTTCTCGCTTGGTCAGTAGTAGCGAGTCTGTACCCGCGCATGAGCACTAGTTAATTGAGAGCAGAGGTTGAAGGTTGTTATAGTTACCTTGTTGATGTTATTTCTCCACGGAGGAATAATCTGTTTTAGTTGTTTTTGACATCACCCTGAGTTAATTCTGGTGAGAGTTGAATTTAGGAGTACTCTCTTCCTAGGTGGCTTGTGCAGTATAAAATATATTTTAAGAACATACGCATATACTCACCTCACTGCATTCCAAAGGAAGATCCAGAGTGCTCCTTCAGTTTTCGCCTGCAGGAAAAGAGAGAGAGAGAGAACGAGTGAAGAAGACAACAGATAAGAAAACTCATTTCTAATCTACATTTAGCATGAGTATATAGAAGAGGGGCATATGCTGCAATCACCAAGGGTAAGCGTGTTATTTAGAAAAGATAATCAGAGAAAAAGAAAAGTGAAGTATAATAAGTATTACATGAGCGACTGTTCTTTTGCAGAATAGATATCAGATGACAAGAAATCCTGGTGAGAACAATCACGCAACAGCAGCTGTCTCTTCTTGTCCCCTACCCCTTTCCCCCAGTGATTTTCTTCGACCAGGTTGTAACTTAGGACTTGGTCGGGAAAGTTATAGGGGATTTGGGCCTTGGCATCTTTCTGCTCCCGCGCAAACTGTGGAGATTTTTACGATTCTGACACCATACTTACTTGCTTTTGGGTGGACTTCACTGTGTGTGAGTGTGAGAGCAATGGCAAGATGGCTGACAGTGGTGTCCTGCTGTTGGTTGGTGCCCAGTTCCCAGCAGGGCCATGTGCTCCCCACAACTGAGCACCATTGTCAGCCATCTTGTCAGTTCTTTTCCACTCCCTGTGATGTGTGCATGGTTCAGGGTGGTGTTGATGGGACAGTTGTGGGGGTGACCAATATCTGTGACTACCACTCCCATCATGCTATTGCCTCCACCCCACTTCCCAGCATGCCCATGCTTCCTTCCTTTTGACTCTGCTTCCCTGTGGGGTTGTGTGCCTGTGCTGACAAGATGGCTGACAGTGTTATCCTGGGGTTAGTTTTGCTACAAGTCCCATGTGAGTCCCTGTGCTTCACACTGCATGACCCAGGGTTGTGGTTCTTTGTGGGATATTTGATTAGAGTGTGAGGCAATGCATTCTCCCAGGTGAGTTGTGTGGAGTTTGTGTTAGGGGTGTGTGTGAGTGGAGCTGCTGGTAACTATGGTCAGTGCTGTCAGTCCTCCTTCCCACCCAGCCAGATTCTCCACCATGGAACGTGCTTCCGTTGCAGGGAGTGCAAGTTGTCTTTCAGGATGTCAGTCAGTGGTGTCCTGCTGTTGGTTGGTGCACAGTTGCCAGCAGGTCCTTGTGCTCCCCACAGCAGTGGCCAGTGTCAGCCATCTTGTCAGTTGTTTTCCACTCCCTGTGATGTGAGCATGGTTCATGGTGGTGTTGATGTGCGCATTGTGAGAGTGGGCAATATCTGTGACTACGACTCCCATGATGCTATTGGCTACACTGACTTGCCCAGCATACACAGGATTCCTTCCTTTCAGTGGGCTTCACTGTGAGGTGGTGTTGTAGTGGTGGCTACATGTCTGGATGTGTTTGTTAGTTATATTTGTGCCACTGCCTAGCTGTAGTTGTAGTTGTGTTTGTACATGTGATGACACAGTTACATATCACTATGAGATGGCATGTGTTGTGTTTATCTGACTGACATACACATTTTGGGATGATTCTGTTCTGGTTGGTGTGTATTTGCTAAGGGTGCATGGTTTGACTCTCCCCTTGACAGTGATGTGTGTGTATTGTCGCACAATATTGTGTACATTTGTTGTGTACTCACCAGGCTCTGGGATGTTTTCTAGTCCATAGACGCTCACTGGTGGTAGGATGGCCCGCACCTTCTCCTCCCAGGGCCTGAGGTATACTGGTTTGGCAGGAGGGCCACTGCCGGTGTGTTGGCTCAAGAGGTAGTCCTTCTTCAACAGCTCCCTGACCCTCCTGCGCACGTCATACCACCTGTTCTGGATGTCTACCTTTGTGCGCAAACATGGTGATTGTGCGTTCACCCTGTCGACGATCCTCTCCCACATATTGGTTTTCTGCGACATGGGTGTCTGTTGGACCAGTGTACCAAACAGCTGTGGCTCTACCCTGAGGATCTCATCTACCAGGACTTCCAATTCACTATCTAGGAACTTATGATTCTTCTGTGGGGGCATGGTGATGGGTGGTGATGGTGAGTGATGTGTGTGTTGGTGTGCAGGTGAGGGTGTGTGAGTGTGTGTTTTGCTGGGTGTATGTGAGGGTGCTATTTGTTGAGGTGCTGATGGTGTGTGGCTTGTGTGAAGGATGAGCTGTGGGTGGGTGTGTGGTTGCTGTCTGTTGAGTGCTGGCAGGTAATTTGAATTTGCAAAGGATCATGGTAGGGATTTGTGTCCTTTATATGGGTGGAGTTGTGGGTGTGTCTTTGTTCCCTGTTCCCCCAGTATTTATTGCCTTTGTCATTGCTTGTTTGGCCTTTTTTTGTGTGTTTTTCCCTTTGTACTTTTTGTGCATGTAGGAGACGTTCTTGTGACCGAGTCGGACCCTGCAGTTGTCTCGTACGAGCTTGTCCGAGTCGTTCACGCTGTGTTTGTGCTGTTTTCTATGCTGCGTACGCGTCGGTCGCGGTGTATTGGGTTGCTTCGGCTCGCAGTTTTGTATGCGTGTCGGTCGTACGGCTTGGCCTCCGTGCGACTCAGTCGTGTTTTCCACGCGTTGCATCGTACTTGGCGGGTAGGAGTTCGCGGGTACGTTTCGTTCGAGATTCTTCCTGGTGCGTGTCGGTCGGTTCGATTCGCGTGGTTTTCCGGCCGGATGGCTGTTTTCCGCGCGGCTCGGTCATTCGGCTTGTGTTCCGTACGAGTCGGTCGGATTTTGCACGCTTCTCATCGTACTTTGCGGGTCGGGCTGCACCGGTACGTGTCGGTCGGAAAGAATTCCGGCTCCGAGTCGGTCAGTACGTTTTCCGGCCCGAATCGGAATCGGCCCCTTTGAAGCCCATATATCCCGTGAATTCATGCTCTCCATTTGCGCCTTGCTGCTGACGTTTTCTTACTTGGTCTCAAATGTAAAACATTGATGATCGGTCTGCCGAGAGAAATACTTTACCAAGCATGAAGCACTTTTAATCCAGGTTTGTGATTACAGAATTTCCATCAGTAGTACATGCAGCACCTACCAAATAATTCATCAGCTGACGCTGAGCTTTTTGTTTGGCCATCGAGCTGTGGAAAGAACGTTTAATCAAGGCCAGCAAATACAGAAGGGCTGCGATCGTCAACTATGGGTCAGTGAATGAAGCATGTACCGATGGTCTGACTGTCTGAGCAGACAGGGGCCTGGAATTCTGATGATTACAATCTAGGAAAAGAGATAAGAGATCCACTCAGCAGTGGAAATCGTATATGTACTGTAATGTATTGCTTATAGGCAGTTTCATAAGTATTGATGAATTACACTGCTATAAACGTGGGTTCATCAAAAACACAAAGTGAGCCATCAGTGATTTAAGTGAGCTACATAACCAATTTGCAATCAAAATGGCACGGCAAACCAATTCATATGTCTGTTTTCATCACAGTTACAATGCTAGACATGCTTTGACAACTCATAAATTATTTTGCAAGTATGTAGATGCACTGTTATTTGTAAACAAAAGGCAAATGGTTCAAACTAATGTGCTGGAGCTATTGATACTATGACAGGAGTACAGGTGAGAAATATCCATTTACATCCTTGCTATTTATCTAACTGCACCCAACATGTATGACACTAACAAATGATAACACAGATAAAGAATTACAATGTCCATAGTTCTTAGAAGAAAAACTTCAACTCCAAAGATAGGAGTCTATCAACCAACAATAATCCAGTAAAGCAGTCATAAACAGTGCTGACCATTGTTGGAGAGCCACCTCTGTCTTGCTGCTTTGGAGTAACAATTTTCAGATTTTTTTTTAATGCAAATGGTGTCATTGAATTTGATACCATTTAAAGGTTGGCATTGTGCAGACCTTTTTTGGTGACACCGATCTTCTCATTGTTGTCCCTCAAGGTCAGCTGATCATACTTCTATATTCTCCATCAAGCGTGCCTTGCACATGTTCAGTAGTGGCCCCACATGCCCACCCTTGCCCTTCCGACCTTCACTATGGATGCCCTTTTCTGACATGCAGAGCCTTGCCTCATGACAATGGAGCATCTTCTTGTGAAGGCTCTGTCAGCTTCTGCCTCACCAACCTGCCCCTCAGTACTCTCCATGACTCTCCACCTCCTCCCCACCCACCGCCTGCTTGTCTCTCTCGGTACAACAATGAAGCCCAGCCCATAGGAGGATCAATGAAGGGTAATCCCTTAGTGGGCCATTGGTTCAGCCTGTGTCACTTTCGCTAAGGGTATATATATTTCCCCTTCCTACACCTAGTTGTGAGCAGCAGCGAGTAACCTACATATATACAGATGAGGGTGTTCTGTGACAAGAAATTGTTTCCCATTCTGAAAAAAGTCTTAAGGTAATCCTAGCTCTGCTATAATTGATCTCGCTCCTGAGGGAGCTCAGAAGTACACATTTTATGAGCACAAATCTATTTTGGACCAATCCATTCAAGATTATGTCCACAAATATGTGTGTTCCTTCTTGCGACCCCTGGATCACCAATTGAAGATGTTTCTCTCCTTACTACCAGTTCCAGATAAATCAGTCCTTCTTGTTCTGGCAACTGAGGTCACTCCTGTAGGTAGAGAAGCCCTTGCTGGGCCAAAGAGAATCACTAAGGTTGCTGTGTAAGACAGTTTATAAAAAGACATATCTAGATTCTGTGTCCCAACGGCATGCAAGATACTGAAGAAGAGTTATTTTCTCGTTAATCACAGTGTCATGATTTCAAAGAAGACTACTATGATGTCTCAGAAGGGGACCAAGAGTGCATATGGCATCCTTTGCCCAAACACAGAAGATTTGATGAGGATGCTGATGAACACCCTTCTTACTCTGCTACAACTGACCTGCTAAATACAGTATTAATGTGGAATTTTAAGTCAGTTTAAATGGCACTGCTATCCTCATGTTGAAAAAGACCAGATAATCCCACTGGTGACGGCTCAAAAAATCTATTACAGACGTTTCAGGGAGGATTCGGTACAAAGGTAGATTAAATGTTAAAACGATCTGAAAACTCAATTTCATATCATAAAAGATAATTTATATATCCCATTTATTTTATCTTAGATACAGTGTCATCCAACCATTGAGATACACAAGCTCATAATTCTAACTAAATATTTGAACAGATAGAACAACAAAAACATATCATCAACTTATTTATGACATCTGTGTTGGATATCACATAATACAGCCTTCAAGTTTCAGTTATAGTCGCCCATCCGATGTTAGCAGCCAATTTTGCTATTAACATCCAATCTCAATGTAAGCAGAGTAATATGGACTTTTCTTTCTATCTGTGCAAATATTTTGTTAGAATTATATGTTTGTGTATCTCAATGGTTGGATTGTACTGCAACAGATGATCTTTTATGATATGAAATTGAATTTTCAGATCGTTTTAACATTTAAACTGCTTCTGCTTGAACCAATTGCTCCCTGAAACTTTTGTAATATGTGCAACCTGCTAAAACAAAATTCGAACCAGAAAAGATTGGGCACCCATGTTCATCTGATTGGATTTCATCTGCTAGAACAGTAGCCTTAGAAAACCATTTTGCAATGAGGTGTGCAACCACCTAAAGGTGGAATGTCTTCACCTTTTTCTAAAAGTTCAAGTTGCTAACATGCCTGGGATTGACCCAAAATCGTTATCCTTTTTGGGAAAGTTCATTAAGGATCCAAAAAAGGGGATTGATGGTTCCTGGAGGGCCTGCCAAGATAAACTTCTGGATCTCAGGGGTCCGATTTCAAACATTTCTGAGCTGCTCTTCACGACTAAAGAACATGGTAACCCTATTGAGGTCAAGGTGTTAGTTGGCTGGGCTCAATGGGTCATGTGTCTTTTGAGAAATGCAAATTGTGCCTCTTTGCAGTGAGATGCATATTCATTCTGTTAATCAACTGAAAAGGCTGGTCAATCAGCTGTTCTTTTTTATTTGTTGACCCCTGTGTAAAAGAAGTTTCCAAATCTGTCAGTACTTTCAAGGCACAAGCACCTTCTTTGATTTAATACTAACTGGAGTGGGAATAGTAAATTATATAGGTTTATTGTCCAGCACCTTCCCTGATTTAATACTAACTGGAGTGGGAATAGTATATTATATAGGTTTAGGGGCCGATTCCGATCTCGGCCGGTAGGGCTCCGAATCGGATTCGGCTTTACCGGATCCGATTCGGAGGCCTTTTTTCCGACCGATTCGTACAGTCGTCCCAGCGAGCAAGTACGATGCGAGCGCACGCGAAATCGCCGACCGACTCGTTCCTGGGTCCGAACCGCTCCGACCGACTCGTACGGACACGGCTCGCACCACGCAATGGAGACGTTTCCCGACCGAGCGAGTACGATGCACGCGTCGGACGGCCGGATCGAGTCAGAGCGTCCGGCTCGCAAAAGCACCCGGAGCCGGACTTGGGGGATCCGTGTCGGACCCCCCTGCACGTGTAGCCGCACGAGTCGAACATTGGGTCCCCCCTACACATGCATGTACGGTGCGAGTCGCACCGACGCGTACCCACTGTAGGGGGCCCCCCTGTTCGCGATGTGGCCATTCAGTCAATGGGAGCCCGTGTACGCGTTGTACGACCGGCTCCCATTGACATCAATGGGAGTCCGACCGAATCGAGTCAGGCAGCATACGGCCGTATCGTACTCGCTCGGTCGGACTGGGGGAGTCCGGCTCGGTCGGAAATCTCTCCGGATCTGGCTCGGTCGGAGAGCTTTCCGACCCAGATCGGAATCGGCCCCTTAGTGTCTAGCACCTTCCCTGAGTTAATACTAACTGGAGTGGGAATAGTAAATTATATATGTGTAGTGTCCAGCACCTTCCCTGACTTAATACTAACTGGAGTGGGAATAGTAAATTATATATGTGTACTGTAGAGCACATTACTTTAATTTATAGTAATTGGTGTAGAAATATTATATTATATATGTTTGTAGGTGTGTGACTTTAAAATATTTTTATAATCTGTAGTAGTAATGTGTATGTATAATATTTTATTTTATATTTATAATTACAATAATTATAACAATATATTTTGATAATACATATTAGTTAAAAATATATACATTGCATTAAAATATACATTTTAGGAAAATATTTAATAACAATCAATTAATAGAAAAATAATCAGACTTGTAAATTTTTAAATGATCTTTATTTGTTAATAATAAGATACTATGGGGCCTATTAGGATGGCGGGCGGACTTCGGTCCGCCCGCCACCCTAGCGGTGCAGGGACCGGCCGCCAGCGGTGCGGCGGTCCTGCACCACCAATTAGGATACGACCGCCACCGTGGCGGTCGCATCCCTCATCTCCAACATTGCTGCGGGCGCTGCTGGATGCAGCACCCGCCGCAATGCCAAAGAGGCATGTTGTGCATTGCCAAGCACAACATGCCAGGCACCGCGCGGTGCTTGCCACCTTGACCATGGCAATGTAGGAGGGTGCCATAGGTACCCCCCAAGTGCAGCCCCCCAACCCTCCAGGGGCCTGCAACGGGCCCCCACAGTAATTCCCGCCAGCCCTTTGATGGCGGCATCGCCGCCATGAAAAGGCCGGAACCGCTAGTCATCATGATATGGATGGCGGTGCCTTCCAGGCCCCGCCACCATATTGTGCCTGAGTTCCGCCCGGCCGGCAATCGTGACGATTGCCGACCGGCGGAAAAGCGGCGGACAGACTTTCCGTCCGCCGCGGTACCCCCCGCCATTGTAATATGGCGGGGGGTGAATTGTGTTGTGATGGCGGGCGGATCGCCATCATAATGACCCCCTTAGAGTAAAAAAACATATTTTATTAAGGCAAAATTATACACATGAGGAAACATACAAAATAAATACATATTTTTATTTTTGTAACATAAAGTAATTTGGATATATGTTTATTCACATAAAATATATTTTTGAATATACATGTTTTTAACATTGTTATATTTTAGGATACAGGTATTTATCTTTTGTTGCAGAAAACATTTTTTGTTATTTTAGTTTAGAACATTTTTGTAACATACATTAATTTTGTAATATAATTTTACAGTTCATTTATGCATGTTTTACAGTTAGTAATTATATACATAATTTGTTTAAATTAAACCATATAACATTATACAGATTTAGTCAGAAAATATTCACATTTTAAGTGGTTAACAATTTTTATACATGTAATATATATTTTTAATTAATATTATTAATGTATGAAATATTAATAATATTAATTATTACATTGTTCCATTTTATATAAACATGTTTTTGAGAAGGTAAGTTTTTATTTAACATTTGAAATTTTTAAAACATTTTTTTGAAAAGCATTGTAAATGATACAAATAAATAAGTAATTATAATAATCATTAATATAGTTTATATTAATTATTATTATAATTTTACAATGTAGAAAAAATGTTACATTATTTTTAACATATAAGTACAATAATCTAATATTTTTAGAAAACATATAAGTAATTTATTTATTACTGTATTACATGTTTTTAAATTAATTTCTATGTGTTTTATTATTTAATCAGCCATTTTTGTTTTACAGATACTATTTTGTAACCGCTTACTGTTGTTTTGGGTCATTTCAGATGGGACAAGCTCACGGTTAGAAGCTGCGTCGCGTCGAGGAAGGTAAGTGTAATTTTCTTTAATTAAACTAAGTTTTTACTTGTATTTGAATGTAGTTAGGTGGTAGGTAGTGTGTCTAGTGTTAGGTGGTTGTGTTTTTGGTGTGTTTTAGTTGTTAGTTATATTTTAGCGAGATATCGATAGTTACTGTTTGAGGCCTAGTGTAGAGAGGTTAGAATATGTAGAGAAATGTGTGTATATGGTGCTAAATGTGTTTTTAAAGGTATTTAATTGTAGTGTATGTGTATGTTTGTGTGAGTGGGTATGTTTCTTTACTTTTTACAAGTTGGATTTTATCGAAGTCGCATTTTGGAGAAGATAGCATTTTTTTAATTAAGAAGTGTGTATTAGTATTTTATACTAATATATATTTAACACTTTCTTAATTTTTCGGGTTTGCCAGGAGCGTTTCTTTTTTTAAAACATATTTTCGTTTTTTTTTATGGTTTAATCGAGTTGGATTTATCGACCCTGGATTATTTTTGAAACAGTTGGATTTTTGCATTTTTTTGGGGGTTAATTTTTACATTTGTTTGGATTGAGAGATACCTGGATGGATTAACGATCTTTGGAATATCTTTTCTTCAGCTACAGAAACCGTAAGTAATTTAATAAATAAATGTGGGAGGGCAATGTTGAGAATAATATTTTAAATATGTGTTATATTTTGTAAAATTTAATTAAGATGTCAATATATATTTATATTATTAAATTAAATATATATGACAAATTATTTATATTTTACAAAATTTAGAAAAATTATATGTATAGATACAGTTTGTGTTTTGCAGAAAACTATTTTTATTTACTGTAGATTAATATTTTAAAGTATGGTTTTAGCTATTAGTGATAGGTATTCTAGGCCTCTTGTGCTTGGGTATAGTGTTACCTGACTTTGTAGTAACTCAAAAAAAAATTTGGCTTGTTTGGTGAGTTTTGGGCCTATTTGGGTCACAGATTGTTCCATTCTGAGTTCCTGATAGCTTTGTTCTTTTTGGAGAGCTTGGAGTAGTTTGTGTAGGGTAGGTGTACCTCTGCCTGTTGTTGCTTGGAAGGCATTATGCCATCCTTCAACAGCATTGTTGGTTTTGGCGTGTTTGTTTAGTGTGCTCAGGTACACATTCCACCATGGAATATGGAATTTGGGTAGTCTTCTGTGCCTTGATCTTTGGAGTCTACCCACCCAGGTATCTTCGAAGTAATCTAAAAGTGGGCTTAGTTTTTCTTCATTTCTTTTGTAGTAGGGGCTTTCTATTAGGATGTTATAGTGTTCTGCTACCTCAGTTACTGGGACATAGGCCAGTGCTATCAGTTTTTTTACTTGGTATGCAAAAATACTGTCAGTTGCATATTCAACACTTAGGGGCCGATTCCGATCTCGCTCGGTAGGGCTCCTAGCGGCATCCGTCAGTAGCGAGTCCGAGTCGTACGCGTGATTTACGTGCGACTCGTACAGCTGTACGAGCGAGCAAGTACGATGCGCATCAAGCCTCGCGCTACGACTGACTCGTATCCTTCAGCGATGGCTCCCGAGCGACTCAAATCTGTCCGACGCGTACAGTGCAATGCGTATGGTTTCCGGCCGGCCAAGTACGATGCGCGTTGTGAGCAGCCGGTGTGAGTCGGAGCCTCCGGCTCAGAAATGCTCCGGGAAGCGTACTTCAGGGGTCCGCGCCGGACCCCCCTTCACCCGGGGCCCTACGACTCAGACAGCGGGGGGACCCAGGGGTCCCCCTCACCCATGCATGAACTTTGCAGGGGGCACCGATGCGGACACGCGACAGGGGGCGCCCTTTTCCAAGACGTACATTTTCACGATGGAAGCCCATGTACGCGACGTACAACAGGCTCCCATTGACTTCAATGGTGCTCTGAGCGACCCGAGTCCGTCAGCGCTTCAGTGCATCGTACTGTGTCGGTCGTAGGGCTTTCCAAGCGAGATCGGAATTGGGCCCTTAGCGTTGACTTTTGCAGGTGTCTCCATAGACATTGGTTAAAATGGTAACAGCAACCATGAATTGCTGTATGTGGGTAGGATTTAAGTATAGAATTAATCATGGCTTGTTCAAAATCTATAATTATTTTTTGAGGAAAATAATTATTTGTTTTTTGTTTTATTTGGTTTAGAATTTCAAGGTAGGTAGATTGTTGTTTATTGGGGAGTAGGGTATAGATAAATGGAATATTAGTATTTTGAAATATACCATGGACTGTGTACAACTGATAAAATGGTTTGGGACACATTTTGAAAGTCCCATCCATCATCCAGGTGTCGCATTGTTGTAATTTAAGTAAATTGTTTGCAGTAGCAAACATAATGATTCTTTTATCTTTGCATTTATTATCAAATAGTATAAATGGTTCATTATTGTGTGTTATTCTTAGTTCAGGGGAATCTCTACCTCTTGAAAGGTTTTAGGGGCACGTGTTGTAGTTGTAGTGGCTTTCTTTTGTCTAGCTATTGTTCTCTTTAATGAATCAATAGAGGGTAATTGGCTAGATGCATGTTGGGGTACTGTTAGTAACTGTTGTTTTAGTATTTCTGTGGTGGGTCTATCTGTACTAGTGCTAGCTTCTTTTATTGATTCAAGAGCGTCTCTTACTTCAATCTCAGTTACATTTGGGGGTGGTTATGTTCTTTTACAGATACAACAGTGGTTTCTTGTGTTATAGCTCTTCCATAACATTTGTTCGAATAATATTTGCTGCATTTCCAAAAGACTTTTAAACCAGTTTGTTTTTCTTGTGTATATACATAACCCATGTAACATAATAACATTTTCCCTTTTTGAGACGTAATGAATTGTGCGCCTTCAGTCATGGTGGTCTTTTTAGTGCTAAGGAAAATATATATAAATATTAATTAAAATAATACAGTATAGTTTTTGAGTAAATAAAGATACATTGCTTTGTGTATACTTACAATGTTGCTGTTGATGTAAAAAAATGCTGTTGCAATTTTTCAAGCTTGGATTTTTGTTTTGTTGAAGATGTTTCTGTTGGGAAGCAAAAATATAATTTTAATATGTTTGTTGTATTGTGTTGTAGGTGGTGGGGATATTGTGAGTAAGTGGGTCTTTGGGTTTGTTTTTTAGGGAGTTGTTTAATATAAAAAATTAATATACTTACTTTCTTAGTTACTTTATTGTTGACGCTGCTGTAGTATTTTTAGGCTGCTTTAAAAGATGTTTGTAGAGAAGATATAAGTTTAAGAGAGACATATTAGTGAATTATGTTTTATATATATTTTTGGGTGAAGACTATAAGTAGTGTTATATTCTAAATGCAGTTTTACTTACTTAGTGCAGTTCCAAAGCTTTTTCTGTAATGTAAATCTGCGTTCTAGAAGTAATCCGGCAGAGTCTCCTCTTCTTTTTTCTTGTAGGGTTGAAGTGTAAATTAAATATAAATTTTCGTTGTTTATATAGTGTTGATTTAATTGATAGTTTTATGTTATTGGTGTATTTTATTAGTGTGAGGTTTTCATTCGTTGTTGTTAATTTCTTTTTTTTGTTTTGGCAGTTGGTTTCCCTGTATGGGAAACGCTAATTAAGAAGTTCTTAGTACTAATTTTTTTTTTTAACTGATTTCGTTAGTTAGGTATGTTTAACATTGCTTTTAATGTTGAATGCTGTATGTGTTATATTTAATAATATTTTAATTATTATTTACAAGTGTGTTTTGTTATTATTCTATGCTTTTATATGTTTATATGTTATAATAAGATCGTATTATATTTATAATGTGTGTAGAGAGTGTTTATAGTGTAAAAATAGATTTTGGTGTAAAGATATGTTGATTTTATTCATTTTTAAATAGTCGATATTTGTATTAAAATGATAATTTTGCTGTCTATATTTTAACTTTCGATATTTATGACATTTTGTATATTTTTAAAGAAATGTCAATATTTTCTATTAAGATATTTGTGTGTTCGATAATGTTTAAAACTATATTTTTTATTGACGATAATATGGTTTCGATATTTGTGTATTTTTTTAAATAAGTATTGCTCGTCGATAATAATGTTATAGATATTTTAGTGCCGATATTTTGGTATGTCGATATTTTGTCTGTCGATATTATGTCAGTGATCCAGAAATATCATGTTTGGTCTCTAATGAATTGTAATTTAAAAACCTCTTTAAAGGTAAAATTGGATTTTAAGTCACAATTTTGAAAATGCCATTTTTAGAAAGTTGAAGTTCTCTTGTCCTAACCTTTGGTTTTTGTGGCCTGTATCCTGGGTCACATGACCAGATGTAGTTGGCTATCGGCCTTTGTGTATTCCTCTGAGACAGTGATACAAAGGGGCACAAGGTGTTGTCAGGATGAGCCATCTTGTCAGAATGGGAGAGGCAGAGCTGTTACCTACCACATTTGCACTTCAAAGGGGCTGCTTCAACATACTTACAAAAGACTTCACAATAGTTTATTGTCACCCCAGACCCCTTATAGCCATTGCAGAGGAACAACAGAAATTCCAGAACCATTTGTGGGGGGAAGTCTTGAGGTTTCTCCCACTTCAAAGCAGGCTCAAGGTATAAATAGTGGACCCTCGGACCAACATTTCAGTACACTCTTAGACCTGGAGATACTACAGAAGAAGAACTGCCCAGCTGCCTGAATCTCACTCTCCTGTCTGAGAAGGAAGACTGAACCTGTTCCTTTCATCTCAGGTTACCTGAAGTGACTCCAAGAGTCAGCTAACTGACCTCCTATTCAAAGCTACAGTGACATAATCTCCAGAGGCCTCCCTGTAGCTTCCCAGCCCACCTGCCGCAACTAGACCTTCCTAGACCTGCAACTGTATCTGACTGAGCCCTGCTGGCCTCTGTTAGAATGAGCCCCTGATCTCCAAGAGTCACCACCTCAGATACCGGCTCCTTGGCTGGCAACTTGAAGTTTTGGGCTTTTCTTGAACGTGAACGGGCCCGTTCCAATGAGATTTTGCAGCCCGTGATGACCCCCAACACAAAGCTCCAGTAGAGACCGGCAATGTGAGCTCTGCAGTTCACGCTACAGCATTGACAAACTGTGGTTATCGCCAGTGCGAAATTCCAGCAACGACTGTCCACAACGCTTGATAGGATTTTCAGGCTAGAGCATCGACCATCCACAACGTTTGGTTTGCTCTTTGCGCTACAGAGATGACCATTCACAATGCTCTCCCTGTTCCTTGTGGCCTCCTCCACCAAGGACTGGACTCTTCATGTTGAACTTTGAGAAGGTAACTCTTTCAGCTGGACTAACCTGGCCACTGTATTTGGCCCGTCCTCCAAAGCAGTCGGCCTGAACTTTTGACTTTCACCTGGTCTCGCACGACCAGAAAACCACGATTGGTGATTGGTGCTTTTAGGCTGTATACTAAGCCTGGCAAAGCTCGTGGAATTTTACTCTGGGGAATTCCGTGGAGTTGCCAAAAAGCTCTGTGGGATTCCACGGAGTTCCGCGAGCGGGATGAGTAGGCGCTTAATTGAATTAATTCACTTTACTTAGAAGATTTCACCTGGACCGGGTTTTTTAGTGAAACGCGTCACACCATGCAGCAGCTTTAATGCAGCGTTTATTATTATATCTTCATAAACATGCATGAAACAAGCCTACTCGTATGAACCGGACCCTACAATTCGACCATTTCCTAATGAACCCGAGTGACGGGGAATTTAAGAGGGATGTGGAAAGATGTGGCGAGGGTTTGAAGGAGTGAGGAGGATCTCGGAGCTTCCAAGTAAAGAGTCACAACCCTATTTGCATAGAGGAGCTGACCTCCTCCACTGCAAGGGTCCTAGACTAGTTTAAGGAAGACTTTGGGGGCCCCATCCATAGATCTGTCTGAACTTCAGACCAGAGCTCTGCTGGACTCTAGTCTGTAATTACACAAAAGCTGTCTGCAATGCTGTCCTCCTTGTTAAATAAGAAGACAAGCATATGGAAAAGTACAATTAAAAAAAATAATTAAAGCTCACCTTCTTGCTGCTTCAGGAAAGCCCACATTCTGTAGATGGTTACGCCACTGCCACAGGCTCAGGTGGCTCCATCATGCCGTGGTTCTGCTGGACAGTGTTGTGTTTTTCTAAATTGACTCAGGCATACATGGCTGAGCCTATGTCGGACTCTGTGCTACCACTGCCTCAGGTGGCATTGGGACACCAAGCCTCTGGTAGTGTCTGGATGCCAGAGCTTCAAGTGGCTCCGTGTATCTATACTCTCCTGGCTCTGCCATGCCAGAGGATCTAGTGACTCAGGGACGCCGTGGCTCACTGGGCTGTACAGTGCCACAGACTCATGTGGCTCGGGGAAGCCATGGCCATTACAAACGTAAGTGGCAGGGAGGCACTTTGGCTCTTCTGGTCTCTGGCTGCAAGGTGCTCAAGTGGCTCGGGGACGCCATGGCTCACTGGGCAGAATGTTCTCACAAAACGCTCAGGTGGCTCGTGTACGGTACACACAGAGTAGACACGTTTGGTCAGCATCATCACACCATGTATTGCTGATGATGCTCTCTGCAGCAGTCACCTGATAGCCATCATCATCCAGGGTGCCCTTGCGGCCGTCGTCCCGCTGCACGTTGTGTGAGCCAATGGTGTTCTGGAGCACGGGTGCACAGGGAAGCATCTGGAGCAGTGCCTTGCCGCTGATGTTGGGCGCCTGCTCCATGCGCAATATGCTCAGGATCTGCGCTTTGATGGCCTCCAGGTGGGAGTAGCAGGCGTTCAGTGGCCAAGTGCATGTGGTGCAGGGGTTGCCCTCTCTGGGCTGCTCTCGCCATTTTGTTAACACAAGAATGTTGCACGCCAGAATGAGCGCATTTTCATAATTTACGTTGAAAATTGTGAAAAGGGAATTCCATTACAACTTTCTTGCTGGCAAATTGGATGCAACCCTTGTCTCTTTCAATTACTCGGAGTTACCAGTGCCACCAGTTAGATAAATCCCTTTGTTCTGATTTCTGTCTCTATCTATCCGAGAGTAACCTGCCTAAAGTGATCCACCACCGGCTATGAAAAGACACCCAAAAGATGCAAGGCTCTGGAAATGATACAAGTGGGCTAAACAATTTAAGGCAAAAGGGGTGAAACGTGCTGGTAACCTCCGCACAGCTGGCGAATTGCAGAGTTTTGCTGGACTCTGCGCTCCAAGCAGAGCGTGTAGTGGCTAAAACTCTGCAAACTCAGCCGGCGGAGTGGAGTCTGCCGCCCACCCCTACTGTATACCATAAATCTTTAAAATTGCATATCTCCTGTACTACTGCCTGGATTTTGACAGGATCTGTATTTGGTGGTTTACAAAATAACAGTATAGGTGTTTCGATTCAAGGCGTGCGTAATCTCAATAATTTCTGCCCCTTTCAAATAGGAATTGTACAGGATGAAGGCAAACCTATCACTAGATTCTTTCCAAAGTGTGGAGGATAGCCAGTACTTACAGTTGTTTATGATATGTCCAATAAAAATAAACCTTCTGTAATTCGGACTCTGCACTCCATTTGCCTTATGTTATTCTCTAACATAGCTTACCACATAGCACTTATCTACAGGTGAGATGATACACAAACACCAGGGCCCTTTTCTCTGGAGGTCATTTGCTACTTGTCCTTATTCCTTTCTCTGAGGCCTAATGACAGGTTGACTGCAGCTAGTTATTTGCACTCCTCTTTTTGTATACCAGGTGTTGTTTACATCTGTTTTTTTTGGGAAGCCCTTTCTGACTGTTATGACTGCATGGCATCCATGTTCATGCAACCCATAGCATCCAGAAACCTCTCCAGAAAATCAGGGTTGTCATATTCTTTTGTATTTCCATTGATCGTGATCAGCATGATTACTGGTTCCAGGAGTCTGAATCGAACATTCTATTTCTGCAGGCGCTGCCCGACAGTTAGGAATGTCTTCCTTTTTATATTAATTTCATGGGAGAAATCCTGCCTGATGTGACTCTTGTGATCCCTGATTATGTATAGGTCATGTTTTTAGTTTCACGTGCTGGTCTTGCATTAAAAAGTCTGTATAATTTGTCTCAGACCTGTCTTCCGGTCACCAACATGGTCAAACTATGTGCTCTTTGAAATTCCAAAGGTGGGTCCAATTTCAGGTGTATTAGCTTGGGTAAGAAGGCAATGAGGAATGAGGGCACATTTCCTTTTCCACCTCGGGTATACCAGAGAAGCAGGTGTTGTCTCTTTCACTCTTCAACTTCTATTCTCCGACTCATTTTCCTGGGGCTATGCCAGTGATCCTGTTATCAGTCTGTTGAGTCAGCCAGCTTGTGCTCCATTACCGTTAGTCAGTCTTCTGTTGCTGTTTGTCTTGCATTGAAAGTTCCAATTTCATTCCTTAGTAATTGGGCCTCATTTGTAATTTTGAAAGTAATTCTTTCACTTAGTGCTGCTTTTACCATTTCTAGTGTGATTGCTCACATTTTCACTGTCTGTCAGTCTTGTGTTTGTTTCTGCAATATTTCCCAGTTACCGCTTTTATGAAGAGTAATTGTCTTACTGCCTTCTGATGGTATGTTTGGCCAATGACAGCAGGTTTAAGTACTTTCAGAAGAAAGCTAAGAATCATCCATACGTCTGGAAAAGAACTGACAGAAGGCAGTGTGTTAAATTAAAGGGACTGATCAGTGGATGCTCATCATACAATCATTGATAGTCTGAGAATGTAGCGCAATAGCACCCTTTGTCAGGGTCTAGTCCCTTGGAACAAGGCAGAGTAATTCAGGGCAAGAGTGGCCCTTGGAAAATTGAAGATGTCATAAAGTTCCCAGGGAAAAAAATCTGTAGTAAAGTACTGTGCTTATCTTTCAGCAATTGTCTTCTGCATGTACTGGCTCTTATCTTTCCTATCGCTCAGAGTCATTTGAAGTTAATGCTGCACAACATTTTGTGGTGACCGTACCTTTATTTAGAGTCAGATGGCAGCTTTCCATGGTGGCACCATTGCAGGACCATTGCAGGAAACTGACTTCACTGCCAACATCTCAGTCCTTTGCGACCTTGCCCGAGACTCCAAGGAGGTCCTGGCAGATTTTGTGATGACAGTAAGAAATAGTGCCTCCTTGCCACCTTCTCTCACACCATTCAAACCCGGCCTCCTCTGACGGCTCCACACCCCTGCCACCCCACTCACTGCCATAGGTGGATGTTCCCCAATGGAGCTTCAAGGGGAAGCCACCATTCTCCTCTTCTATAAAATCTTTTAGACAGGGAGACAACAGATTGCTATGATTTCAAGACGATATGTTAGTAACACGTACTGCACAAAAGCTACCACATGAAGTTGACAACCCAAATGCAGCAAGAATACATTTGGAAAGTCCTGTTGTACCAAGGAATGTGTAACAACAAAAAGCAACTCACCAGGGCCCTTGGCAATATAAACAGGATAGGTCATAGAGAAATTTGTTAAGAGCAAAAATGATCATTAATAGAACAGTTTTTTACCTTTTTTAAATGACTTTATTTCAAATTTTAAAACATTGAGAGCCTGATTCAGAAAGGTAACACACTTTTGAGTAAGGTTATACTTTTGAGTACGTTTACCACTTTTCGGTATTCACAAATGGCACTTTTGTAGTAACATAAACTTTTGCAGTAACTTGCACATAAGCAGTAAGTCCAGAACTACACATAGCCAATTAATATAAATAGATGTTAACAAATATATAAAAATAGTATATATTTATCATTTAATTATAAAAATATGTATTAACTTATTTAAAATTAACTAGAAACATAATGCAACAATGAAGGGAATTAATTTTAAATAGCACATGTTGCATATTTTTAAAATAAATTAAAAAATAGTTTATTTAATAACATTTATTATCACATTATTTTGTACATTCAAAATGTTGTTAAATATTTTATAATAAATGCAACTATCTTTATATATATTTTTACTATTCATTTAATTTACTTTTATGAATATTTAATTTAATTTAACATTATTTCCTATGGAGTTTAATTTTAAGTTCCTACCTCCATTATCTTCTAAGGGAGGGTATTGCAGTACCAGGGGCTGGTCATGTATAGTGCTGTACCTACTGCAAAAGTGTAAGCTATTACAAAAGTGCAAGTTACTACAAGATGGCAGTTTGTAAATACCAAAAAGTAGTAAACTTACTCAAAAGTTTAAACTTACTCAAAAGTGCAGTTTGTGTATCAGGTCATTGGTTTAAACAAACAGGGTGCAGCATTCAGTGTGTGGTGTGAAGGACCAAGCATAGCAGTTCATACGTTATATGGGCCTAGAATATCAGGACAAAATCACTAGTTTGATGATCCAAGTGCTGATTCTAGTTGTAGCATCAAATGAAGTCTGGATTGATTTTATTGTCTCGTTTTATGGACGCAAACGTGCTTTGACCGCAGGTGGAATTTTATAGAGTACTGCCCTGACAAAGTGTTAATGAAGTTGATCAAAGTTGAAGTAAAAAGTGAAGTCCTAATGGGCACTACTAACTCGAGGGCTATGGGCTAGAGACTATCCCAGCATCTGTAATTTGGTTGAACCCACTTTGGTGGGCAAGCATTCTTTGCCCAGTGTCTAGCTGGGTTACTCAGACTATGAGTATTCTTGAAATCTCGCTATGGGGGATTATGAAACCCATTCATAACAAGCATTGGCATAGCCAATAGGTCTCGCCTTTGGGACCTTATAAGTGTTTAGCCATGCAACAGTTGATGTTGTTGCACCAAGGATATTGTGCTGCATAACTAAATACTTATAAGGTCCCAAAAGCAAGACCTATTGGCTATGCCAAGCAAGTAGCAGTGAAGAATATGTGTAAGTATGTGGCATTCTTGTCTATAATATAGCACTTCATATAGCACACTAGATATTGTTGGCTTTGTGAATGGAGAGTAAGTGATATGCAAGTGTTATGTAGGCCATGGAAGCTAATGGGGCATCTGTGGTTGTCATTGATGGTTCTACTAAGCACTGCCTCCTTGAGCACGGACCAATTTAAGGGCTAGTCACTGAGTTCTTGTAACCATTCACTCCACTGCCTCTCAGAAATACCGGACATGCCAGAAAAGCTAGAGTTTTAGATTGCTGGTATGCATTTACTTCTTTTAATTCGAGTGTCTTCATATTTCTATTTCCTGCAGCGTGCATGCTGCCCTGGGCGCCTGTATTGGGCGATGGCTAATTTTTGGGCACACGTGGTTGTAGTTTTCTGGCATATATCAGTCCTCCTTGAGAGCAGAGTGTATTTTTTGAACTTGTATTTTTTCTTACACTTGAATGTTCTGTATATTTCCATGTGGTCTGAAAATCGTGCCCCTTTAAGTTGGTTTCGATGAGTGTTAGAACGCCAGCCAGGTTCTTTATTGGCACGACATGTGACAAAGGGAATTAGATGAGGCAAATTATACTGTTAATGGGGGGTGAGGGGGGGGTTTGAGTCCGGAGCAGTTTTGCAGACGGGACCGACGCCAGGGAAGCGTAAGGCAGTGCAAGTGGGAGGGACAGCGGAACAAGGACAGTGAATGCGCGTTTGTCCTGCTGCACTGGCCATGCGAGCGGCTTGAAAGCTCTAGTTGTGACGGTTCCAGAGAAGATATTCTGCCTTCAAAGGAGTGGATGTGATGGGCGAGAATGCCCGTGACAGCTGCAGACTCCCGTGGCGCAGTGTCATTCCCATTGCAACGGGACACTTTGAAGGTTGAAAGTGCTGCTTTTAAATCAACATGGGAGGTCCTGGATTTTGAGGGGTGAGGGGGGCGAGGGGGAGACTCACAAGAGACATTCAGAAATCGAATCGTCCTATGTAGATTGGATTGGCCTAATGTACTTTTTCTTTGCATCTGTGTTAACTGGTTCCAGCAGTCCCTACTTAGAGTAGCGGGTGTATGATACAAACAAGCAGGCTTGTGGTTAAAAGGCATGCATCTGATCGTGGCAAAACATTAACTGTGCCAGGGGGTGAATGCTGTCACTGTAGTTCCCAAAAACCCAGTAAAAATCATCAAATCAAAGATCTGCCCTTAATGCCTATTTTAAAGAAAACTTATTTTACCTACACAGATGGCACCTCTGACGACAAGCAGTGGCAGTAGGTTTGTTTAATATGGTAACAGAGGCAGCATTAGACCAAGACCTACGGGAGGCTTCCAGCAAGAGTGGACAGAGCTCGTTGTGCAGTGCAAGGACTTGAGAGTGGTGCGTGCGTGTGTGCGTGCGCGCGCAGTCTGCTCTTTTTCGAAGCACATACTCGTGCTTGTGGCTCGCCCCTGCGCGCTCCAGCAAGGTGTATGCCGCAACAAGCACGAGTATGTGCTTCGAAAAAGAGCTGAACAACGGCTAAAGGTCTCCTATGCAGCGCATGCGCGCTGCATAGGCGAGACCTAAAAACGGGTGCAGAAACAAACCAAGCAATTATAGATTGATTTTTCTACTGGATGCTATAGAAAAACATATGCACAAATAGTATTAAAGCACTTACACAGCTGATCTCAAGAGAGGAAGATTCTATCACAAGACCAGAGCCTCGTTTACGACTAAAATTATTTACAGTAAAAATCTAGCAGCAGAGAAAGTAAACAGCGTACATAACATGGATGAAACAAAACAGCATAATATAAACAATTTGACATCAGCCCTCTAGTATGCCAATGACCTCACTACAGGGTCACCAGGCAGAAGCTAATCCATTGTATAACCATCTCAGCCGAGCAGAAAATAACCCTCTTCTTTGCTGCTCTACCAGAGATAAGTATATGCTGGTCTTTTTTTTTATCTTAAATGTGGTAAAATGTACAGGCATTATGACATATGAATTACTTTATTTATTGTACATTTCGGAGTTTCCCCTTTGTTCTTTACCGGGATTTGGTCACTTCACAGCGCTGTCTCACAATTAGCCGCAAGTGATACTTTGTAGCGCTGGTCGTGCCAGAAAGTGCCACACTTCATTTCCTTGAGCAAACAATCATCTCCTTCCATCGCCAACTGAAAAAGAAACATTGTTTACTTTGACTTTTCCTGAAAGATGAACTTTGTTTCCATTGACGTCGCTTCAGGCTGGGTATTTCTTTAAGAGAGACTAATGCTCTCTTATCCCTTAGCCATTGGCCTATCATTTTTCGACATTTATAATTTGATGTGTAGCATTTTCTCCTCATTCCCTAATTATTTAAAAACACAAAAGCATTTTGTATACTAATATTTTTTATAATTAACTTGAATTTTGACTGCTCATCATTTTTCCCATTTATTCAGAGAGCAAGCCTTACGAGGCATGCTATGGAGGGTACAGAGAAAAGTGGCCTTAAAAGTCTATTAATAAACCCCAATTGAGTTCAGAGCTCCATTCCTCTGTGAGAGACGGTAGCCGGGAAAGCCACACTGGACAAGACAGTCAGTAAGGGGCAGGTAGCTGTGAGAGAGGTTATTCCATCGGCAGTCACTGCATCTATGCAGTCAATAAAGGAGGCTATCAGTCATTCGGTTGTGGCTTCCTTTAATAAGTTGATAGATCATCTTCTTCCCTGTACTATATAAAAACCTCATACCTCTCTGGATTGCAGTTCCAATCTTTTAATTTTAAACATACTGCCACAAGAAAACAAAGTGCTGAGATGTCTTAAGCACAAATAAAGTCTCTGTCCTTTTGTCATCCTGGAAACCAGGAGACTCATGATATTCCCTTAAAAAGTCCAGGACAGTTACTTTTGTAGGAGATCCTTTCCTTAGACACAAAGCAGATAAAAATGCCTTGCAACTTGGGCCGCCTGACACTGAGTAGGCTACAGGTTATCAAGGAGACACTGATGATGATGATCAAGGGGATCCCCAAGTGCTTCAAGACACCCCAAACACTAATGCTTCCTCTAGTGTGGTCCTCCTAGATGTGAAGGACGTGGCAATTCTAGGGCCACGCGGGTTATCTCCATAACCCCTGCTATGCCTTCCCAAGTGAAGAGTCAGTCAGACAGTAGAGAATACAAACCAGCTTTATTAGTACATCTCTGCAGAGAGAGCCCCAGTCAGACCTGCACTCAAGATGGACGCTGAGGGGGACTGATTCCCCAACAGGTTACAGTAAGTAAAAAGGACTTCCCAGCCATCTCTAACCACGCCCACCATGGAAAGTTACTGGCCTGGGCTGAACATGAACAATGGAGCACAGAGAGATGAGCTAACACATGCCAGATGGGAACATGTTATCAAAGATACAAGGACACGGTGCTGGGTTTCAGCATCTCTTAACGTGGGAGCAGAATGAAGTGTGCACAATGGAATGTGCCTCCTTAGCAAGTCAGGCTTTTATACTGCAGACATAAATTAGTAGGCCGCAAACACAAGAATAAGTGCATACTAGTTAGTCACATTATGCTAACTTATGCAAACATAACTAATATGACTAGGGGAAAGGATTTTCAAATCCCTCAGACCCTCCTTTTAGCAGATTGTGGCTAACATAAGCGAAGCCTTTATTACTATCCGGTAGGGTCTTTACCATTCTAGAGGAAAGGAAGGAAATGCATGGTCACTCAAATCGCAAAGGAAAACGAGATAGCATCAGGCATATAATCATCTGGATGTAAGGCACCCTCCTTTTCAACTGGCCTAGGCATATGCTCTTGGGGTACCATTGTTCTTCAACAGTGTCATAGTCAGAATACATTAAAATACACCAATGTTCATAATCATGGGGCAGGAAAACTATAAAAGACATATTGACCTAAGAGAGATGTACATCAGCGCTCAACAATCCTTCTGTCTCCTTCTGAAACATAACATCTTCACTTGTACCGTATGTATGTCCTTTCCTGAGCAGTTAATGTACTTATGCAGTAAATGCAGCAAGCTGGGGATAAGAGTCTATTTGTCGCACCACATATTATAACTAAGGATGAGCACAATTCATAGATGAGGCATCAAATACACTTGAATACAAAACTAACTTATCATACTAACTATCAGGGAATGTCTCAGCCTAATACTCACATTCTTTGTAGGACAAGAATGACTAAATGCATTATTGAGAGCTGGAGAGGCTAGATCAAAGGTACACTAGTCTGAGCAACTATATTATCATAGTGTGTCCTTCGATGCTCTCCTATGTGGGGGCCAAAGTAATAAACATAATCGCAAAAGCACCCGGTACTGTAGGAACTTAGGGATGCACAGAACACTCCTCATGAAGGGAGTAGGATGTTCCTAATACCTGTACTGGCGCAATAACAACTAGGGATGCAACTGATATGTCTACGTACCAACTTTGCTCTGAACAGGAAGATGCAAAAATACAATCAAAAAAACCTCATTGTCAGGGGAAAGATAACATTATCTTAATAGGCCTGCCGGTATTCTTCTATAGTACCAATGATATGGGTAACCAGGAGGACCAAACGGGGCCTTGGGAATTAGGGCGAGGAGCCGCAAAGGGCTGCTCCTCCTCAGGAATGGGGCAACCAAAGGGGTACATTGCTATAAAGTACTTGGAGAATGGAAGCCGCTGTACAACCAGCCAGAGGGGAGTCTTCTCCCTGTGTCCGTCTGAGCCTCACAGGCAGGCTCCTATCGTTCATCAAATATTCACTTCTCCTGCAGTGGAGCTGCACAACTTTCAACTCAGGAAAACAATTGCGGCCCATGCTAAGGAAAAATGTCTTTCTTTCAGGATAGGGAAATCACCCTCCAGGGCAAATACCCTCAACGATCCTGTCCAGTGTCTCAGGCAGTGCACCAGTATTCGTCACTCTAATCTAACAGGCACCAGAGGCACAGCACCTGTACCCTGAACTCAAGTCCTTCTCTAGCTCCTGTATTGCCCTGCTGGCGCACTGTCCTTTCGTCGGGGCCCCAGATTGTACCTATCACGCCCGAGCACCTCCTGATCAGCAAACAGAGGTGCGGGCTCACTTTCAGTTGGGGACCGGGACTCAGGGGCTTGATGCTCAGAGCTCAGTGCATCCGAGGCAACCCTTGTTTCAGGGGGGGTCACCTCTAACACAGCCTCTTCACCTTCTTTGTCGGTCTGTGCCCCTCTCAACCAGGCGTCAGAAAAGGAAACAAAGCAAGGAATCTGCTCTCCTTCCTGGTCCACGATCCCGTCTTTCACTCATGAATTGTATGGCAGTGGCAGGGATACACACTTCTTCCCTTCACCTCGACTCCAAGCTAGACTTGCTCTGAGTCCCCAGGCTGGATCTGATGTCCGGGCCCCTCTGGCAATGGTTGTAGGGCAGCAGATGTCTATTGGTGAACAGAACGGAGATCTTTAGACAAGGCATACAAATAATCAATCAACAGAAAACTTCTTTAGTCTCGGGACGCCCCATACATTAGCAGGACGCCCAAGAACCACTTCATCTATCTTCAATCTTGAAAGTAAAAACACCCTGGACCTATTAGCGAGTATAAATTGAACTTTTAGTGAACTGGCAAGGGTAAGCTGACTCCTCTCCCAATCCCAAGCAGCCAGGGAAGTCTGTATTCATTTACTAAATTCTGAGGGAACAAAGAAAAACAATACGGACATACTCTGAATCCTTACATTTGTGTATTCGTATATTATTCATCTGAAGAACCTCAAAGGGGAATTTCAAAATAACTATTCTTTTGTGTTTCTTGTCTTAGCAAGCTTGTGTTCCATAAGTCATATAGTTCACAACACTTCTTCTACTTGTGAACCTTTCGCTACTGTACAGGACTGCGGACACTTCTAGAATTATTTTTCTTACGTAAGAGCAACTATATTTTCGCTTATGACCATGAACTTATGTTATAGGTGTAGCAGGAAACCCTAAAACTGTGAATGTAACAGAGCTCTGTATTGCATGAATAACTGACAAAATTAACCCTAACATAGTAGGTTCATGAGTCTCTCCAGCAGAACTTGTTGTGTCAAACAAACTCCTATAGAGCTATATTTTTCTTCAAAATGTTTGCTTAGGATCACACGGGCATCTTTCCTAGCATTGTGAACCATGTGCATCCTACCTTTCACGATCTGGGCTATGTAACATCATATTCAGGGGAAAAACCTATTCACCAGCTCTAATAAGGACTGTCAGCTCAATTACACAGACTAACTGATAAGGGGCTCATGATGCCTCTGCGACTTTGTGTAGTGCTGAAATAACATAAACAACAATGGTGTTGCCACCTGGGAATTTTTTAAACAAAAACCACCGACATATAGTTCCCCTTAAGGGTCAGATAAGGGAACATCAGTCTAGTCTACCCATCCTTTCATCCTCATCCAATTCCAATTTCATCAGTTTACAGAGAGGAGTGGCAGTAACATGGCGCATTTATTTATTCATTTCATTAATCCTGACAATTTGCTCAAACCGTATGATGTAATAGCCAATTCAGACATGCACTGGTGAGGTGCTGTGTATCTATTTATTCAAGACTAAAGCGAGCCAAACCGATTGTCTCATGGCCGGTCCTAGACAGCTCAGGCAGGCTCAAAAGAGAGAGCAAAAGAGAAAGCACACAATAACAAGCTGCCCTGCATACTTACCACGCAGAATAGCACACAATAATACACATAATAAGCACATAAACCAAGGAAAAAGGACACAGCAATACATATACCAAGCACAGAAACCAAAGAAAAACGCAGTGTGTTACTTTCATGCACCCCATGCGCCCGCCTCATACATTGTTAATTTGCTTACCCTTAATTTGCCCAGGAGCTAGTCTCCTTTCCCCCTTTCAACATTAGGTGACCTAGGCAGGTGACCTCCTGTCGACAATACTTACTCTCTTTGCAGCTGGGCACAAGCAGACTTGTACCAATACTCACAATAATACAATGAAGACACCACCAAAGGACACTATACCAAATGGACATCCTCTTCTTCGTGCACACTGAAACAAAACTATTCAAACCACAAAAAGAACAAAAACGCACAAAAACGTTGGACAAAAGGGCAGCCACTTACCAAAAGTGCCTTTTTCAAATACATGCTTTAAAACCTATCCTTAATAAAAGATTTAGTAGCAAATTTGAGCTCATTCGTATTTTCTATCTCATCCCTATAAATTATATACTTACCCCATGTAAAAAGGAAAAATAACACCTTTTCACCACCAGGACACGCTAAACACACCAACACACACCAGCACACATCAGCACACATCAGCACACATCAGCTCAGAACACACACACATCGCACCCCACCCAGCGGGTAGGCCCTGGGCCCACCACAGGGGTGTCTTATGAACAAACTGCGCGCAGGCACTGTGGTGGCAAGCCTATTATATATATATATATAAAACCAAGGTTTTGCCTCTCGGCAAAATGATAGAAATGCACTCACTCGTGTGCAGGAATAAGGGCGGTTTAATTTTAGACAATTGCCATGCCCAACGCGTTTCGCCTTAACACAAGGCTTGTTCACGGGATGGTGTAACATAGAAAAAGGGCATCTTTTATTTCTATTTGCACACAGTTACTTCCTGTTTTCTTCTAAGTGCATTGTGGTTAGTGTAGTTTAACATTTATAAAAACTTGTGAGAAGTCAATTTTAAAGGTGATGTGAATGTGCTCATTTTACTATGTGATGTTTTTTTAAAAAAACAATTCATTTTAGTCCATTTACGGCCAACTTTGCTTAGTGTCCATTAATGTGCCTTCATTCTCAGTTATTGCTCTCCAGTGAGCTTTTTTAGAATGGCAACAATTTTAACCCATTCTTGGCAATAATTTGTTTTCTGCAGCTTGCTCGTTCTTTTCTTTCCTTCGTTTCTTTTACTTAATTAGATCTTTTCTTCTTTTCAATTCTCTGGTGAGTTCTTTTCTTTATTGTTCCTTATGCCTTTCATTTTCTTTGAATGGTTTATTAGAGGTGTACATAAAGTTCTTCATTTTGGTTGAGACCTCTCGGATCCAAAGTTCTGAATGCCACTATGTGTCTTGATTCTTTTGTCGCAGAATCTTTTGCGATCGCCACCTCTCTCCGATTGTGGGATTTGTTCTAGGGCCCAATATTTTAAGGATTCCCATTTTCCTTCATGATTTGATTCCATATGCTTTGCAATGGCATTTGTTTGGTCCTTGTGTTTCGTGGCTCGGACATGTTCAAGAATTCTCTTCTTTACTTCGAAGATTGTGCTTCCGATGTATCGCAACTTGCATGGGCATTCTACCATGTAGATTACATAATTACTTTTACAGGTGAGATGTTGCTTTATTTTCCATTTGGTGCCCTTTTTGATGTCAATTTCTCGTTTATGAGTTGCAATCTTACACACCTTGCAATGTTTGCATGGCCAGAAACCTTCTCTTTGGAGCCACGTTGTTATTGGTGCTTCCTGGAAATGGCTATGTATGATTTTATCTCCAATATTTTTAGCCCTACGATATGTCACATTAGGGTGGTCACCAATAATTTTTGTTAAAGTTGGATCCAACTGTAAAATTCCCCAGTGCTTTTTAATAATTTTCATCAGACTCTTATTTTCTGCACTGAATGTTGTTATCAGTCTTATTGGCGAAGATTTAGTTGAATCATTTTCTTCTTCTTTGATGTTTTATTGAGTATATCCCCTCGTTGTTGGTTTGATACTCTTTGTAGACTTTTTTCAATTACTTTTCTGGGGTATTTACGTTTCTGAAATCTATTGCTTGTTTGTTCACTGTGTTTGGTAAATTCTGTATCAGCTGAGCAGTTCCTCCTTAGTCTTAGGAATTCCCCATATGGGATGCTCCATTTCAATGATTCATTATGGAAGCTTTCACCATGTAATATCGCATTAGAAGCTGTTTTCTTGCGATGTAACGTTGTATGAAGGGAATTATTTTCCACATAGATGTCTGTGTCCAGGAAGGTTACTTTTTTTGCACTGATTTCAAAAGTAAATTTTAGTTTTAACTCATTATTGTTTAGTTTGTCGAAATAACTTTTGAATTCCAATTCAGTGCCATCCCAAATGATCAGGAGGTCGTCTATGAAGCGTAGCCATATTATGGTTTTTTCCATAAAATCATCATTTTCTGAGGTACATGCCAGTTTTTGTTCGAACCATCCCATTGTTAAATTGGCATAATTGGGCGAAAAGGAAAAACCCATGGCACAACCTTTTATTTGTTTGTAGATTCGTTTGTTGAATAAAAAGATGTTATTGTCCAGGCATAAAGAAATCATCTCACTTAACATGATGTTATGTTGTTGTTAAGGTATTATTTTTTCATCATGTTCTGAAAGAAACCAAACAATTTCAAGCGCTTTTTCCAAAAGCGGTCCACAGACCGTGTCAGACAAAGAAACACCCCACACAATACAATTCACTTGAGGCAAAACAACTTGACCTCCAGACAACACAACTTCACTGCTTATTCAAACAAGCATTTCACAACACCACTACTGACGTCAGTTCTCAAACCTCTTAACACTCAGACACACAATCAAACCACAAATCAACACCATAACAAAGACAAAAGGCAGCCCACAGGCTGAACTCAAACCACACCCTCTCAACTACAATCACACAACTCAGCAACCCAAATATCACACCATACTCAAGAAAACAATTCCTACAAGACCAGGATCAGTTTTTTTTCAACACCATCACAGGTGTCAGGCACAGCCCATCGGCTAGTGTCTATACAAAACAGAACACGTGTTTTCACCATATACCAGACATAGCCCGTCGACTCATGTCTATACCAGAGGACTGGCCTCAGCCCCAGACCAATACAAAACCAAAATGAGCCAGTCTGTAGACTGGTCCAGAGTCCAAAAGACAGGCTTTCGCCACAGACCATCTTCAGACCATTCCGACACCCTCACCGGACCTCATCTGGGACCCTTCTGGCTAGCGTTGCTCCAGACCTTTCCCAGAGCTTTCCGGAGCATGTCGCGGACCTTTCAGAAGACTGTCTGGCAGTTTGCTCACACCTCACTGTGAACACTGTGCGTCTTTTACCAAAAGTCTCAAATAAACTCACCAAAGATCTGTAAGATTACTTGTGAGCATTCCCGGACCCTTTTACAAAAATACCCAATTTCCAGTTGGCCCGGTGAACTGCTCACAAACACTCTGGGGCCGATTCCGATTCAGGCCGGAAATCACTCCGACCGAGCCGGACCCGGAGAGATTTCCGACCTAATCGGACTCTAGCAGCCCGACCGAACGAGTACGATGCGTATGCATGCAATCGGACTCGATTCTGTCGGACTCCCATTGAAGTCAATGGGAGCCGGTCGTACAACGCGTACGCGGGCTCCCATTGACTCAATGGGTGCGAGGCGAACAAGGGCGCCCCCTACAGCGGGTACGCGTCGAGGCGAATCGCACCGTACATGCACAGGTAGGGGGGACCCATGGGTCCCCCCTGTGTGTGACTCGCGCGGCTACGCATACAGGGGGGTCCGACACGGACCCCCAAAGTCCGACTGCCCTTTGGAGCCGGATGGCGCGAGTCGGTCAGACTGCTCGAGGCGCACATCGTACTTGCCCAGCCAGGGAACGTCTCCATTGCGCGGTGCGAGTCGTGTCCGTGCGAGTCGGTCGGAGCGGTTCGGACCGCGCACGAGTCGGTCGGCGATTTCGCGTGCGCTCGCATCGTACTCGCTCGCCCGGACGCACATACGAATCGGTCGGGAAAGAGGGCTCCGAATCGGATCCGGTTAAGCCGAATCCGATTCGGTGCCCTACCGGCCGAGATCGGAATCGGCCCCTCTGTGTTCCTCAAGGGTCCACCGACCCACCATACAATGGCGCCATTCTTCCACAAATCAAATCACTCACCTGGTGCGCTCAGGTCACAGGTTATTCTCCACTGCCGACTCTCTGGACCAAACGGTCAGCTCCAAGGATTCGCCTTGAGGACTCCGGCTAAGGGCCACTAGCCGGGGATCCGCCCGATCGGGGAGGCGGAGCAGCTGCAAGAACCAAACTCGGTCTTGTACATGGGGGCCCCCGGTCCGCCTGTCCGACCAAGTACCACCCCGGCCCCAAAGATCTGATTACAGATAAGGGGGCCCTAAAAAGTGGAGTCCCTGTTCGGGCGCCATCTGAAGGACGTGGCAATTCTAGGGCCACGCGGGTTATCTCCATAACCCCTGCTATGCCTTCCCAAGTGAAGAGTCAGTCAGACAGTAGAGAATACAAACCAGCTTTATTAGTAAATCTCTGCAGAGAGAGCCCCAGTCAGACCTGCACTCAAGATGGACGCTGAGGGGGACTGATTCCCCAACAGGTTACAGTAAGTAAAAAGGACTTCCCAGCCATCTCTAACCACGCCCACCATGGAAAGTTACCGACCTGGGCTGAACATGAACAATGGAGCACAGAGAGATGAGCTAACACATGCCAGATGGGAACATGTTATCAAAGATACAAGGACACGGTGCTGGGTTTCAGCATCTCTTAACGTGGGAGCAGAATGAAGTGTGCACAATGGAATGTGCCTCCTTAGCAAGTCAGGCTTTCATACTGCAGACATAAATTAGTAGGCCGCAAACACAAGAATAAGTGCATACTAGTTAGTCACATTATGCTAACTTATGCAAACATAACTAATATGACTAGGGGAAAGGATTTTCAAATCCCTCAGATGCTTTAGGTATCCCTAATTTCGATCATGAAGTTAACAATCATCCAAGGTCAGGTGAATGGGCCCACCTTGCTCAATACCAGACTTAGTAGCCCCCTGGACAAGAAAGTCAATGGAAAGGGAAAATAGAATAAAATTCTGGGCAGAGTGCCCCAGACATTCATTCCCACTAAAATTGTCCTCTAGTTTAGATATGGGCCCAACAATGGTGGCTTTTCTATCCAAAAAAAGGTAAATACTTTAAGAAGAGTGAAGACAAAGCTATTTGTCTTTGTCAAGACAAGCTTTTGGATATTGTTGGGCCATTAACTCAGATAATGGAAATTACAGAAGGCACAGTACTCACAGTTGTTTCAGTTAATCTGCCTGTTCTCAGAGGATGGAGTCGTGGAGCTATTTGCCTCTTGAGCAATGCCAATCCAGCTATTCCGGAAAAAATGACCAAAGACTCTCCTCAAAAGAATTCAACCTAAGTAGGCAGAAATGGCTGAAGATCCTGAACCAGAAGGTCATCTGTTTGGTGATCACTTTATCAAAGACATTTCTTCCTATGTACAGACTTTTACATCATTGGATAAGGCACAGTAAAGTCTAAGAAAAGTGGTTTTGTCACTTGCTGTTGCAATATCAGTCAAGGAATGGCTAGCTCTCCTGGCATCCTTCCCAAGAGTTCTTTCAAACAATCCATTTATGCCCCAGGAATTGGCCATTCCGCTGGTTTCAGAGCGGGGTACACACTTTTTATCCCCTCAAATAAGAGGTCACTTCTGAAGAAAGATTTCAGCGTGGCAAAGGACCACTGTGTGCCAATAAAGCTAATTCAGATCAATTTAAACCTTTCTTCCTGAGAAGGTTGGGTAGCAGACTCACCATCTTTCTCCACAACTGGACGCTAATTGTGTCATACCTATGCGTTTTGCAAACAATTCAAGGGTACCAGGTAGAATTTTATTGCCACCCATTTCAATTAATGGCTCCCCCATCCAATGGTTTTCAATGTTTCAATAGATTTGATAAAACTGGATGTTCAAGGTTGCTTTGCAAGATGCAGTTCAGAAAGTTCTGCTTCATTCCTAAAGTTTTTTCAGCACCCTCTTTTTAGTTCGGAAAAATGAATGAGGGTTATCATCCAATCATAATCCTAGAACTATTGAACAATTCTGTACCCTACAGAAATAAAAAATCGAAGGGATTCATTGTTTGAGGTATTCCTTACAGACTGGTGATTGGTTGGTAGAGATAGATATAAAGGATACTTATCTAACTGTTCCCATTCATCAATGTAACAGACACTTCCCACCAGGGGCTGGACTGGTAACCCAAAGCAGCTCTGGCAATTTTGTCAGACCAGCCCCCGCAGAGTGCATAGTGAGCGAGCCTGACCATTACAAGGGGACTTTGGAGCTTCTCTTCAGAGAAAATTTGGGAAAAAATGGTGCATTCCACAACACGCTAATTAATATTATATTAAATATCCAATTGTATCAGCTTTTAAAGCCGAGTAAATGATGACCTTACAGAGCACAAGGGCACCCATCATACCTAGACATTCTTACAGAGAACACAAAAAATAAAACTCAATGGGCACCTTATGAAGAGACTTTAGGTACATTCGTTTCTAGGGGCACTGAGTGAAAAAGCCTTCACACACCGGCACATTCCTGAGGTTATGGACTGCAAAATGAGCTGTATGTTGAAAACTGGGAGTACATCGGTCAATCTATAAAGTAAACAGTGAATACACTGGGACCACATAAAGGAAACTGAAAAGAGTGTGCAAAACAGGCATTGAATAAGTAGGCTGTATGAATTGGGCATTGAACAGAGGAGCATGTGGCACACTGATATGAAGGGCAGAATATGCAGTTTCATTTAGTTAGTGCTCTGTGGTCCTTCTTACCCAGTGTTTCCATTCACAGTGTGTAACAGGGTTTATTAGGGCTGTGTGCATTTTGCACTTTTTAATCCCGTTTTGCCTCCCCAAGGATGTGGTGCGGGTGACATTTGCACTTTGAGAAAAGAGACTGAGTGCCTCGTCCTCAATGGACCATGCACACCCTAACAGTGCAGTGGATGTTTCACACCTAAAGATCTCGCAATGTCATGTCCTTTAGGTTAGTCCCATCATGTACATACCAATTACATAAATTTTGTCCCATCCACATGACATAACGGTCTTACACAGGTGACCTTTTACTTAGTAGCTTACTTCTGCCTCTCCGACATCAGGCTCTTGGTACCATATCTTAATCCCGGTACCTGACGTACATAAACATGTCCCCAGGCACAGTAGATTTATTCTGTATAAGGATCACCACTTTTTTTCATCCATGGCCAACAGCCAGCTGTGCATGATCATGTTTGTTTTGAAAAGGATTAGCAGGGGATTAGCGAATGTTTTCAAAACATATTGATTCTAGAAAAAACCCCGGAGTGACCACTTTAGTATAAAAGACCCTCACTCCCCCTTACAAGACAGAGGAGAATTCCTTGCAGGCTGGACCGAGACTCTGCAGGCTGATCCTTTGACAGGCAGAAACCTGACAAAACTTGCAGGGTGCCATCCTCCACGCAGAGACGGGGTCCTTCATTCAGAACCATCAGGTGAGGGGTTAGCACTTCCCCGGGGGTTTCTTGGCTCCCTTAGGCCCCATTAGGACATATCCTAATATTTACATACACAGGCTTCACCCACATACCTAGGCTAGGTACATTTAGGTAGGCTACGCATCGTAGGAGTACGCCAATGCTATTGTTTTATATAATCTGCTTTTAATCATCTTATTAGCTCTATGGTAGAAATGTATCTGCTATTTACGATATTGGTAATAGCAATCACATTTGTCTGCTCCTGTCTTTTGAGTGTTGCAGCTAATATGTTTCACACTAGACTGATGCTTGACCAATAAATAATTATTGAAACCTTTTCAATTGTCATTCCATGTGTATTCTGAGAAAAGCAAAGCACGAGTGACTGAGCGAAAGATACCGTATTGTTTCCCACGATACCTGAGGAATCAGGGTTGTCATGTTCAGTGTTTGCTAGAAACTACCTACACCACTGTAGAGCACAGAGGGTTGGTAGTGGCACCGTATAGCTAGCTGGTCTAACGGCTGACTCATCCTGTGGGGGTGTCCAGAGTCTGTCTGCACACCAAGCCATCAGTTTAGGTCATCCAAAATGCACAGGTCCTGGGGGGTCCTAGGAACAACACGACGTGGCGCCGCCAACGTTGGTTTCATTCCTATATTAACAGTAAAATCTGAGTAGTTCAGTCGTCCTTTCGTCTAAAGTGGGAAGGATAATCCGCCTCAGCTGAGCAGGTACACCCTGTGTATTGGCTGAAGGTTTAGACAAGCTTGTAAGGATTAAAAGTTCCCTACATCATGCAAACCCCGGTCACTTAAAACCTTTTTCTATTCTCTTCTACTCTCCTCCTTTAAAAATGACTGAGCCTTCAAATAGTTCAGGGGAGGAGGAGTTAGCTAACGCTCTTAACATTACAGAAAACTGCAGACAGGCAGTAACTCTGAACATGGATTACCTGCAACAGGTGGCCATGTCACCTTCGTGATTGAGGCACATGAGGTGTTCGTATCAGAGGTATTCTATTCCTGGATGAAATTCCCACCTGCAGATCCACAGACACTATTATTCCACGAATACATGGAAGTGGATCCACTGGAAGAATACATCCCATACGAGGACATTGAAGTCCCGTAAACTTACCAGCAACATAAAAACTGGTTTAAACTGGTTTAAAGGCGCCCTCAAACACACAACCTCAGTCGTAAGACTTGGTCCTCACAGCATAGGAGGAGCGACATGGCCGGTCTTAGTGACTTACACTTCACATCCTGAGATAGACACGCTCCCAGTAGGGGAATTGCGTACACTATACAAAGAAATAGTCAGGCTATACAGACACATTGTCCAGTTCGTCATGCGAACACTCACATTACAACCGGCAAGAGCTGCTACACCTGGTACAGTCCAGTCCCAACACACACCAAAAATTAGTCCACAGACACTAAAAGCAATAATGGGTGCGTGCCCGTCAAAAAGGGATCAAGTACCATTCTTGATTGCTCAAAAAATAGCACAATTAGAAGCAGTATTTCCCCTTGTGGGTCCACAGGAGAAACACAGAATGTTAACAATTTACTTGCCAATGTGAATGGTTCCCTCACTGGAGGATTGTACCACATGGGGAACAATCTTTGCTGTAGTCTACTTTAGAATACACAGTACCCCAACCATATCAGTTATTCCTGAAGTATTAAAACAGATACAGAGTGAGTACAGGGCAGGACCTGCCCTGGACTTGGGGATGAAACTGATGGGTAATTTTGACCAAGTCTTGGCGATTATGCTGAGCAACATCAAGGGGGAAGCAGCAGCGGTGGCTATACGCCAATGCCTAAGGGAAACAGCTCCTGCTAATCAGGAGCGGGCCTTACCAAAAATTACCGAAGAAACCTATGCTTCACTAGGGAGAGATAGTTTGGGAGCCAAACCAGGGAAACCACAAGTGATGAGTAATTCTGACAAGGATAACTCAAAGCAAGCACCCACTTCTTCTAAAAAGAAATGGGATAATAAAAATCAATCAAAAAATAATAACAACAGAAACACTTCACGATCAAGTGGTGGGTCTCCCCAACAGGAGTCCTCTGAAAAGAGGTAGAACCTTAGGAATCGTGATAACATTAGGAAACCTGACAGGTATCAGGATACTGATACATGTTCCTTTGATTCCTTTCAGGGTTCATCAAAAAGCTCGGAGAGGCAAGGACGGTCAGAACAAAAAATTGAAGATCGACCACAGAGAAAAAGGGAAACACATTGCACTTCCGATTTCATTATCAAACAGGAAGAGCAACCTAAAGCTAAGACTCAATTCAAAAAGAAGAAAGTAGCTGGCTTAAAAAATAAAAATGCCCAGGTTACTGAGGACTCAGCTTGTGAACGGGGAATGGGCTCTGACGATGCTAAACAGTGAGGCAGAAGTAACAATAGCTCACCAGAACCTGAAGGAATTTCTGGTGACAGCAGTATTGAATAAATATATCACGGTGGAAACACCCGATACAAGAGTGAGTGTCTGACACCGTCTACACGAAATTAATCTCCAAATAGAGGGGGACATCTCAAGAAAAATTAAAGGTCTCTTTTGGGAAAATTTGACATTTTGATACGACGTCCTTTTAGCAGAAAAAGATTGGCCACCTGAATTTATAATGGATTGCCCAAAAAGTGAAAGCGTCATTTTGCCTGCTTTTTCCGACCTCGTTCCTGTTTCCTTAATACACTCATACGCACGGGAGTGGGCGCAAGCGCTAGTTCCGGCATTATACCGCAACCATTTAGGGTGGGACATGGAGTTCAAACACCACGAAATCCCATTAAAAACTACTCCAACGCCACAGAGACAGTACCCTATGAAAAATGAAGCAAAGAAACAGTTCAAAGAAATCTTAGACCAACTAGAATACCAAGGTGTGATCGAAACTTGCACCTCACCAATGAACAACTCTTTGTTTCCCGTAATGAAACCTGACAACACATATCGTTTGGTTTTAGAATATAGGCATTTGAACACATGCACAAAAGCATTTGCAGTTCAGAACGCACATAGTGCTGCATTAATGAATAACATTGTGCGGAAGAAATATAAAACAACACTAGATATCTCGAATGGATTCTTCTGCCAAAATATAGCTCCTGAAAGCAGATATTTGACAGGATTTTCTGCCCTCGGCACTCAGAGTCAGTTTTGTTATGGGAACAAGTGGCAAAGCTGAAAGCATGCCTGCCACGGGCTCAAGTTATTCACACTTTGAGTCATCAGCGTGTTGGCATACACATTGAAGGGAATTCACTGGTTGATGAAGCTGCCAAGGCGACAGTGTGAACTGCTGCCGTTGCCACATTCACTCGTTCACACACGAGAATAGACAGAGATATACTAGTAGCTATCAATGCCACAAAAAACAGCTCTGCCGTCCTGCCAAAAGGCTTTCCACTCAAGTACTCCTGCAAGTTAGATGTGCTTAACACATCGTATGCTCAAATCCCAGGAGTGGGGGATAGAGTAATACCAAACAAAGATCGCAGATTAGGTTTAATAGTAGCTGCACACAAGGGTCCGGGCTCAGCACACGCAGGAGTCACTGCAACAATTTCATTATTAAAGCAGCATTACTGGTGGTCGGGGCTGGCAAAACAATGAAAGGACAATGTCCTGACGTGCGATATTTGCCAGCAGACGAAGGGTACCACCATTCACAGGCCACCACAAACACCATTACTGATTTCAGACAGACCTCTCGCATGTGTCTATTTGGACCACTGTGGCCCCTTAAATTCTGACAGGGCTAACAAGTACATCTTGGTGGCAGTGGATGAATGCTCTAGATTCCTATGAGTTTGGCCCCAGCGCTCGGCTGATGCTCGAACTGTTATAAAGGATTTGCAAGTCTTCATCGGGACATACGCAATTGACATTTTACATTCCGACCGTGGCCCTACGTTTAGCTCTAGGGCTTACAAGGAAGCCATGGAAAGTATGGGCGTGGTCTTGCGGTATCCTCCCCCTACCATCCCAAGGGAAATTCGGTAGTGGAGAGGAAAAACTGGGACCTAAAGCAATCCTTAACAGCTAGGGTGTTAGGTGCGGGTGGTAGTTGGGTCAATCCCCTATATGGGGTCCAGAGGGCACTAAATAATATGCCAAGAAAATCCTTGGGAGGCCGTACCCCTTCTGAAATCCTGTTTGGGACAAGAATGTGGGTACCTGATCTCGATTGTGCCAGCACAGTGGCAGATGCAAAACCATTTATACTGAATGACCGTTTGGCTGTCTCACAGGAACTCAATGAATTCAGAGCATTACAAAGCAACGTGCAAGTCAAACGCACCACCACTGGGGAAGTGAAACCAGTTCCGGCAAGAGCTGCCTAGGTCCCGAAGATTGGGGACCTGGTCAGAGAAAAAATCGTGGACAGAAGAGAGTTTGGGCCATCTTATAGAACAGCTGTACCTGTCCTAGCGGTAGTGAAAACAAGAACAGTACTACTTCCACCTCTTGCCGGCAAAAAAGAAAAAAGATTTGTCTCCATTGATCTGATCAAACCGCATCTTGTGGCCGATTCTCAACAGTAGGCCGCGTGGGGTCCTGAGTAGCCGCAGATCTCTTCTTGCTACTATACAGGAAGTTCAGATGGAAAGACTAATAACCTTTCAAGACTCCACGACGCAATGTGAAGGAGTAACGAATAATGGAGCACAAATCATTCCAGTTGAAATTGAAAAACAACAAGAAGAAACAACAATGCAAGTTGCAATTCGGCCCAACAATGATGTCTACATTAATGTGCCTTCAAAAGACACATCTGCCAGTTCTACAAAACCTGCAGAGCTACCAAAGATAGATCAAACTGCGTCTGGCTATTGCATCAACTTCAATGATTTCTCTTCAGAACCAAGTGAACCTGATCAAACGACCACCCACTTCAAAGAAAGAAAGATTTCGCCAATTCTATCTTTTGCTCAAAAAGACTTACTTAGTGCCACCTTGGTTGCATATTTGGTTCGCAATAGGGGTAGTATACCATTTACTTTGGATTGGCACAGTGACTGTCTTTTTTATGCTTCTGAACTGACATTATCTCCCAGAACGCTCTGCAGTGCAATCTGTAAACTTGGTCCTGAAACTAACCCTGGGCGGAAAATTCCGTTCTGCTCGCGGAACTTGCGAAATTTCGGCATTTCCGCGTTCCGCGCGGAACGCGGAAATGTCGAAACTTCCGCGATCCGCGGCGGAACGGAATTCGGGTATAAATAAAGCAGGTGCCCGAGTTGAAGCTCAAATTCTGTAACGTATTATTCAGCCCAAAAATTCGTGAGCGAGGTTGTGGCTATGCAGATGTGCCTTCTCTCCATTTCTACCCTGAAAAGTTAGCTGTAATCCTTGATGGAGGTCTTTGCATCCTTGATTTTCTCGAGCGCCATCCTCGTGTAGTTCCTGTGTTACCAGGAGGTTCCTTCTCGTCTGCCGCTGAGATCCTGCTCTGACCCTTTATAAACAAGAGGCATGTGAACGGGCCTAGAAGCCCCGCCCCACATACACTAGCGGTATGCAACATCTACCCGCCCTTTGCCCAGAATGAAGGACAGCTTAATCGAAGGACCCCAGTGATTTTCTCGAGCGCAATCCTCGTGTAGAATTCGTGAGCGTGGTTAAGCAGATGTGCCTTCTCTCCATTTCCACCCTGTAAAGGTAGCTGTAATCCTTGTTGGAGGTCTTTGCATCCTTGATTTTCTCGAGCGCAATCCTCGTGTAGTTCCCGTGACCAGGAGGTTCCTTCTCCTCGTCTGCCGCTGAGATCCTGCTCTGACCTTTTATAAACAAGAGGCATGTGAACGGGCCTAGAAGCCCCGCCCGTTTGGCCCCGCCCCACATACACTAGCGGTATGCAACGTCTTCCCTCCCTTTCCCCACTATGATGGACAGCTTAATCAAAGGACCCCGGTGCTTTCGGCGCGGTGGCAAAGTTACAGACACACAGGTCACTGGGGAAAATTCTTCAGGTCCTTTACGCAGCTGTAGTGTAGGAAAGGCACTATACATTTACCCACCGAGGTAGCACTTACTGATTAGCCAGTAGAAAGTACTCCAACTGAGTAGAGGTATTGCACAAAATGGAGGCATCTTCTTGGATAAATATGCAGGGTAGGTGTGCAGAATTCGTGAGCGTGGTTAAGCAGATGTGCCTTCTCTCCATTTCCAACGTGAAAAGTTAGCTGTAATCCTTGATGGAGGTCTTTGCATCCTTGATTTTCTCGAGCGCAATCCTCGTGTAGAATTCGTGAGCGTGATTAAGCAGATGTGCCTTCTCTCCATTGCCACCCTGAAAAGCTAGCTGTAATCCTTGATGGAGGTCTTTGCATCCTTGATTTTCTTGAGCGCAATCCTCGTGTAGTTCCTGTGACCAGGAGGTTCCTTCTCCTCGTCTGCCGCTGAGATCCTGCTCTGACCCTTTATAAACAAGAGGCATGAGAACAGGCTAGTAGCCCCGCCCCACATACACTCGCGGTATGCAACGTCTTCCCGCCCTTTCCCCACTATGATGGACAGCTTAATCAAAGGACCCCAGCGCTTTCGGCGCGGTGGCAAAGTTAGACACACAGGTCACTGGAGACAATTCTTCTGGTCCTTTGCAGCTGTAGTGTAGGAAAGGCACTATACATTTTCCCAACGAGGTAGCACTTACTGATTAGCCAGTAGAAAGTACTCCAGTTGAGTAGAGGTATTGCACAAAACGGACTCATCTTCTTGGATAAATATGCAGGGCAGGATTCATTCTGGGCTGGCACGATGCTCCTGTCACAAAAATTAAACCTCAACAGGAAGCACTTACAGATATAAAGGGGCGCAGCAAAATCTCCGCGAGCACGCGAAATTCCACGTGCTCGCGGAGATTTTTTGCCGTTTCGCAGAATTTCGCGGAACGCAATTCCGCAAATTCCGCCTACCCTTACCTGAAACCACATACGTCAGCACATCGTGAGCAAAGAGACTTGTCCCTGCTGAACATTACAGCAATTCCAATACCTGATGGTATAGTTTGGGATAAAGTTTCTTATGATGTATATGGCCCCACTCAACATTTGAAAATTCCACATTTGTTTAAAATTTCTTTAAATGATTGGGACATTGAGACTGTAAATACTATGCTCACAGATTTAGAACAACCTGCTGCATTTTCTTACAGGGAATTGTATGAAGATACAACTGATTATGATACCATGTTTTGTTACCAGCATTATGGTCATCATTTTTTGCATAGAGCAAGTGTACCACGCACTGCTAATGTGTACCATCAATGGCAACATTGCCCGACACCACCAAAAGGTAGTTCTGCCACATTCGCTCAGAAGTTTGCATACTTTTCAGGGTTCAATACATCCGACCCAGAACAGTTCTACTACAAACTTGCACAGACTAACACAGCAGCGAAGAAAATTATGCTAACAAACACAAAGCTGATATATTCAGCACCTTTTATCTCCCAACTGTCTATACAGGTTTTCGACTACTGGAGAGACACCATAGACACAAAATCTATCTGGGGGACAAGAGAGTGCAGGTTCAGGGAACTGAGGCTTTATTCAGAACTTGCCTCATACCATTACAGATGATTTTCCTGAACAGAACAGTACAACAGACTCCCTGTTACGGGTTTGCAAAAGTCAAAGACCTGAAAACACTGAGCATCCCTTTACCCACACCTATTAAGGGTTTCACAAATAACACACTAACAAGTGAAGGGACACATGGTACAAGTATGTACAATTCATCATCTCCCGATTGGAAGGGTTGGTTGATTTGGCCTGTAGACACAAATATATGTAACTCAAGATTCAAGGGTACCACCGAAGGGTTTAGTATCCATAGGCCTGACCCACGTTATGTACACACAGACGACCCAGGGGTTGTGACTTCCTATAGTGTCGGGAAGCTGTGCCCAGATTGGCTAAAGACCTCGACACTTTCATGGGTGAAACAACACTTGTTCCTTCTGTCAGACCACATGGATCTTAGGGATTTCTTGTTAGGTCCCAAGAAACCACGTAGGAAACGCTTCTTATATACCATCAATAAAGAGGTTTGGAAAATCTCCCAACAGGAAGCTGCAGAGAGACTTCGTGAAATAGATAGAATTAACCTAGAAAAGGCCTTAGCTGTGGTAGACAACGGCATGACCACACTCTAGTCTCGTATTTATTCATTGGGCAACATTGCGTCCTCAGCTATCGACATAATCGAACAAGATTTGTCTATACTACAACATGGACAATAACAGCTACGCGCTGTCATGCTTTTAAGCTGGATGCTTCAATCATTACGTCCTGGCCACGTTCCATGGCGATACATTAAAGATACAAATCTGTTTTCGGCTTACAATCTGACCGAAAGACAATTGACCATGGCATGCAGAGATGCGAAGTACACGATGTTGCTCATTGAAAAACTAGAGAAGTTACCTTTTACTGTAGCAGAGTTACCGTCTATTGAATGGTTAATTCATGGCTATATCACACTACCAAATCACAACGTTCCAATTCCAATACTGCCTGAAATATTACCCAGTAGGCAGGTACAAAGCGTTGGGCGAAGGGTAAATACGAGAAACCTGGGAGTTGCCATACACATATAAGTGCAGGAATAAGGACAAGGAAGTTTTCTTGAGTGGTTCTAACTGTGAAAAAGCATTAAGTGGGTCTTTAGTGTGTAAGGAAGTGTCACTGCACGGCGCATGTAATGCATCAATAGCGAACTTGTCCTGCTACCTGAAGGGTTCTCCAGCTGCCGTAATTGATCCGGTTTTCGAGTTACTTTCAAATGGGAGGGAGTTACTTGATGCTGAATGACCAAGGCTGCTGTGGTATGACTCCCGGCATTGCTTATCTAGTGACCGTCAACTCCAGGGGTTATTTGTTATAAGCAAGTAGTGTTTCCCCCAGCTCGCACAGTTAGGGAGGCACCACTGTGGCCTTCACTGAATATATCCAACATAGGGTTTGATTCTCTGAGCAGACTGAAGGCCATGCTGTTTCAGCAAAATGTGGCCTTAACTTCAGCTCGAGAGATTTTTGATCTCCAAGTTGCAAGGTCCTCAGCAGAGATACAGGCTCTGGTCCATACGAACTTCCCGCTCCATTTCGGAGAAATGGTCCATCGTATCTTGGACATGTCTGATACGCGGGGTATCGTACACTTATTTAAGAGCGTTGGATCAGGTCTGCTAACCACCTTTCAAACCATTTTCGGAGTTATTCCATCATTTATACACTTGGAAGGGTTTTTGGAGGGCTTCCTTTGGTCCTTCTTTCAGTGGTGGGTATCCTGATTTTAATTCTATTGCTTCGCAATGGATGTCAACATCACTCAAGACATGGAGAGAACACTACTGGAGCGACATTGTCGTAAGCGATTGGTGTTCTTTCTGGGTATAGCTCAGCTTCGAGAGCTGAGCGAGCATTGGTTCCTGTCTTTCAGACCGGCCTGGCTTGACTGCATTCTACCAGTATTCCGTTGCCTCCTTTGCGGATTTAGACGTGCATTGAACCTCTGTCTGACACTTCCATTGGTTGCGCCGCCGGACATAGACATGCTCCTGGCACCTTTACGGGCCCATGTGCACAGTTGTCCACAGCGTATTCCCATGATGATAATGGTGTTCCTAGAGCCTCCACGGGACGCTTCAGCTCCTGTTGGAATGGAGATCGGCTCTACTATGGATGTGCAGGCATCTCTGCTCATTGGATCTCATACTGGATGTACTAGAAGGACTGCCTCCTGCGGATCACATGTACAGTGATGTTGAGTCTTCAGCGCAGGATTCTTAAACAATCTGGCCTTTCCTGTGCTGGGAACCGTATGGGCAATTTTTAAAACATGTACCAAATTGAAGGTCGAACAGACTTTGTTCTTTCTTCTCTGCTCTATCTGAACATAGTGGCTTTCAAGGTGCTCAGAAAAACAATGACATTATATTCAAAATTTAAGAGGACCTTCTATGAACGCTTTTTAGGGAAGAATACCTTTAATACAGACCTTGCTTTTATGGACGCTTTTAAAGACTTTTTAAGTGCTTTTTAGTATGCTTTAAATATAAAGGATTTTTTTATGCCTTTTTTTTTTTACTATCATTACCTAGCTGACCTTGTTGACCTGTTTTGATGAGGAGTGGGTGTCATGTCCTTTAGGTTAGTCCCATCATGTACATACTGATTAAATACATTTTGGCCCATCCACACGACATAACGGTCGTACATAGTTGACCTTTTACCTAGTAGCTTACTTCTGTCTCTCCGACATCAGGCTCTTGGTACCATATCTTAATCCCTGTACCTGAAACTGTTCTGACCGAATCGGTCTCGGAATCGTTTCTGACTGAATCGGGTCCTGTGAGTTCGAACGACCAATTACGATGCTTCCCACCATCGTTTGGTCGGACATGCATTGACTTCAATGAGAGCCTGTTTTCCGAATGAGAACACAGGCTTCCACTGAATAAAGGGGTGGTTGGGGAAATCCGTGCAGCCTGTGGCGGGCATCCCATGGTGCCTGCCACATTGGGCATGGTTGGAAAGAGGGGTCCCTTGGGTACACCCATGGGCCCCAACCTGACATCTCTGGGTGAAGGGGGGCCTGCAACATGCCCCCAAAGACAGATTCCAACAGCTGTTTCGTGTCGGGCAGACCGAATCGGAACGTCTGTCCAAATCGGTAATCGTAATTTCTCACTCGGAAACTGTGTCCATAGAGTGGTACGATTTGGCTCTGAAAGTCCCATGCTGTCCGAATGACTTTCGGAACCAAATCGGACAGCCCGAATGGTTTCCGGGCATCGTAATCGGTCGTCTGGAAATGTGTATGATTCGGTCGGAAACAAGGCTTCCGAATCGGATTCAGAGATACCGAATCCCATCCGGAGCCTTTCCGAATGACATCGTAAATCGGCCCCTACATGCGCACTTTGCATATGCCCCACCAGGCTATAATGGCCTGGTGGGGAATATGCACAGGCTCCCTGTCCTGATCTGAACGCCGATCCACAGTGCTCAGACCAATTACAAAGCTGCATTGCAGCATTGTAATTGGTTCTGGGGAGCCTGTGTGCCGGGTGCTTCCTGCAGCTTCTTCCTAGCAGAGAAGCAGAGGAGAGACATGGCCGTCGGACCCCCCCGCACCACCCCCCACCCCTGTTCCCTACCAGCCGCAACTGTGCCCAGTATAGCCAGTCTGGCCCTGCTTCCCAAATTTCTGTAGAACAACAAGATATTCTAGTTCAAATTGCGCCCGTCCGGCCTCTTCTCAGCCCACTGGTGTTTCACCAAGCTCTTAAAGCCAGTGGTTGCATTACTGAGATTACACAGTGTCAGACAAGTGATACACTTTAACAACATACTAATAATGGCCCATTCCAAGCAGTTGCTACACACTCAAATTCAGTAGGTGGTTTCTCTTCATTAGGGGTTGGATTTTGTAATAAACCACCAGAAGAAATCAGTCTTGCTTACATCTCAAACAATGCAATTACTGGGTTTCACAATAGACTCCATAAAGTCAGCTGTTTTTTTCCTGCAAAGTATTATCAGGTTAATGAAAAAAGAGATTTGGTCGGTCCTCAAACTGAACAGGTTTCCCATTTGAAGATTAACCAGGACAGTGGGCCTTTTTTCCCCATCCATACAAGCAATCTTCTCTGTTTTTCTTCATTACTGAGCAATACTGTCAGGGACTGTCCGGGACTATGTCAGGAACACAGTCAGGGACTTGGGCAAGGACTGGGAATGGGGTAGAAAACGTACACAGAGAGAGGAGTACAGCGCTGCTCAGGATTACACAGGAAGTCAGAGGAGAAAAGAGATCCAAAGGGGAAGCCTGTACAAAGAAACAAGATGGCTAAGACTCAGAAAGGAAGGGCACTCACAAGGCAATTTAGCATTCAGACTAACTACACCCAGGACGGACGTGCAAGACATATATATAATACAACATTAACAATAAAGGGAATGTGGGGTAAAGCACTCAGGAGCTCCACACGGTAAGACTGAAGCTCAGCAAGTTCCTCACCCACAAATACTGTTACAGATACTGACTGCAAATACCCACATATAGGATATGTATGCAAAGGCAGGGTCTGTGGAGCTTTTACCTATGGTGATGTTATAACAGTAACTCAAATACAATACTCACAGTGAACAAGAAACACCACCTAGGTAGTCAGCTGTGCCCACGGATCCTGGCGATCAAACAGGAACATGCAAGGCAGTAACAGCAAAGGGGTAGAACTAAACACAAGCACAATAGACAAGGAGCTAGCAAGGAGGAGTGCTTAACAGGAAAGGAAGGAAATCACAGGGCACACTTGGCAGAAAGCAGGTAACAAACATACAAGGTAACAGAAGCAAGACAGCAGAAATAGAAAGACAGCAAACTAGAACTGGAACGAAGGAAGTGGGAGGAAAGGCAGGGACTGGAAAAGGATATACAGAAGGGGAGGCTACAAGGGTATACTAGAATAGTGCAGGTTCAGGAATCAAGAAAACAAAGTAGCATAGAAGACAGTGCTGGGGCAGGAACAAGAATTGAGCAAAAGCTCAGGAGTCAAAGTAGCACTGCAGGTAGTGCTAGTTCAGGAGAAGGGAAACTGCTGCAGGTCAGGAAACAAGGAGTCAAGAGAGCACTGCAAGCAGTGCAAATCAGGAACAAGAAATAGCTGAAGCCCAGGAACAGGAACAAAGAATAACTATAGCTCAGGAACTCAGGAAACAAGGTAGCACTGCAGGCAGGGCTAATTCAGGTACCAGGAATAGCTATAGCTCAGGAACTCAGGAAACAAGGTAGCACTGCAGGCAGTGCTAATTCAGGCACAAGGAATAGCTATAGCTCAGGAATCAAGGAACAAGGATTAACTATAGCTCAGGAATAAGGAATATCAAAAGCTCAAGAAACACTGGAAACAAGGATCGGCCACACCGGTATACAGCTACAATGACCAACACTGGGCTGAAGGGAGCTGGGGCTTAACCCCTTCGGTGCTTATGACGAGCTGGACTCGTCATGGCACACAGTGGTCGTGTGCTCATGACGAGTCCAGCTCGTCATAGAGACCACCCACGGGGAAGCGCTGGCGCTCCCCCGTGGGGATCCGATCGTTGGGTTTTTTTCGGGGAAGGCAGGGGAAGGGCTTCCCCTGCCTCCCCCCGCCCCCCCTCTTCAATGACATCAGCGCGCGAGGCGCGCTGACGTCATGGGGGGTTTCCCCTTGTTTCCCCGACGCGCTGGAAGCCATTTGCTTCCAGCGCGTCGGGGAATAAGGTCAGTTTTGGCTCGGGGAGGGGGGTTTGAAAGAAAAGAGGCATCGAGGGAAAGGAAAACCCTTTCCTTTCCCTCGATGCCTCTTTTGTGCATTCCTGCTGCACGATCATGCGATCGTGCAGCAGGAATGCCCACTAGACACCAGGGAATTTCTTTTTTTTCTTTTTAAATGTCTAAATACTGTTTCGGGGAGCGGCCCCTTGGGCAAGGGTCGCTCCCCCTTTGGGGGCCATATGTATTTGTTGCTCTGCCCCCCCTGGGGGGGCAGTTTTTTTTAAATAAATCGGGAGAATGTGCATACACCACCCCCCCCGTGTGAAACAAAAGAGGCATCGAGGGAAAGGAAAGGGTTTTCCTTTCCCCCGATGCCTCTTTTGTGCATTCCTGCTGCACGATCATGCGATCGTGCAGCAGGAATGCCCACTAGACACCAGGGAATTTATTTATTTTTTGTTAAAAACGTCTAAATACTGTTTTGGGGAGCGGCCCCTTGGGCAAGGGTCGCTCCCCTTTTGGGGGCCATATGCTTTTGGTGCTCTGCCCCCCCTGGGCAGTTTTTTATTTAATAAATTGGGAGAATGGGGCCTTGAATCGGGCAAGTGTTGTGCACTGGCCTGGCAGGTTGCTGGCAGTGCATACACCCCCCCCCGTGTGTGGCAGCCCGGGCTGAAACAGCTTCCGGGCACACACACATGTGCATGATATAGAGGTATACTGCAATAAGTGGCACTCAGAACACAATGAAGAGCGAACTAGAGGGGGCTGAGAGTGAAAGTATAGTGTCTTTGGAAGAGAAGAGATTTGAGGTCAGCTTTGAAGATCCGGATCCGGGTAGAGGAGGTGGCACGGAGCAATGGGGGAAGCGATTCTCACCAGATTGCGCCATCGATCTTTCCCTTTTGAAGAGGGGGCGGGGGTGCGCAAGCAGAAGCTTTTCCGCATTGCGAGCCACCGGACAATTTCAATTTATTCGCCAGGTAACGAGGGGAGGACGTGTGTAAGGCTTTGTGTGTGATGCAGGCAGTTTTGTAAATAGATCTTGCCTCGATCGGAAGCCATCGAAGAGAGGACAGGATAGGAGTGACGTGGTCGCTTCGTTTAGACCCTGAAATGAAGCGAGCTGCTGAATGGAGGATGGATTTGAGAGGGGAGAGGTGGGATTTGGGTAGGCCCTTCAGAAGAGAATTGCAATAATCCAGTCTTGAGAGAACCAGAGATTGTACTAAGGTTTTTAAGTCTTTCTCCGGGAAGAACCGACGGATCCCCCATAGAAGGCGCAACTGGTAACGTGCGTTCTTAGCAATAGAGTTGATGTGGGAGATTAGGTTGAGTCTTTTGTCAAGAATGACACCTAGGTATTTAGCGCTGTCGACAATGATGGGTTTGTTGTTGAGTAGGTTCAGCTGATCCATCCAAGATTGAACAGGAGGAGGTGAGAGAGAGGTAGAGAGGAGGAGGAATTCAGTTTTGGCGGGATTCAGAATGAGTTGGTGAGCTAACATCCAGTTGGAATAGAGTTGAGAGTAGAGTTGAGTAGTGAGAGATCGTGTGCGGAAGATAAAGGTATCTTCCCACTAGTCCACCAGGCATTTATTTGTGGAGAGTGACCACTTGGGTGGCAGAATAGCAGTATGTTTTTAGGCCCATCTGCCCCCAAGGAGGGCAGAAGCCACTAGACACCAGGGTTTTTTTAATTTTTGTGTTGGGGAGTGGCCAAAAGGGCAAGGGTTGCTCCCCTTTACGGGGGTGAATATTTTATTTATACTCTTTGGCCCACCTACCCCTTAGCTTGGCTGGTGGATTGTGTGTGGACTGGTGCATTATTTGCATATGTGATTGTAATGTTTTTTTCTCCTTTTTATTCTAGTGTAAAGCTTTTGATTCCTGTTTGCGGTTTCGGCAGTGGTTGTTCTGCAGTTTTGTGTAATTGCATTTATTTGGTAAGAAAAATATTTTTGTTGTGTGTACTCCAAATGAGTATTATTGTCATGCATGAATGAATTTTTTTGTAAGTGGTGTCATAATGGCAGCATATTTGTTAGTGTTCAGAGCATGAAATTCTTTGCGATGTTTTGCATTGTCTTATGTGTAATTTTTTTCTTCTTCTTTTTTAGTGGGATATTGTTGATCCTTACTGTGTCTGTGCAGAGTAGGTGGTGGTGAGTCTAGCTGCTTCTGTCACGTGAGTGGTATAGTGTTGGCGTATATAGGTCTTTGTGATAAAGCTACATTTTGTTTATTTCTTTTTTTTACAAAGGGTTTGTTGTTGTTGACTTGTTTGACAAGTAACCTTTATTAGTAAGCATTATGGCTAGCCGTAGAATTACTGCTCAGCAGGTGGTTGGTTTGCTTCTTGAATCTTCCTCTGAGCAGGATTATGAGACTGACAGTGCGTCTGAGGGAGAGGAGGGAGGGGAAGATTCAGGCAGTGAGTTTTCTCTCCACATGGAATCATCGGATGATGAAGGTACTCTCAGTGCAGATGAAGTGCCTGATTTAGAGGAGGATACTACTGTGCCGATGGTGCAAGAGGCATCTGGATTGCAGCCTGGGGCTGCTAGGCTTCCTACTGGAAGTGCTGGACTCTGGGTTGATCCAAACATGGTGCAGCCGGTGTTGCCTGCCTTTAGTGGTTATGCAGGGTGTAGAGTGGATTGTGAACATTATTTGCCTATACAGTATTTTCAGTTGTTTATGGATGATGTATTTATGGGTGAGATTGTTGAGCAGACTAATTTGTATGCTGAACAGTTTTTGAGGGACAACAGTGCCAGACTTAGGCCCCATTCTAGAGCTACCCGGTGGAGTCCCACAAATCTGGAAGAGATGAAGAAGTTTTTGGGTTTTACTTTTTTGATGGGTTTGATAAGGAAGCCGTCCATGGGTTCATATTGGTCTACCAGTCCCTTGATGGCAACGGCCATATTTCCTGCAGTTATGACTCGTGATCGGTATTTACTTTTGCTTCGGATGCTGCATTTTGTTGATAATGGTTTGGCGTTGCCACGAGATCACCCTGAATGTGACCGTCTTTTTAAGATTCGGCCTGTTCTTGATCACTTTGTAGATCGATTTTCAGAGATCTATACTCCAGGGAAAGAAATATCTATTGATGAGTCTTTGGTCCTGTTCAAGGGCCGTTTGGTTTTTAGGCAGTACATTCCTAGCAAGAGGGCATGCTATGGAATTAAGCTGTATATGTTGTCTGAGAGTAGGACAGGATATGTTTTTAATTTGCGTGTGTACACTGGTAGGGATTCCACTATTGACCCCCTGGTTGTCCGTCCACTTTTGGAGTTTCAGAGAAAATTGTGTGGGATCTTGCTAGAGGACTGTTTAACAGAGGCCACCATTTGTACCTTGATAACTTCTACACTGCTGTGCAATTGTTTAAGGAATTGTTCAAAGTGGACACTTTTGCTTGTGGCACAATCCGCTCTAACCGTAAAGGTTATCCAAAAGAGCTTGTTTGCAAAAAACTTCAGAGGGGACAGTGCAGTGCCTTGCGTAGTGAGGAACTGCTAGCTGTGAAATTTGTGGACAGGAGGGATGTGTACATGCTGACTACCATCCATGATGAGAGTACTTCACCTGTGGCTGTTTGGGGTCAGATTGCTGAAGTGCGCAAACCTGTGTGCATTTTAGACTACAATAAGCACATGGGTGATGTTGATAGAGTAGATCAGAGGTTGGAACCTTACACTGCTATTCGTAAGTCTTACATTTGGTATAAGAAGTTGGCCATCCATCTCTTCAATTTAGCAACTTTCAATGCTTTTGTTGTGTTCAAGGAGTGTTCTCCTGCGTCAAAGTTGACTTTTGTTCAGTTTCAGCAGTCTGTCATTGGCAGCCTTGTTGTTGTGGAACAGGCAAGTGTTCCTAGAGTTGGAGTGGTGGAGGATGTGGCTCGATTGAAAGATCGCCACTTTCCTGATCACATTCCTCCTACACCCTCAAAAGACTTTCCCACTAGGAGATGTAGAGTCTGTTGGCGAAGAGGTACGCGGAAGGAGACTCGTATGTACTGCCCTGAGTGTCCTTCTAACCCTGGGCTGTGTGTGCCTGCTTGTTATAGAGCGTACCACAAGCAAAAGAATTATTGGGAGCAACCATGAGTGGTAAAGTGAACTGCCTGGTCTGTAATGTTTAAGAATTGTTGTTCTGTTTCAAGGTTGGCATTAGTGCAATGTATTTAGTTTCTGATTTTGTGTTAGTAGATTTGTATCTATTTGCAATTTGTTTGTGTTTTCTTTTTTGTATAAAAAAATCCTAAATGTGATGGTGGTGTGTGTAGGCTGGTGCTTGGCTGGCGGTGTGCGTGGAGTGGCGCTTGGCTGGCGGTGTGCGTGGAGTGGCTCTTGGCTGGCGGTGTGCGTGGAGTGGTGCTTGGCTGGCGGTGTGCGTGGAGTGGCGCTAGGCTGGCGGTGTGCGTGGAGTGGCGCTAGGCTGGCGGTGTGCGTGGAGTGGCGCTAGGCTGGTGGTGTGCGTGGAGTGGCGCTTGGCTGGCGGTGTGCGTGGAGTGGCTCTTGGCTGGCAGTGTGCGTGGAGTGGTGCTTGGCTGGCGGTGTGCGTGGAGTGGCGCTAGGCTGGCGGTGTGCGTGGAGTGGCGCTAGGCTGGCGGTGTGCGTGGAGTGGCGCTAGGCTGGTGGTGTGCGTGGAGTGGCGCTTGGCTGGCGGTGTGCGTGGAGTGGCGCTTGGCTGGCGGTGTGCATGGACTGGCGCTCGGCTGGCAGTGTGTGAGTAGTGACTTGCTGCTGGTCACTACACACACTGCTAGCCGAGCGACACTCCACGCAATCCATCAGCTTGTGTGGTTGCTGTGTTAGGAATGTGGGCGTGTGAAAGTGATGGGCCCTTGAATGGCGCTGTCTGCTGGTGTGAGTGTTGTAATGTGATGGGCCCGCGGCTGGTGGCGTGAATGGTTTGTATTTGTCACACGTATGAAAGGTGTATGAATGGCCTGTAAAGAGGTTGGTGCCTTGTCGTGGCTTTACAGCTCACGAGCTGTGAGTCAATGGTTCAGTTTCTCGTCCTTTCAATTATTAACAGTGCATTTCATTTTTGTGAAATCACTTGTTAATACAATTGTATATACTGAACCATCACTCACCCTCGTGCCAAATCCAACCAGTATGTGTGTGTGTGTGCTTGAGGATTAGATGGCTGTGCAGTAATATTTTTTTTTGTCTTTCTCAAGCAGGGTGTACCTTGTCCCTTTTTGTGAATGTTGTAATGTGTTTGTTTCGTGCCTGGTGGTGTGAATGGTCTTGTGTGTATCACGTATGAAAGGTGTGTGAATGGCCTGTAAAGCGGTTGGGGCCTTGACGTGGCTTTACAGCTCACGAGCTGCGAGTCACTTGTTCCGTTTTTTGTCCTTTCAATTATTGACAGTGCATTTCATTTTTGTGAAATCTCTTGTTAATAAAATTGTATATACTGAACCATCACTTGCCCTCGTGCCAAATCCAACCAGTATGTGTGTGTGCTTGAGGAATAGATGGCTGTGCAGTAATCTTTGTCTTTTTAGTCTGTCTGCCAAGGTGTACATTCCGTCTAAGAATAACCTACCAACTGTAGATATTGTCGTAAACGAAACACCCATGGGAGTACATGGTGATATCTCTCTTGTGGATCCCAACAAGTTATGGTACCCACAATGTCCTGCAAACCTCAAAATGTCTGTCACATTTTCCTTGCAATATTGTGCCAAAATTTTCACGCTGCAGAAATAAACAACACATTATCTCAAAATGACCTGGTTTTGCAAGGGGGTCACCTGGGTTTTTGGCCCGGGGCTCGGCGGCCACAGAGGGAAACCTACCAAACCCACACATTTCTGAAAGTAGACACCCGGGGCTTCAGGGAGGTATGGCTTGCGTGGATCCCCCAACGTTTCCTTACCCAGAATCCCTGCAAACCTCAATTTTAGCTGAAAAAATCACTTTTTTCACACATTTTTGTGTGGGAAAGTGTGGCATCACTGGCCTCACACAAATTTCCTACCACCCAGCGTTCCCCCAGGTCTCCCGATAAAAATGGTGCCTCACTTGTGTGGGAGGCCCAAGTACCCGCGACAGGCAAGGGCCCACAACGTATTGAGGCGACCTCAAAATGGCCTTTCACAAAACGACCTGGTTTTGCAAGGGGGTCACCTGGGTTTTTGGCCCTGTGCTCGGCGGCCATCTAGGGAAACCTACCAAACCCACACATTTCTGAAAGTAGACACCCGGGGCTTCTAGGGAGGTATGGCTTGCGTGGATCCCCCAACGTTTCCTTACCCAGAATCCCCTGCAAACCTCAATTTTAGCTGAAAAATCACTTTTTCACACATTTTTGTGTGGGAAAGTGTGGCATCACTGGCCTCAAACAAATTTCCTACCACCCAGCGTTCCCCCAGGTCTCCCGATTAAAATGGTGCCTCACTTGTATGGGAGGCCCAAGTACCCGCGACAGGCAAGGGCCCACAACGTATTGAGGCGACCTCAAAATGGCCTTTCACTAAAACGACCTGGTTTTGCAAGGGGTCACCTGGGTTTTGGCCCTGTGCTCGGCGGCCATCTAGGGAAACCTACCAAACCCACACATTTCTGAAAAGTAGACACGCGGGGCTTCCAGGGAGGCATGGCTTGCGTGGATCCCCCAACGTTTCCTTGCCAGAATCCCCTGCAAACCTCAATTTTAGCTGAAAAATCACTTTTTTCACACATTTTTGTGTGGGAAAGTGTGGCATCACTGGCCTCACACAAATTTCCTACCACCCAGCGTTCCCCAGGTCTCCCGATAAAATGGTGCCTCACTTGTGTGGGAGGCCCAAGTACCCGCGACAGGCAAGGGCCCAAAACATTTTTTGATAGGCAATGTTGATGTTGCCTCAAAACGCTTTGTGTCCTTGCATGTCGCGGGTACTTGGGCCTCCCACACAAGTGAGGCACCATTTTTATCGGGAGACCTGGGGAACGCTGGGTGGTAGGAAATTTGTGTGAGGCCAGTGATGCCACACTTTCCCACACAAAAATGTGTGAAAAAGTGATTTTTCAGCTACAATTGAGGTTTGCAGGGGATTCTGGGTAAGGAAACGTTGGGGATCCACGCAAGCCATACCTCCCTGGAAGCCCCGGGTGTCTACTTTTCAGAAATGTGTGGGTTTGGTAGGTTTCCTTGATGGCCGCCGAGCACGGGCCAAAAACCCAGGTGACTCCCTTGCAAAACCAGGTGGTTTTGAGATAGGCAATTTTGATGTCGCCTCACTATGTTTTGGGCCCTTGCCTGTCGCTGGTACTTGGGCCTCCCACACAAGTGAGGCACCATATTTATCGGGAGACCTGGGGGAACGCTGGGTGGTAGGAAATTTGTGTGAGGCCAGTGATGCCACACTTTCCCACTCAAAATGTGTGAAAAAGTGATTTTTTCAGCTAAAATAGAGGTTTGCAGGGGATTCTGGGTAAGGAAACGTTGGGGGATCCACGCAAGCCATACCTCCCTGAAGCCCCCGGGTGTCTACTTTTCAGAAATGTGTGGGTTTGGTAGGTTTCCTAGATGGCCGCCGAGCACGGGGCCAAAACCCAGGTGACTCCCTTGCAAAACCAGGTGGTTTTGAGATAGACAATTTTGATGTCGCCTCACTACGTTTTGGGCCCTTGCCTGTCGCGGGTACTTGGGCCTCCCACACAAGTGAGGCACCATTTTTATCGGGAGACCTGGGGGAACGCTGGGTGGTAGGAAATTTGTGTGAGGCCAGTGATGCCACACTTTCCCACACAAAAATGTGTGAAAAAGTGATTTTTTCAGCTAAAATTGAGGTTTGCAGGGGATTCTGGCAAGTGAAACGTTGGGGGATCCACGCAAGCCATACCTCACTGGAAGCCCCCGGGTGTCTAGTTTTCAGAAATGTGTGTGTTTGGTAGGTTTCCTAAGTGCCGGCAGAGCTAGGGTTCACAAACTACAGCTAGGCACTTTGCCAAAAAGGGTCATTTTTCACTGCGAAATTGAGGTGTGACCACGTTGCGTTTTGTGCCGTTTCCTGTCGCAGGCACTAGGGCCGACCCACACAAGTGAGGTACCATTTTTCTCGTAAGACTTTGGGGAACGCGGGGTGGGTGGAAATTTGTGGATCCACGCAGATTCCAGAACTTTCCACCACAGAAATGTGGGGAAAATGTGGTTTTTTTGACAATTTTTAGGTTTGCAAGGGATTCTGGGTAACAGAACCTGGTGGGAGGCAGTCAAGTCACCCCATCCTGGATTCCCCTGGGTGTCTAGTTTTCAAAAATGTATAGGTTTGCTAGGTTTCCCTAGGTGCCGGCAGAGCTAGGGTTCAAAAACTACAGCTAGGCACTTTGCCAAAAAGGGACATTTTTCACTGCGAAATTGAGGTGTGACCACGTTGCGTTTTGCGCCGTTTCCTGTCGCAGGCACTAGGCCGACCCACACAAGTGAGGTACCATTTTTCTCGTAAGACTTTGGGGAACGCGGGGTGGGTGGAAATTTGTGGATCCACGCAGATTCCAGAACTTTCCACCACAGAAATGTGGGGAAAATGTGGTTTTTTTGACAATTTTTTAGGTTTGCAAGGGATTCTGGGTAACAGAACCTGGTGGGAGGCAGTCAAGTCACCCCATCCTGGATTCCCCTGGGTGTCTAGTTTTCAAAAATGTATAGGTTTGCTAGGTTTCCCTAGGTGCCGGCAGAGCTAGGGTTCAAAAACTACAGCTAGGCACTTTGCCAAAAAAGGGACATTTTTCACTGCGAAATTGAGGTGTGACCACGTTGCGTTTTGCGCCGTTTCCTGTCGCAGGCACTAGGCCGACCCACACAAGTGAGGTACCATTTTTCTCGTAAGACTTTGGGGAACGCGGGGTGGGTGGAAATTTGTGGATCTACGCAGATTCCAGCACTTTCCACCACAGAAATGTGGGGAAAATGTGTTTTTTGGACAATTTTTTAGGTTTGCAAGGGATTCTGGGTAACAGAACCTGGTGGGAGGCAGTCAAAGTCACCCCATCCTGGATTCCCCTGGGTGTCTAATTTTCAAAAATTTATAGGTTTGGTAGGTTTCCCTAGGTGCCGGCAGAGCTAGGGTTCAAAAACTACAGCTAGGCACTTTGCCAAAAAAGGGTCATTTTTCACTGCGAAATTGAGGTGTGACCACGTTGCGTTTTGCGCCGTTTCCTGTCGCAGGCACTAGGCCTACCCACACAAGTGAGGTACCATTGTTCTCGTAAGACTTTGGGGAACGCGGGGTGGGTGGAAATTTGTGGATCCACGCAGATTCCAGAACTTTTCACCACAGAAATGTGGGAAAAATGTGGTTTTTTGACAATTTTTAGGTTTGCAAGGGATTCTGGGTAACAGAACCTGGTGGGAGGCAGTCAAGTCACCCCATCCTGGATTCCCTGGGTGTCTAGTTTTCAAAAATGTATAGGTTTGCTAGGTTTCCCTAGGTGCCGGCAGAGCTAGGGTTCAAAAACTACAGCTAGGCACTTTGCCAAAAAAGGGTCATTTTTCACTGCGAAATTGAGGTGTGACCACGTTGCGTTTTGTGCCATTTCCTGTCGCAGGCACTAGGCCGACCCACACAAGTGAGGTACCATTTTTCTCGTAAGACTTTGGGGAACGCGGGGTGGGTGGAAATTTGTGGATCCACGCAGATTCCAGAACTTTCCACCACAGAAATGTGGGGAAAATTGGTTTTTTTGACAATTTTTTAGGTTTGCAAGGGATTCTGGGTAACAGAACCTGGTGGGAGGCAGTTAAGTCACCCCATCCTGGATTCCCCTGGGTGTCTAGTTTTCAAAAATGTATAGGTTTGCTAGGTTTCCCTAGGTGCCGGCAGAGCTAGGGTTCAAAAACTACAGCTAGGCACTTTGCCAAAAAAGGGTCATTTTTCACTGCGAAATTGAGGTGTGACCACGTTGCGTTTTGCGCCGTTTCCTGTCGCAGGCACTAGGCCGACCCACACAAGTGAGGTACCATTTTTCTCGTAAGACTTTGGGGACCGCGGGGTGGGTGGAAATTTGTGGATCCACGCAGATTCCAGAACTTTCCACCACAGAAATGTGGGGAAAATGTGGTTTTTATTGACAATGTTTTAGGTTTGCAAGGGATTCTGGGTAACAGAACCTGGTGGGAGGCAGTCAAGTCACCCCATCCTGGATTCCCCTGGGTGTCTAGTTTTCAAAAATGTATAGGTTTGCTAGGTTTCCCTAGGTGCCGGCAGAGCTAGGGTTCAAAAACTACAGCTAGGCACTTTGCCAAAAAAGGGTCATTTTTCACTGGGAAATTGAGGTGTGACCACGTTGCGTTTTGCGCCGTTTCCTGTCGTAGGCACTAGGCCGACCCACACAAGTGAGGTACCATTTTTCTCGTAAGACTTTGGGAAATGCGGGGTGGGTGGAAATTTGTGGATCCACGCAGATTCCAGAACTTTCCACCACAGAAATGTGGGGAAAATGTGTTTGTTTTGACAATTTTTTAGGTTTACAAGGGATTCTAGGTAACAGAACCTGGTGGGAGGCAGTCAAGTCACCCCATCCTGGATTCCCCTGGGTGTCTAGTTTTCAAAAATGTATAGGTTTGCTAGGTTTCCCTAGGTGCCGGCAGAGCTAGGGTTCAAAAGCTACAGCTAGGCACTTTGCCAAAAAAGGCTCATTTTTCACTGCGAAATTGAGGTGTGACCACGTTGCGTTTTGCGCCGTTTCCTGTCGCAGGCACTAGGCCGACCCACACAAGTGAGGTACCATTTTTCTCGTAAGACTTTGGGGAACGCGGGGTGGGTGGAAATTTGTGGATCCACGCAGATTCCAGCACTTTCCACCACAGAAATGTGGGGAAAATGTGTTTTTTTTGACAATTTTTTAGGTTTGCAAGGGATTCTGGGTAACAGAACCTGGTGGGAGGCAGTCAAAGTCACCCCATCCTGGATTCCCCTGGGTGTCTAATTTTCAAAAATGTATAGGTTTGCTAGGTTTCCCTAGGTGCCGGCAGAGCTAGGGTTCAAAAACTACAGCTAGGCACTTTGCCAAAAAAGGGTCATTTTTCACTGCGAAATTGAGGTGTGACCACGTTGCGTTTTGCGCCGTTTCCTGTCGCAGGCACTAGGCCTACCCACACAAGTGAGGTACCATTTTTCTCGTAAGACTTTGGGGAACGCGGGGTGGGTGGAAATTTGTGGATCCACGCAGATTTCAGAACTTTTCACCACAGAAATGTGGGAAAAATGTGGTTTTTTTGACAATTTTTTAGGTTTGCAAGGGATTCTGGGTAACAGAACCTGGTGGGAGGCAGTCAAGTCACCCCATCCTGGATTCCCCTGGGTGTCTAGTTTTCAAAAATGTATAGGTTTGCTAGGTTTCCCTAGGTGCCGGCAGAGCTAGGGTTCAAAAACTACAGCTAGGCACTTTGCCAAAAAAGGGTCATTTTTCACTGCGAAATTGAGGTGTGACCACGTTGCGTTTTGTGCCATTTCCTGTCGCAGGCACTAGGCCGACCCACACAAGTGAGGTACCATTTTTCTCGTAAGACTTTGGGGAACGCGGGGTGGGTGGAAATTTGTGGATCCACGCAGATTCCAGAACTTTCCACCACAGAAATGTGGGGAAAATTGGTTTTTTTGACAATTTTTTAGGTTTGCAAGGGATTCTGGGTAACAGAACCTGGTGGGAGGCAGTTAAGTCACCCCATCCTGGATTCCCCTGGGTGTCTAGTTTTCAAAAATGTATAGGTTTGCTAGGTTTCCCTAGGTGCCGGCAGAGCTAGGGTTCAAAAACTACAGCTAGGCACTTTGCCAAAAAAGGGTCATTTTTCACTGCGAAATTGAGGTGTGACCACGTTGCGTTTTGCGCCGTTTCCTGTCGCAGGCACTAGGCCGACCCACACAAGTGAGATACCATTTTTCTCGTAAGACTTTGGGGACCGCGGGGTGGGTGGAAATTTGTGGATCCACGCAGATTCCAGAACTTTCCACCACAGAAATGTGGGGAAAATGTGGTTTTTTTGACAATGTTTTAGGTTTGCAAGGGATTCTGGGTAACAGAACCTGGTGGGAGGCAGTCAAGTCACCCCATCCTGGATTCCCCTGGGTGTCTAGTTTTCAAAAATGTATAGGTTTGCTAGGTTTCCCTAGGTGCCGGCAGAGCTAGGGTTCAAAAACTACAGCTAGGCACTTTGCCAAAAAAGGGTCATTTTTCACTGGGAAATTGAGGTGTGACCACGTTGCGTTTTGCGCCGTTTCCTGTCGTAGGCACTAGGCCGACCCACACAAGTGAGGTACCATTTTTCTCGTAAGACTTTGGGAAATGCGGGGTGGGTGGAAATTTGTGGATCCACGCAGATTCCAGAACTTTCCACCACAGAAATGTGGGGAAAATGTGTTTGTTTTGACAATTTTTTAGGTTTACAAGGGATTCTAGGTAACAGAACCTGGTGGGAGGCAGTCAAGTCACCCCATCCTGGATTCCCTGGGTGTCTAGTTTTCAAAAATGTATAGGTTTGCTAGGTTTCCTAGGTGCCGGCAGAGCTAGGGTTCAAAAGCTACAGCTAGGCACTTTGCCAAAAAAGGCTCATTTTTCACTGCGAAATTGAGGTGTGACCACGTTGCGTTTTGCGCCGTTTCCTGTCGCAGGCACTAGGCCGACCCACACAAGTGAGGTACCATTTTTCTCGTAAGACTTTGGGGAACGCGGGGTGGGTGGAAATTTGTGGATCCACGCAGATTCCAGAACTTTCCACCACAGAAATGTGGAGAAAATGTGTTTTTTGGACAATTTTTTAGGTTTGCAAGGGATTCTGGGTAACAGAACCTGGTGGGAGGCAGTCAAGTCACCCCATCCTGGATTCCCTGGGTGTCTAGTTTTCAAAAATGTATAGGTTTGCTAGGTTTCCCTAGGTGCCGGCAGAGCTAGGGTTCAAAAACTACAGCTAGGCACTTTGCCAAAAAAGGGTCATTTTTCACTGCGAAATTGAGGTGTGACCACGTTGCGTTTTGCGCCGTTTCCTGTCGCAGGCACTAGGCCGACCCACACAAGTGAGGTACCATTTTTCTCATAAGACTTTGGGGAACGCGGGTGGGTGGAAATTTGTGGATTCACGCAGATTCCAGAACTTTCCACCACAGAAATTTGGGGAAAATGTGATTTTTTTGACAATTTTTTAAGTTTGCAAGGGATTCTGGGTAACAGAACCTGGCGGGAGGCAGTCCAGTCACCCCATCCTGGATTCCCCTGGGTGTCTAGTTTTCAAAAATGTATAGGTTTGCTAGGTTTCCCTAGGTGCCGGCAGAGCTAGGGTTCAAAAACTACAGCTAGGCACTTTGCCAAAAAAGGGTCATTTTTCACTGCGAAATTGAGGTGTGACCACGTTGCGTTTTGCGCCGTTTCCTGTCGCAGGCACTAGGCTGACCCACACAAGTGAGGTACCATTTTTCTCATAAGACTTTGGGGAACACGGGGTGGGTGGAAATTTGTGGATCCACGCAGATTCCAGAACTTTCCACCACAGAAATGTGGGGAAAATGTGTTTTTTTGGACAATTTTTTAGGTTTGCAAGGGATTCTGGGTAACAGAACCTGGTGGGAGGCAGTCAAGTCACCCCATCCTGGAGTCCCCTGGGTGTCTAGTTTTCAAAAATGTATAGGTTTGCTAGGTTTCCCTAGGTGCCGGCAGAGCTAGGGTTCAAAAACTACACCTAGGCACTTTGCAAAAAAAGGGTAATTTTTCATTGTGAAAATGTGGTACGTCCACGTTGCATTTTGAGCCATTTCCTGTTGTGGGCACAAGGGCTACCCACACAAGTGAGGTACCATTTTTATCGGGAGACTTAGGGTAACACAGAATTGTAGAGCAACTGTTATTACCTATTGACTTTCGATGCATTTCTGCCTTCCAAATGAAAGACAATGTGTAAAAAATAAGTCATTTTGAAAAATGACCTATAATTCTCATGCTAGTATGGGTACTCCCAATTTCGGAAATGTGCAAATATCTACTGTTTCTAAAATCTACATTTTGTTCCCATTTCAGAAATACATAGGTGTCTTTCATAACAATTTTTCCATATATACATTTTCCCAAAATAATTGTTATATACCCGGTACATAATAAAAAAACATTGCAAGATGCTGCTCCGTTATTGGCTCTGGGTTCGTCGGGTTCTTGGTGAACCTACAAGTCCTATATATCCCCACAACCAGAAAGGTCCAGCGGATATAACGGTATATTGCTTTCAAATAGCTGTCATAATTAGAAGAAGTTACAGGTGAAAACGTTGACACAAATGGCTGTTTTTTTCAACTAATTTTCAATTTTTCCTTCATTTAACTGTTAGTTTCTATAAGGAAAACTTTAAGGATCTACACAAATGACCCCTTGCTGAATTCAGAATTTTGTCTACTTTTCAGAAATGTATGGCTTTTCAGGATCCATTATTGGTTTCATACCCATTTCTACCATTAACTGGAAGGAGGTTGAAAGCACAAAAAATAGCAAAAATAGGCTATGTCCCAGAAAAATGCCAAAACTGTGTAAAAAAGTTGGTTTTCTGACAAAAGTCTGCTTGTCCCTGAAAGCTGGGAAGATGGTGATTTCAGCACCACAACCCCTTTTTGATGCCATTTGCAGGGAAAAAACAAGACGCTTTCATCTGTAGCCCTTTTTTCGCATTTTTCCCAAAAAAACAAAATTTTGCTGTATTTTGGCTAATTTCTGGGTCCCCTCCAGGGGAATCCACAAACCCTGGGTACCTTTACAATCCCCATGATGTTAGAAAAAAAGGACGCAAATTTGGCGTGGATACCTTATATGGTCAAAAAGTTACAGGGGCCTAAGCCCGCACTACCCCAAATAGCCCAAAAAAGGCTTAGCACAGGGGGGGAAAAGGCCTAGCAGCGAAGGGGTTAAAAGAGCTCACAGTAATCACATGCATCAGGTGTGAGCAGGCTGGCAGCAGCCAGCCACAGGTGAATTGAATTCCTCCACCCATCCTTGGCCTGCAGGGGTGGAGACAAAGCAGTGAGCAGGGGATTATAGGTAATGGAGTTTCCAGCATGAGCAGACTGGCTTCCACAAAACCCGGCATGGATTGGGAATGGATGTCAATTCCTAAATGATGTCCAAATGCCTGGAAGTCAGGATATGCATACAGGGGAGTGTCTGGAAGCATATTTGAATACTGGAAAGCCCCACAATTCGGCCCCCTGGTGGTGGGAACGAGAGCACAGGGAGTGAATTGTGACAAATACAATGACTCAAAGCCCTCTATCTTTGTAGGGGAAACAGCCTTTACACCGCAACTGTTACAACGCATGCATTTACCCCGCATGCCGTTGCAATGAAAAAGGTGTGTAGCGGTGGGTAGAAGGTGTTGGATTTAACTCCAACACCTTCCCTACTGTTGCACACACTGGAGTTAGAATAGAAAATTAATCTATTCCAATTTCCAGCGCACCCCCGACAGCAAGTCGGGGTAAAGTTTGGCGTTGCAACGGCATGCGGGTAATGGCATGCATTGTAACATCACATAACCCTTTGTAGAGGCCTCCCATATGCAGCTTTACTTTCACTTTCCTCAGAGGCAAAGAAGGAGTTGGACTAGTGGCTTGCCCAGATGGAAGCCGGAAATGGAAAATCGATTCATGGCTGGGCCCCAGATATCATGTGAGAGTCAGAGGCCAGCAATATAGGCTGGAGCAGAGTGTGGAGAAGTTGTCAAATATGAAAATGGTCTCTAGAACAAACTCAATATCATTAAAACTGTTTAGAGATGCTTGCTGTCTCCTTTGCCATAAAATATTTAAATTTACCTCAGGTAAATTGCTTCTCCAAATAGACAATATCTATGCTGTCCATTACATAAACAAACTAGGAGAAGCCAGATCCATGGGCCTAGCAGACCTAGGCAAAGAGTTCTGGCATTATTGTTTGGACAGATGAATCCTGCTTCAGGGTGAGTATCTCTTGGGATTCTCCATGTCAGTAGCAGATTTGGGTTCCAGATTTCTTTCAGATAATAGTGATTGGTCACTACATCAAAATGTTTTCAACAACATTCTCCACCTTTGGGGCCCAGTTCAAGTAGCTATAGTTGCTTCTTGTCTGAACTGCAAAGTTCTAAGCTGCATCAGCTGAAGACAGGATCCAGAAGCAGAAGCAGTGAACACATTTCTGCAATGGTGGGACTTAATTCTAGTTTATGTCTTTTCTCCTTCCACGATGATTCTCAGAACTTTGCTAGTAATCAGGAGAGACTTATTTCATCATAGGGACGTACACCTGCTAATCTTGTCCTAAATCATTCCTTCACTTATCATATCTCCTTGTTTATCCTACATTCACAACACTCTATAGTTTTCTCTTTTTCAGGAATCTTTTTATTCAAATTAAGTCCATAAGCACAGCCAACATGTGTTTCGAGGGAAGTGCCCTCTTTCTCAGTATTTATAGAATCAAGAATGGAACCATAATGTAAATCTTCAAATTTATAATGTCCACAATCAACAAATTGTCCATATTCTTATAAGTTGCCCCACAGTGGTATCAGCAACTAAGTCCTCATTGACACAACCTCACAATGGGCTTCAAGCATGGCTTATTGACTTTTTTCAAATAAAAAAGATTTCTGAGCAAGAGAAAACTATGGAATGTTGTGAAGTTCTGATAAAGAAGGAGCTCTAATAAGTGAAGGAATGAACTAGGACAAGATTTAAATGTGTACCTCCTTCAAATAAAATTGAAGCATTACTAAACCAATTAGACTGGTTTGGGAAGGCACCGGGCTGCAGGTCCCTAAACCCCAGCTCTTTGTTCATCCGGGCCTAGCTTCCTTAATATTAGTGGGCATCCCTAGTGTGGTTCTTTAAACTTCTTGAGACCTATGTTGATTTTCAAAGAATTCTCCCTATCTTTCCCTGTTACACAAGGATCCTCCAGGTCACCCACATGACACAGTTCACCAGGGCCATCTTCGTCTCATAGTGTGCAAGATGTCAGGTCAGCCTGGTGTGTCCCAGTACTTTTAGTTAAAATGTTGTCAGTTATAAATGATTCTTGGGCTCCTTCCACTCAATCCAATTACTATAGCACCTGGGCATCCTGGGTTAGCTGGTACATGAAATTAGCAATTCATCCCATACTTGCACCTCCTGTAGTGGCTGTTCATTTTTTAGTTTTCTTTTTTGTTTCAGGTAAGGCCTTTAGAAGAAGGTAACTCTGACGAATCACGTAATGCTGCAGGTATATTCAGATCAAAGGAGAACCAGTAAGGAAACGTTTCTTAGTCTATAGAGCTTTACAGTTGATCTGTCTTAAAATTCTACCAAGGCCAAAATACTCAGCTCTATGGGATGTGAAGGTGATATTAGATTCAATATTTTCTTGGTTAAAAAAATCGATTAGCCATGTTCTTGTGTTTGTTATTGTTTAGAAGAGCATCTGATGTAAGAGCTATGGATGTGGATTATAGGTCCTTCTCCCCACATGGTGTTACCAGTGGCAGCCTCCACAAATAAAGGGTGGTGGGGAAGGGATTGGCCTGAGTGGGCTAGAAAGATGCTCTGCTCAGGCCAGGGAGTCTGTGGGCATTTCTCTAGCCTGGCTGCTCAATGCAGCAGGGCTGGAGAAATCTAAGTGCGCATGTGTGTTTTTGTCAGCCTGAGACGGCCAGCCAAACACACATGAGCACTTAGGGAGTGCACGTAGCACTCCTCTTCCCCCCTCCTATGCCTCGGCCCCACCCCTCCCTATGGTGCTGGCTAAGAGCTGGCAAATGCAACATAAAACGATGCAAGAACATCGTTTTATTTTACATTTGCTGGCTCTGAGCCAGGCAGTGAGCCGACGCTCCTCCGCCATTGCGGAGGAGCCGCCACTGTGTGTTACCTTCAATGTCACTAGACATACCCAAACAATCACATTGTCCATGTTTTATCCTCTTTTTCATGGTTGTACAAAGTTATGCATTTTTTCATGTTTGTGTTATTACAAAGCCAAAACCTCTGCTGTCCACCCTCCTCTGACTTCTGCATTACTGATTTCTTAGAGGAAACCTTTCAAGTCTGTATCTCCATCTACTCTTTCTAAGTGAGTCGGGTGGATCATGGCTGAAGCCTGGCATTGATGTTTCTCTGTCTGGTGTCCACTCAGACAAGAAATGGCATCCAAAGCATATATTTCAGCCAGTCGCTTGGAGGACATTCTTAAAGCAACATATTGGTCAAGGGAGTCTAACTAATTTTTATTAAAAACCAATTAATCATATGTCTTGCAACATTATTGCACAGTTTTGAACTTGCCATAATCGAGCCTCTGTTCTTATAATAGGATGGAAACTCTCCCCCACTAAAGTGACAAGAGGTTTATATTCTATTAAAGATACAGAGGTGAAGATTATCCCTCGTACCTTTCCCATGTTTTACAATTTATCTTCTTCTTCCATTTTAACTTGAATACATTTTCCAGAGATTACGAAGATGTGCTCATTGGGGTCCTATGGCTAATTTACTGAGGATTCCGACCTTCATCTGTAATCACAAGTTACACTTTGTCTTCATTTATGATTTAAAGAATTTCACAAGGACTAATCTTTTGGGATTGCAAAAAAAGAGGATGGTTTGCTGCTCTGCATAGATCGTTACACAATGGATTGGCTGCAGATTGGTGAACCACTTGCAGGTTCATTAGCATACAAGAGTGCTGACCTCAGATTTCCTATATTATTCTGTTTTTTGTTCGTCCATGTTATGTATACTTTTTACATTCTTTGGGCCACTGTATATCCGATAAGACGTTCAGTCATCATAATCCTCGCCTCCGTGGCTTTAATAGAGTGCAAACCTCCTGTCACTTTAGTGGGAGAGATTTTCCATTGTCCCTTATGAACAAGTAGAGTTACAATCACTCTATACTGGACCACTGTTTCGCATTATGAACAGTTTCTCTAAGGTCCCTTGAGTTAGCTGGTTTGCTGAATTGCTGTTTTGAGGACTATAGGTCCACATTTGATTAGGTTGATTAGCCATTTTGTGGGCAATTATAGGCATGGGACATTCGGTCAGGATTATTGCCAATTGTACAGAAAGTGCAAAATAGCAATTGGATCAAAGTAGAATGTAATAAAAGGTGCCAGCATACATCCTGTACATCAGGTGAATGGATGTGACCTTGCACTGATATTTTTGGCTTTATTTACCATATTTTCCATAATATTTACCTAAGTCACAGGCAGGTTCATTACAGATTGGTAAAATGTATATATCTTTTCTTTTTCATGATTATCTAGTTATCATGGATTTTTGTCCAGTAGACTTACAAAGGATCTATTAACTCCCCAACAGTATTGTAACACCATTAAACTAGTCATCAATGTTTATAAAACAAAGACAATGTTTTTTTCAAAGAAGTTGGAAGCTGAAGTTGATTGTTAGCAAAGGAAAAGCTTCAGCAAATGGCATCTTTTAAATACTAGGGTTTGACTTTTTCAGCAAGTCTGACATGGGATGCTCATATGCTTGTAATGCCGACCAAGGTTTTAGCAACCATTATTAGTTTAAAGAGAATTGATAGAAAGTATTCATCGATGCCATTGACCAAAACCATTGAGGATAAAAGTATTCCACAGGCCCTGTATGGTACTCAGTTCTATGCTCTCGATAGTGGAGTTAACTGGACAAAACAGGAACATCAATGCTTGAAAAGGTAATTCCAGGTCCCTGCTAATTAGATGTGCAAGCCTTGAGATTAGAATTAAGGCTATAAATTTAGTATTTTTTTTTCAGAAATACACTGTTTAACATTTAAACATTTGTTTTTTAATTTAAGTGACAAAACTATCATTTGCATTTCGGCAAGCGTTAGCTAATGGTTTGAATACATTAGTGGAAAAGGTGGTCTTCAAAATAAAGAGAGCATCATAACTGAATTGCAGAGTAGATATGCCTAAAATGAAGAGAGGGATTTAACATATAATGAGAATGGCTGCTTTTGACTGTAGATGGTTACAGCAAATCTAGAGGGGGAAAGCTTGGTCACTGCATTTGTAACCTGTTTGGAAGACAGAGACTTTGAAATATGTGCAGTGTCTTCCAGATTGGGCAATAGGGTTTAGAGAGGTTGTCATGGGAGGCACTATGCGTAAGGTTGCCAGACCAGGAATCCTAAAAAGGTGAAGAGGGAAAGAAAAAAGAGGGGTGCATCAATTATATTTCTGCTGAAAAGCCAATCAAACTTGCCTAATTAATTCACTGTATTCCATAGAGGGAGAACTATGCTGTCACCATGAATCAATTTACATCTCTCTTCAACGCAGTCACACCTCTACGTTACATCCCTCTTCAACACAGTCACACCTCTACTCTGGCTAAATGGCATCTTTGAAAATCCAACACAGGCCAGTAGTTTCTCGCAGCCAGAATAAATGCATTTAACGCAAACTTCCTTCCACTTCTTGATGGCTTAATGGAGTCCAAGTCCCACCATGTTGATGTTCTGTAGCCTTAAAACCTCTCAGTCATGAATACTCCAACCTGGAATAAAACTAACCTTGGGCGGTGAACTCCGCTCTGTTCGCAGAGTTTGCAGAGTTTTCCACACTCCAGGGAGCACGCGGAGTTCCGCGGAGTGGTGTTTTTTCCTCCCTCTTGCTCTTCAATGTCAAGTTGGCGAGTGCGAGCGAGGAAAATCCAACTCCCGGCAAATTTTTTCCTTGCTCGTGCTCGCCAAGGTCTAGTTGGCGAGCGTGAGCGAGGAAAATCAACCTCCTGGTGAGATTTCTCAACACGTGTGGTCAGATTTCTCAATGCGAGTGATCGCAGCAGGTTGCGACCAATCGCGTTGAGAAACCTTCCATTCGCATTGAGAAAGCTGCCGCTCAAGTAGCAAAAAGGAAGCAGTGCCCTCTAGCACTGTGCATCACTGCGAACGGCATGACCTTAACGCACTCCGCTGCTCGTGGAACTCCGCGTAGCACGGTGGAGTTTTTTTGTCACTTTGCGGAGTTCCGCAATGCGGAACTTCCCGAACTCCGCCCAGGGTTAATTAAAACATAGTGGCAAGGTGGCCATGATAGGCCTTGTCATACTAAGGAAGACTTTGCTCATGGCACCCCAGAGTGTCTCGACACTCTCAGGGATGTCAACCTGAGGGCAACCAACAATGGCGCCCAAAGGACAGATATAGAGTAAGAACAAACTCCAAAAGGAGACCATCCCTAGGATACTGACTGGCTTGCAGTAACCTCAGTAGAAACAAGTGGCAGTGGGGGCACTGCAAGTTTGTCTTTCAATAATTGTACACATGAATTCACAGTTTCAGTCAGTTGAATGACTGCAGAGGAGATTAGAGAGATAATCTTCATCATAATGTCCATAATCACCACCTGGAAGTGCAAATGAGGGTGACTGTCTTCTAACAAAATATGATCAGATGAAGCAGATGAGTCAGCTCTCCATACCTTGCTGATTTCATGATGGATCCATAAATACCAGACACTGGTTAACAAGGGTGGAGTTAACAACTGTATTTGTTCTGAAAGGAGGAGGCACTATTGGAGGTCTAAAAATTACTGCCACTTTTGGAGAATGAACTGACGTGCCCTTTAGAGCCAGAGCTAACACTAGTTCTGATGACACCTTAGGCAAGCTTACTGTCTATTGAAGTGTTCAAGGAAGCAGAAATGTGTGAATGCAACAGTTGGGTGCACTGAAGTTAGGCAGCACACGCATGCTTTGCAATATCAAGGAAAGAGATCCTCAAGAGGTTGACTGCATGATTTGTGAAGCAGGTATTAATATTTGCCAGTATTAATAGAGCAAAGGAGAGGGTAGATTTCAAGTTGCTACAATGGCAAGCCCACAATTGGGATCAAGTGGAATAAACAATGTGTAACCCATACTCAAAGACTGCTTATGTCTTGTTTTCCATTTGATGGCCTGCCTAACCCTATTGGCTGCAGTACATTTGTGCACTGGAATAGTGAGTCACCCTATAGTCGAGGACCTGAAGTAGGAGGGATTGAGTTATAAAACACCCACATATTGCTTTAGGTGGAGGTTCCTAATAAACCCTCTCACAGCTGCAAACTCCCTACATTTGACATTATGGAAGGCCCAACACAGACATAGAAGTACCTACAAACTGTGCAATGAGGTATCAGAGACAAAACATAAGATCAGTCACAGGATAGTAAGAAAAGAAATACCAACAACTAGGGGAGCGTAAGCCCTGCTCCCTACTGTAGAGCCCAGAGTACTAGCTCTACATATTAATGTCAACTTAAGGAGTAAATGCAAATCCTCCTTACCTGAATGGGCAGCTAGGAATGTGTACTCACACTACAGGCTACCTTAGTACCCTTGCTGTGAGCACTGACAATAACCAGGATGGGAAGCTAGATACAAATCACCTTCCAAGTTGCAGATAAAAATGGACTTTCAGGAAGTATTTCCTGAGCCATCTCCTTCACATAGCATGGACAATAAGTCTAGCCTTATGGAGGACGCACACAAACAAGCCAAAGCATACATATTCACACCAGTGCTTCTTAATCACCCCTTCACTACTGGGCTGTAAGTATAGCTTTTTGATCACAGAGTGTAATGCTAGAATGGAAACAGTCTGAGCACCAAGGATGTGTTTGCCAGGCTAAGACACTACCATTAACCCCCACCATAACTCTCTCCATAGAGATGATGTAGTGAAGTAAAGTGAGAGACAGTCTCAACTGACATATACAGTTCTGTCTAGAAGGATAAAGGCTGCACTACTGCCTGTATCCATGGTGATAGGGCAATTGTCCAATGAAGTAATAAGAACAAATTATGCACTATGAGCAGGATGAAAAGCCACCTGCAAAGGATCAAGAACTTGATGGAGAAGAGTTGTACCTGGACAGGACTTTAAGCACTTTGGAAGGCAAAGGAATGAGGCAAGTAGGTTGATGATTAGAAGTTCAGATGGGTGACATTAGGTTTTTTAAAGATGGAGACCTCTATGACAAGTTTTCAGTTAGCTGGGACCATTATGGAGACCAGAGGGGAGTTGTAGATGTCAGAATGAGAACAATGGTATCAAAACAACAGCGTAGGATAGTAAGTTCTTAAGAATATTGAAGACTTTGTTAGAGGTTTGGGAATATATAGGAATCTGATTACAACTGCAGTAATATTGAGTGTTCTTCATATTTTAGGTTTAAGTATGATATGATAGGATTTACACAGCTCTACTATTGCTGAAAATGTCAACTACATTTGTTTTTTCATAGGATTCTTTGATTATTGTGAGATCATCTGTGCAAAGCCAAGAGGAGAAGTGTCAGCAGAAGGAGAGAATCATTCCTTAGTGAGAGAAGAAGTAAAGTTGTGTTACACAAATTCAACTGAAGCAAGTGTAAATTTATAACAAGATAATTGGTCAAGGAATATGGAACACATGGAGCTACTGATGTACCATCAAAAGTGGAAGGAATTAGGTTAGGATGGGGCCCACCAGATAAGTATGGCTGCACACTACTGTGAAGATGCATCAATAAGCATCATGACTTCAGGTTGAGTATTGCTTTCAGTCCTCCCATTAACGTTTCCATAGAACAGCAGTTCAAAGCTTGAAAATCAGAAGTAACAACAAGTTCCCTAAGTTCGTAGTCATACTCTAGAGAAGAACATAATGAGCAATTCACTGTGCAAAATGAAATAGAATTTGGTACAAAAGCAATTGCAACCATAAAGATTTCAGCAAGACTAACCAGTGCGAGGGTGAAGAAAGTGTATTGCAAGCCCTTCCTTGATTAAGATGGTGGTTCTCATGGAGATTCTGACACCCATCTGATTCAGATGGCCACGCTTGGAATGAATGAATGAATGAAAAAATGTATTGTTCAGTAAAAAACATCTTAATACAATTTTTTAACTTTTCATACAATAAAACCTCTTTATGCAATTTCCTTACCTTTCATACGTAACCAATCCCGAGCCCTTATTTAAAAACCACATAATTAAAAGTACAATTCCTCAATTCATAAGTACTAAAAAATCTCTTCATTGATCACTATTAGTCAATTTCCTCTCTGCTATTTCTATAAACTTCAAAAGTCTGCCAGTGAATTGTAAATCTTCTCCCTGCAGGCTGCCAATGACTGCTTGTCGACATGATCGTATCAATTGACTATTAAATCCTGCCTCAGCAGCCTCCTACGTTCCACTAATAGCCCCGGGCAACTACAGATGATATGACAAATATCTTCTCTATTATAGTTACAGAGGCGACACGTCCTATTACCACTCGGCTTTTTCCACGTTGGGGTGTCCCCCCGGAATAGGCTGTTGCCTAACCGGAGACTCATAAATTTCAAATTGGCCCTTTGGCTATTTAGAACCCCTAGATAGCTCTGAGCTTTGAGCATACCATATGAAGCAATCACTGTCCATGCATGGGCTCTTTTTGCCAATACTGCTTTATCCAACAGCAAGGACGTTTTTTGCTGCACCCATTTATCACTTTGTTAAATGCCACCTGTGAAAGGGGTAAAGCCCATAATTGTTCAGCCTTAAACGTATCTATAGCCAATTTGAAGTATTCGTTGGCCTGCTTATGTTTGTTGTCACTTATTGCCTCCCAAATCACTGTCATCAGTGTTGTGTTATTATCCCATCTCAGTTTGTGGCAGAATTTCAAATATGCCCCTAAACTGTTTAGGTTCTGTCGTCTAAGGCCAAATTCCAGTCGAATTTGCTCTAGTGATGTCTGCTAAGGGAGATGAAACAAGCGACGAAAGGTACCTGTCACCAGCTTGTCTATGGTATTATCAGCACGTCCTCTAAAGGTCTCTACTCCATATGTCAGAGACGGAACGTGTTTAACTGACATAACTTCTAGTAATGGTTTGAGGGAAAGGCCTTTTAAGTTATTCTTTAGGGTTGCGAATGCTGCAGTTAGTGAGTTATTTCTTCTCTGTAGTGAGGCCCACAGATTCTTACCCAACCCTCTAGCGTCTAGTATGACACCCAGATATCTATACTCTGAAACGGATTCTAATACAGACCCTTCTCTACTCAATAAAGGTTGCGCTGCTAACCCCCTTGACACCAGCATTGTTTTTGACTTCTTTAAGTTGACCTTTAACCCGTGAGATGAAGCGTATAGAGCAGTTTCGTTTATTAGTCTCTGCAGCCCCACCTTTGTGTAACTTATTAATACAATGTCGTCAGCATACAGTAAGTGGGAAACCTTAAAACCAGCCACCGACGGGGAATGAGAGTTAATATCGTTCAACCTAAGAGAAATATCAGCTAAATACAGGTTGAACAAGGTAGGAGCCAACACACATCCTTGCTTCAGCCCATTCCTTTTATCATTTTTTTTTACACTACCGTACCCTACTACTGTACCCTGGCCCAACCTTACTCTCGTCCAGGTATTAGTATACAGCAGTTGGATCGCTCTCAACAAACTAGGTGCGATTCCACTTTTCGATAACTTGTTCCAAAGAATATTCCTTTGCACCGTGTCAAAGGCCGAACTAAAATCAATAAAACATAGATACAGGTTTAATGCTTGGCACTTTGCCATTTCAGTTATAAGAACTAACATTTGAATGTTAATAATAGTCCCCATGCCTTTTATAAACCCTGTTTGATTCATTGGCAGCTGTTTACTGTCTCCCACCCAAGCCGTTAGCTCTGCCAGCAGACATTTAGCAAAAAACTTAGCTTCACAATCCATTAAGGCTATTAGCCTATAATTCGCAGGGTCTGAGGACTGGCCAGCTTTAAAAATCGGGGCCTAGATTGAGCCCCTCCATTTATCGGGGATTTCTTCATTCTGCAAGGCATGATTAAATAGTATTGTCAGATTCTTTGCCCAATATTGCGAGTTTTCTTTAAATAGGGCTTGAGGGATGCCATTTGGTCCTGGCGCACCACTCCGACGACTAGAACTTATAATTTTTTCCACTGTTGTGTACTGGATTTTTAACTGCGTGATGTCACTTGAATTATCCCCTGATCCATCTTCCACTGGATTTGTTATGTTGTTTATGGCACCTGATGTAGAACCCAAGTGCTTTTCCCAGACTTCCGATATATTTGAAGTTATTAGTTGCTGTTTCCTGCCATTGGCTTGATTTACCAATCTCCAAAACTCACGTGCGTCTTTACGTTTAGCTGCATAATTAATTTTACACCAATACAGATCTAGCTCCGCTTTGTTTGTAACCATACCTCTTTTTTATAAAGTGACCTTAATTTTGGTAGGGCATCATTCCTGATTCTGGAAGATGCGTCATTTCTTAAAACCCTTAAGGCATGATTCAATTTTCTCTTTGCTGTTTTAAGTTGCGCAGACATCTTATTTGCGAAAGACATAACTGTTGCTGCCCTGACTTTTGACTGAACAGAATTTTTCTCTACTAGACAGATTGAAAACTGCTCCCACTGAGTCAAAGGATTTTGATCTATTTTATTTAAAGCTTCCCACTGGACTCTTGCTTGCTGTTCGAAAATTTGCATGCTATTTACTGACCAGTATAGTATCTTATAGTTAAGGCCAATGGACTGACCTAACTCTGGGGCTGTTTGGTCATGTAGAGGAATATTTAAGTTAAGTCTAATCATTTGTGGTTGGTGATCACTTTCCAGCCTATTGCCCAACTTGTAGCTTGTTACCATCTGATATAGTGGGAGTGATACTAATGAGTAATCTATAACGGCTTTCGATTTTACCGAGTAATGAGTTGCTTGAGCTGGTATATCCGGATACGTCCGGCCATTCACTACTTGGAGACCGTGGTGCTCCAAATTTCTCACCGCTTCTTTGCCTATTCTATCTGATCGTTGTTTGGGTACTTCGTCGCCGGGATGTGCCAGATTTGATCCATTACGTCCAGTATTTGATCCCTAGGAGTCACCTGGAAGAGATTCATATTAAAATCTCCCGTCAAGAGGATCCACGGAACTGGATTCATTATGCTTTGCGATGTCAATAAACTCAGAAGCTTGTCGATTGTTTCTTTTTTTCTGCTTCCAAGGGATGTGTATACACATTTATTATCATCAAGGGGATCCTATTAGCTGGACTATGAGGCCACACCTTAATAGCTTGTATGTTCGTATGATCGATTTCTACTTCGATTTTTATTCTTAGGTCCACTGTTATATATAAAGCCAGACTTCCTGCTGCTCGCCCCTTCAATTTTATTTTGATCGCTGGCTTACTGTAACATAGATATCCCGGAAGCTTAATTTCCTCTTGAGCCCATGTTTCTTGAAAGAGGACTATCTGGAATCTTCTAATATAAGATAAAAATTCCTCATCGTCTACCTTTGCTGCCAGGCCCTCTATGTTCCATGAGCAGATGTCAACTTTGTTCATAATACGGCCATCGTTGCTGACATTGTTCTGTCAGGGTCTTAGATCCTTGTCTGAGCTGGCACTCAGCACACTCGGAAGCCAAGACCAATCAGATTTTGGGTGATGGCCTTCACTCGTCATAACGTCTATATGGTTATCTGCCTGAATGGCTGTGTTGTCCTTTAAAGGTGTAATCGAACTACTCCTTGCCCCCTTTAGGATCGTTGTTAGGCCTGATTGCCGCTTACACATTAATGGACTTTTTATTTGGCTTTGACGTCCCCTACCACACTCCTCTCCTACCCTTTTTGGACGAGTGCCACAACCATCAGGATCTAAAAACTGTGGGTAGGGTTCCTTCCTTTCCCTAGTCATCTCAATGCCCCATTTTTCAAATTTCTCCTTTTCAGCCCAAACTTGGTCCGCTACCTCTGGAGTGGCCCATGTAATCATAGTCGGTTCCTCACCTCCCCAAGTTGCAATATTTACGAATGTGACTGAGTGTATGTCCGTAGACTCTATATGATGTAACTCCGGTATTTCTTTTATCATTCGAATCATAGACCCTCTATTTATTCTATCAAAATGCCCCCTGGATTTGTATTTTGGAAAAAATTTCAATTTGCAGTGACAACTAGGCGGACTGGGGCGAATCGACCACTCTCTTTGACCCTGCTTTATAGTACAGACTATATCCTGCTGAATGTTCTTAACCTGCAGTGCTTCTTCTGGGACCTTATATCCGAGTTGAGTGTCACCTGACTGAAGTTGCATCCGTTCACCTTGTAGGGCCTTATCAGTCCTTAATGATTCTTCTCTTATTCGCGTTCTAATCTCCTTTATGTCTTTGTCTTCCATGCCTTTCTCTGCTTCCAGAGCTTTTTGAATTCTTTCCCGGTCCCCCACTGACTTTACTATTTTACTTTGACTTGCTAGTTCATATTTTCCTGGTCTGATCTGGTCTAACCCCAGTTGAATCTCGACAGTTTGTCCATCCATTTCCTTCGCCATCGTTTTTACTTCCACTCGAGCAGATATCCTCTCGATCTCCTTTTCCACTTTATTATCCCCTACCCAGTCTTCATTATTTTTTTCTTGACATGCCACTTGATTACCTGTGTTTAAACAAAAAATTGGATACACCTTCCCTTGATGTGCTGAAGTGCTCTCCACCTCTTTTTTGTTATGGCTTTTCCTGAGTCTTTTGCGCTGTCTCTTAGAAAGCTTATTTATCTTGACCGCTTCCCCTTGCAAAGCTGGATCTGATGCTCCATCCTCCTCTGCCCCCTTCCTACCTGGTGTACTGGATAACTGGACACTTGTGAGCCTTCTCCCATGGGCTACGTTTTTTTTCCGGTTACTTTGCCGTGTGGGATCAACTTCGTTCCTCTGCTGTAACTTCTCCACACTGGAATTTTCCCCCCGGAGGCACCTCTCCTCCTGTTCGCTTATTTGTGCCGATTTTTTTTCGTCTGTCTCCCACCTGTTGGTGTTTAAATGACCTATCGGGCTCGTCGCTGCTTTGGCAGATTGCATTTGCCCCTTTATCTCTACAAGGACCTGATCCAGCATTCCAGGGAGAGTGGACAATTTCTCCAGAACTGGGCTACAGGCACAAGTAATAGTGGGCACTATCTCCACCTGCGCCTCTGCCTGCACCCTTTGTACCCACTGTTTCAATACTCCTATTTTTGTGTCAATAGCCATGATGTATAATGCCATTGTATTTAATAGATCCACCTGGATGTCCAGCTTGCTTGATTGATATGTCAAGGTATTGACGACCGATTGAAATGAATTAAGTAAGATCTCCCAAGTATTACTATTCCGGCCTTGTTCCCCGCCTTGTTCTCCCATTAGTTGACTATTTGGGGAGCCGACTTGAGTGCAAATACCCGGGAGGTCCTCTATATGGGAACCAGTTGGATGAGCCCCCCACAGATTTACTCCCTCAACCTTGTCCTCTATCTGCGGTAATTCATGAGATTGGTCATATGCATTTTCTGCTTGGGATTCTCTCTCAACAGGGGACGTTTTACCCCCAAAGACGCCCGCTAGGTCAGTTCCCTGATTTAGTTTCCATTTAGGGTCTATTCCTTCTAGGTTGTCTAGATCATCCGTCTTGACCGGGTTTACCACGTTGTTATCTATTTGTTGATGCACCTGAGCTTGAGTCTCGATTTCTTTCCCCAAGATAGTTGGCCTCATTGGCGTCGGTGGATCCGTTGACCCCGTTAGCACCCTAATCCTAGTTGGAGATTCTGATTTCCATTGTGGAGAACTGTTATCGCCTGGTTCCTTTGTGACTGGCGCCTCTTTTTGCAAGGCCACTGACACACTACTTTCCTTCCCTCTTTACCGATCACTATTTAGGGCCCAGGTTTCCCAGTTAAACGGGGTTTTCTTTGTATTTAGACCCCCTGAGGGGGAAAAACATTCCAACTTCTCCTTATTACTCCTAGCCGCACTGGAGGTCAGTTTGGAATACTCAGCCGTCTCAGACGGCTTAAATGTTGGCTGCGGTTGTATCGGGATTTGCAGATCCTTGATGTGCACATCCTTACAATATGTAAGCAGTACATCCACTGGGTTCTTCAAAAAGTCAGTTTTCTTCGCCCTTTTGTTTTGGTTGCAATTTGGGGATCTAACAGGGCCGGTTGCTGACCCCTCCCCTTGTCCCACATGGGGCGGGTCCTCCGTGCCTGGCTCCTCCATACAAGGGCCCTTTGCTACGTTGACTGTCTTATCTTCATTGTCCCCTATCATAGAAGCTGCCCCGGCTTGCTGTTTCTGTCCCCGCCGGACTACCTCCTGCGCTCTTCTAGTTCTCCCCGAGCGCATCTCTTTGTGCTTTTAGGCACTTTTTTGAGTTTTAAGATCGTATGTCCTGAGATCGATGTACGCTGTTTTTGATGTGGCTTAGCGATAGGTTGGGTCACTCCGACCCGATGCCCAACTGCACCTCGGCGTTCCCTTCCTCCGGCGTAAACCAGCTCCACCAGAATTCACAGGGCTCCTCCTTGCTACTACTGCTCTGCTCAACCTGTGGATATGTCATCAGCCCCGACTGAATAGCGATGAATAGCGATGGGATGGCGGAGGTAAATGAGGTCAGAAGCGGGGGCAGCGATAGCGGGTGACAGGTAGCAAGGCACGTGAGAGCAGGGCACACTTGGGTGTCGCTAGCCCCACCCAACCTAGTTGGACTGCTTCCACGAACATGCCTGGGCTCTTCACTCTGCAACCGACGCTACGGCTGTTGCGCTCTCTTGCTCAATTGCTCGTCCCTGCCCTCGCTTACACCTACCCTCTGGGTCGGCTTACTTTGCCTCTCTGGTGCTTGCTATGATGCTTGCAAAGTCCTCCACAAGAGACAGGGGGGACGAGAGACGGAAGACTTGGCCGATTTCCCGAGTCCCAAGTCCTGATCTGTGCAGTGTGATCTGTGCAGTCGTGAGAAGAACAACACGGCTGAATTCAGGCTCCAACATGCACCAGCACCGGTGACCTTGCAGCTTACACGTACAGCTGCTCTCACCGCGCCTCAAGAGTAAAAGGGCAGAACCAGTAAAGTAAGTGGCTGTATGGCTGACTTCTAGGCAAGCCACTCAAGAAGCCGCTAGCTGTTCCAGTGCACTCCCAGCCTCCAAGCACTCTCAAGCACTCTCAAGTTGCTCTTACTCTGTGAGCGATGTACGTCCTCCTGCCTCCTCCTCCTACTGTTGTCCTCACAGATTACACGATTTACTGCTGTGGACAGAGAGACGGGAGACCTCTCGCTGCTACTTGCTTGCCATTTGCCTCCTGCAGCTCGGCTCAGCTCAGCATGTCATCATGTCAGCTCGGCTCTGCTCGGCGTGTCTGCGTATCGGCATTTCACAGTCGTCTCGGCTCAGCCCGCCCTGCCTTTTCAGAGCTTTTTCATCGCTCGATATAGTGAGGGAAAGTGAGAACCGGGGAGAACCGGGGGAGCAGGGAGCGGAAGCGGGAGAATGAACCGCCACACCAGCTCGACACAGCTCAACCCCAGCTCAACCCCCTAGCTCCGGCTCTGGCTCAGTCTCTAATCACTGCTTCACTCTGGCCGGCTCTGGCTTTCCTCACTCCGCTCGCTCGCTCCACTCGCTCGGACTGCGGACTACGGACCGCGGGCAAACTCCTCCTCTTGAAATCTTGTGCCCAGCTTCCTCCTAGGTAAAGTGCCAAGTTTAGGAGATATTATGGGGATGGCAGAACAGTAGTGGTGATCTAAACGTATTACAGTCTAGCAGTCGAGTTTCTTTCACAAAGATTCAGCTAAATTGTTGATCATTATTAGCTTGTATCTTATGGTGTGATTGGAATGAGACTGTGTGTTGAGAAGCAGGCACTTGGTAGGCAGAAGGCTGCTGTTCTCATTAGCTAAAATAGGTCTGGGAGATGATGAATGAACAGGAAATGTGGAATAGTAAGAGTCGAGGACCTGACTAATTCGGGGGTCTGTCAGTGGTGGAGATAAATCAAGATTGCCCCTCTGTATGCAATACAGTCAGGAAGCTGGAGGTGGAGCTCCGAAGGGCAGTGACTGACAACCCCTGTGTGCCATTGTGTGGAGAGCTGCGAGTGGGCCTGCTTTTGTTGTGACCTTGGTGTCCCACTGGCATGGCCACACCAGCAATAGTCTTAATAAGTTGAGAATGTGTAGGGTCGATTCGGAGTAGTATAAGGTATACAGGAACGCCTCAAATCCCAACTTGAGACCCACAAAATATAACAGACTAAAATATGCAGAAAACGAAACCTTAACAACATAAAGCAAATTAAAATAATAAAGGCCCCAAAAGCTCAAGCTAAAGTAAAAGAGAGGAAAGGGTGGACAAACTAAATGTAAAAGTAATGGAGAGAAAAACTGCCCAGTTTTGTTCTCTCTAGTCCCCGCATTCATTTTAAGAAGGGCAGAACTCACAGTATTGGCCAAATCACAACACAATCAAACACAAGGAGATGATGGACGGAGTGCTGAAACTTTTCAAACACTCACCCCCAGTCACAATCACAACACAATGCCAAATCTCAAATCTAGTGGATGAGAAGACTAATCGCTTTTTAATATTAGACACAATGCTTTTTGAATATTTCCATGATGATATTCCACAACTAGAGGTTAGCAGTCAAACAGGTAGGGGGCACACAGAAGATAAGAAACAGAAAACATAGCCAATGAAATCAACAGATATAAGAAATACAAAACAGACCACTGGAACGCTGGCACCAGGAACCCATTTGGGGAGTTTGTGGCTCTGCAGGTGCAATGACTAAAGATGAGGTTAGAGGGTCACATGACCTAATGCCACATGAGCGACCCTCCTTGTGGGCCAACACACCACTACACTTCCAAGGGGGCCATTGGAAATTATTGCACTGGACAAAAACTGCAACATGACATAACATCCTACCTGTTGTGTTGGAGAATGAAAATAAATGTGCCCTAGTTTAAGGATATGTAAAGTCTTCTTGAAGATTCCTTGCAGACCACCCTTGCATGACATCCTTCGTGACCTGAAGAGAATACGGAAATAAATTCTGCATGAGAGAAATTGATTTAAAAAACATTTACTCAGATAAATACAAATGATCTAAGCTTCCACTACATGAAATATGAAGATCTTACTCATGCCTGCATTACTAGCCTCGGAATAGCTGTGATTAGTATGTGCATCGCACAGAACTGGCGCAGGCCTAACCGGTTCTAACATATATGGGTGGGTATATGGTTGGGCACAGGATACAGTGTTATGTGTAGTTATGAATTGATAATTACTTGGACTCTTGCATGTGATGTCCAGGGTGCACCTAACTCCGCCATCCATAGTCTTGCTTTGTGAGTCGACAGAAGTGCTGGATGATACATACCTCTTTGAGGGAGGTTATGAAACAGGCCTCAGTGAAGAACTCAGCAAGCTGCACACCTGTTAAACACCTCCCCCAGCTATACCTTAGTGCACATACATCATAGTGGTATAGCTTTAAAAGTTGTTTGTATGTGACAGCGATATTTGAAGGCCCTGGCATTCATATAGGCAAATGTGCGTAGACTTCAATTCAAAACACCCAACTTCCAAAATCCATACTGTACATGTGACCCTTGCACAGTTTAAACTTGGTATTTTGGATGGTAGTGGACCTTGTACTGTAATGCTTTGGAACAAGGGAACAATTTAGATTTGATTGCAACATGGTTGTGATACTGATTGGCGTGGAGTGAGTATTTCAAAGGAGTCACATGACTGTATATGTACTGTAAATAATGTAGTGTGCAGTGAACGTCTGCACTTAAACTGAGTAGATTTTTACTATTACAGGACCTAATGATGTGTAGTTATGTGATCACAGCTGTGATTTTTAATTTGAAAGAGTGCAGCCAAGATGGAAAAGCAGGTGACTTGGATTTCATTGTGATTCCACACCACGAGCCACTGCTGGCACGCAGATGGTAATTTATTTTATTATTCAGGATGCTTTTGTAGAGAGTCTTGAAATCCATGAAATGGCCAAATCGATTATAAGGTTTATTTACCATTAGCCAAAACCACCTTTCCCAATGACAACAGTGTCTCCGTGGTGATGACAGCTCCTGGAGATAGGTGACCAAAACGATAATATTATAAAATACATAGTCCGCAAATTTTTAAAACACAAGTTCGAAGGATCGACTGGACTGGAAGCATTAGTGTGTACTTGAAATGCCCTCAATGATTCTTGACAGCAGTATTTGACTCATCTTCCTCCTTGTTTGTAAAACATATTACCAGTTTTTCCGTGAAGTAACTTAGAAAGATGAGTACTCGTGGATTTGAGATAATAGTTGTTAGACCTGGCATCCTTGGCGTGGGTCTCCCTTCCATTTTTTCGTAATGCCTCCACTGTTGCCGATATGTTTTTGCTGGACTAGATGCTCATGGGCACTTTGCCACTGCTAATCAGTGCCAAAGTGCAAGTGCTCCCTATCGTTAATTGATATATGTATTAGTGACTCCATGATTGGATGATTGGTTTACTTGTCAGTCCCTAGTACCGTGCACTGAGTGTGCCCAGGGCTTGTAAATCCAATGCTGCTGGTGGGCTTGCAGCACGGGTTGTGCCACCCACAGAAGCAGCTTGTAAAGTGTGTCTCAGGCCTGCCATTGCAGAGCCTGTGTGCAGCCTAGGGCTGCCATGTCGACTTGGTGAGTACACCCACTTACCAGTCCCTAAACCTTCCCTTTACTGCATGTTGGTCACCCCTAAAGTAGGCCCTAGGGCAGGGTGCATTGTAAGTATAAGGTAGGACATGCCCTGGTGTGTGTGGCATGTCCTAATAGTGAATTACAGCCATTTTCGTTTTTCACTATTGCAAGGCTACCTGCTCCCCATAGGCCAGAATGGGCAGACTGACTATTACACCTTATAGTCAGAACTGACCCAGGGAACATGGTAGAAAAACGAATTTAGTATGCCTGAACTCAGGATGATAAAATACATCTTTTAGTGAAGTTGGTTTTAACATTCTGTGTTTGAAAATACCACTTTTAGAAAGTGGGTATTTTCTTGCCTAACTATCCAAGCCTGCCTCTGCTAGGTTGTGTATTCCTTGTCTGGAGATTGAGTGACAGGGGCTGGGGGTGGCTACAGGAGACAGGGTGAGTCAGCGCAGGGCTGAATAGAAAGATCTGCATCCAGAGTGGAGGGAGGAGCTGCACCTGGGTCTGAATAGGGCTGTGCCTGCCTTCCACAATGCTGGCTCCACCTCCTGCCGGGCGGCTGAGCACTCTGCCCCACATTCTGAAAGGAAAGAAGGAGTCAGAAAAACAAAGTGCTCCAGAACTGACCAGAACTGGTTTTGGACTAGGCAGAGGCCTCTCTGCCTCCAGAGAACAAAGAGAATCAGGGTATAAGAGGGGCACCCAGACCCCTAGGAAATTAGATCACTTTTGGGAACAAGAAGAAACCTTTGCTGAGGAGCGGAACCAAGAAGAAACTGAGGAGAGACTATCCCTAAGCTGAAGTGCTGCTTGGGGGATTGGCCTGCAGTGGTTTGCCTGACTGCCAAAGAAAGGAGAAAGGAACTTTTGCTTTGCTGTGACTTTCATCAACTTGTGAAGGATCTCCAAGGGCTTGGAAGAGAGCTTGCCCCCTGACCGAAGTCCCAGGACCATTGGACTTCACCCCTTTGTGAATTGCTGCTGGAAACTCTGTTTCAGTGGCTGCAGAGGTAGGGAGCTGTGACCGACTCTCACGACCGACTCGGTGTCCTGTAAGCACCGCATCGAAGCACCGTCTCGCCCTGCAACGCACGGCCCTGGTCTCACCGACTCCGTCAACGAGCCGCTGCCTGCACCGCATCGAGGGACAACGCGTCCTGCAACGCTTCGCTACGCCGAATCGAACTGGTCCGACCGACACGGTCACTGCTGCTGAGTTCGAGTCCTGTGACCGCACCGGAGTTGGGCACCGCCGCACGCTTTGCGACGCACCGCCCGACTCGCACCGCTGTCCGGACTGATCGACGCCAGCTCCTGAATCCGGCTCCGTCGCCGCACCGCAACCTGCCAGCACCGCATCGAAGCACCGTCTCGCCCTGCAACGCACGGCCCTGGTCTCACCGACTCCGTCTCGACGACGTCAACGAGCCGCTGCCTGCACCGCATCGAGGGACAACGCGTCCTGCAACGCTTCCATTTTTGCATCGCGACCGCGACGAACAGCCATCCGGCTCGCACGCCCGTGCCTGCCGCTTCAAGTAAAAGGTACTGTGACCGAGTCTGTCTACGCTGTGTTGGCCCGTCTCGACGCGGTCAGCTGGATTTGTTAGACTCTGTTTGTTCTCGACATCGCCGTAGCCGGAGGAGGCTACCGACTCGCACAGAACCTTGAATTAAGCCTTTTTGATCAGAACTAAGCATTCTTAACAGTATTGTGGATTATTTTTGTCGTTTATGGTCTTGTGATAAATCTATATAAAGTATACCTATTTTTATAAATATATAACCTGTGTGGTGTCCATTTGTAGTGTTGTCACTTGATTACTGTATGTGTTCACAAATGCTTTACACACTGCCTCTGAACTAAGCCTGTCTGCTCGTGCCAAGCTACCAAGAGGGTGAGCAGGGGTTATTTCGGGAGTGTACCTACTTTCCCTGACTAGACGCAAGGGTCCCTATTTGGACAAAGGTACCTACCTCTGCCAACTAGAGACCCCCAAATCTAACATTGGTGGTCAGCGGTGAGGATTCTGGACTTGCATTTGTGACTCATGTACAGTGATTGGTGAACACTACTTAGTGAGTGCAGACCAAAACGCAACCACATACTTTTATAGCATTTTTTCTGGGATTTCCTATTTTTGCAAATGCCAAGTTCAGTCACTATGGAGAAACCAGCATCAGTAGCCTCTGTTGAGTGTGATTGGGAAGAAGAGAGGCTAGAATGCTACACCCTCAAGCAGCTCAGGCAATTCTGCAAAAAGTTTAAAGTGTCCATGACCGGACTCTCCAGGAAGGAGGACCTTCAAAAGGCGCTGAGGGCCTGGGTCGAATCAAGGAGTGCCCCTGTGGAGGGGGCTGAGAATGCAGAAGGGCAGCTGGAGGGGCTATTGGGTCTAGGGGCTAGAAGGCCACCTTCCCCAGTAGGTAGCAGTGTTTCTGCCAGAGGACTGTCTCCAGAGGAGTTGGAGGACAGGAAAGAGAGTAGGATGCACGAAATGGAGCTGACCAAGCTCAAGCTGAATGGGCAGTTAGAATTCCAAATGCAAACTAGGAAATTGGCCCTAGAGGAAAAGAAAATGCAGTTTGAACATGAGAAAGTTTTGAGGGAGTTGGAATTGAAGGCCAAGAGCTTAGAGATTACTCCCTCTGGTGGCAGTGTACCGCCTGTGCCTGTTGAAGCTAGGGTGTATATTCCAAAAGATGTGGTGAAGGAGTTTTTTAAAAATGATGACATAGGGCAGTGGTTCAAAGCCTATGAGGTAGCCATGTCTTCCCACCGGGTCCCTGAGAAGGATTGGGGAGCGGGGTTGTGGGGACGGTTCCTCAGTGAAGGGCGGGATACCTTGTTGGATTTGCCCTCTGAAGTCTATAATTCGTACAGCCACATGAAGGATGCCTTAATGACTAGGTATGGTTTGACCCCTGAGCTTTATAGGCAAAGGTTCAGGAACTGTAGTAAGATTGAAAGCAGTACCTGGGTTGAATATGTGACCTTCTTTTGCAGAGCCTTGGATGGTTGGGTAAAGGGTAGCAAAGCGACTGATTTTCAGGCGCTCTTTGATTTGATTGCCTGGGAGCACTTGTCCGGTAATTGTTTTCCTGAGCTACGCCAGCACCTGATTGATAGTAAGCTGACTAACCCTAGGCAGCTTGCTGAGGAGGCGGACCGCTGGGTGAGTACCCGGGTCCACAAGGGTCACGTGGGAGACTCCGCCAAGGGTGGGCAGGGTCCCCAGCAGAAGAGTGGGGGGACAAGGGTAAACAGAAGGAGTTCCATAAAGGGCCCCAAAGTAAACCCCAAGGGAACCAAGGGAAAGGTTCTCAGCCTCCCCCTGAGAAGAAGCCAGTGGCCCTGACAGGCCCCCTGTTCACCAGGGACCACTGGTATGTTACAAGTGTGGCGCCCCTGGCCACAAGGCAAACGATCCTCGTTGCCCTTTGCATGGAAAACCAGCACCCACCAGTGCAGTCCCCCGGCAGTTGGCTAGTGTAGCCCTGGGGGAGGAGTTGGGTGCCCAAGGTGGGGGATCCCACAGTGTTTTCCCTTGTCTCATTAGGAGACTCTGAGATGGTCCCTAGGACCCCGCTGCCTGAGAACACTAAGAAATACAGGCAGTGGGTGACCATCAATGGCCATAGGGTGGAGGCTCTGAGAGACACAGGAGCCAGTGTGACAGCTGTCAAGTGTCACCTGGTGTCTAAAGAGCAGGTTATCCCTGATGCATTCTATCCGGTTGTTGCCGCTGACAACACAGAGAGTCACTGCAAGGTGGCTCAGGTTCCCTTTGAGTGGGGGGTCTCGGGTACTCTTCAAGTAGCTGTGAGGCCAGCCATGCCTGTTGACTGTTTGTTAGGGAACGATTTGGAGAGCTCACCTTGGGCTAAGGTGGAGCGGAGTGCGCATTTAGAAATGTTGGGCTTGCCTGATTGGGCATGTGTGACCACCCGGTCAATGGCAGCTAAAGGTGTTCAAGAGGACCTGGAGCCTGAGAGGGAGGCCCAGGTGCCTGCCGGAGAGAGAGGAGGCAGGGGGCGCGGGAAACCGGCCCCCGAGGTTCCCACGGTCCAGGAGGAGGCAGACCCTGAGGGGGATGCCCTGGAGCCTACAGGGGAACAGGTAGCTGAACTGGGGGACCTACCTGAGCTGACCCATTGGCAGCAAGAAGGAGGACCCTCCAGGGAAGAGTTCTGCGAGGAGCAGAACACATGCCCTTCTCTCGTGGGTCTGAGGCAACAGGCCACAGACCAGGCAGCAGGTGATCAGTCTGGATCACATTGGATTTACTGGGAGAATGGTCTCCTGTATTCAGAGCCTAAGGTTGCTGAGCCTGGGTCAGCCCGTGTGCTGGTGGTACCCCAGCGCTTCAGAGCCTTCCTACTGGGGTTGGCTCATGATGTACCGTTAGCAGGACATCTGGGGCAGGACAAGACCTTTGACAGGCTTGTTACCCATTTCTATTGGCCCCAGATGCGCAGGAGTGCCGCCACTCACTGCAGGACATGCCAGACTTGCCAGGCAAGTGGAAAGAGTGGGAGGAAGCACAAGGCTCCTCTCCAGCCATTCCCTGTGGTCAGCACCCCTTTGAACGGGTGGGTATTGACATTGTGGGGCCACTGGACCCCAAGACAGCCATGGGCAACAGGTTTATCCTGGTCTTGGTGGACCATGCCACCCGGTACCCTGAAGCCATCCCTCTGAGGACAGTGACGGCCCCCGTGGTGGGACGGGCACTGATGGGAATTTTCTCACGTGTGGGATTCCCTCAAGAGGTGGTGTCTGACAGAGGTACCAACTTCGTGTCCAAGTACATGAAGTCCCTGTGGCAGGAGTGCGGTGTAACTTACAAGTTCACCACTCCTTACCACCCTCAAGGAAATGGGCTGGTTGAGAGATTCAACCGGACCCTCAAGGGCATGATTATGGGTCTGGAAGAACCCATGAGGCGTAAATGGGACGTCCTCTTACCATGCCTGTTGTTTGCATACCGGGAGGTGCCACAGAAGTCTCTAGGGTTCAGTCCCTTTGAGCTCCTCTATGGACACCCGGTGCGAGGACCTCTGAGTTTGGTCAAGGAAGGCTGGGAGCAATCTCCCAGGAAACCTCCCCAGGATGTATACAGTTACATGCTGGCCTTCAGGAACCAGACTAGGCGTTTCAGAGAACTTGCTGAGGCAAATCTGGAAGCCAGCCAGGAGGAGATGAAGCGGTGGTACGACCAGAATGCCACTCTGGTAGAGCTTCAGCCTGGTCAGAAAGTGTGGGTCATGGCCCCTGGTGGAGCCTTGTGCGCTCCAGGACAGGTGGACCGGCCCTTTTACGGTGGTGGAGCGCAAGAGTCCAGTTACCTATTTGGTGGACTTGCAGTCTCCCAGGAACCCCTTGCGGGTCCTGCATGTGAACCGCCTGAAGCCCCACTTGGAGAGGTCCCAAGTGGGCATGCTCTTAGCTACAGATGATGGAATGGAGGAGGAGACCGAGCCTCTTCCTGACCTCCTGTCAGCCCGAGAGCAAGATGGATCAGTGGAGGGAGTAAACCTCTCTACCTCCCTGACACCTGAGCAGCAGGGTGACTGTCGCCAACTGTTGGGACAGTTCCCTGACCTGTTCTCCCTGGTTCCCAGTGTCACTCATTGGTGCGTCCATGATGTGGACACTGGGGACAGTCTTCCTGTGAAGCACAAGGCTTACAGGGTGACTGACAGGGTCAGAGCCTGCATCAAGGAGGAGGTCTCCAAGATGTTTGCGCTAGGGGTGATTGAGTCCTCTAACAGCCCTTGGGCCAGCCCAGTGGTCTTGGTTCCAAAGGCTGCCGCGCCTGGTGCCACACCAGAACTCCGGTTCTGTGTGGACTACAGGGGACTCAATTCCGTCACCAGGACTGACGCCCACCCCATCCCCAGAGCTGATGAGCTCATAGATCGGTTAGGGGCTGCGCGGTACCTCAGCACGTTTGACTTAACGTCTGGGTACTGGCAGATCGCCTTGACTGATGGGGCAAAGAGAGGTCAGCATTCTCCACACCAGATGGGCACTACCAGTTCCGGGTGATGCCCTTTGGGATGAAGAATGCCCCTGCCACCTTTCAGAGGTTGGTCAACCAGGTGTTGGTTGGACTGGAGGATTTCAGTGCCGCCTACCTGGATGACATCGCAGTGTTCAGTTCCAGTTGGGAAGAACATCTGCGTCACCTCTGGGAAGTGTTGATGGCGCTGCGGAGAGCAGGCCTCACAATCAAGGCGAGTAAGTGCCAGATTGGGCAGGGTTCTGTGGTGTACTTGGGACACCAGGTTGGGAGCGGCCAGGTGGCGCCCTCCAACCGAAAATTGATACCATTCTGGCTTGGGAGCCCCCAAGACCCAGACAGAGGTGAGAGCCTTCCTAGGACTCACCGGGTATTACCGGAGATTCGTCAAGGGGTATGGCAGCATTGTTGCCCCCTTGACAGAGCTGACTTCCAAGAAGCAGCCCAGGAAAGTGATTTGGACTGACGCCTGTCAAAAGCTTTTGACACCTTGAAGACTGCCATGTGCACGGCGCCTGTGCTCCAGGCACCCAACTTCTCCAATGAGTTCATTGTTCAGACGGACGCTTCAGAGCATGGTGTAGGGGCTGTTCTATCACAGATCAATGAGGAGGGCCTAGACCAACCTGTAGCCTTCATCAGTAGGAGGTTACTTCCCCGGGAACAGAGATGGAGTGCTATTGAGCGTGAGGCATTTGCTGTGGTCTGGGCACTGAAGAAGCTGAGACCATACCTGTTTGGGACTCACTTCCGGGTTCAGACAGACCACAGGCCCCTCAGATGGTTGATGCAGATGAGGGGTGAGAATCCAAAGCTGTTGAGGTGGTCCATTTCCCTACAGGGGATGGACTTTACGGTGGAACACCGCCCTGGTACAGAACACGCCAATGCTGATGGACTGTCCAGATTTTTCCGCCTTAGCGATGAGAACTCCCTAGGGGTAGGATAGTTCTCCCCACCTTTCAGCTGGAGGGGACACGTGTTAGACCTGGCATCCTTGGCGTGGGTCTCCCTTCCATTTTTTCGTAATGCCTCCACTGTTGCCGATATGTTTTTGCTGGACTAGATGCTCATGGGCACTTTGCCGCTGCTAATCAGTGCCAAAGTGCAAGTGCTCCCTATCGTTAATTGATATATGTATTAGTGACTCCATGATTGGATGATTGGTTTACTTGTCAGTCCCTAGTACCGTGCACTGAGTGTGCCCAGGGCTTGTAAATCCAATGCTGCTGGTGGGCTTGCAGCACGGGTTGTGCCACCCACAGAAGCAGCTTGTAAAGTGTGTCTCAGGCCTGCCATTGCAGAGCCTGTGTGCAGCCTAGGGCTGCCATGTCGACTTGGTGAGTGCACCCACTTACCAGTCCCTAAACCTTCCCTTTACTGCATGTTGGTCACCCCTAAAGTAGGCCCTAGGGCAGGGTGCATTGTAAGTATAAGGTAGGACATGCCCTGGTGTGTGTGGCATGTCCTAATAGTGAATTACAGCCATTTTCGTTTTTCACTATTGCAAGGCTACCTGCTCCCCATAGGCCAGAATGGGCAGACTGACTATTACACCTTATAGTCAGAACTGACCCAGGGAACATGGTAGAAAAACGAATTTAGTATGCCTGAACTCAGGATGATAAAATACATCTTTTAGTGAAGTTGGTTTTAACATTCTGTGTTTGAAAATACCACTTTTAGAAAGTGGGTATTTTCTTGCCTAACTATCCAAGCCTGCCTCTGCTAGGTTGTGTATTCCTTGTCTGGAGATTGAGTGACAGGGGCTGGGGGTGGCTACAGGAGACAGGGTGAGTCAGCGCAGGGCTGAATAGAAAGATCTGCATCCAGAGTGGAGGGAGGAGCTGCACCTGGGTCTGAATAGGGCTGTGCCTGCCTTCCACAATGCTGGCTCCACCTCCTGCCGGGCGGCTGAGCACTCTGCCCCACATTCTGAAAGGAAAGAAGGAGTCAGAAAAACAAAGTGCTCCAGAACTGACCAGAACTGGTTTTGGACTAGGCAGAGGCCTCTCTGCCTCCAGAGAACAAAGAGAATCAGGGTATAAAAGGGGACCCAGACCCCAGGAAGATTAGATCACTTTTGGGAACAAGAAGAAACCTTTGCTGAGGAGCGGAACCAAGAAGAAACTGAGGAGAGACTATCCCTAAGCTGAAGTGCTGCTTGGGGGATTGGCCTGCAGTGGTTTGCCTGACTGCCAAAGAAAGGAGAAAGGAACTTTTGCTTTGCTGTGACTTTCATCAACTTGTGAAGGATCTCCAAGGGCTTGGAAGAGAGCTTGCCCCCTGACCGAAGTCCCAGGACCATTGGACTTCACCCCCTTTGTGAATTGCTGCTGGAAACTCTGTTTCAGTGGCTGCAGAGGTAGGGAGCTGTGACCGACTCTCACGACCGACTCGGTGTCCTGTAAGCACCGCATCGAAGCACCGTCTCGCCCTGCAACGCACGGCCCTGGTCTCACCGACTCCGTCAACGAGCCGCTGCCTGCACCGCATCGAGGGACAACGCGTCCTGCAACGCTCGCTACGCCGAATCGAACTGGTCCGACCGACACGGTCACTGCTGCTGAGTTCGAGTCCTGTGACCGCACCGGAGTTGGGCACCGCTCGCACGCTTTGCGACGCACCGCCCGACTCGCACCGCTGTCCGGACTGATCGACGCCAGCTCCTGAATCCGGCTCCGTCGCCGCACCGCAACCTGCCAGCACCGCATCGAAGCACCGTCTCGCCCTGCAACGCACGGCCCTGGTCTCACCGACTCCGTCTCGACGACGTCAACGAGCCGCTGCCTGCACCGCATCGAGGGACAACGCGTCCTGCAACGCTTCCATTTTTGCATCGCGACCGCGACGAACAGCCATCCGGCTCGCACGCCCGTGCCTGCCGCTTCAAGTAAAGGTACTGTGACCGAGTCTGTCTACGCTGTGTTGGCCCGCCTCGACGCGGTCAGCTGGATTTGTTAGACTCTGTTTGTTCTCGACATCGCCGTAGCCGGAGGAGGCTACCGACTCGCACAGAACCTTGAATTAAGCCTTTTTGATCAGAACTAAGCATTCTTAACAGTATTGTGGATTATTTTTGTCGTTTATGGTCTTGTGATAAATCTATATAAAGTATACCTATTTTTATAAATATATAACCTGTGTGGTGTCCATTTGTAGTGTTGTCACTTGATTACTGTATGTGTTCACAAATGCTTTACACACTGCCTCTGAACTAAGCCTGTCTGCTCGTGCCAAGCTACCAAGAGGGTGAGCAGGGGTTATTTCGGGAGTGTACCTACTTTCCCTGACTAGACGCAAGGGTCCCTATTTGGACAAAGGTACCTACCTCTGCCAACTAGAGACCCCCAAATCTAACAATAGTTTATAAATTAGAGTCCGAGGAACACTATCTTTTAGTGTAATATATCTCTGTAGACAAACAAGCCTGGGGCTTTCTCAAGGCTGAAATAGTGACCATAACAACGAAAATTATGCCAGGTTGTTTATTTTTAAACTAGTTCTGGAATAACAAGACTATATCTAAAGGAACAAGAAGTAAAGCAAAGATTTGGACACAAAGGCTTCACCCACACTGTGTGGCATGCTTCATTATCGTCCAGTCCATCCTACCATATTAAGATGATACCAACATGGTGGTCTCAACCTTCTTGTGAGGGAGATCAACATAAATATTTTCTGGACCTATAAGGCGTCCAGACGTTTGGGAAAACAACATCTGTGTAAACCCAAGGGTTCCATTTATTTCGGGTACACAGTGCTGGATTAAAAACAAACAGGGCGATGTTACTGAGAGACTATGTCTTTAACATCCTTTACACTTGTCAAAAGCCAACATGTTCCACCCTCCGTAAGATCCCTTGGGAAGAGGGTCTAGGGCCTTCATCAGGGCAGTCCAAAGTTCCCCTACAGTCTGTCCTTAAGAGCTAGTTTTTACAGGCAGGTAAGAGCTTTTTATCTACCCATCCTGCATTTTTAACCTTTCAGCTTTCATCCTAGGAGCCTGCATGAAAATCTCCCTGTGGGCCAGATGGAGCTCCAGAATCTCTACATACATTCATGATCCCAATTCATGACAAGTTGCCTTTAACTTCTTTAGGCTCCTACCCACTGGTCAGCATCTGCTGGTAGTCAACAATGAATGTTTCAGGTGTCCCGAAGTAATGGCTGTGCCCAGCAGTTTGTCAGATGTCATCAAGCGTGCACTGAACAAAGTATTTTCATCATTTGGCACCCGAGATAGTGTAAAGTCAGACAATAGCATAGAATTGAAAGGTTTTGCAAAGGAAGGTAGGTTTTACGAATAAAAAAATCACACCCTAGTGGCAGCAGGTCAGTGTTGTGGTCGAAAGTTTTATGGCCACTTTGAAGAAAGCTAGGCAAGTTGCTAAGGTCTCTCACCAGTCATTATCTGAAGTGTTGTGCCAGACACTACATAACTACAGAGACACTCCTCATAACATCACAGCTGTCTCTCTGCTGAACTGATGTTTGGGTGCAATGTCTACCTGGCCATTCCACAAAACGGGAGGCTAGCAGTCCCGCGTATCACAAGTGGTGTGACACAGCATTATGAAGACAAATGATGATTGGCCCAGGCCTCCCACTTGCAGCAAGGTACTAGCCAAGTATCGTAAACAAGATCAAACTTTTAAACCGCAGCCTTACACGATCATTTACATAAATGGCTCCATAATCACCATCTGAAGGGATGGACACACCATCACTCCAAACTCCTCATATTTCAAGACCTTACAGGGAGAGGAGCTTAAAAAAATAAAGCCTGATGAGGATCAGGGAGAAGGCCCTGATTCTAGAAAGGGGTATACACCTGCTGAACATTTCCGTGATGAATAGTCCAGCTTTTGATTTCCAAACGATCAACCAAGCCCTCGCCCTCCACGATCTGATCAATTGCCTTATAAGTGACCACCTTTCTCCACATTAACTACCTCAAACGGTGCACTGCACACATCTGCCTGCCTCATGAAAGCTAATAAAGTAGTATGACCACACCATATATAAACCAAAGGTACTGCATTAACTTCTCCATCTTTTAAAGCCTACAGTATCAACAAACAAGCAACATTAATTAGTGCTGGTTGACACACAAACTACACCAGGTGGTCAATGCAACTCAGTGGGACGATTCACAAAATTGTTTAATAATGTGAGACACGGCATTAGGTGAGTAATTTTTTATGTACTTTTACACCCTTTTATAAATTGGCACCCGATACTTCCAACTCCCTAAAGTAAAAGTGCAAAGAAGGTACAGACCTTTCTTTTTGTGATAATCGTATATAAATATTACCATTTTATTTCAATTTTTCCCATTTTAGAAGTTTCAAGGCTAATTTACAGAGGCATGCAAGAGTATATAAAAGATTTCTACAAGAGAACTACTTTACAATTTTCAAAATACCATAGTAAATAGTCCTCAATGAGTCCAGACTAGCAAGGCTCGAAATGAAGATAAGCAAAAATGAGAGAACAAGGAGTCAGGTTGTACCCTATAGTGTATTGATGATCCACCAAAACATGTAATTATACATTGGTTTGTGACACTACAAAATAGCATTGGCCATACGAAAAATATGGAGTGAAATAGCACACCACATACAAACATTTAATATGGAATAGTATGCTGAGCAAATTAGTACAAGCAAAAAAACTCGGGTCAGAAGTGGTTTTTTTTTTCAATAGCCGCAAAACCTCAAAATGAGTAGGTTGAAGCCTTAAAGATAAAAACATATTTTTCACTTCATTGGAGAACAAATATCCTAGCAAAAGAGCCGTTTAAGATCAACACATTTGAAAATAAAACACAATGTGTAATCAAAGCCACAACTGCAAAAACACAGCAAATTAGCACGTTTAATATCGCATTTACTAATCCAGTTCATGTAATCTGACTCCGAACCTTAAACATCATATAGAATAGGTTTTGTGTCATGTTATTCATTAAGTAACACATCTTTTAGGGGTGAGCTTCTGCCATTTTGCAGCACCTCATAATTTAGTTGTGAATCGCCTTTTGTGTTTGCTTGTGCATGCTCCTCCTCATAGATGCAGCGTGTAGACTGGAGTTAAGGAGTCATTCTCTGTCGACACGAGGAACCCCTATTAAAAGCTTTTATTCTGGGGTGCATTGCCAACAACTTTGAAAACAAACAAAACAATTTTTTGTCTGTATAGTTAAATTCCATGCAAGCACTCTGTGCTAACACACACAACAAACAAGAGGCCACACATTGCCTCTTCACTGGAAAGATGATCCACTTACTGTATTTTAGAAACATCTCGAATATTCAGGGTCAAGTCGGAAGTAGAAGCCCTTGAAGTAGAAGATAAGAGTATTCTGTGTAAATAGATAATATAACAGATGTAGCTGAATGGAAGCATTCAATGTGGTGCCATACAACAAGCCATTTATAAAATTGAGGAGCACCCTTGGGAAAGACCGAGACAGTACTTTGTTATATATTTATCTCAGTGTCCCATGACACTGCCGGGGTTAAGGGCATTGAAGACATTGGGATATAGTTGTCTAGAGTGAGCATCAGGCTCTGAAATATTGTAATAGAACAGATGTTCAAGCAGATAAATTACCATGGTGACAGCTTGAACCCTTAATCTTCATAGTGAGAGTCAGAGACCCTAACCAAGGGCCTCGGATGACGGGATGAGGCACATCACATGTGGGTGGCAATTCAGTCTAAACTATTTACCTCTCAATGTTCCTAATGTTGCCCTCCTTCTCCCCGGACCATAACCAGGGCCCTGGTATTCAAGGATGCCACCACAGAAGCCTTCTTTCGAAAGATGTTTGCACAATGAAATAATAAGCTAGGAAGTGTGTAAAGGTTTTCCCTTCTCAAATTCTGAAATCCAATTATTCCATTTATTTCCAATCCCGCAGACTATGGGGCCGATTCCTATTCGGGCCGGAAATCTCTCCGACCGAGTCGGATTCGGAGAGATTTCCGACCGAACCGGACTCTAGCAGTCCGACCGAACGAGTACGATGCGGACGCATGCTATCGGACTCGATTCGGTCGGACTCCCATTGAAGTCAATGGGAGCCGGTCGTACGCATGGGTCCCCCCTGTGTGCAACTCGCGCGGCTACGCGTACAGGGGGGTCCGACTGCTCTTTCGAGCCGGACGGCGCGAGTCGGTCGGACTGTTCGAGGCACGCATCGTACTTGCCCGGTCGGGGAACGTCTCCATTGCGTGGTGCGAGTCGAGTCCGTACGAGTCGGTCGGATCGGTTCGGAGCCGGGAACGAGTCGGTTGGGGATTTCGCGTACACTCGCATTGTACTTGCTCGCGCGGACGGGTGTTCGAATCGGTCGGAAATAGGGCGTCCGAATCGGATCCGGTAAAGCCGAATCCGAATCGGTGCCCTACCGGCCGAGATCGGAATCGGCCCCTATGTGTCCTATTAAGAGTGAACTCCGAATGACTGTTTCGAGGTGTAACTTTGGGCGAAGGTTCCCTCGGTTTAAAAGCTGCAGGTGAGTATGGGTCAATGATGCTTGGCCCTTAGGACCCTTACAACAGAATTCATCAAAGCCACCAACCATTAAATGGAAAGTAACAATTTACAGTCATTGAACTTAATAATTACTAGATAGGGACTTAGGGGCACATGCATCAAAATTTTAAATTGCAAATACCTAATTGAGAATTCCTGAGAATAGCAATTAGGTAATCGCAATTTACAATGCATGAAACTCAAAGGGGCATATGTACAAGGAGTTAACGCCGCTTTAGCGGAACTTTTCTGCCGGTTTTGCGACGATATTTTTATCGCCATATGTACAAGCTGTCGCTAACCTCTGTTAGCGGCAGTCTTCCGGCGAAAACGTCCATTATAAAGATCGGCACTTCTGTTAGCGATAATGACATGCAAGGGAGGCATTCCCGTGCAAAAACGGCCGCTAACCCCACTTCGCAATATTTACAAGGGGATTCTTTAACCCCTTCGCTGCTTCTGTCGGCCAACGGCCGTCGCGAGCACTACCTCCGTAGTGCTGCGCACGTCTGTTGGCCGACGCGGCCCCGCCCTTTTAATTAAACTGCCGCACCGCGGCGGAATTCGCGCCGCGGTTAAGTTTGTAGGACCAAAAAAACTGCCTCTAACTGCAGTTATAAGTAGTTTTTTAAGACCAGAAAATAGCTGGTCTTAAAAATGGAGATAACACTTGGGGTCTCATTTAAGCAGGTTTTGTTGCTGGACTGCGCTGCAAGTAATGTTGCTGTGCTGCCCTGCGACAAAACTACAGGGCAGGCCTGCGTACCATCAATAAGATAGTGCTCATTCCTGGGCCTCACTCATGAAAAGTGTTGCAGCGCTGCGACAAGACAGCGTTGCAACACTTTTCACTACCCCCTTCTTGCGACACCACGGTTGCGCTGTATTCACTGGACATCGCTCCATGACGCAAGTAATGACAGATACGTCTGGAATCCTGACGTATCTGTCTGCGCTAAAGTCACGAATTGCTGCAGTCGTGTCACAACCATGACGCAACTCCAGCAATGCATGGGGCTAGCCTATTCCAGTGGCACTGCGTCACCCTTACGCCTGCCATCATGCAGGAGTAAGGTACTGACGCAGTGCCATTCTTGAGGGGTGTCCGGGTGTCGGCGCAGTTGGAGAACCATCGGTGGCGGTGGCGGTTGCGCGCTGCGGTGTCATCGTCTGTAAGCGTTGGCGGAGTGGTGGTGCAGAGGGAGTTGACAAGATGTACTTCGGTGGCCTTGATCCAGCTGCGAGGGGGGCGATGATGGCCGTTGTGTACGGTGAGCATGGTGAAGACATGATGTATACAATGATGGTCGGTCCAGGAGAGTCCGGTGGTGTGTCTGTAGTTGAAGGTCCTGTTGGCGGAGGAGATGTGCTCGACCGTGTGTCCTGCTATGTGGCTTGCTGCTTGAGTCTGATGTTGGGGAGCTACCCCAGGAGGGGGTGGTGTTCTGGTCACTGGGGTTGTCCAGGTGGAACTTGAGTTCGCAGAGTAGGATGTCGTCGGTGGATGGGAGAGCCTGGTGTGCAATGAGGTCTAGAATGGTATTTGAGAATGGGTGTCCATGGCCCGGGGGGCCTGCAGATGAGGGTGCCGCAGAGGATTGGGTTGGGGTTGGTCCTTTTCTGGAAGTTAAGGTGTTCCATGGTCACTGTTGGGTCATTAGAGTGTGTGGTCAGTTGGAGTGTGCTTCTGTAGGTGATGGAAATGCCTCCTCCTGGACGGTCGGGGTGGTCCTTCCGGGTGATTTAGTAGCAGTCAGTGATGGCGATGGCGATGTCTGGTCCGGAGCAGATGCTGGTCCTGGCAGGCGATGTGGTGTCCAGGGTTGATGGCGAGGAGGGTGCTGGCGCCGTATGGGTGGAGTGTCCGAGAGGAAGGGTCCTTGGTGCTGAGCGCGGTCCAGGGGCAGACAGACGCAGACGTACTTGCCTATGGCTTGCCTTTGGCACGGGTGACGTCCATTACAACGCAGCAACGCAAATCCAACAACGCAGGTGCCTTTACATCGCATTCCATTACAACAGATTGTGAGGTCAGTAATGAGGTATTTTTAATTCTTAGGGTGGGTATGGGTTTCGGGTGTCAGAGATGAAATGTGCGGTGTATTATGGGGTAATATTTGAAATTTGGGGTGTGCATTTGGGTCAATCATGAAAATTGGGGTGTGCATTTGGGTCAAATATGAAAATTGGGGTGTGCATTTGGGTCAAATATGAAAATTGGGGTGTGCATTTGGGTCAAATATGATTTTTTAGGGTGTGTTTTGGGGGATCAAAGATGAATTTTAGGGTTCAGGGTTTGCTTTGGGGTGCAAGGGTCAGTTTTAGGGTTGCACTCACTGAAGTGGGAATAGTAATGTTTACATCTCCGCAATCCAACACCTTCCCTACTGTTTCAATATGCCTAGTATTACTATGCATTTGAATGGAATGCAATATAATGGTATGCGTCGTAACTCCATGTATACCTTTGGCACACCAGTGGTACGCCCGCTGCACATGGCCGCACAGCTGGGGGGACTGGACAGCTGGGAGGTGGGAAACGCCAGAAAGAACACTGGATGGGGCTTGGACGCGGGGGTGTGTGTGTGAGCGGGTGTTGTAAATATTTACATGAGAGAAATCTTACCTCGAGGCCGGGTCCCGTGTCTTTGTTGCTCCTCCTCTCCTGAGTCTGCTTCCAGGAACAGGAAGTAGGCAGCCAGACTCCTTCCCCTAAGCCAATCACAACGCTGCAATGCGGCGTTGGGATTGGTCATTGGTGCCGGGACGAGGCGTTCAGCCAGGGGCTGGAGGTGTGGGCATGTTCTCCATGCAGGCTGTAATGCAGCCTGCATTGGGAACAGGACAGTGCGCATGACTGCTTTGTGTGGCCTCAGCGGGCAGACCAAACAGTCACTGCGCACTTGAGTGGGCATGCCACTCCGCCCCTGCCCTGCTCCATAAGTGGAGCAGCCCTTCCCCCCCTCCAGCCCGCAAAGGAAACATGGCACCATAACATCAGGAAGTTATCATCATGTGATGATTGTTCCTCTTCTTGCACTGCTTGGAAGCAGTGGGGCGATGCTCTTCCGCCATAGCGGATGAGCCGACACTGGGGGTGCGTCATCTACTGGCGCTAGGCCTGGGCAACTCGACCCCCTGGCCTCCTCCGCTACGTGTCCCACCTTCTCCTTACCTGGACATTGACACCGTGGCGCAATCCGCTAAACTATCTCCAAATCTGTGACTCACCCAGCAGGAGCCTCAGCCAGGTGGGATTTCACAAGCGTGGGTACAGCAGTCGCCTCCAAGTCTGCTGGTGAACCTCCCAATGCTGTTGATGCAGCATGGCCCCCTTAGGCGTGAACTTGCAGCGCTCCCGCAACACAAGTTTGGCGCAGCTCAGGGGCCTCACCCTCCACAGCGTCCGGCCAGCGCAACCTCATCCGGCCTGTGATGCAGAGAGGTGCCACCCACAGTTGGTAATCCTCTCTGTGCACCCCAGTGTAATGGTGGATCGTAGTATGCGATGCAGACCTCCCTGCGTTGGTGTACAGGAGCTCCTCTACCATTCACAGCTCCAAGGGGCTCAAGGCGGTCTTCTCACACAGGTCAGCAACGTGTCTCCATGCGACCGACCAGACTTCACCACCAGGTACGGACGATCACCGCACCTCAATGTCTACCGCCACGGCTCATCGACTCCACAGCTCCGCCGCATCGCACTCCAGGCTCCAGACGCAGGTCCAGCAACGCATCCTGGCTCCAGGGGCAGGTCCAGCGCGGCATCCAGGCTCCAGACGCAGGTCCAGCGAGGCATCCAGGCTCCAGACACAGGTTCAGCGAGGCATCCAGGCTTCAGACGCAGGTCCAGCGACGCATCCAGGCTCCAGGTGCAGGTCCAGCGAGGCATCCAGGCTCCAGACACAGGTCCAGAGAGGCATCCAGGCTCTCATACTGGTCATCCTGGATGTTGGGTGGCTTGAGGGGGTTGTTGATGTGTGCTGCACTTGGCCCTGGCTGCTCCATTCTGCATTTCATTGTTTTTTTTGCCTATTTTCTATTGGAGGTCGACTGATAGGCTATTTTTTCCATTAGAGGCAAAAAAAACTGAAGTTGGGCTGACTAACGTGCGTTTTTTTGCCGTTAATGGGCCTTTCGTTGGTTTTCACCCGCTAACGCCGGAATTCCTATCGCCATCACGCTAATGTTAGCAGCAGTTTTCACTGCTTATCCCTGAAGCTATCGCCATGTAGCGACGTCTTGTAGATACGTCGCTAACAAGGAAATAATTTTCCGCAGTACACAGCGATAGAAAAACTGCCGCTAACTAGCATTAGCGATAGTTATCGCCAATTCTTCTACATATGCCCCTTAGAGTTTCAGATTGCGATTCCTAGAGGGTCGTACATCTCTCTACCTCATTAATATTAATGAGGCAGATCACAATTTGCGACCCCCTAGGATCAGCAGACCACCATGTCCGTAATTGCTTTTGAATAAAGCAATCTTATTTTTTTGTAAAGCAGGCCGCTTTCCTTAAAGGAAGACAAGATGCTTTACAAAAAGTAAAATTAAAAGTTTTCTTTTCATGCTTTAAGACAAGGCAGTGGTTCGTGGGACCTGCTCTTAAGAAATGCTTTTACAACCATTCACAAAGGGGAAGGGTTCCCTTGAGGACCCCTTCCCATTTGCGAATGGGTTACCACCTACCTAGGTGGTAATATGCAAATGTTTTGCGACCGCTTTCACGGTCACAAAACATTCATGCATACCGTTAGGATTCAGTATTTGAAAGGGACGCCCTAAACACGCCCCTTCCAAATACCGAATCGCAAACCCATTTTGCGATTCGGTAGCAGGTTACCAAATCGCAAATTGCGGTTTGCTGCATCTGAAAAGCATTTTTTGTGTTCGCGAACGGGCCAATTCTGAGAATCGGCCCATTTGTGAAGGCAAAAATGCTTGATGCATGTGCCCCTTAGTTATAAATATGTACTAGGTCTAATTTGGAAATATTTTGTCTGCATTCAATTCTCAATTAGATGTCATGGCTCTGGAGGCTTTCACATCATGAGAAGATAACATTAAATTGATAAATATTCATGTCTTAAAATACGGCGGAAACAACACAAGTATCAACCATCAACAATAGGTGTGAAGGTACAAAGTTTCAATTGGTGTTATAGTCAATAAAATGTTTTGAACGGAAAATATGACTTAAGAAAAGATGTCACTAGATATGTCAGTGAACTGGACACCAAATAATACCACTGGTGATATCACCACCAAGTAGGGTTTAGGAATGCAAGTTACACGATTTATGACTGCTGAAGATCGACAAAGTGAATAAACAAAAGTGCAAAAAATATACTCATAAGGACTGAAATCTCTCCAATTTGCTTCGCCCATATATGTCCTGGGGACTGGGCATACAATTAAAACTTCGTGGTGCAAGGAAGCATGGAGCGGAATAAAATTAAATTAAGGAAGACATATACAGTCTAATGTTGATTTGAGGCGCTCCCTATTCATTCTCCGGAGAGGAGCTCAAGAATGGAGCTCCATAGGCTGGGGATCGAAACTGGCAAAATATCCCTGTTTAGCCCTCGCAAACCCTGAGGCTTCAGGCACCGGAACATAGGAACAGAGGAACTGCATCGCTACAGACAACTGGTTTGAAACAATTGTACTTGATTCGATCGGTGGGAGTCCTCCGCTTCAGGAGCAGGACTTCGCTGGTGGCGACCCTACTTTGCGTCCAAGCTCGCCCACATCGCTGCTGGATGGTGGGGACCCCCGGGTTGGCACCTTGACCGGAGATAGCCCCGCAGGAGAATCGGCAGAACACCGGCACCGGCACCCGGTTTGCATCTGATCAACAGGAGAAGAGCGCATCGCTGGAAACATCACTGAAGTTTCTGGGGTTGTAGAGGCGGTGCCACGTCCTTGCAGGGGAGCTGCCGCAGCGAAGATAGCGGGAGTCCCGAGGTAAGGACGCATATTAAAAAGGAGCGTACAGTGCAGGACCGGGCACTCCGACTCTCCCCCCCCCCTCCTCGTTACTCTCATCGCAACAGACACACGGGTCCCCAGGGAGATGACGACCAAAGTCTATCTTCCCTCATCGCCGAAGAGGAACGACGGCTGATGCGGTATCTTGACCCTCGATGATATCCTGGCAGGGTCGCAGCTGATAACCGCAGATATTTCCCTCCCTCTTGCCGCATTCACCGCTTGGGTCGGGCGGAGCGATGTGCACACTACACCGCTAATCAGGACGTTCCACCCTGGCGCCTGCTTCTTCTTTTAGCCAGGATCGGTGCAAAGGGCAACAATCAGGGTATACGTGGCGCAGAGCACTAGACTGCAAGGCATTTCGACATTGCGTGATACGTGATGCGTGATGCATCGAACCTGCCACAAAGATCCCTTTTGCTTTTGCTTTATGTTGAATCTAGACACATCGCAGCCACCATTTGGATCACACAATTTAAATAGCTGCAATTCCTCACCTCAAAATGGCCGACTTACTCAATTACCTAAAACGAGAGGCTTGTTCCTTTTTCCACAACAAGCCATGATCAAGGACATAGGACTACCTCGCTCTACACAGTATTAAAAAACAAACAAAGGACTAACAATTACAACCCAGGGTAAGAATGAAAGAACCTTAACTAGACTGACAGGCTCATGGAAAGAGCGATAGGACTACACATTTGAGCCAAAACACTAATGGTCAAACATGCAGCCATCTTGGAACGTCTTTCCTATTTGTTATACCTAACTATAACATAACCCTGAACTCTCCCTTGATTAACTAAAAACTACCAAATCACCGAGGTAGATGTAGGACAACCACTACTTCAGTAGGATTTATTTTGAATACTTAGCGTACTCGACCCCTACTCTGACATTTATGCAAACTTCAACTAGTTCCCCTCTATCTAGGCCCCTCCTCAAGGCATCAATTCCCTCTATCTGACCCTCCCACTCCTACCTAATTCCTCGGCAACGCAACAATTCATTCCACTTCTCATACTCTCTGACCACCCCACACCCAAAAAAAAAAAAAAAAATCCATTCTCTGACCCCTTAACTCTATTGCAACAAAGACATGGAGTTAACAGGCCTGCACACTTACTCCATTAAATACCCCCTAACCTTACAAAAAAAGCGGCAAAAAGTTTCAAACATAATTTATTAAAATCTCACCCAGAAATCCCAATATCTGACACCTATTTTTCAAACTATAAAGGACATCTAACAAATGACATCATATTCTATACCAAGAGAAGGGCCCAATGGCGGAAAGCCTTTCTCGCCTTATTCTCGACTTCATCCACTAAAAAAACACCACATGGGCTTACACTATCCATCATTCCCTCCACGTTCTATAAGGCGGCAGCAACAATTACCATATATCATAATGGAATCATCCTCATGCAAGCCTCAGACCAAAACCTGAATCTACTGGATAACATATTTCCGCACATCAAAGATAAGGTGGTGAGACACCTTCCTACCTCCCCAGCAGACCTCTCTCCCTGTACTCAGCCTGACCAACCACATGACCTCCCCACTAGTCCTCCTCCCTCTAGCTCACATTGTCTACACTCACCTGCCCCCGCCCCATTTGACCCCACACTGTACGACATACATCTCCCCATGGCCTACTCATCCCACAACTCCACTGGCACTTCCTCTATTCCTATCACTCTGCACACAAGTGTCCCCACTCCTCTAGCTGTCCCATCCCACATCCATTCCCCCTCCCACACATTACACATCCCTACCCACCCCACCGATCTCGCTATGCCTAACATACCCACTACAAACTCGGCCCTAACCTCTCCCTACACCATTACATCCGATCAGCCAGCACTCCTTCAGGCCTCCTCTCCCCTCACGTCGAACTTTACCGCCTCTCCCCCTACAGCTCAAAACATTACCCCGTCGCACCCCCTCTCTACTTCCCCTCTTACATCGGATCACCACACTAAAAAACAGCCACTAATCGAACCACCTCACTTCTCGCCTCACGAACACAGTATTATATCCCCACCTCACCTACCCACAGACCGGCTGAGAAATAAGTCAACTCTGGCTCCTGACCCTAGACTCGAGGAGATATTACTAGCCCTAAGTCAAATTAAAGATGACATCCAAACTCTTCATGACCTTATCCTGACACAACCAAACACAAAAGCGATTTTCCACCAACAATCACACGCTAGGCCCACATCACAGAACCCCCTAGATGGAAATCAATACCTGACTCCAATGCCTTAACCCGCCCATTCAGAATAAAAAACTCACTCTCACCGCAAGATCTTACCTCTCTACTTCAGTCCTACGAACCCCCATCTCCGTCCCTTCCCTCGGTGCACACAGACAACACACGGATACTGTCCTCTATCCAAGCCATCCCTCCCAACCCCGATAGAACCAGTAGACACGTCACCAGAGGTATTGTTGAAAAAAACCTCAAGAAAGTTCCCATCTCACAAAACCACAACATTATACCTACCAAGGCCAGGTTAAAATGTATCCTACTAAACTGTAGGTCAGCAGCGCGTCATGCCGCTGATATAGCTGACCTCATACTAAACAACGAACCTGACCTCATAATCTTAACGGAAACATGGCTAAACGACTCATCCGCGCCCATCCTAGACATACTAGTCCCACCTAACTATCACATCACAAGACTAGATAGAATTGACAGACTTGGAGGAGGTATTGCCTGCATACACCGGAACTACCTCTCTGTGAAACGTCTCATCTCCCCGGGTTTCACCTCCTGTGAATACCTACATCTTGAAATCTCTAATAATAACACTCTTATATGCTCAATTCACTCATTATACCATCCACCAGGAAACAACCTTACCTTTATTGAACACGTAATGGATATCCTAGCTACAAATTCCGATCTCCAGAACAAGCAGATTTTCCTTGGAGACTTCAACCTCCACTGGAATGACCCGGACGACCCGGAGGTCAATAGCCTAAAAACTTTCTTGACTGACCTTAACTTATCCCAAATTTGTGACAGCCCAACACATAACAAAGGAGCAATCCTAGATCTGGTAATCTCCAAAGCGGACTACACCCAATTGGACTCTATCCTCCCCTGTGACTGGTCCGACCATCACATCATCACTTTCTATATCAACGAAGTAGTTAAACCACTCCATGTCCAACCCAAGAGAACGAAAATCTGGAAGAGAAACCTAAAAAACATCAATCCCGACTCACTTGCAACAGCTTGCCCTATCTTAACGCCCCCATCTGACAGCTCACATGAAGTACAAGAGCTAACCAATCACTACTTCCAATCTATGAACACATTATTAGACAATTTAGCCCCACTACAATTGAAAAGTATCTCAAACAAAGTTACAAACCCATGGTATGACGGTAGGTTAAATGAGGACAGAAGAACACTAAGAACAATTGAACGTCAATGGAGAGCAGCACCTTCCTCCCCTCACCTCAAATTACTCAGAAACACAAGAAACGCTTATTACAGGAAAATTAGACGCTCAAAAATCGACTTCTTCAGCAATCAATTGAACCAATCCAAGAATCGCCCAAAAAGACTGTTTGAAATAATCAAAGCGCAATCTAAGGGTGTCTCCCACTCACCTCAAGTGAATGCAGAAACACTCCCTAACTGCGAGGTTTTCGCATCATACTTCACAAAAAAACGGAAAACCTTAAGACAGACTTATTGAAGGACCTATCAGCCCTCTCCATCCCTCACATGAGCGCCTCAGGGACCCCCTGCAGGAACCCGCTTAGCTGTTCCGCAAAGCTCGACCCCAAAAACAATGCAGACTGGTCCTCATTTAACCTCTACAGCGAAGAAGCTATTCTAAAAACGCTTACGGCCTTAAATCCCTCCAATCACTTCGCTGACCCACTCCCAGCTTCCCTCCTAAAAGACCTCATACCGACATTAGTGCCTCTATGGACCAGGATTATAAACAGCTCTCTGCTTCAAGGATCCATCCCTGATATCCTCAAAGCTGGTCAGGTCTCCCCCATTTTAAAGAAATCATCAGCTGACCCAGCTGACCTAAATAACTATCGCCCCATATCTAACATCCCCACCCTGGCCAAACTACTAGAAAAATGTGTTCACACACAACTTACCCACCACATTGATCACTTCAATCTGCTCGACAAATTCCAATCTGGCTTTCGATCAGGGCACAGCACCGAATCCGCCATGACCCACATAATAGATGATGCCTTAAAAATACTGGACCAAAACAAAGCATGTTTACTAATCCTACTGGACCTATCCTCCGCCTTCGACACCGTCAAACATGACAGTCTATTAGACCTCCTGAAACATAGAATGGGGCTTTCGGGAACGGTTCTCAACTGGTTCACTTCCTTCCTTCAAAACAGAACACAAAGTTTCAAGACCAATCAATCTTTATCCAAACCTACTCCTGTCACTTTAGGAGTACCCCAAGGCTCCTCCCTCTCCCCCACACTATTCAATTTGTTCATGGAGCCACTCACAGAACTTCTCAACTCTGCAGAGATCCAATATCACATGTACGCAGACGACACACAACTCTACATTAAGGTACATTCACTTGAGGACATCAAGTCCCTTAATTCGACGCTACAAAAAACGCAGACCTGGCTGGCAAACAGCCATTTAAAATTAAACACCCTAAAAACTGAATTCCTCCTAATTGCGCCCCCCAACCAAACAACCACCATCATGGAGTGGATGAAGCACCTAACAGCACTAGACGGCCAACCGCTCATGATCGACTCCGCCAAATCGCTAGGTATAACTCTGGACAGTAAGCTTAATATGCAGAAGCACATCAGTGCAGCAGCAAAAGGAGCAACATTTCAAATGAACACCCTAAGAAGACTGAAGCCCTTCATACCCGCAAATGACTTTAAACAAGCAGTCCAAACGCTAGTAATACCCAGAGTGGAATATGGGAGTATCGCTCTCTGCGGCCTCCCCAGAGCAACGACAGCCCCACTAAGAGCATCTATCAACACAGCCGCCAGGCTAATCACAGGCTCCAAAAGAAATTGTCACATCTCCCCGGATTTGCGTGCCCTTAACTGGCTACCCTTTGAGGCCAGAATCCATTTGAAAATCGCCTGTATGACACACAAGGCAGTGCATCACAAAACACCACATTACCTTGCTGAGAAACTAGTTCCTTCGGGCGGCAACAGAACTAACAGGAGCTCATATAACCTCCTGTTGAAACCACAACGTTTCAAAAAAAAGAAAACTTATAACCGTTCATTCTCAGGAATGGCCCCTAGGATTTGGAATGCTTTACCCCCAAATACAAGACAGAACCCTCACGCGGCATCATTTAAAAAGGAAGTTAAATCGATTCTCCTGACAAAATTTACTTGATCTATTTGATGCAGGACTATAGATAGGTGTTATGCTGGATCTATTACCGTCTGTGTGGACTTATTATAAGCATTATTATTTTTACATGTATATACCTATTCCCTCTGGCTATTCCCTCTTGTTCTTTCATTTATTTGTTGTAAAGCGCTCTGATACCCGCAAGGGTCTTGTCCGCGCTATATAAAACCTTCTAAATAAATAAAATAAATAAAATAAATAAAAATACAAGGAAACAAGGAGGTAACATTTGAGGAAATACTAGAGGCTAGATTTATCAGAATTCATGCAGCACCGGATTGCATGGAAAAAAATTGCAGTGTTTTCCAATTTTATTTTCCATGGGCAGCACCATATTTACTAAGCATTGTGCCTTGGCACGAAAAGTGAATTGGGACAAAAGGGGAATCACCTGTATAAAACATTAGGAGTTAGGCAAATAAGACTATATTATAGGAAAGGAGGTTCCCCAATGTCCATAGGTAAAAAGCACATTTTGTCAAAAGATGTGGCTGCGCATTCTACACACCCAAAGAATAAAGGGGCCTATTAGCAATAACCGGCGATAATTATCGCTAAGCGCAGTTAGCGCTTGGATAATTATCGCCGGCTATCGCAGGTTTCTATCGTGGAGATAGCGTGCTATCAGCAACGCTTATCTCCTAAGCGATAGAAACCCTGGAGAACAGTGTGAATATCGCTTGAAAACAAGCGATATTCACACTGTGACCAGTGTTAGCTAAGTGATAGGGCGAGGGGGATTTAGCCATGTAATCCACCTCCCATTGGATTACATGCCTAAGTCAGGTCTGGACCAGGCGCTAACAAACCAGCACTAAACGTGTTTAGCGCTGGTTCGTTAATCACCTCCCCTGCCTTGCTAATAGGCGATAGCGAGCTTAGCGACTGTTTCCAGTCGCTTTTAGGTTGGGAACGCCTACTTTGCATGCCATTAGCGATAAATATCGCTGGCATGCAAAGCGGCACCCAACCCGGTCGCTATCGCCTAGAAGCTGTCGCTAACAGCAGTTAGCGACAGCTTGCTAATAGGGCGTTAGAATTATCGCCGCTTTAGCGGGAAAAAGTCCCGCTAAAGCGGCAATAGAGCCCTTGATAATATGCCCCAAAGTTATATAGAATTTCTTCTTACACATTTCACGGAAAAAATAACAACAAATGCATAACTTGTTACCAAAACAGTATAACATAGTCTCTGTAACGAACAAATATTCAGAAGCCAAAATGATTGTAATATTTTAGTATAAATTTCGGGATTCCGCGCTGGAAGTTCCATAGGTAGGCAGCTTGACGAAGGTTTGACAATAGCCTACGCCCCCCGCGGTTTCCATGGGGTTTGACCACTTTGGGTCATATATGAGTGTACCTTTCACAGAATGCTGAAAGGATAACCGTAAGTAGACGGTTGTGTGTGTGTGTGACTCTGAGACAGGTGCACCTTAGCGTGTGCACACCCCTCGTGTCACTATTGTGGTCCTGATGAAAGCCGCGCACTGACGGACTGAGGCTGAAACATGTGGACCTTGATTTTTTTCACTACTGACACTTTTGTGGATGTCACGGGTCAATTTAACCTGTGAAGGCATCCCCTTCCATTTTTAATCTTGTCTTATTGCTCCATTATAAAAAATGTTAAGGAACAATAAAGACAATTTTATTCACTTCTCTTTCATGCACTTGCACTTTATCACCAAACATCAACCCGCTCCGCTGTAATCAGGCGTCAAAGCACACCCGAGTGGCATTCGGCTGCTCGGGTGGAAACCTGATGATGAAGCATGTCACCAACTAGGTTGGTGAGTGAGGGTTCTTTTAAAAGAAAAATCTTTTTTCTTTCTCTTTTTTTCTCTTTTTTCGTATTCCTTGCCTAAATGTTGGGATAATTCTTATATAATTGATTATTCATATAGTGGAAAGCCCAGTACTCTAAAGTAATTCATATCATTTGGAATAGGCTGCATCTGAAGAAATATTCTGATCAACAAAATTGGACTATTTAAAGATGAGAGGGGGTTGTGTTTATATTTATAGTAAAATCTTATGGAGAGGACACATACCGGCTGTCAGTTCAGACAATGATTATGATGATTCTTCCAGTGAATTAACCTGTTTGTTGTATGAAATCGCCAGTTGTTGCAAAAAACTCCAGTATTTATGCTAGTGATAATGATTTTCATGTTATTCATGTCATTATGAGGTATGCTGTGTGAGGGCTGGATTCATTCTACATTTTTGTGTGCGAACCAGCTCAGCAATCTCGGAGACTGATTGCTCTGGCTCCATGTTTATCAATGGGAGTCGGACAGCGTAGATCCTTACTGCTCCGTAGTAGCTGTATTGTGGTAGCAATCGTTTCTTGGTTGGCTTTGGCTGCTACTAAGTCAGAGTTGCCTCAGGCAAAAAATAATAGATTCCTGAGCATCTTGGTTCAGCCGTGTCCTCTGCTATAGTGCAGGTAGAGTAGAAATGGTTGTGAACCCATGATGAATGAATAAATCCGACATGCAGCAGGTAAAATACAAAGTGTCATTGTGTGGTGCAAAGCAGCTTTACATTGTGCTACAGTTTAAAATGTGGTGCTAAACTTCTGGATTTATCCAAGAAGTAAGATGCAAACCAGAAGGGAGAGGCCGAAAGATCACACTGCAACCAGGAGGCACAACTTAGAAGAGTAGGAGCGACGGCTCCTCCGCTATCGTGAAAGATAAAACGATAATAAAATGTGTTTATTATCGTTTTATTTTGCCTTCTTGGGCTGAGACTTTGGGGGTGGGGCCATTGGGGAAACAGTGATGAGGGGCAGTGGTGGGTACTGTTGTCAGTGCGCATCCGGGTTTGGCGTCTGTCTCAGGACGGCCAAACTGGCATGCACACTGAAGCTGTCTCCAACACGAGCTGCGTTGTCGGGTTGGACGCAGCAGGCACAGGCTCCCAGTCTCTCTGGGAGTGCAAATCAAGAACAATTAAGCCAATCCTGATGCTGCTCTCATTCATGAAAGCAGCATCAGGATTGGCCTCAAGGGAGTCTGTGTCTGCAGCGGAGAGGAGCAGAAGAGCGCGATACGGCAAACAGCAGGTAAGGGTTTTTTATTGCTTTTTTTTTCTTCGTTTGTCGTCCCCCTATTCCCCGGTAGACGTCCACGACCCCCCCATCCCACCACTCTTCCCTGACACCAGCCGCTCCTGGAGAGTCAAAGAAACAGGCAGGGCTATTCATAATAGTAACTTTCAATTGTAAGTTGATTTACATGTGTAATTTATTTTTACACTTTTCAGTAAATTTACTGCTTTTGGCTATTCGCAAAATCCGAGTGAAAATTTACTCAAAACTGTAGACTTACATGTCTCCACCCCTTTTAGATTAGGAATGGAATTAGAATAATCATAATTTATGACCTACATATTTATTATAGTTACTATATGTAACTTTCAACCATTTTTCACGTCAGGTGGAATCTCTGCACATGTGGCAGAGGCTCTGCACGGTAATGAATAGGAGATCTCCATACACAAGACAGAATCCCCACTCATGAGGCAGAGACCTCCGCATGGCAGTGATTAGAAGAATTCTACATGGCAGTTAATAGGAAAACTATATGCAACTGAAAGAAATTAGACTCACCTGACATACATTCACTTACCACCACGTTAATAATACCCATATCTTTCCTATTCAACTTTAAGGTCGTGCAGCCACCATTGTGTTTTTTTCAAACTTAGGATACTGCTTGTGTTGAAGAGTAAAAAATATTTCACTAAGGAGGAAACAGCTATTATAGTTAAATTAGGAGTTAGATACTACAAGCAGCCACATGGGATGCCTCCATTCTCTCTCAGTAGAACCCAGAAGGAAGCCGTGTGGCAGGATGTTAGGTTACTGACTCTGTCAATGTATAGGGGAGAAGGCCCGGACCATAGGAGGCATAAAAAAAATGGAAAGAAGATAGGAGGGAAGTTCACCTGTTCTCAGTTGGCTATATGACTTCCTGGAGGACCACCTGGAGCCTGTTCCTATCTCATCTCCTTTGAGAAAGACATCCCTTTAACATGCACATTGACCTGCTATGTGGGCTGTATAAAAAATTAAGCTATTGGTTGAGAGGGGTAGAAGCCCCACTCAAGCCACAACCGGAACCCTTTTCAGGGTGAACCACAAAAGTCCCTAAATTAACCTTTGCTCAACTATCTGGTAGCTTGGCACAAAAGCAGTCAGGTTTGCCATAGAGGCAATGTGTAGAGTAGTTATGCAGCACACAAACAACAATATAGTGAAAACACAATATAAGAAAAATCGCAAATCAATTTTGAAAACTAATGTAAAATCTAATAAATTAAATAATACCAGAACAACAAAACCCCATTCAGTAGAACCGGAGATGTTGAATTTTAAAGTTTTTTGTGAATTTAGCACCAAGAAGCAGAAAACACCACTCACAGTTATCTTGTTGCACTGGACTGGGTGAAAGTCATAAGTTGAGGCTGACCGCGATAGAGTGAGGGCCAGGTACAGGGACCAGGTGAGTCCCACTGAAAAGTGACTTTCTCAAGTCTTGTCCCAAAGGTTTCCAAAAAGGAAGGTTTAGGCCTGGCAAAAGGTTTATTTTGGCAGGTCGAAATGGCAGTTTAAAACTGCACTGCATGCTACAGTGGTAGGCCTAAAACATGTTCTAAAAAGCTACGTTAGTGGGCTTACAATGGGTGCTGCAGGCCACTATTAGCATTTAGTTTACTGGCCCTGGGTACATGGAGCACCATTTACTAGAGACTTATAAATAAATTAGATGTGTCAATTAGATGTGGGCCAATTTACCATGTTTTAGGGAGAGAGCACAATCACCTTAGCACTGGTTAGCAGAGATGAAGTGATTAGAGTCCTAATGCCAGCAAAACAAGTTCAGCAAAAATCAGGGAGCAAAGGCATAATATTTGGGGGAATACCACACCAAGGATGTCATGTCTAGAGGCAAGATCATAAAAGCGTCTCCCCCAGCCCCCATTTATCCTTAGCTGACAAGCTATGGCCAGGTGCACATGTCACAAGGTAAAACAGTCCTGGATTTTTTCTTTTAGTTTTGGGACTTGAGTTACTAGTTATACACTGGAATAAATAAGACTACAAGTGCCAGATTTCTAAGAAATAAATGGGACTGGCCTCCCTAATCAAGCAGGAATCTGTAAAACTTGGAAGCTATTACCCTCTCTCTCTTTAAAAATACCCCTGTCTATCTCTCCTTCACTAATACCTGCAATGTTAGTCGCACATTACATATATATCTTTCCCAAATGCCCCATAATAGAAGGCCTCAAAATGTATATGTCTTTGTTAATGTTTGTTTTACTACGACGTGGCCTGACAACATGGCCGGCTAGTCGCATACCTGCGTAGCTCCCGCCCTAACAGTTAAAATCCTACTGGAATCCTGGCGGAATCATGACCTTGTTACACCGATCGGCGTCGGAGCATTCCTCCAGCCCTGAGGATCCCGATCCAGACGAGTACTGATGGCCCGCGGCCAGAGAAAACAACCCTGGACCCCCGGAGACCTGCTGGAATGCGGACAAACAATATGGCGGCCCCGGCCTATTCCGAGAGGTAAGGGTCACTGTGCGCTGCCCCGGAGTACCCCCGGGCCGAAGACTTGCTTTGAGACCCAGCCGGACCCTCTGCCCGTACTGCAGCGCCTGGAGACCAACGGCGGCGATACTGCAGACGAGGGGCTGTCGTGGCTTGCCCGGCCGGGGTGAATCCTGCATCCTGAGGCCCGGGTCCGCGATCTACGCGAGCCCGGTGCTCCACAACTGCCGCGACCGGCCCGCTCTGCCTTCTGCCGTGCACGCCCGACCGCCCGGACACATCTTTGGGGGCGCCGCGGATACTGGGACCGAGGGATTGAGGTTGATGGTCTGGGGGTGTGCCTACCCCTCCTGGAGTGGACACTGATTGCAGCGGCTGGGCCGTGCGGCCCGCGGCGGTGACTGGCAGTGGAGGCACTCGCTCCGCGGATCGGCGGAGGCTCCGCCAGGCCGTGCGCCTGTGGAAGCGGACAGAGGTCTGCACCAGTGACACATGTTTGAGATCAGGCCGGAGGGGGACTATTGGCAGACCCAGGGCATTAAACAGGATTGACTGAGAGGCAACCCATCTTATTGTGGCCTATTGTCCCGGACCAGGAGAGGCGAGGGGTGACTGCGCGGATATCCTTGGACTCCGGTTGGTCCCGGGGCCGGTCCTTGCACCATCAGCCTGTGTGCGAGAGGTTACCAGGGAGCGCCTTGTACTGTTTCCACTGGACATGGGGAGAGACAGACCCCCTAGAGGCGCCCAATCCAACAAAATCATGCAGTACACGGTGCCGGGCCCGACCTCCGCTGACCGCCTTAGACCGGATCCAGACCGGGTATTACATCAGGAATAAGCAGCCCGTGACAAGTCCGATATTCTGGAGGCCATACAAGACTCACGAGTGGCGCTGGAGTCAAAAATGGATGGGAATGGACATCAACCATCTGCGCCTGGATCTACGAAAGGTGGCGGACCGGGTTACTGCCACTGAAGGAGACCTGCGCACAGTGCAGACCGAAGTCCAACAACTACGTGCGACAGTGTCTGCACTCCAGGAGCACACAGCCCGTCTCGAAGATAGGGCAGACGACGCGGAGGGGCGGTCAAGACGGAACAACCTCGGTTTTTTGGGTTTTTCAGAAAAGGCGGAGGGGCCGGCGGCAGTCTTACTTTTAGAAGAATGGATTGGCTACGCATTCCCAGACCTCAGGCTCTCTAAGATGTTCGCAGTGGAACGGGCCCATCGCTCCCTCGGTCCCCCACCGAAACCAGGGGCCCCACCCAGAGCTCTGATCGCTCGTTTGTTCAACTTTAGGGACCGGGACATGATCCTGCAATTTATTTGCACACATGGTCCGCCCAGGTTCGAGAATCATGATATTCACATTTACCCGGACTATACCAAAAGAGTACAAGACTTACGAAACGACTTCCTGCGTGTCAAACGTCGATTGCGAAACCTCAATATCAAATATAGTCTAATGTTCCCGGCCCGGCTCCGTGTGCAATATGAGGACAGGGTCCACTTTTTTGTTACTCCACAGGAGGTAACGGACTGGATGGACTCGCTGGGCCTGGCGGGACAGGACCAAAACCAAGGCTGGCAAGAACAGAGGAGGGGGAGTGGTCGACAACGGAGCCAACAACGCTACACTGGAGAACAACGACCCAGGAGGCGGAACTTGTCAGGCTCAGGTTGCATCATGGTAGGGCCGGATGGTACCCTACTAACGGAGATGGAAGTGATCCCGACGCAGAACCAGTTCTCTCCACTATGTCTGGTGTAAGAAATGCAGTCTGAGCTGGGGGGTGCCACCAGCCCAGTCGATGGAGCCTCCTGAGACATTTGAAGGCCAGTCAATGCATTGCAATATTGGGGCAGCTGGTCGTTGTAACTGTAAGTATGGGACTTAGCCCAGAGGGGGCTTGACTTTGCTACGAAACACCTACAAGGGGGCCTTGAGCCCCAGGGACGATGGGAGGGGGCTGAAACGTTCTTCAAGAGAGGGGCACTATTCCGCCAATCTATAGTTCGATCACTCCAACTGTAGTGCGCTGAGGCGGCCTAGCTAGACCACCAGTCAGGCGGGGTCGCGCGGTGCCAGACAGCTTGGCTGTATATCTGAGATTGCTTGTGAACGTTCTTAAGTTCATAGTTGTTAATTCACGTTGGGGTGGGTGATTTAGGGGGAGGGTGGCAGCTATGGGGCGGGGTCCTAAGTCCTCAGACCAGGGTTGGGTTGTGAGAATGAAGTACTACTGCCTGTGGGAGGGGGGAGGTGGGATTGGGAGTTCACAATGTTATGTTTTACAGTTTAATGCCGGGTCTGTACTATGCCGTGCTACCAGGGGTCCTGAGAGTCTTCAGCACGAGGGGTCACACTGCAACACTATGGGGGGTCCCCCACACGAACAACGGGTGTCACTGCACCACCAGATGTCTCATTCATGCCAGGTGAGAAACAAAAGTATAAACTCATAACGTGGAATGTTAGGGGGCTCAATAATGTGGTCAAACGGATTCGGGTGGCGACGTATCTCAGACGATATGGGATAAGTGTAGCCCTTCTTCAAGAGACGCACCTATGGGGAGACTGTCTTAAATATGTCCAGCGTAGATGGCGAGGCCAGTTTTTTGCAACCTCCTACTCGGGGTTCGCTAGAGGAGTGCTTATATGGGTGGCGCCAGGAGTTCCCTTTAAGGCAGTAACTACTAAATTAGATCCTGACGGGAGATACGTGGTGGTGGAGGGGACACTAGATGGGCGATCCATATGTTTGGTAAACATATACGCCCCGAATAGTGAAGACGGGGAGTTTTTGAGTCGAGTCCTGGGGCAGTTAGATCTAGATCCAGATACAGAATTGATTGTGGCAGGAGATTTCAATTGTGCCCTTCCTAACTTTACTACTCCTAAACTGAGAAAAATCCTAACTTTAAGACTTTCGGTATTCACAGAAGGCATTTAGGAGTCCTAAAGTTAGGACTACTAACTTCTGTAAATACCGAAATGAGTAAGTTCATTCTGTGAATACCAAAATGAGTAAGTGTATTCTGTGAATACCAAAAAGTACTAACTTTACGTTTTTGACGTAAGTTAGTTCTGTGAATCAGGCCCAAGATTTTTGCCTTTTCAGAAGGCCAGTAGTGTTTATTCCAGGGATCAACTCTTTTGCTTAAAATCACAATCACTGTTTTTTCTGCATTCAGTTTCAGATGATTTTCCATCCAGCTTCATATGAACTTCATAGTGTTCTGGAATTCGAAATATGATGCGGAGCTTTCGACGCAGAGAAGTAATTGTGAATCATCTGCATAATTATACAACCTACAGCATCTTGAGGCCAGTTCTTTTTATTAAAGGCTTAATGTTACATTGAACAAATATGTCGGAAGTGAGGAAACCTGAAGAACCTTGCATGATATATGTGTAATAGCTCCAGTAAACGATCTATTAGACTTGACATCCTTGGTGTGGAATTCCCCCAAATGTTTTGCCTTCACCCATCCTGTTTTCTAAATTCATTTTTGTTGGTATTAGGACTCTGTGCACTTTACCACTGCTAACCAGTGCTAAAGTACTTGTGCCCTCTCCTTAAAACATGGTAAAATTGGCCTACACAATTATTTGGCACATCTAATTTACGTGTAAGTCCATAGTAAACGGTACTATATGTACCCAAGGCCCGTAAATGAAATGCTACCAGTAGGCTGCAGCACACCTTGTACCATACACTAAAGTAGCACTTTAAAACGTGTCTCAGGCCTGCCACTGCAGCCTGTAGTGCAGTTTTAAACTGCCATTTTGACCTGGCAAAATTAACCATTTGCCAGGCCTAAACCTTTCTTTTTATTTCATATGTCACTCCTAAAATAGGCCCCTAAGGCTCATAGTGCAGGTGCATTGTTTTTAAACAGTACGACATGTGGGTTTACGATTTACATGTTCTAGCAGTGAAAAACTCCTAAAGTTGTTTTTCACTGTTGTAAGGCCTATGTGTCCCATTGTCTAACATTGAGTTAACTTATTACATTCAATAAGCGATTACTTTAGATTAGGAGCAGATACAGATATGGTGTTTACACTCAAATTAATTTTAATTTAAAATCGTCTTTAATGGTGAGGTCACAATTCTGGAAATACTGTCCTGGGTCATAAGACTGTGAATGGCTCTGCTGTTCGGGTTTGTGTATTCCTCCCAGACAGTAACACAAAGAGAACTAGATATAGGCGGGAAGGGCCATCCTGCCATGATGGCTGGGGGCACAGCTGTGCCTTGCCGTGCTTGCACTTCAGAGGCCTTGCCTCCACCTCACAGAAAGGAACCTGACACTTGCCGTTTTTCCCCCCAGACTTCTTGGAATCTTGACAGGGTAAGGGAAGAAGTGAGGAATGAAATGTGGGGGTAGGAAAGAGTCTCCCCCCCCAAACAAAGGCTGGTATCCGGTGTAAATATTGGACCTCCTGAACCATTCATCAGAACACCCTTGAACTTGTGGTCATTACAGAAGAAGGACTGCCCTTCCTCCAGAGAAATGCCCCGCGGTTTCCAGAGGAGTGCCCTGCTGCTTCGGGACTGCCTTGCTCTATGAGAAGTAAGACTGGACCTGTTCCCTTCATCCCATCCCTCCAAGGGTCTGTTGGCTGACTTCCTGTCTGAGCTACAAGGACACAATAAGCTCCAGAGTCCTCCCTGTAACAGCCTGCTGCACTGGACCTGCCTGGACCTACAAATGAGCCTGTCTGAACTGTGCTAGGCTCTGCTGGATTGAGTTACTGACCCCCAAGAGGTGCCTCCCCAGGTCCTGGACCCTTGGCTATCATAAGTTGAGCTCCTTCTAAAACAAAAGGTATAATCCTGAAGTTTTGGGATCTTCCTACCCATGAACGTGTCCATTCGCACTGCAACTCTGACGCCTGCGATGACCACCAACGCTAAGCTCTGGTGAATCTGACTCTTCACCCTACAGCAACCTCCAGCGATGACCATCAACACGTAAACTGCACTTTGCGTTACAGCAGTGACAACCCAGGGTTACTGCCATCTCGAAGCTCCAGTAACGACCGTCTGCAGTTCCCGACCGGCTCTTCGCACTACAGTGATGACAGCCCACGCCACTCTGCCTGTTCTCCTCGCTACCACAATGACCATCTGCAATGCTCTCATCCTGCTCCTCACAACCTCCTCCACCACGAATTGAAGTCTTCGTGCCAGACTTTGAGAAGGTAATTTTGCCAGCAAGACTAACCTGGTACCTGTATGCGGCCAGTTCTCCATTGTGGTCGGCCTACACTTCTGTCTTTCCCCAGTCTAGTGCAACCAGATGTCTGCCACTGGCTCTTTGTGCTTTTAGGTGCTATTTTCACTAACAACCTTAAAATTGCATATCTCCGGTTCTACTGAATGGATTTTTGTTGTTCTGGTATCATTTATTTATTAAAGTTTACATTATTTTTCTAAATTGGTTTGGGATTTTTCCTGTATTGTATTTTCACTTTATTACTGTTTGTGTGCTGCATAAATACTTTGCACACTGCCTCTAAATTAAGCCCGACTGCTTTTGTGCCAACCTACCAGAGGGTTAAGTATAGGTTAATTTAGTGACTTTGGTGGTTCACCTTGACAAGGGTTGTGGTTGTTACCTGAGTGGGACTTCCACCCCCCCCCCCTCAACTAATGAACCAATTTCTTGCACAGTCTCATTTGTACCACTTTAACACGATCCTCAAGGAAGGAATTCTTCCACTGCAGGCTGTTCACTTAAGTCCAATCACCTCCAATCAGTCGCCCGAGATCTTATGGTCAACCGAATTGATGGCTGCAGACAAATCCAGTAATACCAAAGCAGAAATCTGTCCACTGTAACCATCTATCTTAAACTATCTATTACAGTAGCATTACACCTCTGTGCTGTGGCCCAGGTGAAACCAGGCTTGCAGCACATTTAAAAACTCAGCTATTTGGAGATGGTTACAGAGTTCCTGTTCTAGATGTGCTGCCAAACTTTTAGATGAATATGTGAGCAAGCAAATGGGATGATTGTTTTTTAAGTTTCTTATCGTCACCATGCTTTTTCAACAGTGAGATAATTATTGCATTTCAATATGTTTTGGGTACCAATACTTGTATTAGGCACTTATTTAAAATTATTTAATAGTGGGCTCGCAATCACCAGAGCCATGGACCGCGAGATTGCTGGGTCCATCGTAGAACTCGTCTTAACCTTGCTTATTAAATGTGACTCAATTTTTCTAATTTGGTTTGGGAGTTTAATTGTTTAGCATTTTGACTTTATTACTGTTTGGGTGCTAAAAAATACTTTACACAATTTCCTAAGTTAATCCTGTCTGCCCTATGCCATAGCTACTAGGGGGTGGGCTCAGGTTATTAAGAAACTTTATGGATTCACATTGACAAGTGTTGTGATTATTCTTTGTGGTGGATAGTCACCTGCCCCAATTAATAATCCAATTTCTTACAACATACTCTTACATATTTTAATGATATGCAAATTGGTTCTTTTTCCAATGCAAGGGTAGCACCATGTTAGGCCTTAAATCAGAAAATCAATTTTTGTGCCTCTCAAAATGAGTACTGAAAACATATAGCTAGCACCTTTTTTGTTTACAATGACTTGCTCCCGTATGTATGTCTCTCTCTCCTGTCAGCTTCTGTCATAAAACAGGCCCTTGTGCCACCCTTCAAATCATCCTAAACTCGAACGCCATTTGACATTCTAGCAACAGCAATGAGGTCCTTTACTATCCATTGGTTAGGTAAGCATGTGAACCTTTGATCTTAACTTATACATCTCATTATTTGTCCTTTCACTAACTATTTTTTTTCTCTTTTTTATTAGTATATGACATTTTTTACAGATCTATTTCATAGTGGTGTATACGCTCCTGTATGTCTCTCTAATGAATCTGGATTTGTGGTCATGATCGCTTAAATTGATTGACAATAAAAATTGAACCTACATCTTATCTCTGTAGCTTGTGGATCTACACATACTTTGGAAACACCAACTACAAGGAGTCACGTTCAGTGGCTGACCTCACTGAGATCTCCAAAACAATCATCTCTGTGACTGGATATGGTGACTTTATATTGTTTAGTCTTGATTTTCAGAACAATATTTATTAATATACTGTATTGAGAATTTGACACAAAAAGGATATGTTGTACTTCATTTACTAAAATCTTCTTCTTCTTCCAAGTCCTGGGACATTGAATTGGAACACTGAGGCTGAACCATGTACAAACAGAGTGCAAGATGGGCAATCCAAGGAGAGAATCCAATTTGCGTCCACGCAACGATATCTGTGGCCAGTACTGCTCACAAGGAAGAGGAGTAGGGGGAGCAGGAGCTAGTCAAGAAGGAGGAGGACCACGAGCAAGTAGAAGGCGTTCTTGCCCCCACACATACAACCTTAAATAATACCACTCCACGGATGGGCAGCAGTGTTCCTCTTAAATCTATTCAGTCCCCAGCATGTAGCCAAGCAGCCACAGATGCTACACCCACCTATGCATTCACCTTCACATAACCCTCACTTCACAGGTGTGTCTGTACAATCTACTAAACACTCCTCCCATGAAGGTGCACCTACAGTTTTCTCTCAATCAGAGCACAGCTCTGGTGAGGAGCAGGTATCTCCCATTCATAAATCTTCTCTCCACAGCCCTTGAGGTGCCACCCATCTCTGTGCTGGTTAACCTTCTGGCCATATGAGACAACCATGTATGCAAGGGTTTGGCATGGACTAATGTCAGCCACTGGGAGTATCACCTTTAACAGCAACAGAGTGATGCACAGCACTGAAACAGCACTCTTTACAGCCACTGATGACATTTGAAACGTCCTGTACCAAGGAGAAACAGTAGCCCTCATCCTGCTCAACCTCTCCACGGCATTCAACACTGTTTCCCACAACACCCTCATCAGAAGACTCTATGAGATTGTCATACAAGAATCTGCTCTCAAATGGATCTGTTCTTTCCTTATGGGAAGAGCCCAAAGGGTCAGGCTGTCATCCTTCAAATAAGGGACCAAAAAACTGATATGCGGTGTCCCACAGGGATCGTTCCTCAGCCCCACTCTTTCCAACATATACATGACACCTATCGCCAACATCATCTGAGCACAAGACATCACTGTCATCTCTTAGGCCAATAACACCCAACTCATCCTCTCCCTGACGGACAAGATAAATGCCATGAGACCCAACTTCCCCAATTGCATGACCATGGTAGCAGACTAGATGTGAACCAACTGCCTGAAGCTCAACTCCAACAAGACGAAAGTACTGGTCTTAGGCAATAAGACTTCCCCAAGGGATTCCACCCTCTGACAATCAGAGCTAGGACCAACGCACACACCCAAAGACTACGCAAAAAGATCTAGGGATCATCCTAGATGACATGCTCAACATGATGGCTCAAGTCAACAGTGTGCACCTCCTTCTTCCACATCCTATGCATGCTGAGAAAGATCTTCAAATGGTTGCCTCAGAACACCGGACGGACCATCACACAGGCACTCATCACCAGCAGGCTAGACTACGGTAACACTCTATATGCCGGGATCTCCATACAACTCCTACACAGGCTCCAGACTATTCAGAAAGCAGACGCAAAAACTCATACTCGACCTCCTATGTTGCACCCACATTAAACCACACCTGAGAAAGCATCACTGGCTCCCCATTCATAATGCACAGCCAATTCAAACTTCTCACACACACATACAAAGCCCTACAACAACACAGGACTAGAATACTGAACAACCACATACACTTTTATCAACCCACCAGACACCAACGCTCTGCCTCACTTTCACTCGCACACCCATCCACATCTGCAAAAGCAAAACTGGAGGTTTACTCATTCTCCTATATCTCACTCAAGACATGGAACTACATCCCTCAACATATCAGAGCCTCCTCCTCACTTATTGAGTTCTGCAAGAAGTTGAAGACCTGGCTCTTCATATAAGCACCTTGGGAAAACTCACCTACACACCTTGCCGAAGCATGTGGATACCCTCTTGGGTGATTGGTGTTTTTTACAAATCAACATAACATAACGTGCGGCAGGATATTTGTGATATGGGGGCTACTCTGCATGAGATTGCAGACTCACTTAAAGGGCTCTCTCAGATAATTGACAGGCAGATTTGTGCCTTGGATAATGCTGCAAAATGTTATCGAGACATGGTAAAGGTGCATCAAGGATCATGCCAAAAGGGCGAACCTGTCGCCCCAGCTGCTGCACTGCCGAAGTGAGGAACTTTTCCTCTTGAAGTAAACCAAATTTTTTCTCTTTTAACCAAGGTAATCCATAGTAATCCACGAACTTCATAGCTGTCAAGTAATCCATGTATTCAATGTTTATGAGATCACTCCAGAGACAGTTAGGTTGAAATAGAATACTTTATCCCGCATTTTCAGATGCCATATGCTGCCAATCCTAGCTTAAACATAGACACGTTGGGACAGTCACAGTGCTGTTTTGCACGCATCACTTGGCATCAGTCCCGGCTCCTGGAGGGAGTTTCGCTGGGCAGTGACGTGCGGCGGGGGAGGGACAGGGTGGGGGGTAGTAAAAACCGGAATCCGGCTGAACACAGGTAAGTTAGCAAATAAATAATTAAAGCGATTTCAGGCGCGCGCTGCATCGCATTTGGCGATGCAGCGCGCGCTACGAAATTCGTTTTATTTATTTATTTGCTAACTTACCTGGATTCGGCCGGATTCCGGTTTTTACTACCCCCCACCCTGCCCCTCCCCCGCCGCACGTCACCGCCCGGCGAAACTCCCTCCAGGAGCCGGGACTGCTTGGCATTCAAAGCTAAACTAATTTATTCATCAAGGGAAGGAGTGCACTCGTTTCTCTACATTTGCTTAGCAAAGGTGCATCAAGATCACATAAGAAAATTTAAGGAAGAGAGTGCAAGCCACCATGTATTGGCCATGAAGATGATAGAGCCAAAAAATGCTAATGTCAATATTCATAGCCATCATATGCAGGAGAATATACACAAACACCTCCACCACCTACACCACCTGCACCACCTCCACCATATCCACCACCTTAACCACCTGCACAACCACACAGAACACAAGCACACTCTAAAAGATTCTCCCCACCCCAAGCACTGCATAGGGGAGTAGTAGGAGATAATCCCCATGATAGGCAGGGGCAACTGCCACATGAGAGCGCCCATCTCCACCCTCCCTAATTATCTTCATTTTATTTCTTGCCTCTTTTGTTAATAGTGGGTGAAAAGCATTATTAAATTATACCAATATGACTGGTTGTAGTCTGTGTCTGCAAGACGAGCATTTACATGCTGCATCTCATGTGCACATGCGTCACTCAACAGAGAAATGCCAAGCTGACAATCGTACAGTCCTTAGTTCAGTGGGGTCATCAATCTGGCAATATCATAACCTCCTGTGGTAAGAACCACCCTTTTGACTTGCAGGTAAAAGTAGCCAAGGGTGCTTTAGGTGTCAGCTCTGCAGCGCCAGAGTCTATACATCAATAAGCAACTGGAGTCTTAGCCAACCTCACCCTTTCACAACTTGTTATAGGATGGAGTGGGAGCTGAAACCTTCACTCCACCCTACCCTGTGATGAGTTAGGAAAGACTGAGGTTAGAGGCAGGGGACACACATCCCTGAGACTAGTGCTCTGCATGCTCCAGCGCTTAGATTACCACCTTTCTAAGTGAGTGTGTCATTGCTGGAGTGCAGCACAATTAGTCATCAGATGTAATCTGAGGCATGGTCATACCATCCGAGCCCAGCCAAACATGGAAGAGCGAGCCACTACTACTTTTCACTCTCCACTGACTTGTCTTGCTTAGCATGGAGCTCTGTACCTGGTGTCACCCACTACCTGTCTTGTCTCCTTCATTCTGGTTCAGCTTGGCCCTATTTAGACAGATTATCTTTGAGTACTGCAACTGGGGCAGTGGCACTGGGGTCCAGAGGAGAAGGAGGGACACAATTCCCTGCACCAGCTGTACAAATGTCAATTTACTCACATTTTTCCTTCTCGAGTATCTGTCAGCTAAGTGTTTTCTGTTCTGCACAGTTTCCAAGTAGTATTGCATAGACACTGTTGTAGGGATTCTGCACATATACAGAGCTATGCACAGGATAATAGGACCTTGGAGTATAGTGGTGAACCAACCATGCACCTTAGTACCCACAATCCCAATCTGACTAGCTTTAGCGTCTCATTCGCAGCGAAGCTACCAATGATTAGACAACCCAGAACACGGTCTCTCTCAGGACTCGCGGGAGCAAGAACACTCTTTCATAACTCACTCATACTTGTCCACAACGTGCGTAATAAGAGACACAGTATAGTTTAAAATGTTTATTTCAACTATCGTGCTCTAAGATACAGTACACGTGCCAGTACTATCAGCATAATGCATAATGATAAAATAAGAAGCATAGTTACAATTCCATAGAATTCAAACGGGGACATCATTTTATAAAGACAGTGGATATAGGGCTAAATGGCCTTACCACCCTCCCCGTGCTATTAACTAGTATATCTAGATGCAAGGTTTACCACATCAGACAAGCACAGCTCTTCTCCCTGGAAAGGTTTTTCTCCAAGTGTCACAAACAGCGAGATCACAGTATTAAAAGCACACAAATTTCTCCAGTGCAGCTGTATTTTGTGTTATGTCTAAGTGCGAGGGGCTGACCAGATCAGCAAGAACAAGGGACGTTGTTTTTCAACCTTGTACATGATGTTCAGACGAAACCCACAGGGAACATGAGAAAAGGTGAAAGGCAAAAAGGCAGACAGTTCTAATATAGCCGGGCACAAGCAGGGACTGAAAAAACAAAGTCACAGAGTAACGTGTGCAAAAAAGGCATCATGGCAGCCAGGCCTAAGCTAACTTAGCAATGTAGACAATGAGGCCACAAACCACACTACACCCTCCCCTGGTCAGTCCATAGGCCAAGACATAGGACGAAAACAGAGTTCAAATAGATGGAGCAGAATGTAAACGTCTATTTATGAACAGTCCCCAATGAAGGACAGTGAATGGGAAAAAAGTTCAGGATAAAAAAAATTCCAGATAGGGCCCAAAGGATAAAAAAATCCAGAAATGCAGGACGCTGAAAGCGAAGGCCCCTAATCCAATAGAGTGTAAGTGCAGAAAACTGCCACACCTTCCAAGAGGACTTCATTGGTATCGTCTGAAAAAAGAGATGCCATCCAGTTCAACAAATCAAAACTGCATTCATGTTCCTCATAATAGGGAGCAGCAATTAGCATTGCGGGACAACTTGCGTGATACTCAATATAACTGTGTTGTAGGAGATTCTGAGCAGCCGCCCAGACATCCCATTGCGCCAGAATTCCAAGTGCAGCCGCACGCGCCATCAAGGCAGTGCCGGAACAGTCCCGTTCATGGGCCTCTAAGGGACCCATCAACTGGGCAAAATCCGGGTCCGACAGAGACGTATTGGAGAGGCAAACATCCAAGGACCAAGAGAAAGGACATCTTAAGCAAGACATCACAGGTTGCACGCAAGTGAAATACGCAAAGCGAAAAGAAAGTCGATAGGACACACTGAGTGTCGCCAATGGTAGGATACCGAAGCTGAGAAGCATGCGTTCACGGAGCATCCGGAGCCGACCTTGGTCGAGTAGGCCCCAAGGAAGTGCAGCCATTGCGCAGCAAACAGACCAAAAGCAAAATACCAGCAGCTAAGGTGAGGAGCAACAGAAATCCGCCAAAGACGCTGGAAAAAATAGAATGAATAAAAGCGGGAATTACACCAAATATAGTTTGAAAGGAGGTAACAAGGCCAGAGCCCACAACTTAAAAAAAGTGCACAAGACCTTCGGTGTTAGATGCAGTGAAAACACGGTGAATCAGCTCACCAAAATGTTGTGGGAGGTTTGTGTTCAAAAGGGCCTGTATCTCACTGTGGGTACTAGCCACCTGGAGGATGAAGGTCTCCCGTGCGGATGTGAGCATAACCTCCTGGTTCAATAATAGCGCCTTTATTCTGCTCAATTTATTGAAATCCGCCTTCAAAGTCGGAATGGAAGGCCAAATGGAACTATCTATCATGTCCTGCGGGGGTGGAAAAAGCACATTTTTGCAGCACACTACACGGTGGGAAACCGTTACAATATAGGGGATGCCGGCCAGCATTCCACAGCAGTCCTGATTATTCAGAAGGAGATAGCTACCATTTGCAAGCACAGTGAAAGTAGGTGATAAAACAGGAGCAGGAATGCCTTTTAAAACACAAGCAAGATTCGGAGCTGAAACATTACAAGCCCCGTGCAATTTAATGTTTTTACAAATTAGGGAATGACCCACTGTAGAATCGCACGACTCTCCTGTGAGAAAAACGTCTTTCCCGTCCCTAAGGCATCTGCACATGAAAGGCAGGGACCAAAGTTCATACAAGAAGGCACTGCCTAAAGGCTGAAAATGGCCAACAGGATAATGTTTCATGCAGGAACTGAACTCAAATAAAGCAAAAGGCAAATCGATAACCCCGTGAACTAGCCACACTGCAGAGTCCAATTCCGCCACAGAGAATGGTAACGGCTCTATCTTTTCGATATGTAACAGAGTGTATGTTGCATCTTTCGTGGACATGAACTGCTGTTTTGCAGTTAAATTAAACGGCAAGAATAAGGCAGAGGTGTTCAAAAAATGCCAAGGAACTTTACCCATTTTTAGTGTTTGCAAAGTCCATGCAAACTGCATCACTGAACGCAATTGATTCTGACCATGATATAACACAGACACATCATCTTGTACAATATCAACAACAGAGGAAACAATATTCTCTAATGTGTAAATGCGGGAAGACAGGGTATTAATACTATTGTCAACAACAGCAAGCACTTTTTCTAGATTTGCTTGATCGATTTCCCGGAGACGGGAAGCAGCTTCAATTTGCGACAGCTTCCAGAGTTCATTGTAAGTTTCATAAATGAATCTCTTAGGTCGAGGACCACGAGGCCCCAGAACAAAATCGGACAGATCAAAGTTGCCTGATAGGAGGGATAAATGTTGTTTAACAGAATCTAATGAAGAGTGCTACAACCACTGTTTACACAATTTACCAACAGAATATGTTGTAACAGTACGAGCGTCAGAAAACCTCGGATCTGGCCTATCCTGTTTGTAACCAGGAGCTGAGTCATGAAAACGCAGTTGGCAGGCATTCGATGATATGGCCCAAGCCAACCAGGGTGACTGAACAAACGTAGAGATATTAAACGAATTGTTTTGAAACAGAGCTTGCAAATTGGCAAGTGAAATATTAAAATGCAAGCTCACGTTTGGAGTGGAAGCCAATATGGGAATGGAGGGTGCATTCAATTGTTTGGAAGTAGCCAAACCCCAACAGGTTGTTTGATAGATCGTACGATTTAAAAATAAAATTTGGGCCGGGATTATGCAAGCATGGTGTAAGGCTTCCGCGCCACGCACCTGCCATGATTTGGTGCCCCAAATAGATTTTAAGTCAATGGTGTCCTGCCAGTGTTCATAACCACCCACTGCCAATGCGGCCAAAAAGGAACCCGAATATAGCAATTTGGTGTGGGTCAACATGACCTTTTGAGTGGACTAAGTGTTCAATTTAAAATAATAGGACCCAGGATTTGACCTATCAAAGTCTGTAAAATAAGTAAATTTACTTTTTAGTGTTTGCGAGCTACCTGGCAAAGGGGTCGGACAATGTTCCCATTGGGTGTAATTAAAATTACCCCGAAGTGTGCTTGGTTTATGGAGAAAATGGTTGCCCCAATGCTGGTAACAATATAAATCAGCATAACTTGCAGAATTTAAATACAAATCCTCAGCATTAAAAGCAGCATAATATTTCAAATCAGAGAACAACGATTCAACGGCATGCACATCCCAATCGTCAGAATGAATATTACTTTTCACCACATCAGCCATGGAAACACAGAGGACATTTGGTACATTAATAATCTCGGTTGGTCCATGAATTTGGAAATTTACCACATCCCATACGATGCCATCAGCGACTGGGAAAGCGGAAATGTTCACAAATGTGTGGTCACGCTTCATGATGTGAGAGGAAGAATGCGGAGTCAAAGTTCCAGCGACACAGTTCACTGCAGAGCGTTCTGGTAAATAGTGACTATTAATGAGCAAGAAAAAAACTGTCACAAAGCCAATGGACATGAACAGGAAAATCAGGAACAGTGTCAACCAGATGTACGTCCATGGTGGGACTAAAAAATTGTCTCTGAACCAGGATATAAAAATGCTGAAATTGGATGGAATAAGTGATGAGGTGGAAGCCGAATCAAAGGAAAAACGGGTAGGGCTCAGTGGGGTGGTAGGTAAATGAGCCACCGACTCGGTGGCGGGATAGGCATACTCGGTTTCCTCGTTGCAGGAGGAATCCGGGCAGTCGAGCAGGCGATCAGGCAAATCGACCATCTCAATGGCAACATCAGTGTCCGTGTAGGCTGGAGGGCCACAAACATGAGTCCTAGAAATGGCTGGACAGGAGACCGCTGGTGTTACGCTATTCAGGATCGGCCAGATGTTGTAGCTTGACATTGTCCACCGAGATGTATCTGTTGTCCTTGCGACCAGGAAGCGGTAGTAAGATGACTGTACGAGTACCCTTCAAGCCAAGGACTGGAACCGGTGCACGATAAGAGGGGCCAAATTCTTTTTTGTTCTCCACCTTCTCTCGGACCAGATCTCCAACCTTCGGAAGCCAGCCGGCAACCGGAATCTGCAGTTTATCACAGGTCTCTTGTAAGTCCTGCAACATAGTAGAATGATTATCTACGTCAAAAATTGCGGCATTCGCCGCCATGTCTAGACCATCTAGGTCTGGCACAAACATTTATATGCCAAAGAGCATTTCGTATGGGGTCCGCCCACCCAGAGATCTTCTAGGGAGATTATTAAGTGCACGTTGCATGCTATACAAGTGGGCCAGCCAGTTCCTGCCAGTACCTAAGACTCTAGCTGTCAAGGATTGCTTTAAGTCACGGTTCATTCACTCCACAATCGAATTACCCTCAGGTCTATATGGAGACGAAAATTGCACCCGCACCCCCAGTGACCCCATCGCGTCCTTGTACGCCTTAGAGGCGAACGCTGGACCTTGGTCGGAATGGAAGATGCCACAGGCAAAAATTCCAACAAAGACACGCAAATCCCTTATGACATTTTGAGCGTCAGCACTCCGTTGTGGCCAAACCCAGATGAAACGTGTGCACGAATCCACTGCAACTAAGATGTATTTATATGCAGTGTCAGAAGAAAATGGACCGCAGTGATCAAGGTAAACACACCCAAAAGGTTTGTTAGAAATGCAGAGCTGTGTTTGTGGTGGTCGTGTAACCGTTGAAGGCTTAATTTGCTGACAAACGTCACAAGAAAGCACAAAAGTACGGGTCTGTTTATATATACCACGCCACCAGTACCGCTGCTGCAAGATGGAAACAGTCACAGATACGCCAGCATGGGCCGAAGCTAAGCCTTCGTGTGCGGCCGTTATCAAGGAAGGTCTGCGGTCCGCGTTGGGAATCAGCCGATCACCAACGTCTGGAATTCTTACGTAAGGAACTTGTTCGGGACTTAAGTGATAAGAGTATTTGGAAGGGAAACCCCATGGGTAATTAACACCTTCCTTCGTTGCAGCAATAGCTGCCAAAATCTCATTATCTATTTTAGTCATGGATCTTGTAACTGCTGCTACTGAGCACGTGGCTACTGCTGATTTGGCTGCTTCATCTGCCAAACTGTTACCGACAGCGTGTGCGCCCACACGCTGGTGGCCAAGAGTGTGAATCACCTGTGTGAGAGGCAGACGTTGTTTAAGATCTGCCACTCGAACCCAAAGCATTTTATGCTTAATTGTGCTGCCCTTGGCATCTCTATAGTCGTTTTGCGACCAAAAGAATAGGTTGTCATTAAACGATTGAACACAGTAGTAAGAATCGCATACAATAAGAGTCGTCACGTCTGGATTCGCAAACTCAAGTGCGAGCACCAATGCACGCAGCTCGGCCAATTGTGCAGTACTGTCTCCTAGTGCCTGTGTGTGCACTACACTCGACTTGAACTCTCCGTTCACCATAGTACCTGCAAAGACAGCACATGCTGCGGAATAAGCATGCTTAGAACCCGTGGCCAGTTGTGCCTAACCATCGGTCTAAATAATACACTTGTATTCCTCAAGCGGCAGCAAAGACAGATTAGGAGGATGAACAAATTCATACTGTAAGAACTCCTGTGTCTGAAGAGAGGAATCAAAGATAAAAGTGACATCCGGGGACGTCAAAGATGTAGCCCATTGTATCCAACAGGGGTGCAAAGCCTTAGAGTTTGGTACCCTTGCCTTCGCCACTGCTTCAAGGGCAGGATATGGTGTCACCACCAAAATGCGTTTTCCCTGTGCCAGTGCACGTTCCTTTAGAATCGCCATTTGCACTGCAGTCAAAACTTTCTCCACAGAGGAAAAGCGCAACTCCGCTGAAGTGTAAAGATGCGACTTGTATGCAATCGGTACTGTCACCTTCGTTAAAGGTTAAGTACGTGAAACCCACTGTCCCTGGCACAATTCTAATCACCAGGTTTGTGTGGTTATCACGAGTCAACAAGAACTTAGGTTCAAGTAGATCAGACTGCAAAGAGTGCAGTATGGAGGAATGCTCAGGAAGCCAGCATGACTTCGAAAAGTTAGGCTGTATCAAGGCATATAGAGGCTTGATACGCGGGGCATATTCGGGAATGTAAGTACGCCTGAAGTTTAGAAATCCCAGTAATGACTGAAGCTTCTTCAGGGTGGTTGGAGGGCGCAAAATGGGGTGCTAAACCCCTACCTTCATTGTTGAGCTCATAGCCCAAAAACAAAACGGTTAATTCAGCAATGTGAGATTTGGCAAAATTAAATTTGTATCCTAAGACCGCAAATTCAAGAATAATGCGGTCCACACGGGAAAGATGCGGCCATAATTCGTCGTCTGTCAGATATATATCGTCGACGTACGAACACGCATCTGGGTCTATGCTGTCCAACAAAGAGACAACACGAGCGGCGAAGACCCCCGGGCTGTTCTTGTAACCCATGGGCAAACGCCAAAATTTAAATTATTTTCCACCGGACGTGAAAGCGCTCCATTGGCTGCACTCCGGGGACAAATTGTGCGTGTAAAATCCATTGGATAGGTCAAGTGTCGTTTTATATTTTTTACGAACAAGACTGTCTACAAGCGCAGAACTGTGGGTATTTTGTACCGCAAAGGTCCAACAATGAGAGTTCAAATGTCGGTAATCCAAAACTAAACGGTATGATCCATCGGGTTTAGAAACCGCAAAAAGGGGATTATTCATTGGTGATAAGCATGTTTCAATTACTCCTTGATATTCTAACTGTGTCAGAATGTCTGAAACGGGACCTTTAGCTTCCCGCCGGATGGGATATTGGGGTTGTGGCTGTGGCAGAGACCGCAAGGGTATATCATGGGGTGGAGAATCCTCATCCCAGCCCACGTAGTTATGGTATAGCGCCGGAGCCAGGGCCCCAGCCCATTCAGCTGCGAGAGCCTCTGCTTTGTCCTTGGGGACATGATGAGAAAAGCTCGGAAGGATTACCTCCTCCCCTCTACGAGCAGCAAGTACGAATGGGGGCGGCCAATCCGCCTCTGCCAACAAAATGTCGTAAGAAGAGGTCAGATTTTCCCCAAATATCCCTTTAATAACACGCTCAATGTCACCTTCTATTTGAATGACAATATTAAATAGTCTGTCAGGGGGTGCCACTCGGGTGTCAGCTGTCTCGACAGTAATGAATGTATCAGTTTCTGTCGCCTCCACATGAGGACGCAGTGCCTCCCGCACTATGGTAACTTCCGCTGCGCTGTCTAGTAGTGTCACTGCCCACGTCCAATTCAGGAGTCTCATTCTCACCGTCTGTGGCATATCTCGCTGTTAAAGCTGCAACTTTTTTCTTCTGAAACAGTGGGCGAGAACGTGGAAATTCTTCTGGTTTCCCTCGGACTGGTTGTCGAGGTTGGTCTCGTCCCTGTGGAGCCTCACGACCCCTGCCTCTATCCTGGCGATCTCCTGTCTGGGAGGTCGATGGTGCCTGTGAAGAACGAGGAGAACGCGGATCAGGGACTTGAAATCTATCTGGAGATTTAATTCTCGCTCTGTCGCGCAAATCATAAGTGCATTCAGAAGATATGGAAACCGGGGATGCGGCACGCGACCCTGGTTTTGATTGTTGCTTACCCTGTTTCTTCAACCTTCAGTTCTTTTTAGTAAAGAACGGTTTCTCATCTTTCTCAGTCTGAGTTTTTTGTTGTGGCTGTGATTGAGTTTGCGTTTTAGCAAAAGGCTTAACTCCCAGACTATTGCGGCCAATGGTTTTGTAAGCCTGTGCAATAATTTTCGGTAATTCGCATGGCTTGTCCGGTTCCGGGACCAAAGCCAAAGCATTAGCGACTTGAAAGTTGACTGCATCACCCTTGACGTTCGCAAGGATTAGGTCAGCCACCACATCGAACACTCCCACCAGTCTCATCCCCAATTCCACAGCCGCCTCAGGGCCATGTTCATCCTGCACTCGTTTAATTACAGAGAGGAGAACTGTCATGGAAGGAGTGCCGAAACACTTTGCATACACTGCTGCGAATACCTTACCCCAGTTGTTGCATTCTGCCAACTCGGGAATTAAGTCTTTCGGCAAACTAATCGTCAAAATCCTGTGTCTATCCACAGGAGAAGTATTGGGAAAAACTGCCTCCAGCTGGTCAAATTTTCTGCAAGCCAATAAGGCAAATCATCCTTATTTTGTGGGCGCTTGCCCATCACCGAATTAACCATGATGGGACTTATGGTTACACCGCCCGGTCCAGCTGGATGCGCCGCAACTCCAGGAGGGGCTCCCTGGACGTTGCCTGTAACATATTGCACCAAAGCTCTGTGCATGCGGATTAAAGACGTATGCAACGCGCGCAGTTCATCAACCGCAAGCGTCAAATAACGCGGATGTGGGGTATACCCGGCCAAGACTGGCCAAGCGGCCCCGTCTATTGATAAGGGGCCTAAACGAACCGGGGTGACCGGATGTGGGAGGGCGCCATTAAACCAAATACGGTGTTGCCATGCCGTAAGTGGTACTTCAAGAGCATGATAAGGCCGATAAGCATTGGGTAGGGCAGTGGGAGCGTACACATGAAACAAATTGTCCGCTCCATCCACCGCCGGAAAAGTAACCCATGAGTAAAACACCTCAAAGTGGTGAGCCGGGTCAGCCTGCACCACAAAGATGAGAGCGACACCCACGTCAGGCACTCCGTAAGCCAGTAAATGAGCCCGGAGCGCAGCGCGGCTATGTGCGGGTATATTTACATTCACCATTAAGACGGGGAATGTTCGACAACCGAGTATGAGGCAGCGCAATATAGGGTTAACATAAACACCTTTTAATAACTTCAAGCTTATAAAAACATCAATATAGGAGGTATTCCCCTCACACACGTTTTCGGAAGCGTATGCGAAGGGTGTTGTGGACAAGCACAAGCACTACTCAAGCGTCTCGCAGATAAGAAGCCCACCACGTTGGTGGCGCCATGTTGTAGGGATTCTGCACATATATAGAGCTATGCACAGGATAATAGGACCTCGGAGTATAGTGGTGAACCAACCATGCACCTTAGTACCCACAATCCCAATCCGACTAGCTTTAGCGTCTCATTCGCAGCGAAGCTACCAATGATTAGACAACCCAGAACACGGTCTCTCTCAGGACTCGCGGGAGCAAGAACACTCTTTCATAACTCACTCATACTTGTCCACAACGTGCGTAATAAGAGACACAGTATAGTTTAAAATGTTTATTTCAACTATCGTGCTCTAAGATACAGTACACGTGCCAGTACTATCAGCATAATGCATAATGATAAAATAAGAAGCATAGTTACAATTCCATAGAATACAAACAGGGACAGCATTTTATAAAGACAGTGGATATAGGGCTAAATGGCCTTACCACCCTCCCCGTGCTATTAACTAGTTTATTATAAAAATAGAAGACCTCTGGGCTTTGTCAGGTGGACCCCCATACCTCAATATCTAGACGCAAGGTTTACATCATCAGACAAGCACAGCTCTTCTCCCTGCAAAGGTTTTTCTCCAAGTGTCACAAACAGCGAGATCACAATATTAAAAGCACACAAATTTCTCCAGTGCAGCTGTATTTTGTGTTATGTCTAAGTGCGAGGGGCTGACCAGATCAGCAAGAACAAGGGACGTTGTTTTTCGACCTTGTACATGATGTTCAGACAAAACCCACAGGGAACTGGAGAAAAGGTGAAAGGCAAAAAGGCAGACAGTTCTAATATAGCCGGGCACAAGCAGGGACTGAAAAACAAAGTCACAGAGTAACGTGTGCAAAAAGGCATCATGGCAGCCAGGCCTAAGCTAACTTAGCAATGTAGACAATGAGGCCACAAACCACACTACACACAATGGGACATTTTTCTCAAAAAGATGCCAAAGGCTATGCAGGTCCATTTTGTTACAGATGCCACGTCTGCTCCCTTCAATGCATACACTCTTACTAACAAGAATAATTGCTTACCTGATAGCTGTGTATGGTGGGATCCGGGCCAGCAAGTTGTACATGTGCATTGTCATCAGGTAGAAAGATATAGTGGCATGGGGCTGCAGGGCGTTGGTGCAGTACAGGCTAGTCTGCTTGCAGCCATACCTGCTCAGGATGGGTTACACTTTGTCCCTGCTGTCACTCGCCTGTCCTCAGCTTCCTCCTGAATAGTTCTTGAATACCTAATAAGCATTAATATGATTTGCTCTCCTGGCCCAGTGTCCAGGACAGGTGAGTAAAGCCTTTTTACCACTTGGAAAGGAAGGCTGCACACATTCATCTCCTGCATTTAAAATGTATGTTTCTCCATTGCCACCACAGGGTGAGGCCGGTCATGTGGGTGAGAGGAGGGCCCAAGGGAGGCGTCGACTGAGGACTGCTGTAGTATTCACTGTAATGGACAACAGTCTCTCACTCCGTGTGCTGTGAATTTAAAATGCTGCAGCTATCTTTTTCGTGGCAGATGAGCAGGTGTCCACTTGGGGAGTCCTTGACAAATGCTTTTGGTGATGATCCACTGCCCTAGTCTGTATTTGTGATCTAACCGGCATGTAAATCTGCTAAACATAAGGAGTAAGGATATAGTTTCAAGACATAAGGCAAGGTATATGAAGGCGGTGGGGACGCGGGTCGCAAGGGAGGGGTGGGGGGAGGAGGGAATAAAGAAAAAATTTAAATACACACTTACGTGTCTGCCACTGTCACCCGCCGTCACCGCCGCTTCCTCTCGGTCCTCTTCGCTGGCTTCCAGGGCAGGAAGCAGGATGCACCCGGCTCCCAGCCTCCCGATAGCCAATCACAATGCTGCAATGCAGCATTGTGATTGGTCTGAGTGCCATGGTTCGGCACTCAGCTAGAGAATGGGAGGCTGAGCTTGTTCTCCATGCAGGCTGTAATGCAGCCTGCATGGAGAACATTCAAAGTGCGCGTGACGGTTTGACCCTCGGCCGGCCAAAGTGTCCTGCTCACTTGGAGTGGGAAAACCACTTCTCCCCTACCCTGTGAGCTGAGCAAGGGAAAAATAACTAACCCTGGGCATAGTTTGCATAGTAGCACTACACGTAGCTACACAAAGTACACTTTGAACTACGCAAATTGCATAGTGCGTAGCTGTGTGCTTGTCTGCACTGTACAATAATTGCAAACGGCATCTTGCACAGTGCAAATTATGATAAAATAAGTATCTCTGTCTTTATATGCTAAAATGCATATAGTCATTTCACAAAAGTGAAAACAATAAATTAGCAAGTAGTGAGAGAGCTGATGATTTTGGGATCCTCCCTAACCTAGGGAGAGAACCAAGCAGATGCCTTGAAAACAAAAAGCACATCTTGTTGAACGATTCGGTGGTGGTCCCATCCTCTTAGGACCACCCCAAGCACAGTTATTGGCAAAAATACAATCCCAACCAAAGGCCCTGCAAAGCATTATGGGACGAGATTAGCAGTGGGCAGTGAATATTATAGTATCCAATATCAAAATAATTCTACAAAGAGCTGCAGTTCAACTAGTCGTTACTAGATGTCCCTCACGAGTCAAATGCAAAAGCATTGAAATTATTATTACATCAAGCTGCAGTTCCACTAGTCGTTACTAGATATCCCTCACGAGTCAAATGCAAAAGCTTCATGAAAGGGTTTCAATGCTTTTGCATTTGTCTCGTGAGGGACATCTAGTAACGACTAGTTGAACTGCAGCTCTTTGTAGAATTATTTTGATATTGGACACTATAATATTCACTGCCCACTGCTAATCTCGTCCCATAATGCTTTGCAGGGCCTTTGGTTTGGATTGTATTTTTGCCCATAACTGTGCTTGGGGTGGTCCTAGGAGGAAGGGACCACCACTGAATCGTTCAGCATGATATGCTCTTTGTGTTCAAGGCATCTGCTTGGTCCTCCCCTAGGTTAGGGGGGACCCCAAAATCATCACCTCTCTCATTGCCTAATATTTTCATTCTCAAAGTTCACTTTTGTGAATTGGTTATATGTTTTTTAGCATGTTAAATTGCTTTATCAAGGAATTTGTAGGAGTTGATGATTTTGCTGCTACGCTTGCATAGGAGCGTAGCGTAGTACTACAACCAGGGTTAAAAATAACATGATAATAACAATGAGTTATTATCGTTTTATTTTTTTATTTTTTGATCTGCTCAGTGGGACGACGCTCCTCCACAAGAACAAGTCCTGCAGCCCAACAAAAGAGAGAAATTCGTGTGGTTGAAGGAAGAAAGTGCCCAATGTATGGCAGCGGAGAAAGAAAGATGATGGATGATACAGGTTATGGAGAAGAGAAGGACCCCCAAGTCATGAAGAGGGGGGGCGCAGGTAGGTAATAGGGAAATTACAGTAGATAATAGAAGCAAAGTGGAAAGCTGTAGGAAAGAGGTTACCAGCATAGCAGGTGATTACGCCAACCTTTACTCCTACTTTTCCCTACTAGATTTAATGCAGATGGTCTTTTAATTGCCTGCTAAAAGTGGTAGAAGGGAGGGAAACAATTCAAGATTATACTTTCGATTTAGTCATGCTGTAATAGACCACAGACTCCGAAGTTCAGTTTGGTGGATTTATTATAAAGCCAAAAATAATTGAATATAAACACACCTCAATATTAGAGTATATAGGTACAGAAAGATCAATACAGAGCCGATTTTACGAATATAAGTTATTCGGCACAGAAGGCATAATATGATGAACTCCAAAATCAAAATACAGCAAAGAATAGAAGTGGAGTCCAATTCTCTTTTCATTAAGAAGGAACAAAATCTTTCCCTACTCTGCTCTCAATGAGGATCCTACCTATCTCCCTAGTATCATATCCCAAAGGTGTCAGCACGTGTTGACTTCCTAAGAAGTACTCACGTCAAATGGGTCTGATAGCTTAAAGCTATGGAGCTCGCTCTAAGATGCTCCTTCTCCTCTGAAAACTGGCAGAAGTCTCTCGAATCTGTCCCTGCGCCTCATTTAAAAAGACAATATTCAACCCACAATACGTCATGTTCAGTAAGTTTCCACAGAAGCTTTAATTAAGTCGACTCTTCTTCCAGTGGCCTTGGTTCCCAGATAGGCCAGGCACGGCAAGCAGGTCCTGCCCTCTCGCCTTGCAGTCTTCTTCAAAGACATTCCGGGTATCTCCTTAAATCTAAGAATAACGAGGTCGAATTCCTGCACCTGCAGTAGGATGAGAACACACTGTCTTCGAGCACAACAGAATTTATTTAATTAATTCTTGAGCAACCAAGGAGAAACAAAACTCAAAACAACCTACAATTTGGGCCTACAAATCGGGTAACTTAAACTAAACATGGTTACATTATATGAGTATAATTTCGTCCTGCACATTACACATACAGGAATTATGTTTTCTAATACACGCAAATCCTACTTAAACATGCTCGCTTCATTGTAATACTAATATGACGTGAATAAATGCATCGTAATAATCATAAAACACTGTACACGACAAAAAATACATATGAGTGCGTTTATATCAAGAGTATAGTGCACCCCTACAATTTAGAGTGCTGTAAGCGCTCTATCAGTTCCCCCCTCTTATGACTAGTGTCATAACACCAACCTTTTTACCCTCTTATAAGTTTCTCCTTGTAGAAGAGACCGACCTAAACAGAGGTTGTAGCTTGCCGTCCCTGTCTAAATCTTTCCAACCCTTTAAGGTGCAGATAATGACTGTCCTGCAGTCGTTCTAATTGTTGCTGTCGCTTTTTCAAAGAATTCTCAGCATGTCGTGCCCTTTGCCATTTGTAAGCCTTAATGGCTCCCAACAGTACAATTATACAAATGACAGCTATTATAATAGGTTTCAAGATGTATCCCATTATTCCTTGTCCCAAACTTCCAAACCAGCTTCCTATCTTGCCAAATCCCTTGCCAAGTTGTTCCCAGAGTCCATCAGCAGCTAGATCACGTAAATCTTGATGTATCTCTGAAATATTGCTAATGTACTTCCTTATATCCCGACTATTGTCAAGAATATAAGTACAGCACTGTTGAACTTTCAATAATTTACAGACTCCTCCTGCTTTTGCTAATAGCACATCTAAAGCAAGACGATTTTGAAGAACCATAGCCCTTATTGAAACCATCTCCCCATCAACAAGTAATAGGATTTGGGCCGTATTCACAGAGGGCCTGATTCACAGAACTAACTTACGTCAAAAACGTAAAGTTAGTACTTTTTGGTATTCACAGAATACACTTACTCATTTTGGTATTCACAGAATGAACTTACTCATTTCGGTATTTACAGAAGTTAGTAGTCCTAACTTTAGGACTCCTAAATGCTTTCTGTGAATACCGAAAGTCTTAAAGTTAGTATTTTTCTCAGTTTAGGAGTAGTAAAGTTAGGGCTCTAACTTTAGGACTCCTAAATGCCTTCTGTGAATACCGAAAGTCTTAAAGTTAGATTTTTCAGTTTAGGAGTAGTAAAGTTAGGAACTTTACTACTCCTAAACTGAGAAAAATCCTTACTTTAAGACTTTCGGTATTCACAGAAGGCATTTAGGAGTCCTAAAGTTAGGACTACTAACTTCTGTGAATACCGAAATGAGTAAGTTCATTCTGTGAATACCAAAATGAGTAAGTGTATTCTGTGAATACCAAAAAGTACTAACTTTACGTTTTTGACGTAAGTTAGTTCTGTGAATCAGGCCCAGAGAGCTTATCTACCAGAGTTGCCAGCTTTCTAATCTTCACATCATTCAAAATCACACCCAATCTAGGTATCATAGCTCCAAATACATCCCCAATAATTTCTCCCGCACTTACACCACGTTTTCCTCTATGAGATCTCTTCCCTTCCAAAGGCCATAAATCCTCCACATGGAAGATCTTGGGAAATACCACAGCCAAATAACATGTCCCATACCAATTTTTGGGCAATTTCACATAAGCATTTTTTCCACACACAAAGTACACGTTTGGTACTATGGTCAATTTATCCAACAGCGCCTTTCTGATGGATTCCTCAATCAAGAAAATGTGTTCACAATCACTCTCACCCACAAATATTTTGTCATAATATGTGGACGGGTGTCTAATGCACAGTCTCCCTTTCGGCTGGAAATCTAGAGCTATTGGACCAGAACTTCCCTTTGCCTTATGCTTTAATTCCTCCTGTGTCCATGGGATCACTTTGTGCTTCGGATCTGGTCTAAATAAGGTCTGCCTATGTCGATCTTCTATCTGGTCCACAAACTTCTTTTCAATGTCAGTTAACAAGCAGGTCAAATTGTGTCTATGGGCATAAGATGTATCTAAGGTAAAAGTAGGCACAAAATACGTAGACATCCTCTCTATCTGCTTATAGTAATCATATTTATTCATGTATTTAAGAACGGGGACTTCTGAGAGTACCACATCATAATTGGAGAAGTAGTACTCAAAATGTGCCTTACTATAAAACATACTCAATAACATGCTGCATGTAATGCCATAGGTCAAAGGTAAGTGATGGTATTGAATGCCTTCTTCTACGGATGCCGGCAGTTGCATACACACATAGCAATCTTTCGCTTCCATTGTATCAACATACTCATACAACAAACGAGCATATGCGTTCAGCGTGAAATCACCTTTTGACAAATCTACATGTAACATTCGACTAGTTTCCCTAATCATCTTTCTATCTTTTGCGGATGCACCCTCTTCGAACTCCGAAGTAGGTGGGGTAAGTGTCGTCTGTTCCCCATTCCTTTCAGCATTGTGTGACTCAACCAAAGATGTAACAATCACCACAGTTATGACAACAAGCACCACAACAATAAGGGTACCAATTATGCACTTCTGCTTGCGTCTTGGATTTCCAGATTCCATTTTGAACCACCTTTGGTTTTGAGGCGCAAACAAATCAAAGTCTCTTTTCTTCTCTTCTTGCCTTATTTTGTTATTTACGATGTCTTTTTATTTTCCTTTTCCCATTCGATTATGGCAATATTCAGTCCAGTATCTATGGCCTATTGTAGAGGTGTAGTCAGCCCTAGCCCTCGGTTCTTCTTCTATTGAAAGTCCCTAATTTAAATCTTCTTCCACTCGGGCCTAGGTTATCTTCCTTCTAAAGCCTAATAAGTTCTTCTTTCAAAGTTCAAGCTTCATCATTAATGATATTAGACCCCAGTATGGTAAGAACAAGCTGCAGAATTTCTGCACAAATCTCTCTCAATTCCTGTGCAGTGGGCTGTCGACCAAATGTGGGGAAAGCAACCTGGTTAAGAATTAAAAAGCGCAAACCACTTAGCCTTGGTGGATCGGGGACTGTCAAAGTTAGGATTCCGAAGGCTTCAACTCCAGGGACCAACAGCTGAATTTCAATCGACAGGGTGTCCCCTCCGTAACTCACTGTACCAGTCCCCAACCTTCCGGAATTCTTCGGTCTCTGCATTTGCAGCCAAGTACGTCCACTTAGGAGAGGCGTACTTTTGAGACTGTACCCTCTCTCTTCTGGATCGTCTTAGACCATCCGATCTCTCCTCAGTTTCACTTTGATCGGATTCAGACGTTTCAGGAATCGAAGCGAGATTTTTCTCAGATGCAAGCCTTATGTTCAGCCTTTCTTTTCTTGTTGGCCACTTTTCTGCTTCTACACCTGGTCTCCTCTCTTCCTCTTGATTTGATCCTTCTGCATCAGGCCGTTCACTTTGATCTGGTTCAAAGTTCACTTCTGCAATCTCATCTATCTCATGATCTGAACTCAACTCTGGAACAGCTTGATCTTGGTTTTCTTGCTCAGTGGATTGTTCAGCCCCTTCAGGAATTCTTACGACTTTACTTGTTCCTTCGTTCTCTGTGTCAGTTTCAGTTGTACTTCTCGGAACAAGAGGAATCGTTGCCTCCTCAGGTTCTGGAACGCGGCGAGTGTGCGAAGCGTGGATCCAGTTTGGTAATCCTCCACACTTCACAGCTGTACTTGTAACCAAGATCACCTGGTATGGTCCTCGCCAGCGAGCATCAAGGCAGCTCTTCCTCACATGCTTTCGAACAAGCACCCAGTCACGAGGGTTAAGATCATGCAGCAGGTCTCTCAAGGTAGATGCAGTCGCAGCCTCGACCTGATGGGACACAGAATTAACCACGTCAGCCAGTCCCCTACAATAATCCAAAACCAAATCATCTGTGATGTTTATCAGTGCTGTAGATGGCACCATAGGCAAGCGCATAGCTCTTCCCATCAATATCTCATGGGGAGAGAGTCCTGTCCTCCTATCGGGAGTACTACGCAGACTCATCAATACCAATGGTAGCGCATCTGGCCACTTCAATGAAGTTGACGAACAAACCTTCGACACCCTTTTCTTGATTGTGCCATTTACCTGCTCCACAAGGCCAGATGCCTCAGGCCTGTAACTACAGTGCAATCTCTGATCAATGTTTAGAGCTGTACATAACAATTTCATGATTTCACTATGGAAGTGTGTTCCTCTATCTGTCTCCACTGAGGTCGGAAATCCAAACCGTGGTATCAGTTCCCTTAACAACAGTTTTGCCACTGTGAGACTGTCACATCGTCTAGTTGGATAGGCTTCAACCCAACATGAAAAGATACACACTACCACCAAAACATATCTCAGCCTATTGCACCTAGGCATCTCGATAAAGTCCAACTGTATCCTATTAAAAGGCCCTCCTGATCTTCCAATATGACTCATTGCAACCACAGTTCTCTTTCCAACGTTCATTTGTTGACATGTAACACACCTGTGACACACTGCTTCAGCATATACACGAAATGGTGGGTTAAACCAAGTTTGCCTGAACACTCGCACCATGGCATCTCTCTCAAGATGAACTACTCCGTGAATCTGCCTTGCCATATGGGCTCAATAAACAATTAGGTAATACTGTTCTCTCATCTGTCGACACCCAAATACCATCCTCTCTCTTTTCACAGCCTGCTCTAACCCATGATGCAACTTCCTCCTCTGGGACTTCATCCTGCAGTCGCTTTACCTCATCCCAGGTATCGGCTATAGCTAACATCATGCTGAGCTCAGTCTCTTCTGTGCTCTCTCCTACATATGTTCCATTGAAAACACAAGCATGTATAGCACAAAAACACGCTACTTCATCGGCATAGTTATTTCCTTTTGTAACAAAGTTCTCTCCCCTTCCATGGGCTGCACATTTTACTACAGCTATCTCTTTGGGTTTCTGCAAAGCTTCCAACAATTGGCGCACAAATTCTCCATTACGGATTGGGGATCCTGAGGACGTTAAAAATCCCCACTGTGACCATAACTGGCCGAAGTCATGAACCACTCCAAACCCATATTGGCTGTCCGTATATATAGTCACTCAGACTCCATTTGAAATAATACAGGCACGTGTCAAAGCAATAATTTCGGCTACCTGAGCAGAGTATACTCCTTTCAGACAGGCAGCTTCCACCACCCCCAGGATGGTGCACACAGCAAACGCTGCTCTCAAACACCCTTCATTGTCTCTTAAGCATGAACCATCAACAAAAAGAATCAAATCAGTTTCAGACAGAGGTTCATCAACAATGTCAGGTCTGGGTTTGGTAGATAGCTCAGTAACATCCAGGCAGTCATGCTCTTCACAATTCTCTTCTTCCTCTTGCGGAAGGGGTAACAATGTAGCAGGATTCAAGGTGGTACAACGTCTCAGAGTGACATTTTCAGAAGCCAATATAACCTGCTCATACTTTGTGAGTCTGTTATTCGTTAAATACTGTGGGGCTTATTTATGAGCCTTTGCGTCACTTTTACGCTGCCGGTGCGTCACTTTTTGTGACGCACCAGCAGTGTACAAAATGCGCCATGGTGAATCATATTTACAAAGTGACGTATCTAGGTAGATGCGTCACTTTGTAAACCCCTGCGCCACATTATACCTGCGCCAGGTATAATGTATGCAGGGGGGGCGTTCCGACGCAAGAAAGGGTCGTAGAAGAAATCTATAAGATTTCACTGCGCCATTTCTTTGACCCTAATGCGTCAATATCTTACGCCTGCCTCATGGCAGGCGTAAGACTGATGCAGGCACTTTTACATGGGGCTTGCCCCATGTGAAAGGACACATTGCTGGAGTTGCGTCACTTTTGTGACACACTCCAGCAATGCGTCATTTTTGCGCCTACAGATACGTCAGAAATACTGACGTATCTGTAACTCCTTGCGACATGATGCATCATACTGTAAATATGACGCATCATTGGTGTCGCAGGGAGAGCGCAGTGAAAAGTGACGCATCGCTGTTTTCACGCAGCGATGCATCACTTTTCATAAATAAGCCCCCAAGTCTTAGTTCTAGTCATTGACAGCTCTACTGAATGAGGCACATAAACAATAAGCGGATGACCCATCACTATGCCTTCACATCTTCAATGCTGACACCTGTTGCAGCAACGGATTTGAGACATCCGGGCAACGCAGAAGCTACTGGATCTAATGTAGCTGAAAAGTATGCCACTGGTCTGCGAGCATCTCCATGTGTCTGTACAAGGACCGCTAGCACACATCCTTCCCTTTCACAGCAGAAGAGCGAAAACGCTTTATTATAATCCGGCATTCCCAGAGCTGGAGCGCGACATAGGCTCTCTTTCAGCTCGAGGAAGGCTCTCAGGCAGTCATCATCCCATGGTACCGGATCGCTAATGTCCTTTCGAGTCAATGTCAACAGTGGCTTTGCTTGCAAGGAAAAATTTGGGATCCACTGTCGACAATAGCCGACCATTCCCAAAAACATGCAGACTTCCTTTTGTGTTTTCGGAGTTCCCATTTGCAGGATCGTCTCTATGCGATCTGGTGACACCCTTTGTTTCCCCTTCTCGATCCGGTGACCTAGATACTGAACTTCATTCAGACAATACTGGAGTTTGTTCGGGGACACTTTGTGTCCATTCTCTGCCAAATGATTCAGCAAAGCCACAGTATCAATTCTGCAAGCATCCTCAGTCTCTGAAGCGACCAAAAGGTCATCAATATACTGAACTAGGACTGAGTTCTGGGGCATCATCAGCCCTTCAAGATTCTTCTTCAGACTCTGACTAAAAATAGAGGGGCTTTCTGTATACCCTTGAGGGATTCTACACCACGTTAACACACGATCGTCCATCCTAAATGCAAATAAAAATTGGCTGTCTTCATGCAACGGTATGGAGAAAAATGCCTGACATAAATCTATGACTGTAAACCATTCTGCTTCACATGGTATTTGGAACAGAATAACAGATGGATTCGGTACCACAGGACAACATGGAATCATGATTTCATTAACTCTGCGCAAATCCTGTACTATTCTGTATTGCCGCTAGGCTTTTGCAGTCCCATTTTAGGTGAGTTGCAGGGACTTCCTCGTATTTCTTTGAGAATGCCTTGTGCAATCATAGACTCAATTACAGGTCTTATTAGAGCCACAGTTTCTGGAGTTTATTTATACTGCGGAGTTCGTGGAAATTCTGCATTTGGCTTGACCTGGATCTTAACAGGTTCAACCCCTCGAATCAATCCTATCTCCTCACCCGTGAAATCCCACACTTTTGGAGAAACCGAATCTCTCAAATCATGTGGCAACTCCTCTATCGTAAGAACCACGAACATTTCCGTACACAAGCTCATATTAGCCATTTTAAAATCAGCATCATCATCACAGGTCTGCAACGCCACACCCCTCGGAGTGCAAGATATGGTGCAATTTAGTTTACACAAAAGGTCTCGTCCCAATAGACAGACTGGGCTTGAATTGCAAACTACAAATTGATGTTTGTCTCGGAACGGTCCTATCCTCACAGGTAACTCATTTGTCAATGGGTTGGTCATTTTCTGATTGGTAACTCCCACCACTTGAATCGTTTGTCCTGACAGAGATAAATTTGGAACCACTTCTGTCCTTACTATAGAGCGCGCAGCTCCAGTATCTAACAAGAAGGCAACAGGATACCCATTCACCTCTGCATCTACAAACGGTCCACTCTGATCTACTTCCAGGATCGCATCCAAAGGGCATTCTTCCTGCACCCCCCTCTGACACTCATGAAGATCTTGTGGTTGGTCAAATCTGTCTCGTATTTCAAAATAGGGCATCTGGTGATACACCTGATTATGAATAGGTATTCTTGGAGGCTGAGGAATCTGCATTTGCGGCTCATATCCTGCCCCATACATGGACCTAGGTCTAGTTACAGTATTCAAAGTCTCTGACATCTGTCCCTCTCCCTCATTCTGCAATTGATTTGCTGGATTCAATCGACACTCGCGCTTCCAATGCCCGATTTTGTGACAATAATGACAAGCAGTGACCTTCTTTTGGTTCGCCACCTAATCACCTCCTGTACCTGCATCCATTCCCCTGCCTCTTCCCTGTCCAAGTTGGGTTACCATCTGTTGACCCATTCCTCTACCACTTCCTCTACCTCGACCCATCGTTCCTCCAACCCCTTGCATCTGATCAGGCCTTTCGGCATTCCTCAACTGTACCAACATCAACTTGTCTTTCAATTTCTTTTGTGCCGATTCCACCTGATCACTACAGTATTTTGCATAACGCAGGATTTTGTCCACCGTCTTATTCTGCCAACATATCAAATGTGTCTGTATCATCAAGCTAATATCAGATCTTAGTCCTAGTACAAACATTGAGACAATCTGTCCCATATCTTTCTGCTCAATTGTATCCAATCCACTGTGCTGTTTAAAAGCCACTAAAAGTCTCTCATAATAGTCATGTACCGACTCCTTAGAATCTTGAGTAGTACAATCGATTTTAAGCCAATCAACCGTTTGCGGAGCTACCTTGGATTGTAACCATGTAATCACTTGCTCATATTTCTTCATTACCTCGGGAGAAGGACCATGATTCACCAGATCTCTGGCTGGTTTTACAGCGGGCCAATCAATGGCAACTTTACATGCCGTCCATAAATCCCCTGGGACCACTATATCAAACAAGGTATTCAAATCAATCCAAAGCACCTTCGAAATCTTGACAAACTGGTCTATTTGCTTATACCAGTCAGCAGGTTTTTCCCTCAGCTGAGGAATATCATTAGTGAATGCTGCCAAATCACCCCTGCTCCATGGGACATGAACGTACCCCCCATTTGCACTTCTCTCGGAGGGTACTGTCCTGCTGATCCCATCCCTCTACCGGGAGGCGGAGCGTCTCCTATCCCTTCCTTGGCACTTTTCTTTTTAGCCCACCTCTCTTCCCATCTGTCTAATGCTCTCCACGCTTGCACCCCTATCACCAATTCCCTAATTTGTGCCTTTAATCCTGTCGTTCGCTTCTCTTCCAATTCCTTATCCGTATAATGCAATCTGCAAGTTCCCTGCATCATTTTAGTCTTTGTTAGATCTACCTCATACTTTCGTGCCAGCTGTGACAATGCATCGTGAGCTCGCTTTGCCTTTCTGGTAACGTCTTTAGCTACAAATAGCAATTCGCTTGAATCATATGTGTCAATTCTTTCCCATGGCAGATTCCCTTCTATCACTTCATCTATTTCTGCTTTTAATCTTACCACATCTGACAATGGTGCCTTCATTGCAACCTGTAAAACCTTCTGACCTCTTTCACTTCCCAATTCCTCCCTCTCACAACTTTGTGTTCTCCTTAGGTTCCCACTCTCCTCAATTCTCACAACTCGGCGACTTTCTCTTTCACAACTTCAACTTCTCCAATGGTTACCCTCACACACATACTGAGGCCCTAACGGTACCCTAGGTGCGTCTTGTCTCAACCCCAATTCATCGCTCTATATCTTTGACTCCCTCACCGATGGAACCCACATTCTGATGTCTGACCTAGAATTTGCCAAAGCTCCTGTCCGCCTTCGTTCTGACCCACTGTCCATTCTTGATGGATAAGCTGTAGCAGGCAGTGGAGTACTGGATTCCACTGGTACCTGAGCCATACCTGTCCCACTCATTGTAAGACTCCCTCCAGAGATAGTCTCTTCACCTTGTTCTGTTTGTTGTTGACTTTCCCTTGTTCTCTCTCTAGGCTTATATATTGAAACCACCGGTCCAATAGTAACTGGTACCGAAAGAACTTCTGGTAGCCGCATGTTACAGGCAGTCTTTCCTGACTCCGAAGTTGCGTACCTTATCCCTCCAGACCCTCCTGGAATTGTCGTTCCCACTGAAATCCTCTCTCTTACTTCTGTAGTCTGCTCCTCTGCACCTCTTCGTCCCACTCTTAGAATGTCCTCAGTTTGCTGCGTCTGCTCCGGCTCTGGCTTAGAGTCATCAGGTGGAGGATGTTCTGCTAGCAATCTATCAAGAAAACTGTCATCTGTGTCACTGTCCTCTTCCGTCTTACTCTTTCCTCCAGACCCACCTTCTAGTCGCCAAAAGGGATACAATCATTCTCCCTCTATGGTGTCTACTCTCCATCTTTTCAGCTGTGCATCCCACCTGGCATGCCTTCATTGCTTTTTTCATTCTTCCCTGAGAAGCTTCCCTTCTCTTTGCCATTGCTGCTCTCATCCAAGCATCCAATGCCTCAAATTGAATTGGTCAAGGCGGAGGTTTCAGAGTAGGCATCACTCCTCTTAGCTGATACAGCACCTCCATACGAAATGACCCATAACGGGGAAAAGCCAATTCTCCTTCTTTTTCTGTAATTTTAAGCCAATTTTGAAGCCAGACTACAGTATGGAGTCCTACATTTGTTGCCATATAATGCGCCGGTGTATCCTCAGGCGGAGCTTCTTCTCCTACCTGTGCCACCACTCCTGTGTCGCCTCTACACAAATCCCGCAGCACCTTAAAACATCTCATCCTCAAAATCGATTATTTGCCCTCCAAATTCAATACTCAGCTTCGAACGAACTTCCACCAATCCCAGCGCGGCGTTACACCAACCGACCAATCCCAGCGCGGCGCACACTGACGTCACTACTCGCTCTTTGCAGCGGCTCACCCGCCTTTACAATTTCACTCACTCACACATTCGTACCACAAGTAACTGTATATCCAAAGCTATTAAACCAAGTAACTGCTCCTAACACAATCACAATAACTTCCAGTTACATAAAACAAATAATTGTCTCTCCGCTAAAAGATTGATAGAACACGCTTACAAGAACATTCATCCGCTGTGACCCCCGACCTGCGTCGGTCACTCAATCGACATAGTCCACCCCCGGTACCTGAGGCTTTCTACCGCGACGTATCCCTCCATTCATACAAAGTTCCCTATCACAAGTGGATCGTCGATAGCGCTTCACGACACCCACAATTCTGATCAGACAATTACAAATACAAAACTATCCCGGGATCTTGGACTTCTCTTGAGTCCGCTAACCAAACTTCCTAACCCGCACGTGTCCGGACCAGTAAACCAATAAACCCACAATCACTCAACATGCATCCCAACTTCGCAAGACATAGCACAAATATTTCATCACCGCAATCTAACACACCACACAATTCCATACTCACGCCACCACTGTTTCCGCCACACCGTCAACATCCGCTGACTTCCATCAATGTCCACCGTCGTCTACTCCGTGTCCAGGGCCTTAATGTTCTTCTGACCCTACTCCTACTCTCTTTCTCCCCTCACTCTTAGAGGCAAACCATCCTCTGCTACCATTTGATTAAGCCAACCTTTACTCCTACTTTTCCCTACTAGTTTTGATGCAGATGGTCTTTTAATTGCCTGCTAAAAGTGGTAGAAGGGAGGGAAACAATTCAAGATTATACTTTCGATTTAGTCATGCTGTAATAGACCACAGACTCCGAAGTTCAGTTTGGTGGATTTATTATAAGGCCAAAAATAATTGAATATAAACACACCTCAATATTAGAGTATATAGGTACAGAAAGATCAATACAGAGCCGATTTACGAATATAAGTCATTCGGCACAGAAGGCATAATATGATGAACTCCAAAATCAAAATACAGCAAAGAATAGAAGCGGAGTCCAATTCTCTTTTTATTAAGAAGGAACAAAATCTTTCCCTACTCTGCTCTCAATGAGGATCCTACCTATCTCCCTAGTATCATATCCCAAAGGTGTCAGCACGTGTTGACTTCCTAAGAAGTACTCACGTCAAATGGGTCTGATAGCTTAAAGCTATGGAGCTCGCTCTAAGATGCTGCTTCTCCTCCGAAAACTGGCAGAAGTCTCTCGAATCTGTCAATGCGCATCATATAAAAAGACAATATTCAACCCACAATACGTCATGTTCAGTAAGTTTCCACAGAAGCTTTAATTAAGTCGACTCTTCTTCCAGTGGCCTTGGTTCCCAGATAGGCCAGGCACGGAAAGTAGGTCCTCCCCTCTCGCCTTGCAGTCTTCTTCAAAGACATTCCGGGTATCTCCTTAAATCTAAGAATAACGAGGTCGAATTCCTGCACCTGCAGTAGGATGAGAACACACTGTCTTCGAGCACAACAGAATTTATTTAATTAATTCTTGAGCAACCAAGGAGAAACAAAGCTCAAAACAACCTACAATTTGGGCCTACAAATTGGGTAACTTAAACTAAACATGGTTACATTATATGAGTATAATTTCGTCCTGCACATTACACATACAGGAACTATGTTTTCTAATACACGCAAATCCTACTTAAACATGCTCGCTTCATTGTAATACTAATATGACTTGAATAAATGCATCTTAATAATCATAAAACACTGCACACGACAAAAAATACATATGAGTGCGTTTATATCAAGAGTATAGTGCACCTCTACAATTTAGAGTGCTGTAAGCGCTCTATCACAGGCATAAGAAGAAATTAACAGGGTACAGGAATGAACCTGCAGGCAACCAAAATGAACAAGCAGCTTACAGCAAGAAACCAAGCAAGAGCAATCATCTTTACATAGCAGCACTATGTACTCTCCTCAGAGACACAGTGTCCGTGTGCTGTGCCACTCCAACCCAGTCAGGGGGTATGCTCCCAAGCCTTGATCTGCCAACCCAAGCCACGATCATCACCTGTACTAAGTATGGCTAGGGCAATCATGTACAAAAAATTTCTTTGGCAGAATCACATTTATTAATTGGGAATCTGAATAAATGAGGCTCTCTAGGTGCAGTGCTGCATTTGGTTATTTCTTGAGCTTTCTTTCAGTATCTGATGTAGCGAGAGGGCTAAAGAGATGTCCATGCCAAGCTCTTGTCAGTCACCCATGATATCTCAAGATTTCAACTGCCACAACTGCACCTGTTTTCATTCCAGAGCAGTGGGCGCAAATGACAACTGTGTAAATGGAGAAAGGTAAGTGGGTGAAGGTGAAATGGAGAAAGGTAAAATTGGGAGCAAAATGTTAGGGCATAAGCGTACATTGGACATGCATTTAGGGGCCTTCGGGAATGGGAAAATGTGGAAGGATCTCTGCAGTTGAAGACGGAGAGATAGAGCCTGTGGGAATGGGAGAGGAGTAGGAATAGGGACTGTGATGATGTAGCGGGCGGGTGGAAGAGGGAGAGAGAAAGGAAATGTGAGGAGGAGAAGGAGTGAAAGGGTCTGTGAGCTGGTAAAGGGTGCAATATAAAATATTGGAGAGAGTGGCGAGACCTGTAGGGATTGGATAGTAGGTATAGTACAAGGAGGTGAAATGGGGGAATAAACGTTGACAGCCAGAAGTCATTTAAAGCCTGGTTTAGCATGGTAACTGAGCACCCCAAAATATTAAACAACACATCCCTTGTAACGAAGTATGTCTGGAGGTGATTTCATGATAGATCGACAGAGCTATCGTTGTTTTAACAGGTGCAGTGGCACCAGGGTCCATGAGTATGAGGGGGTTTAGTCCTGCGCCTCATGCCCTACCACTTTCAAAGTCTACCAGCCGGCACTGATATTTTTGTTCACTCTTTACATTTTAGGAAGTGCACTATTCACTTCATATCAGACATATTAAAGATACGGTGGTCCAGCTCCCCAAAATGCAGCGGGAAGTCAGTGCAGAGAAGTGTCTGTATCTCTTACGAGGACCTTGCTACCTGGGGATCAAATGTCTCTTTGGCCGAAGTTAAGGCCACATCCTTTTGAAAAAGCATGGCTTTCAGTTTGCTCAGAGAATAAAACTGTATGTTGGAAACATTTATCAAAGGCCATAACTCTGCCCCCTTCACTGTGCGGGCAGGTGGAAACAGTACTTGTGTACAACAAGTCACTTTAGAATTAATCGTCACTAGATAAGTGATGCTCGGTTCCATTCCGCAGCAACCTTGAACATTCAGCATCAAATAGCTCCCATTCAAGAGCAGCCTGAACTTAGGATGAATCACGGCAGCTGGGGACCCCTTCAGATAAGAAGACAAGTTTGCCACTGAAGCATTGCATTGCATGCCCCATGGAGAGAAATGTCTTTCCAGACTAAGGAACCGCTTTAAGCATCCTCATAATCAGAACCACAAAGGAAAACCTCTGTGTCCCCATTCCTGCATGTAAACCTGAACGGTAATTCCCAATATTTGTGCACATGTCCTTCCCCTAGCGCTTCACATTTGCCTACTTAATGGTATTGGAAACAGTATTGGAATTGGAATGTCATGACCGGTAGGGTGATATAACCATGTATTATCCTGTCAGTAGATGGTGTCTCAGCCACAGTGAAAAGTAATTGTCTAATTTTTCAATCTGCAACATAGTACATTTCGCATCTCTGCGTGCCATATTATCTGTTTTTCTGTTAGATCGTATGCCAAAAACAGACTTGTACTATTGATGTAACACCATGGCACGTGGCCAGAACGTAACGTTTGTAAGTCCAGCTCAATTTTACGATTGACCGCAATTGTGACTGTCCATGTTGTATAATAGACATGTCTTGTTGCATTGTGTCAATTGTGGAAGACCCTATGTTGCCCAGTGAATAAATCTTGGATGATAATGTGGTCATACCATTGTCAACCACAGCCAAAGCCTTTTCTAAGTTAACCCTGTCGATCAACACAATGTCTCAGCAGTTTACTGTTGAGAAATCTTCCATAGCTTGTTTTCTGTACCGTACAAAAAGCGATTTTGACGTGGGTTCCGGGGACCTAATAAAAAATCCCTGAGATCCATGTCATCAGAAAGAAGGGACAAGTGTTGCTTCACCTGGGAAACTGTTGAGGTTTTTAGCCAATCTAGCCATAACTTCCCAACACTATATGACGTCACCAGCCCTGAATGTTCCGTTTGTGCATATCGCTGATCAGGCCTATTGATCTTAAACCCTTCAGTGTTACCCAGGAATCTAGTTTGACACCTGCTTGTGTCTATCAGCCAAACAAAGCATTCCTTCCAATCAGGATCTGTTAAATTAAAATAACCATTACATTTCATGGTATCTAGTATATCCTCACTGAAGTGTGTTAAGTGCTGCCCATTCTCAAAGCGTGAGAATGCGGGAATATGCAGTGTGTTTAAATCCTTAAGTTTTGCTAAAACAAGACATGAAGTTTGTTGCAATGTTTTGTTCAGGAATATCATTTGATGTGGTATGAGGCATGCAATAAACAAAGCCTCTGTTCCCTGAACCTGTCAATCTTTTGTCCCCCAGACAGATTTTGAGTCTATGGTGTCTTTCCAATAGTCGAAACCCTGTTTAGACAGTTGGGAAATAAAGGAAGCAGAGTATATCAGTTTGGTGTTTGTAAGCATATTTTTCTTTGCAAGTGTAGATGCAAGCCTATAATAATACGAGCTGGGTCTGATGTAACAATACCTGAAAAATAAGCAAACTTTTGTGCAAAAGTCTTTGAACTACCTTTCGCGATGTTGGGAAGTGTTCCCATTGTGTGTAATTATAAAAAGCGCGTGGGATACTAGCTTTGTGTAAAAAATAATGACCATAATGCCGAAATCAGAACATGTCTGCATATTTACTTGTACCATCATATAATTCATCATTAGAAAATGCAGCTTATTGCTTTAGATTTCCAAGCAAATTATGCACAGTTTCAAACATTAGAGAAAGTACTAGAGGTGATGAAGTCATTTAAAGAAATTTTAAACAAATAAGGAATTTGTAAAAGTTCAGTAGGACCATGCACATCATACAATACCCTGTCCCAAACATTTCCTCCAGGAACTGGAAGTGCTTTAATGTTCACCAGGGACAGGTCCCTCAGTTCACAGTGCGATGGTGCATGTGGTTTAAGAACCAAGTTCACAAGTTGTAATGCAGAGCGTTCTGGGAAAAAGTGTCCATTGAGAAGTAGGAAAAAGAGAGTTACCAAACCGATCCAAAGTATCAGAAAAAGTAATCCAATTGTAATCCAGAGATTTATCCAGGGAACAACAAAGTAAGTCTTTTTAAGCCAATGATAGAAAGCATACATTCGTAGCTTGAAAGGGAGAGGTGGTTTTGGCAATTCAGGTTCACTTGGATCCGATGAGAAATTGTCATAATGCACGAAGTAGCCAGATGCCGTCCGATCTATTCTTGGCAGCTCAGCAGGCTTTGTAGAACTGGTTGATGACTCAATCTGTGGGATGTTTACATAGATGTCATCAATTTTTCGAATTGAAATTTCTGTACTTGTTGATTGTACAGTTGCAGTATCATTTCATTGTTGTTTACAGCTTCTCTTTGGAGAGTGGAGTCTTCAGCCATTATTAGAGCTTCCATCTGAACTTCCTGTACAGTAGCAAGAGGAGTGCAGTGGCTACTGGAGCCCCTGTGGCCTACTGTTGAGAATCTGCCACATAGGGTGGTTTTATCAGATCAATTGAGACAAACCTTTTGTCTCGACGACTGGCAAGGGGTGGAAGAAGTAAAGTTCTGGTACCCTCAACAGCCAGGACAGGTATAGGCGCTCTGTATGATGGCCCAAATTCTTTTTTGTCCACTATCTTTTCTCTGACCAGGTCCCAAGTCGTCGGGACCCAGGCAGGCACTACCTTCACTTCTCCAGTGGCAGTGCGTTTTACTTGGACGTTGCTTTATAAGGGCCGGAATTCATTGAGTTTATGTAAAACAGACAAATGCTCATTGATGTCAAATGGTGTTTCAGCCGCCACTGTCCTGACACTATCGAGGTCTTGTACCCATATTCTCACACCAAAAAGGAGTTCATAAGGTATACGACCCCCTAGGGATTTTCTTGGCATGTTCTTAAGTGCCCTCTGGACCCCATATGTTGATAGACCCAACTGCCACCTGAGCCTAGAACCCTAGCTGGTAAGGATTGCTTTAAGTCACAGTACTACCTCTCAATGACCGAATTTCCCTCGGATGGTAGGGGGAGGAGTACCGCAAGGCCACACCCAAACTTCCCAGGACTTCTTTGTAAGCCCGACAGCTAAACGCCAGACCCTAGTTGGAATGTAGTGTGCCAATAGGTTATGTCCTGATAAAGACGCGGACAACCTTTATGACAGATCGAGCATCAGCCGAGCGCTGTGACCAAACCCACAGGAATCTGGGGCATGAATCCACTGCCACCAAGATGTACTTGTAAGCCCCATCTGATTGTAAGGGGCTGCAGTGGTCCAAATAAACACAAGCCAAAGGCTTTTCTGAGATCAGTCGAGGTGTCTCTGCTGGACGTGCTACAGTGGAGCCTTTCATCTGCTGGCAGATGTCACATATTAGGACTAAGTCCTTAGTCTGTTTGGTAAGACCAGACCACCAATAGCGATGCTTCAGTAATGAAACTAGCAGTAATCCTTGCGTGAGCAGAACCCAGTCTCCTGTGTGCAGCTAGTATCAGTCGTAATCTGCGATCAATGTTTGGTATAACTCCATCCCCCACTCCGGGAATTTGAGTGTACGGAATGGTGTGTGCACCTAACTTGTAGGGGTACTTGAGTGGAAAGCCTTTTGACGGGGCTGTTCTGTTGCGCGTGGCATTAACTGCCACCATAGTTGTTCCGTCTATCCTTGTACTTGAGCGAGTTATTGCAGCAACAGCAGCAGGATGAACTTCATTAGCCATTGAATTCCCTTCAACGTGAACGTCAACACGTTGATGACTCAATGTATGAATAACATGAGCCCGTGGCAGGCCTTCTTTCAGTTTTGCCACCTGGTCCCAAAGCATCTTGTGCTTTACTGTGCAACCTTTGGAATCCCTAAATCCATTCTGGCCCCAATAATGTAAATATTTGTTTTAGGACTGGACACAGTAAAATGAATCACACACAATTTGTGTGGGAAATTCACGATCCGTATTTTGAAGTGCCAGTATCAGAGCTTTTAGTTCCGCCAGCTGCGCCATACAGTCCCCTAGAGACTGGGTATGTGTTTTCCCAGGATGGAACTTTCCGTCATGCATGCGCCCTTTTACAATTGTGCATGCCGCAGAATATTGCTGTTTTGTTCCTACGGCCGGCTGGGCAGAACCATTAGTATAAATGATGCATTCATATCGATCTAGAGGCAAAATTTCATTCGGCAGAGGATTTTCTTGTTTGTACTGCAGAAATGCTTGTGTTTGTAATGCAGAGTCAAATCTGTTATCCACATCTGTTGCAGTGAGAGAGTTAGCCCATTGAAACCATCGTAGATGTAATGCTTTAGCATTTGTGATGCTTGCTTTTGTAGTGGCCTCTAGGGTCGGTACCGGGGTCACAACATTTATGCATTTCCGCTTCTCCAGTGCTCTCTCTCTCTCACTACAGCTTCTGTACCGCTGTCAGTATCTTCTCAGCTGGTGCAATACGCATTTCAGCGTTCGTGTACAAATGTGGTTTGTATGCAATAGGGACTGTATTGCCTTCATTGAAAGTGATATACGTGTACCCAGTTGGTCCAGCGACTACGGGGATCACCAGGTTAGTTGTGTTAACACGCGTGTGTAAATGTTTAGAAGCTATCTTGTCAGCTTGTACGGAACATAAAATATCTGTATGTTCCTGTGTCCAATGGTGCACTGAGAAATCTGGTCTAATTAAGTCATAGAAGTGTTTTACCTATTCTGCTTAATTCAAAATTTATGTCCTGCCAAAATTCAAAAATCCTAATATGTATTGTAGTCTCCTCAGAGTCGTTGGAGGTTGGAGCAGTGCACATTTTTCTAAAAACTGTGCCCCCAGGCTTTTCCCTTCACTTGACAACTCGTACCCTAGAAATAGGACCCTGAGGTGGGAAATTTTTGATTTTTTAAAATAGAATTTGTAAGCTAGGTGAACAACCCAAGGATAATGTGGTTCACTCTAGCGAAGTATTCCATTAATTCATTGTCCATCAGATAGATGTCATCTACATAAGACAATGCCTCCTCATCAAAATTTTGAAGTAACTCTGTTACCCTGGCTATAAACAACCCGGAGATATTCTTATACACCTGGGGTAATCAACAAATTTGGCGTTGAGAACCGAGTGCTGAGAATGCTGTCAAATACCTACTCCCAGGCGCTATATTTTGGCAGAAAAATCCATTTGAGATGTCCAGTGTTGTCTTATATTTTTTCCGCACAATGTTATTCATTAGTGCGGCACTATGTGCATTTTATACGACAAATGTACATTTGAATGCATTTAATTGTCTGTAATCTAATACTAGATGATATGAGTTATCGGGTTTCATTACCAGAAACAAGGGATTATTCATAGGTCAGGTGCAATTCTCAATCACACCCTGGTACTCAAGTTGATCTAGGATCTCCCTGACTTGTTTCTTTGCTTCATACTTTATTGGGCATCGTCTCTGTAGTTGAGGAATTGATTTTAATGTGATTTCATGATGAGGTGACGCATCATCCCACTCAACATGATTGCGGTAAAGTGCAGGAGCTAGTGCTAACGCCCACTCCTGCACATATGAATTTTTAACTGATTCTGTTACAAGGTCGGAGAAAGCAGGTACAATTACTTCTTCCCCCATTGGGCAATCCACTGAGAAATTAGATGGGCAATCCTTTTCAGCCAAAAGAGTGTTGTAACCATAGGTCATGTGCTACCAAAAGAGACCCTTTACTTGCCAGGGTATGTCCCTCTCCATTTGTAGCTTTATTTTGTATAAAGGATGTGGGACACTTACCCTTGTATCAGGTGTTTCCACTGAGATATGCTTACTCAGCGCTACTGTCACCAGATAATCCATCAGGTTCCGGTGAGCTATCGTGACATCTGCGTGCTGTCTAGCATCATCACTGTCCATTCCCCATTCAGAAGCAGAGTCCTCAGTAGCCTGGGCGTTTCTAACTTTAATCCCTGCTACCTTCTTCTTTTGAAATTGTGGTTTAGAAGTCTTTTGTTTATCTTCCTGTTTAATGATGTAGTCCGAAGTGTGATGTGTCTCCCGTTTTGGCTTGACTCGCTCGTCCGAACTGTGTTCTGACCGTCCGTCTCTCGCTGAACATTTTTTGGATGACTCCTGAAGAGGAACATGTATCAGTATCCTGATACCTGTCAGGCTTTCTAATATTGATCTCGGTTTCTCAAATTGTATTTTCTCTCGGTTTGTTCCTGTTGAGGAGAGCCACCCGTGACTGTCTTACGTTTTGTTTATTTTTTTGTTTATTATCCCATTTCTTATTTGAAGAATTGGGTGCTTGCTTAGAGCTATCCTTTTCAGAATTGCTCTCAAGTATTGATTTCCCAGGTCTGGCTCCAAGATTATCTCTACCAAGTCAATCATATGTATCTTCAATAATCTTAGGCAAGTCTCGCTCCTGCTGTGCAGGAGTGAATTTTCGCAGGCGTTGGCGTAAAGTCACCGCTGCTGCCGTCCCTTTTATGTTACTTAACATAATGGCAGAAACCTGGTAAAATTGCCCATCAATTCCATTCCCAGACTCAGGGCAGTCTCTGCCTCATACTCATTTTGTATTTGTTTCAGTACGTCTGGTGGTATAACTGCTATTGAAGGGGTGCAATGTGTTCTGGTATAAACGGCAGAGAAGATTATACCCCAAGTGACACAATCTTCTATCGGGGTAGCCATCCCCATTGGCAAGCAAATTGTTAGTATTCCATGTTTTTCCTGCAGGCCCATATGAGGTAAAACTGCTTCAAGCTGTGCTGTTTTCTGTGCTATTCAGAATGGGATTTGTAATCTTTCCCATAACGGCGTTCAGCGTTTGGGGGCTAATACCTGTATTAGCTATTTGAGGTTGTGCAGAACTCGCAGGTTGGACTGTCAGTGTTCTCATTGTGTATTCAGTAAGATTTCTGTAAATTTTTAGTAAATCTCTGTAGAGTGTACGCATTCCTGCTGCTGATAAAGCAGCAATGTCTGAATGCGATGTATATGAAGCTAAGACTGGCCAAGTCGCTCTTTCTGTGCTGAGAGGACAGAGTCTTAAGTGTTCTGTGGTATGGGGTAGGATGCCTCTAAACAAATTAATATGTTCTTGGTAAGTTAACAGGACTTCTTAGTCCACGTATGGGAAATACTCATCAATTAGTTCAACTTCAATGTATTTGTGAAACTACCGTGTGTGTTCATCTGCAGGCGGGAATTTAACCCAAGAGTAGAATACTTCTGTTCTGAATGCTTCATGTGCCTCAACCATGAAGGGAACATCTCCATCCATTGTGGGAGGCCATATTATAATTGTTTCATAGTAACTGCCTGTCTGCAATTTTCTGTAATATCTAGAGCCGCTACCTACTCTTCAACGTCCTCACCTGCGTTTCCGTTATGGACATTGTGTAAAGAGAAAAGTTATTTTATTTAAATGAATTTTATGGATATTTAGTTTAAACAATGTGGTAACTTCTAATCCTTCAAGCTTGAATAGCCTCAGTCAATACATAGGGTATACCTACTCAACTGAGGCGGATTTGTTTCTCTTCTCACTTCAGATGTCTACGGTTTAAATGCGAGTAGGGGTCTCTGAGAAAGTACGACTGAACTACTCAGATTGACCATTAAATAAGAACTCAACCAATGTTGGCACCACTATGTTGTGTAGTTCCTTTTAATCCGTAGGATCTGTGCATTGTTTGAGCAACATTAACTAGGGGCTTGGTGTCAAGACTGATTCCGGACACCCCCGCAGGATATGTTGGCCTATACACCAGCTAGCTCACAGTGCCAGCGTAAGCCCCCCTAACTTACCAGGGAGCGAATGGTTTCTGGCAACCACTGAACATGACAACTCTGACCCCTCAGGGATCGTTGAAACAGTACAGAACCTTTCGCTCAGTCACTTATGCTCACTTATTCTCACAGAAGTATACAGAGAATACACAGTGGGACGTTTTCAATATATTTATTGAACCAACGTTGTATAGAATACATGTGCTACAATGTTTAATAGACAGAAGCAGATAAAAGTGATTACAAGCACCAAAAGTGTGAATAGTAGATATAGTTCTACCATGGTGCTAAATCAATGTGTATATATGCTGGCATATAAAAACAAGGCAGTAATCGAAAGTACTCCTACTATGCGAACCCTACTCTAAGTGTACCTGGAGTGTGTGTATGTGTAGAGCCAAGAATCCCCCCAAGGGACGATCCAATCCCATTACCTGATGGGATAGACTGAAGGATCCCATCTTGGTCACAAACTGAACACCCCTCACGAGATGTCAGACCGCTTCGTGGTGATTTCACAGCATGCACAGAATTCTGATGCCAGCTGGAGTGCCTCCTCTGCTAATCTATCGGGATGCTCATCTTGTATAATAGAAAGCGGCTTTGCCATGTGCTTATAGATTATTGATGTTATGCATATGTAGATAGACAGTCGCCCTGTGGATGAAGATAGAGACGACATTTGTACATAGTGCGAAAAGAGACAATGTACATTATGTTCAGGGCATTGTGATAATGTTGTGCAAAGCTAGATGTTTAGTTTAAGGGAAACTAATCCAACATTGTCGTGCACGCCAATATGTGCAAAAGGTCACAGTTAAAAATGTTATTTGTGAGGACAATGTAGTAAATAAGCTGCCTCGCTACATGGGTCTAACTCAGGAGTGTAACAGTTAGGCATGGTAAGACCAGACACCACACGGGAATGATGAAGCAGAAGGGCAGCATGGGAAACATAGCAAAGGTGAACTGGGAGACAGGACTACAGGATGTTGGATGGGCTGGTGATGAAGACAAAACATAATAGCTGCTTTTGAGGAGGTCATGGCATCACATACATTTTGTAGCTGCCCAGAGAATGTCTCTTGAAACATATGTGCCTCCTCCATTAAGTCCCAAATGTCCCAAAAGAGCCCTCTATGAGCCTTTTCAATTGGCTTTGTGGCCTCCTTGAAATTAGCCACTGCCACTGATTCCTGGGGAAGAGATTGGGCATTACAAGAGGGTGTGGAGTGTTGGGGGCAGAACTGTACCTCAACTCAGTTTCTTCTGGGCAAGCACTGAGAGGAAGAGGTGAGGTAGGGGTTGCAGCTGGAGGGCCTTATGTAATGGGAGCCTCAGTAGTTAAGACAGGGCTGGTGATAGGCCCAGATGCTGTTGGCCCTCCTCTTTGGGCCCCACAGGTTGTTCTTGCTCAAGGCCAGTAGGAGATCCAACAACTTCCTCACCCTGGCTGATGGTGCCTACATCCACTGCTACCATCAGCTGACTATTCATCCTCTGCCCATAGACTCTTGGAGGTGATCTTGTAACTCTCTGGGACATACTTTTAGCTGACAATGTGAAGCCTTTACCAGATCTCTCACTATCCTCTCTTTTACTTAAAAGTTGAAAATATGAACTTAAAACTGGTAGTTCACAATATAGTTGGAGCCAGCCATTCAAGGGAGTTAAAAATTTTGGTAATAGTTGAGGTATGTCAAAAATAAATTTCATCCTATTGGAAATGTATGTTGACAACAGGTTTCACACATTGGTTATCTCAGAGGAGAACATTTTCCCACCAGCTTCCAATGCATTTTAAAGGAGGTTGAACTGACCAGTAGTTTTGGACATCAAAAGTTTGACGTGTTATTCATTAATTGTGTGATCTTTGAAAGTATAACTTAGCAAACATATGGTTGTTAGGAAGTAAGGACAAGGTGCGCAATCTCAGGATTTCCACAATGTCAAAAACAAATTAGACATCAAAGCAAAGAAAACATACAATAAGCATGCATGTTATTAAATGTAAGCTTTCAAACAACAACAAAACATGTTAAATAGAATAAGATTAGGACAAAGCGCACAGTGAACACATGACAAGATAGCATTCTCAAAACTCAAATGCACTTATGTGCCAAATTCTAATATACACTTACTGCATCTCTGCTGTTCAAATTCTTCCATGAAAGCATGAAGGTTTGGACAGGCAGCTTTCAGGACCCTCCGCTACAGTTGTGTCATGTGGGGTGCACTGTATGTGGCTGGGAGGACAGGCCCATAATGTACTAGGCCTTAGTATGGGCCAAGCGACAAAGGTCCTCCCAGCGTTTACAGCACAGCTTCCCCGCTGGGTGCTGACACCACTGCACTGCAGCGTGTGCCATTGTCCTTCCTGATTTGGCCCATGCTTCATTCCTCAGCTGAGTACCTGGCCCCCCTTAAAGCTGAGGGTATTTTCAGTGACACCCTCAGTGATAGTATTTGATGTTTGATTCACTTTCTCAAAAAGGGAGCTTCTCACAAGTCTGTCAGCCATGTTTGGGGAAAGATTGTGCCAAGGAGCAGCATGATGTAGGAGGATGATGCTTGGAGGAGAGGATGACTCAATGAAAACAAAATGTTTCACTTCCTCCTCCTGTATATAATTTCCTGTTTATTTGCAGTAGGTGGAAATCTTCATCCTGGATGCAGAGTCTCCATCCCATGTAGGTAGTAGAGTGGAGGTTCCGAATCCTGGAGGGACACACCATACATGTACTACACAACCTCCAAATTTGAGAGAGCTACAAAATCTAAGCCAAGCAGGGATGAATTGTGTACCTAATCTATGTGTGTTTATTTTTGATTTTAGAATAAACCATGAGTGTAGTACATGAGTGTTGGAAAATGGCCCTCTCTGAAGGGTCACGCCAAACTTTTTTCCTTCCTCCTCCTCCTTTTCTGACGTCGCTTTTGTTTGCTTTAAGACTCTGAGTACTTTACCACTGCTAACCACTGATAAAGTGCATGTGCTCACTCCTCTAAACATGGTTTGATTGATCCATCCACAATTGGCATACTTAATTTACTTATAAGTCCCTACAAAGTGCACTACTTGTGCCCAGCGCCTGCAAGTTAAATGCTATTAGTGGGTCTGCAGCACTGACTGTGCCACCCACTTAAGTAGCCCTTTAAAAGTGCCTCAGGTCTGCCTTTGCAGAGCTTGTGCATGCTGTTTACACTGCCATGCCGATTTGGCATTTAAAGCCCATTTCCAAGTCATAAACTCCCCGTTTATTGCATATAAGTCACCCCTAGGGTAAGCCCTAGGCAGCCCACAAGGCAGGGTGCTACGTAATCAAAAGGTAGAACATGTATTTTTAAGTTTTACATGTCCTGGTAGTGAAAAACTCCCAAACTCGTTTTTCACTACTGTGAGGTCTACCCCTCTTATAGGATAACATTGGGGATACCTTATTACATTTATTAAGCTATTATTCCCAATAGAGAGAAGGTATACTGTCACGTTTAGTACCTATGGAATGGTAATAGTAAATCCTCTTTAATGGCAATGTCACAATTATTGTTACTATTTTTTAAAATGGCACTTTTAGAAATGCTCTTAACCATTTGGTTCCTGCTGCCTGTCTCTGATCACTGTCTGGATTGGGTGACAGATGGGCCTTGTGTATTCCCTCTAGTTAGCCACTCACAAAAGGAAACTTAGGTGTGCCTGGATGGGTCTTCCTAGGAGGATGGGAGAGAGGAGCTGAACACAGCCTTACACTTACACCTGAATAGGCTGCATCCTGTCCACACCCAAAGGGCTGTATACCCCCCTGTAGGGAGTTTGGATCCAGTGCAGGAAGGGAGGACCTCTGTACTCTTGAAAGACCATTCTTTGAAGTCTCCCCCCCCCTTCAAAGACACAACAGGGTATAAGTACTGGACCTCTGACACCACCAACTCAGTACACTTCTTGACCTGAAACCACTGCTGTGCTTAAAGACGAGCACTTTGATGGACTGCTGTTCTGGAAGACTGCTGCCTTGTTGTGCAGCCCTGCTGCTGTCTCTGACTGGGTAAAAATTGGACCTCCATCACTTGAACCCAGAGTGACTCCAAGCGCTAGCTGACTAGCCTCCTGATTTGAGGACTCAGGGTCATAAAAGTCTTGCACATTTTTCCTGTGCCTGGCCCTTTGGAAGTGGTCCCAGGTGCTTGCTCCGGTCGAACCAACGCATCCTCTGCTACAAGAGCAGAATCGACACATCACCGCCATTGCGGGAGAAGAACCAGTGCTTTGCACTTGAAACCAGGTTCTCGCAATTGGAACCGCCGCATCTGAACCACCGCATGGCCGATAGTATTAGAGCGCTCGCTCAATCCTCCGTCTTGCCATAGTGCAAACACGAGTCGATCGTATTGGAGCGCTTTAAGTGCTCATCAATGACATTCCACAATGGCATTCATTTTTGTTGCTGATCCTGCTTCAGTTAAGGTCTTTTTTTACTCTCTTCATTGTTGCTTTCGCCCACCCTCTCCCATTGTCGCTTGCCTATCTCCCACCCCCTCCTGCTTGACCCGTTCCCCCACCACCTCCCTCGTCGCTGCTGCTTTTATTTTAATTTTATTTTGCACACTCCGATGGTATTGAAGCCTTGTTTCATCCTCCATCTTGCCATAGTGCTAACACGAGCCAATGGTATTGAAGTGCGTTAAGTGCTCACCAATTATATTACACAATGATACATTCATTGTCATACACAGGGGGAAGTGTTTGTGGTTTGCCCAGAATCACAAACTGTTCAGCCGACCCCAAGATTTGAACTTGGTTCCCTAGTGCCGCTGTCAGCAGCTCTGGCTATCACTCCACATAGTTGCTTCACTTCAAAGCTCCTCAACTGTTTCTCACTATCACTTCCACATTTGTTCTGCAAGACCCGTCAACAACGATCAATCATTGGCAAAGCCAATAGATCGCAACAATGCCCAAGCTATTGGCCTTGTCAGTATGAATGTCTTTTAGCTATGTTGTCTAGCAGCACATCTGCTGTTCAGCATGGCTGAGCCACTGAAAAAAGTGCTATGATGCGGCCAACACAGGCCACGTTGTTTGTTATTATGTAGGGAAGGCTGTTTTGAATTTAACTAAGTTCCCGTTTTTCCTTTTGTATTTTATGTATCCGTTTTGTATTATGCTTAAAATACTGCAGTAGAGAAGTTCTGCTTCTGCAGGACTCCTGTGGCGACCTCCAGAGGTTTCATTTTTATTGTATTTTTGTCAGGATAGGTATTGTTAAGCAGGATGATATTCTTAGGTCCCAGCACTCTTGGCTGGGACATACATGGCTTGACCTAGGTATTACTTCATTGAGATATTGCATTTTTTTGGGATGAGGTATTGTAGCTAGTACAAGTTTTTAGGCATTTTGCAGAACCTGTTTTATATTTTTTTCATTTTAGTTTAGCGGGCTTTATTGGCCATCCACCATGTTAGATCAGCAAATAATAATGGCGGCCCACATCATGACACATGCATGCTCAAGCACTACGACTCATGCATGCGCTTCTGTCAGAGCATATGCCGGTGTCAAAACACATACATGTCCATCGGCAGCCATCTGTGAATGGGTTTTCTTTATTTGCTTGCTATGTGTGTATGTGATTTATTACGTACAAATGCAAGTGATTGGAAAAAATGATCAGCAAAGCTATGCATTTTAGAGCGAAAAAAAATTGCCTTTACCAAACCCTGTTAGAGTTTTGAATTTTAATATTTCTACTACTAAAGCTGCTGATGCTACTACTACTATTGCTAATAATGATAATTGTGAGAAATTGGGTTGTTGGATGAGGGGGGTGAAACCCTACTCAAGCAACAGCCACAATACTTGCTAGGGTGAACCACAAAAAGTCACTAAATTAAACTGTGCATAACCCTTTGGTAGCATGGCACAAAGGCAGTCATGTCTAAATTAGAGGCAATGTGTAAAGTATTTATGCAGTACTTCTGCAGTAAGGAAGTGAAAACACAACACAACAAAAACCCCATACCAATTTAGAAAAAGAGTAAATTGCAATAAATGATTTGACACCAAAACATTGAAAATCCAATCAGTAGAACAAGATATATGCAATTTCAAAGATTTGAAGTAAGTATAGCGCTTAAAAGCACGAAGAACTTCTCATGGTTATCTGGTCTGAGAGACGGGGTGAAAGTCACAAGTTCAGATAGACCTCAATGGAGCTCAGGCCAGATAGAAGGACCAGGTAAGTTTTTCTGAAAAAGTTACCTTCTCAAAGTCTGGTGCGAACAATACAGTTTGTGGTGGAGGAGGCTGTGAGGAGCAGGGAGAGCATCATGGATGGTCATTGCGGTAGCATGAAGAGCAGGCCGTGGTCACTGTAGTATGTAGACCCTGTCAGGCGTCGCAGGTGATTGTTGCTGGAGCTTCGCATTGTCGGTCACTACAGGCTGTCGATGCTGGAGCGCGAAGTGCAGATCTTACGTTGCCAGTCTTTATTGCACGAAGAGCATTGTGCTGGCGGTCAGCGTGGATGGCAAGATCTTGGTGCAAATCAGTCATATTGCAGTTGTAAAGAGCCCAAAACTTAAGGATTTCTCCTTTCCTTCCAGGAGAAGCGCAAGTGACACCACACCAAGGGTCCAGGACCTGCAAACACCTCTTGGGGATCAGGAACTCACTCAAGTAGAGGCCAGAAGGGCTCAGGCAGGTCCAGAGCAGCAGGTCAGCTGGGCAGTTGCAGAGAAGCCTCTGGAGCTTCTTGTGTCCCTGCTGATCAGAACAGAAAGCAAGCTAACTAGCCCTTGGAGTCATTCTGGTAGCCTAGGATGAAGGGGGCAGGTCCAGTCTTCCTTCTCAGACAGCGGGGCAGGCCTCGGGCAGCAGGACAGTTCTCTAACAGCAGAGCAGTCTTTCTGTAGTATCCACAGGTCCAGGAGTGTACTGAAGACTGGTTCTGAGGGTCCAGGTTTAATACCTGGTGCCAGCTTTGAGATGGAAGAAACTTCTGGAGTTGTTCATCCACAGAGGTGTCTGGAATTCCCTGCCTCCCTGCCCTGGTCCCAGGATGTCAGGGGGCGCAATAGGCTAATGTGAGGCTCTTTGTGTGTGCTAAGGAAGTGACTTTGAAGTACAAGTGGGGTTATGCACAGCTGCACCTCCCTTTCATGCTTGGATGGCCCATCCTGCCAACACCCGGTTCCTCCATTGTGTGGCTGTCTGAGAGGAATACACAAAGGCCAACAGCCAACTACACCTATTCATGTGACCCAGGAAAGGGTTGCAGGCACCAAATTGTTAGGACAAAAAATGCCAACTTTCTAAAAGTGCCAGTTTCAGATTGTGACTTAAAATCCAACTTTACCATTAAAGAGGATTTTAAAGTTCAATGCCCTAGATGCCAGACATGACATTTGTACCTGCTCCCAAGCAACCGTATCACTCATTAAATGTAATAATGTAGCTCAATGTTATCCTATAGGAGAGATAGTCCTCACCAAAGTGAAAACGAATTTGTGAATTTTTCACTACAAGGATATGTAAAACTTAAAAGTACATGTCCACCTTTTGAATACACTGCACCCTGCCCTCTGGGCTTTTAGGGCCTAACATAAAGGTAACTTATATGCATTAAAAAGGGAGTTTTGGAGGTATGAGGAACAGTCCAGGGTTTAGATAGGGAGCTGTCGTAGAAGCACAGAGATCCAGACTCCTATGATCGCAATGGTAGGCTGAATGGGGTTTGGAAAATGTGGGATCCTGCTAACTGATGTATATTCTATCACATCCAGTATCGTATTGCCTTATGTCTGAAGCATATGTTCAATAAAAAGAATTTATAAAAAGAGAGTTTTAGTCTTGGCAAGAGGATTATTTTGCCAAGTCGAATGGGCAGTTTAAGACTGCACACAGGCTGCAATGGCAGAGCTGAGACATGTTTTAAGGGGCTACTTAAATGGGTAGCACAATAAGTGGTGTAGGTCCACTAGCATTTCATTTACCCGCCCTAGGTACATGGTACACCATTTTACTAGGGACTTATAAGTAAATTAATATGCCAATCAGGTGTAAGCCAATTATACCATGTTTTAGTGAATGATCTCAAGCACTTTAGCACTGGTTGGAAGTGGTAAAGAACAAAGTCCTACAATCCAACGAAATTGGCTTCAGAAAACAGGACGGGTGAAGGCAAAAACTTTGGGGTGACTATGCAGGGAGGGTCAGGCCCAACAATAATATAAATAATATTAACTATAATAAATATTTTAAATCATAATAATAGGAATTTGCTTTGGACATATAACTTCATAATGCAGCATTGCTTTTGCTAAGCGCTGTGAGAAACAAAGGTTATTATTACCAAATATGCAACCACATACACTTGCCTGGGTTGGTAATGTCATTACTGACAGTCACTTACATGATTATTGAAGATGGACAGGAAAGTTTGTGAATTACTTTGCAAAACTTAAAATACATCAGTTATCAAATGTCTTCTCTGGAACTAACAATCAGAAAAGACATATTTCAATTAAACTCACAGATATGCAGTAATAATGTTTTACATCCTGGCATTACTGCTGTAACTCTTACTAATATCAATCAACAGAAAACAGCTGAATACTCTGGCAGAGGGGAGTTATGGGAGGGAATGGGGCATTACTGGGCGAATCAGACCCAGAATCAACACTTCAACTGGCTATTCCCCATTTCTAGGTGGGACCTCAGGGCGCCCCTCAAAATAATGGATGCCTCTGTAACCCCAGAGTCAACAGGTCCCTGGTGACGGTAACACTAGGATTGCGAACTTACAGGGTACAGGTCCTGGGCAGGCATAATGATGTTCCAAATGTGTTATTCATTGCTACTGGAAATAACTGTAAGGAATACTGCACACCTGTGTCATGGTGAAGATTGTAGCAAATGGACCATATTGGTCAGGAGGCCCATAAACCGGCAAATAAAGCAAATAAAGCAATAAAGACAGAAACTGATTACCATGGCCCAATCATCTGTTGGTATAGCAATTTGAATCAAGTTTATGCTGAAGACTGCCTTGATGCGTAAAGAGGGGGGGAGCCCTTGTAACCCAATAGAGAATAGGCTATACCACAAATCATGTGAACAAGAAAAAATAGCTCTAGCGGGAAAAATATATCCAGTGAAACAAGAAGCCCACTTTTTATTTGTGGCTTCTGACGGAGTAACTCGCCTGCTGTGATTTTTTTTTTTTTAAAAGGGAAAATATTATTTGGACTGATAAAAGGAATTGCTGTGCCGAATCTAGGGATGTACAAAGTTTAGACTGACATTCTTCTTCAGAGTTTTTTAATTACGTAGAATCATAAATATAGAATCATAAATATTAATTCACAATCCATAGAGTGTTGTAACTCACAATTAATTTTCAAGTATACACAAACTGATAACAAAACATGTAATGTAATAGGTGAAGTAGGTGTCCCCAAATTGTCGGATAACTAGCCCTTTTAAGGGCACCAATGGACAGACTGTCTACAGGTACCAGCATCAAAATCATATTAGTCCATCAAGTGCATTTGAAAAATTAATTGGCTGCAACATTAATTTTGTGGTCTAACTCAAATGGGTTTATATCTTTTTTTCTTGTATACTGAATGGTGCTGGTCCTAGATGGTAAGGGTTGACACGTGTCAGCCTCCACATTGTGGCCTCCTCAGGACGAAGCGGGACTGAATCACCCAAACTTCCAAAAGACTAGAATGTATGGATTTACAAAAGTGTTTGGTACACACTATGAAATGACTAATATGAAACTAAAAGAGAAGAAGTGCAAATGTCAAACAGTAGGTCTGCAGGTGTGCGTCTTATTAGATGGCTCTTTCCAAGCCACACAGTTCTGTATGTCGGTTAATTATACAGATTGTGATGTTGTAAGTCATGCATAAGTGCCCAAATATTTGAAATCAACAGAGTATTGTGGTAAAAATCACAAAGCAGAAACAATAGTGTACAAACGACACAGCTATGAAAACAGTTTTCGAGGAATGTCTACGTGGGTTCCACAAAACAAGCACCACAAGGGTGACAGAGCATGCAAACAGCAATGTATATAAAAAAATTTTATATAGTGTGGGCATGCAACAAAAAGTGCATCCTGAGATAAGAAAACGGGTCTGCTTACCTACACTGTTTACAAATAGGATCTGAATGAGGGATGAATAAAACCAGAAAGACAGTGAGTTCTCAGTTGGAGGACTCTAGAAAATACACTTCTGAGGGCTAGAGAGTTATGGGGAAAACTTACTCAGAATGTTCCTGGCTGTAAATTCCGTACTCCAGCTCAAGATATAAAGTTATGTAAGTGCTGCAAAATTTGTGCTGACCACATGCAGCACATGGAATGTATCTTGCTTCAAGAAATGGAGTGAATCCGGGATGATAACTCTCTCCTAGGTGCAAAAATGGCAGGTTTATGTATGGCAGGGTGGAGCCTGCAGGCGAGTCATGCACTGGAAATAATGCGATAAAAGTGCAGGTTACTTACTGGTCCGTGATGTAACGAGCTGCATGAAACAGTTGTGAGTCTGGAAACATAAATCAAGTCCTCAGTCGCTGTCGCAATATCTAATAATGTGGAAGACAATTTTTTGGGGTTGGATACTGGTGGTCGATTTCGTACAGGGGCAGAGCCGCCCTGACCACACACTCGAATCTGGGTATAACTACAGGGTGTATTGAGTGTCGCCGTCTTGAACCCCTGTATCACTATCTATCTCTTTTTAATATTTGCACGGTCCTGAAGAATCGCCATTGGATCCATTAGGGACCACAATAGACGTGAAACATGTCGACCTGAAATGACCATTATCAGCACTTAACAACCTATTTATTATCACCACTTGCACTGAGATTCGCAGAGGAAAATACTCCGAAATCTGACAACCAGGTCACGAGTACCCCTCTTTGCTTTATTTTAACCATATTGCACGGACCCCAGAATAAAATTCTCTTAGGGTACCAGTACGATATTTTTAACGCACTCGCACTAGTCCCCACACACCTACACTCACCACTGTGTTGTTCCTCTGAAAAGATCTCCGCCAAACAGCCCTCTCGCGGGGCCCGTGGGGGACAGCAGCACCACCCCCACGAGGAGCAACGCCCAATTATGAAGCATGACACTCTTATGGGTGTGTGAGGGCACTTCTCTAATCAGGAGGAATTTCCCCCCCCCTCTTCTCTTCATATCCAACCATTAACCCATAAAGGAGTCAGGTCTCCTTTCACCTATACTTTAGGCGGCCAAATGGGCAAGCTACTTTATTAGGAACAGTTACCCTACAATGATAGACAGTAATTTAAGGAGTCAAATTAAATCTTTGTGTTCAGTTGTCCTGGCAGCCCATACCAGATGCTGCCCCAGGTTTTTACCCCGTTTCAATGAGAAAAATGGTTTCGGAATATTGTAGGAACTTATCATTGTGAGAAGTTGGCCTGGTATATGCTGTCCACTAATTAAAGTGGGCACCTTGCACCACTCCAAACAACCTTTATTGATGATTAGGTTGAAGACAACCTTTATTGAAAGCTATCCTAGTGGTAGCTATGGAGAGCAGCCTTCAGGCTAAGTCTCGAAGGAATGTAAAGCAGCTTGTTTTACCAGTATATAACCTCCTGAATGACCAAATGAAAGGAGAACCACACCAGGTATATATAAAATATATGTATTTATTACTAAACACTCTCTACTAACCTCTTTATGAGATTAGAGAACAAGGCACACAATATTAAATTACTAGAACAACGGTAAATAGCACAATACACAGTGGACTCCAGGGGGAGATCAAACCATATACTAAGAAAGTGGTATAACAACCACAACTTGATGAGACACAGTGCCTAGAGCACGTAGAATCGCTGGGACCCCAAGGAACCACCCAAAGTAGTGACACAGGGGACCCACGGAGGACGGGTGCAGTGTGGGAACACAGACGCGAGCTCCGTACAACTCTATGAGAAAGTCGCGGTTCGAAATTTAAAGATTAAGGACACTTCGGAGAGGACTTTAAGCAAACCCAGCTAAACATAGAAGGTTCTAAGGCCAGCACCCTTGAGAGTACCGAGGTACCCAAGTTACCTATCCCGGAGGAGCCGGGTGCATAGGGGTCAAGTGGTGTCGGAAACCCTCGTCGTTTTCAATGGCGTGATGCGAAAAAGTACTGCTGCCGTGGAGAAGAAAAGTGTCCGGTGTGATCCAAGCCTGGATTGGAGATGAGAAGAACCTGAAAGCAGAGGGGACAAAGTCTGGGTCACTTCACGTGACCAGCAGCGGAGCAATCGAATGCCCACCGATGTCGGGTGCTACAGGTGAGAAGAGGTGAAGCTTGACTCTGCAGCCACGGGGACCAGGAGATGTCTACGACAACCAAAGTCTGGATTCGAGCTGTCCCACAAAGGATGTCGAGTGCTGGGGGGTCAGTGTCCGGATTGAACACCAACAAGCCTTGGCAACGGCAAACCACGCGGTCAGAGGAAAGATGCTTCTGTGAGGACCAGCAAGGTCCTGGGGACTCTCCAAGCAATGGAGAGTCAGGGCACGACTGGAGCAACCAGGGAAGCCCACTGAAAGTTAAAGTTGTCTTCACAGGGACCCACAGGCCAACGGACCAGGGATCGCGAAGAGACCTCAAGCTGAATCACTAAATACCAGCCCACGGAACACTCGTGGAGTGTAGGCCGGAAATCTTCAGTGGAATTACTGCTCGGGTCAGGACTACAAGTAGACCAAAGCACAGCCTCAGAGGTCGCCAAAAAGCATATGCTTCTGCAAATGTACATGGTGCCCAGGGGTTCAGGTTGCACGGTCCCCACAAGGGATACGGGCCTTAGAATTGCTGAGAGTGCAGATCAACCTCAGAGACCACGGGAACCCACCTCCTGTATTGCAGGAATCTTCGGAGTCCTTCAGGAGCTTCGTATATGCAAACTGGTCAGATGCATTTAGGTGCCTGCTCAGCAGGGGAGTAACTCCTTTACTCCAAGGGAGATTCTTCAGTCATCCAGCGTTGTGCAGATCGTCAAAGTACTTGGTTTCTGTAGCAGAGTTTAGTCCAGGTAATATCCAAAGTCCTGTAGTCAGGGGTTCCTATTTTATACCCAAGGAAGGGGTGGGACAAACTCTGGGGACCCACCTATGGGAGGGTCAGGACAGAGGGGTGGCTACACCCATGTCCTTTGTCCAGTTTCGCACCAGAGCAGGAGCAAATGGCTCCTGCTACCGGTTTGAGCTGCACTATGCACAGGGACACCAAATGTGCCCCCAGTGCAGACATCAAAGCACTCTGAGAGTGCACCCACCCAGCCCCAATACACTAAAGCCTGTCTGGGAGGTGGTCACACCTCCCTGTGACAGGAAACCTATTGTCAAACCTTTCCCTGCCAGAGTTTCGTCCAGCAGCAGGAGAGCAGACTCGTGTCTGTGGCTGGCAGCATCCATTTTGTGATGTGAGGGTCAAGAAAGCTGGTACCGGGTGTACCGGTGTTGTCATATTTCTCCCTCTAGGAGAGTGTAATCATACCTCCCACACCAGTTACTGGTGTGGAGGTATGATTCCAAGGTGTTTGACACCAAACACGACATGTTTCCATGCAGCCGTTTTAAAGTTAGCATTTACCGGGAGGTTATAATGCACTTAAGTATATATGGTTGGCTGCATCACAAACAACCCCGGAGAATAGGTTCCGAAGGCTGCAGAGGGGCTCTGCTCATGCATGGGCATGCTCTCACATAAAACCCCCAGCACCCTGCCTTCAGGATTGATAAGGCCTGCCATAGGGGTGACTGATAGGTTTATATGTGCAGTGATTAGGATAGATATAGTGAACCTATATCTAAGTAAGGGGTGCATGCACCACCTTACACAGGCTACTGTAGCAGACCTGTTGTGTCATTTTAAATGGTCTCTCAGGGGTGGCATAATACATGCTGCAGCCCCTGGGAGGCCTCTGTGGTACCTATGCCCTGGGTACATAGTATACCATATACTAGGGACTTATAAGGGCACCCCAGAATCCAATCTGGAGTGTACCTAAAGTACATGCAATCAATTTAGAGGAGAAAGCAGCTAGACTGGGGTCCTGAATAGCAGGATCCCAGTCAGACTAAGTTGAAAACAGTGAAACATCAGCAAAAAGTGGGGGTAACTATAAGAGGCAGATCCTACTCTCCTACACAACCCCCCCCAAACGTCAGGACATTAAACTAACCTTGACCAGTTGAGTCTTCATGTTCTAAGTGGAAATATCTGGAGAGTCCATCTGCATTGGCATGGTTACTCCCAGGTCTATGTTCCACTGTATAGTCCATCCCCTGTAGGGAAATGGACCACCTCAAAAGTTTGGGGTTTTCACCCTTCATCTGTTTTAGCCATAAGAGGGGCTTATGGCCTGTGTGAACAATGAAGTGAGTGCCAAACAAGTATGGCCTCAGCTTCTTCAGAGCCCAAACCACAGCAAAGGCTTCCCTCTCAATAGCTGACCAACGTTTCTCTCTGGGGGTCAGCCTTCTGCTAATAAAAGCTACTGGCTGATCCTGACCTTCATCATTCAATTGTGATAACACAGCCCCTACCCCCAACTCAGATGCATCTGTTTGGACAATGAATTGTTTGGAGTAGTCAGGACTTTGCAGAATGGGAGCAGTGCACATGGTCTGCTTCAGGTCATCAAATGCCTTTTGACAGCTAACTGTCCACTGAATTTTCTTTGGCATTCTCTTGGAAGTTAAGTCATTCAAAGGGGTCACTATGGATCCATATCCTTTGACAAACCTCCTATAGTACCCAGTCAGGCCCAAGAAAGCTCTGACCTGAGTCTGGGTGGTTGGAGCAACCCAGTCCATGATGGTCTTGATTTTGCTCTGCAATGGTTGAACCTGGCCTCCACCCACAAGGTGGCCCAGGTATACAACTTGACTCTGCCCTATCTGGCACTTGGTGGCCTTGATAGTGAGGCCTGCTTTCTGCAGGGCCTCCAAAACATTTCTCAGGTGGACCAGGTGATCCTCCCAGGTGGATCTAAAGACAGCAATATCATCCGGATAAGCTGCACTATAGGCTTCCAGGCCTGTAAGGACTTTATTCACCAACCTTTGAAAAGTGGCAGGTGCATTCTTCAAACCAAAGGGCATCACCACAAATTGGTAGTGCCCACTAGGGGTTGAGAATGCTGTTTTGGCTTTTGCAACCTCAGCTAGTCTGATTTGCCAGTAGCCAGCTGTCAGGTCAAATGTGCTCAGAAACTTGGCTGAGGCCAAAGTATCTATAAGCTCATCTGCCCTAGGGAATGGATGGGCATCAGTCCTAGTGACTGCATTGAGACCTCTGTAGTCAACACAAAAACTCATCTCTCTTTTACCACCCTGGGTGTGAGGTTTAGGTACCAAGACTACTGGACTAGCCCAAGGGCTTTCTGAGGTTCAATCACTCCCAAATCCAACATCTTTTGGCCCTCAGTCCTGATGCAGTCCCTGACATGGTCAGGTTGCCTGTAAATCTTATTTTTAACAGGCAGACTGTCCCCAGTGTCCACTTCATGAGTGCACCAGGTAGTCTGACTTGGAGTCAGTGAAAACATATGTCTAAACTGGTTGAGAACTATTCTGCAATCAGTTTGCTGCTGGTCAGTGATGCTGCTTGCCAAGGCTATACCATCTACTGAACCATCATCAGGGTTCTGTGAGAGCAGGTCAGGGAGTGGATCACTCTCTTCCTCCTGTCCCTCATCAGTAGCCATGAGGAAGCCCATGTCTGCCCTGTCAACATATGGTTTGCGCATGTTGACATGGAGCACCCTATGGGGGCTCCTGAGAGTTCCAAGGTCCACCAGGTCGGTAACCTCTCCCTTTTTCTCAGCAATGGTATGAGGGCCACTCCACTTGTCTTGGAGGGCTGCTGGGGCCACAGGCTCCAACACCCATACTTTCTGTCCTGGCTGATAAACAGTCAACACAGACTTTTGGTCATGCCAGGCCTTTTGCAATTCCTGGCTAGCCTCAAGGTTTTTAGTTGCCTTCTTCGTGTACTCAGCCATCCGGGAGCGGAGACCAAGTACATAGTCCACAATATCCTGTTTAGGGGGTTTGAGAGGTAACTCCCATCCCTCCTTCACTAGACATAATGGACCCCTAACTGGATGTCCAAACAGAAGTTCAAATGGGCTGTAACCAACCCCCTTCTGAGGAACCTCTCTGTAGGCAAAGAGAAGGCAGGGCAACAGTATGTCCCATCTGCGCCTAAGCTTTTCTGGGAGACCTTTAATCATGCCCTTTAGGGTTTTGTTGAACCTTTCAATTAACCCATTGCATTGTGGGTGATAAGGGGTGGTAGATTTGTAATTTACACCACACTCCTTCCACATAGCAGTTAAGTAACTAGACATGAAGTTTGTTTCTCGGTCTGATACTACCTCCTTAGGGAAACCCACCCTGGAAAAGATTCCCAGGAGGGCCCTGGCCACCACAGGAGCTGTGGTAGTTCTAAGGGGGATTGCCTCTGGATACCTAGTGGCATGGTCCACCACCACCAGTATAAATCTGTGCCCAGATGCAGTTTGAGGATCCATGGGACCAACAATGTCAATCCCAACCCTCTCAAAGGGAACCCCCACCACAGGTAGTGGTATCAGGGGGCATTTGTAGTACCACCTGCCTTACCACTGGTTTGACAGGTGACACAGCAGCGACAAAACTCCCTGGTATCTTCAGACATGTGAGGCCAATGAAAGTGAGGGACAATTCTGTCCCAAGTCTTGTTTTGGCCTAGGTGACCTGCTAATGGGATGTCATGTGCTAGCGTCAATAGGAAGCCCCTAAACTTCAGAGGTATAACCAACCTCCTGGTGGCACCAGGCTTGGGGTCTCTACTCTCTGAGTAAAGGAGTCCATCATTCCAGTAGATCCTATGGGACCCACTAGCACTCCCAGCAGCCTAAGCAGCAGCTTGCTGTCTGAGGGGTTCAAGAGAGGGGCAGCTCAGCTGCTCCTGGCTCAGATCTGCCCTGGAAGGGCCCCCTGTCCCCAATAACTCAACCTGATCAGGTTCAAGCTCATCTGGGACAGTTCCTTCTTCAGGACTGAGATCAGCTCCCTCAAGAGACTGGTCTGGATTCAAAGGCAGGGGGGGAAGGCATTGCCTTAACCCTACTGCTCCTTCTCTTGGAAGGCGCCTGGTCCATTTTTTCAGGATCCAGGGCCTGTTCAGTGTTAGACATTTTTGCCTGTGACCTAGTCATAGCAAACACATCTGCAGGGATACCCAACATTTCTGCATGAGTCCTGAGTTCCACTTCAGCCCAAGCTGAAGTTTCTAAATCATTGCCCAACAAGCATTCAACAGGGAGTTCCGCACTTACAACAACCTTCTTAGGGCCAGTTACCCCTCCCCAGGTGAAATTAACAACTGCCAAGGAATGGTCTGTCCTGACATTGCTAGCATTGGTCACTTGGTACATCTCACCAAGTATGATTTGCTCAGGGGCCACAAGATCTTTTGTCACCATTCTGACACTTGCTCCTGTGTCCCTGAATGCCAAGGCCTCTTTTCCATTTATCAGTCTGTATTTGCCCAGATTACTGGGGCTTACAAATAAGGAGGCAATATCCATGCCTCCATCACAGACCAACACAGCCTGAGTTGGAACTCTGACTAGGCCAGAGTCCATCTCAGATCCCAGGGTTAACCCTACTACACCCTTATTCTGAGTACCACCACTTGGAGCTGGACTAGGGGGAACAGTTGCCTTAGGGGCAGTGGTGGTTGGAGTTGAGTCCTTGGACTTGGTACAATCACTTGCCCAATGGGTCTTCTGTTTACAGATTTGACACCATGGCTTCTTCTTGCCTTTACCCTTGTTTGATTGTGACTCCCCACCAGATGCAGATTTTTGGGGCCCTTGAGAAGACTTCTGGTCTTTACCCTTCTCCCCACCCTTATCAGAGTTTATAGAATCTTGCTTCTTGGAGTCACCACCTTGGTTCTGAACCTTCTGCCTCACCCTGGTTCTGACCCATTTGTCTGCCTTCTGGCCCAATTCTTGGGGAGAGGTCAGATCAGAGTCCACCAGGTACTGATGCAACAGCTGATTTTGACAATTATTTAGGATCTGCTCTCTCATAATTAAATTATAAAATCCTTTAAAGTCACACACTTTACTGCCAAGTAACCAGCCTTCCAGAGCCTTAGTAGCACAATCTACAAAGTCAACCCAGTCCTGAGTCTGTGCCTTTTGGGTGTCTCTGAACTTAATCCTGTATTGTTCAGTGGTTAAGCCAAACCCATCAATCAGAGCACTCTGCAGGACTTTGTAATTATCAGCATCCTCTTCTCTAACAGTGAGGAGCTTGTCTCTACATTTGTCTGCAAAGGAGAGCCACAAGATTGCTGCCCACTGCTCCTGAGGGACCCTCTGTACCTTACAGGCCCTCTCAAGGCAGTTATCCATTTGTGGATGTCATCCCCACTCTGGTCGGGAGGGACAATCTTGTTCAGGTTCCTATGGTCATGAGTATGTTCTCTACTCCTAGGGACACTGTTGCTGCCACCATGGGGCTCTATCCCCGACTTTTTAGAAGCTCTCTGAAGCTCCAGGGATTCCCTATCTAAGGCCAATTGCTCTCTCTTGATTCTGATCTTAGCTCTCTCAAACTCAAGTAGTTGGCACTTTCTCTCATAAGAGGACACCCTTTTATGAGAGGCAGAGGTCCTATGAGACACAGAGCTCCCTACAGATGTACCAGAATGATTAGATTCCTGAGAAGGAGATCTTGATCTTCTTGGTAAACTGTTAACCCTTCCAGGTGGGGTAAAGAGAGTTCCACTGAGGCCTTCTCCCTCACCTTCAGGAAGGATTGAATTGTCCAGGGTAGAATCATTTTGATCCTCCTGGCCAGCATCAGAGTCCAGGTCATAGAAGTTCTCACTTCCTGGCCTTTCCTCTTCTGCTGTCCCACCCAACTTGCCTGTCTCATCAGATCCTGGGGTCTTTCTGAGGTCATCTAAAATCAAACTCTCTATGAGACGTTGAGTGTTTGGGTTTTTCGCTGTCTTCAGTTTCCTAGATGTACACATGGTTCTCAATTCTTGGAATGAGAGATGGTCATACTTAGTTGGCAAGGAGCCACTGGCTTCAGGCCTAGAAGACATACTAGTGTGGTATGGTGTATGCACCTACCTACCCTAGTGGGAACTGAAACTCTCTTGAGTTGGAGAAAGGTTGTGCTAGGCCCTTGACTTACCCAACTCTAAGTTCAGTAGAACTTATTTTATTCTAGTCTTGATTTATATGTACCTAAGTACCTTTAGTGGTTTTCAGTTAGTCACTCAATGAGATTATCTGGTAAAACGATAGCAAGCTTGAATCCCAACCGCTGCACACCAATGTGAGAAGTTGGCCTGGTATATGCTGTCCACTAATTAAAGTGGGCACCTTGCACCAGTCCAAACGACCTTTATTGATAATTAGGTTAAAGACAACCTTTATTGAAAGCTATCCTAGTGGTAGCTATGGAGAGCAGCCTTCAGGCTAAGTCTCGAAGGAATGTAAAGCAGCTTGTTTTACCAGTATATAACCTCCTGAATGATCAAATGAAAGGAGAACCACACCAGGTACATAAAATATATGTATTTATTACTAAACACTCTCTACTAACCTCTTTATGAGATTAGAGAACAAGGCACACAATATTAAATTACTAGAACGACGGTAAATAGCACAATACACAGTGGGCTCCAGGGGGAGACCAAACCATATACTAAGAAAGTGGTATAACAACCACGACTTGACTAGACACAGTGCCTAGAGCACGTAGAATCGCTGGGACCCCAAGGAACCACCCAAAGTAGTGACAGAGGGGGCCCACGGAGGACGGGTGCAGTGTGGGAACACAGACGCGAGCTCCGTACAACTCTTTGGGAAAGTCGCAGTTGGAAATTTAAAGATTAAGGACACTTCGGAGAGGACTTTAAGAAAACCCAGCTAAACATAGAAGGTTCTAAGGCCAGCACCCTTGAGAGTACCGAGGTACCCGAGTTACCTATCCCAGAGGAGCCGGGTGCATAGGGGTCAAGTGGTGTCGGAAACCCTCGTCATTTTCTATGGCGTGATGCGAAAAAGTACTGCTGCCGTGGAGAAGAAAAGTGTCCGGTGTGATCCAAGCCTGGATCAGAGATGAGAAGAAACTGAAAGCAGAGGGGACAAAGTCTGGGTCACTTCACATGACCAGGAGCGGAGCAATCGAATGCCCACCGATGTCAGGTGCGAAGAGGTAAAGCTTGACTCTGCAGCCACGGGCACCAGGAGATGTCTACGACAACCAAAGTCTGGATTATAGCTGTCCCACAAAGGATGTTGAGTGCTGGGGGGGTCAGTGTCTGGATTGAACACCAACAAGCCTTGGCAACGGCAACCCGCGCGGTCAGAGGAAAGATGCTTCTGTGAGGACCAGCAAGGTCCTGGGGACTCTCCAAGTGAGGGAGAGTCAGGGTACATCTGGAGCAACCAGGGAAGCCCACTGAAAGTTAAAGTTGCCTTCACAGGGACCCACAGGCCAATGGACCAGGGATCGCGAAGGGACCTTGAGCTGAATCACTAAATACCAGCCCACGGAACACTCGTGGAGTGTAGGCCGGAAATATTCAGTGGAAGTACTGCTTGGGGTCAGGACTACAAGAAGCCCAAAGCACAGCCTCAGGGATTGCCAAAAAGCATATGCTGCTGCAAATGTACAGGGTGCCCAGGGGTTCAGGTTGCATGGTCCCCACAAGGGATACGGGCCTCAGAATTGCTGAGAGCGCAGATCAACCTCAGAGACCATGGGAACCCACCTTCTGTAATGCAGAAATCTTCAGAGTCCTTCAGGAGCTTTGTAGATGCAAACCGGTCAGATGCGTTTAGGTGCCTGTTCAGCAGGGGAGTAACTCCTTTACTCCAAGGGAGATTCTTCAGTCATCCAGCGTTGTGCAGATCATTGAAGTACTTGGTTTCTGTAGCAGAGTTTAGTCCAGGTAATATCCAAAGTCCTGTAGTCAAGGGTTCCTATTTTATACCCAAGGAAGGGGTGGGACAAACTCTGGGGACCCACCTATGGGAGGGTCAGGACAGAGGGTTGGCTACACCCATGTCCTTTGTCCAGTTTTGCACCAGAGCAGGAGCAAATGGCTCCTGCAAACGGTTTGAGCTGGACTATGCACAGGGACACCAAATGTGCCCCCAGTGCAGACATCAAAGCACTCTGAGAGTGCACCCACCCCGCCCCAATACACTAAAGCCTGTCTGGGAGGTGGTCACATCTTCCTGTGACAGGAAACCTATTGTCAAACCTTCCCCTGCCGGATTTTCATCCAGCAGCAGGAGGGCAGACTCGTGTCTGTGGCTGGCAGCATCCATTTTGTGATGCCAGGGTCAAGAAAGCTGGTACCAGGTGTACCGGTGTTGTCATATTTCTCCCTCTAGGAGGGTGGAATCATACCTCCCACACCAGTTACTGGTGTGGAGGTATGATTCCAAGGTGTTTGACATCAAACACGACATGTTTCCATGCAGCCGTTTTAAAGTTAGCATTTACTGCAAGGTTATAATGCACTTAAGTATATATGGTTGGCTGCATCACAAACAACCCCGGAGAATAGATTCCGAAGGCTGCAGAGGGGCTCTGCTCATGCATGGGCATGCTCTCACATAAAACCCCCAGCACCCTGCCTTCAGGATTGATAAGGCCTGCCATAGGGGTGACTGATAGGTTTATATGTGCAGTGATTAGGATAGATATAGTGAACCTATATCTAAGTAAGGAGTGCATGCACCACCTTACACAGGCTACTGTAGCAGACCTGTTGTGTCATTTTAAATGGTCTCTCAGGGGTGGCATAATACATGCTGCAGCCCCTGGGAGGCCTCTGTGGTACCTATGCCCTGGGTACATAGTATACCATATACTAGGGACTTATAAGGGCACCCCAGAATCCAATCTGGAGTGTACCTAAAGTACATGCAATCAATTTAGAGGAGAAAGCAGCTAGACTGGGGTCCTGAATAGCAGGATCCCAGTCAGACTAAGTCGAAAACAGTGAAACATCAGCAAAAAGTGGGGGAAACTATGAGGCAGATCCTACTCTCCTACAATCATCCTCATATTGTTTGAGATTATTTTTTTGATCTTGTATGACAAGTTGGAGTATGTAAAATCACATGTCAAAGGGGTCTTAGATCCTTCACTTTCGGGGTCAGAAGGGACTCCCTCAGTGTGAACCATGCTCTCTTTAAAGAATGTTTGATGAGTTTCTTAGGGTACCCTTGTTTAATGAGCTTTTTACAAAGGGCAGTCTCATTTTCAAAATAATATTCTTTGTGGATACAATTCCTGCGGATATACAAATATTGACCAAAAGGTAAGTTATCTTTGAGAGACTTGGGATGGCTGCTGGTGTAATGAAGCAATGTGTTGCGATCCATGGGCTTGATGTAAAGACTCGTGTAAATGATTCCTTCATTTGTTGAAACCAATAGGAAAATTGAGTTTTTCATTACTGTATGTCATTGTAGATTTTAAATATGGGGATCGATGATTAAGCCTATCCAGAAACTTGTTAAGGCTGTTTTTATCCCGTTGCCACACATAAAAAATATGATTGAGATATCTGTGCCAGGATTTGATATTTTTGAAAAATGTATTGCTGGACTCATGAATCCATTTTTCTTGGAGGTATAGCTGATCCTTAAACGCAAACAAATTCTTTTTGAGGCATAGACCTGCAAGTTGTACAAGAAATTCAGTGGGGACAGTTCTGTGTGTGTCATGATTGTCTAGAGCATGCTCCATGATAATTAGGACTAACCCTGGGCGTAGGACTACGCTATGCTCGCGTAGTTTGCGCAACTACACGCTACGCGAATTGCACATAGCACAGTGCAAAAACGCGTAGCAGGCATTTTTTGCTTGCTCGCGGTCCTCAACGTCAAGTTGGCGACCGCGAGCGAGCAAAATGACATCCCGGCGAGACTTTTTCCTCGTTCGCGATCGGCAACATCAAGTTGCCGATCGCGAGCGTGGAAAATAAACCTCCCGGCGAGATTCCAATGATTGCACAGTGCGGACAAGCATCCGGCACTGTGCAATCAGTGCGAACAGCATTTTCCCTACCGCACTACGCAGTTCACGTAGCTACGCGTAGCTTGCGTAGTGCGAAGTGCACTTCACGTAGCTACGCGTAGCGCGACTACGCGAACTACGCCCAGGGTTAATTAGGACCTCATCTTGTGGTATATTGATATGCAAGGACTCAATGCCCAATGTAACCAATATATTGGCCTTGCTTTTAAATGCCTATCCTTCATATTTGGAAATAAAATCCATTGAATCTTCGATATAAGATTTGATCTGTTTCAGAAAGAAGTCCACCTATAGTGCAAGTGGATCAAGTAAAGACCCGCATCCTGAGATGATGGGTCTCCCTGGTGGCTGTTGTTGATTTTTATGAATTATGGGAAGCATATAGATGACTGGTGTCCTTGGTTGTTTGTCATTAAGAAACTCAAATTCTTTGTTGCAAATCCAATTGTTAGTATGTGCTTCTCTTGTTAAGGCATCAATTTGATGTTGTAAATCAGATGAAGGGTCTTGTGACAAGGGACGACAGTGTTCTACATTTTTAAGTTGTCTTAATACTTTATTGTCATATTGTTCCGCATCTAGTATAACTATCCCCCCGCCTTTGTCTGCAGGCTTTACAATGATCGTAGGGTTTGTGGATAGTAATTGGATCGCTTGCTTTGCCTCAGTGTTTAAATTGTTTTGTACAAAAAGAAATGTTTGGTTAAGTTGGGTATATTTGTCTGAGGATCCTGTCCTCAAAGGTGATTATTTGAGGTCGCATTTTGTTGCTAGGAGGGCAAAAGGTGGAAAGTTTTTCAGCCCCGATAGGCTTTCCTCTGTTGTGGTTTCTGTCTTAGCAAAAAAGATCTGTAGTCTTATTTTTCTAAGAAATTGTAATACCTCGACTTTAGTTTGTACGATGCCCTGTGTTGCAGATGGAACAAGGGACAGACCTTTACTCAAGAGCGAAAGTTCACAATCGGACAGAGTTTGAGTTGATAAATTGTATATAGGTATTTCTGTAGGTTTTATCACCTGTAAAACTTCCTGCGTGTTTGTATTTTGCCTGGATATTGAACAGTGCGTCTGCCCCTGCCTCTGAATCTGGCTCTGTTGTCTCTCCCTCTGTCTAAAAAAGGCCCCTGATGTGTGGATGATTGGTTGTCTCTGTGGCTGTCTGAACATGACTCTGAACTGGATGTATCTGAAAAAGTAATGACATTTTGTTTTGATCTGGCATATCTGGGATTGTTCATAATATGTAATGGTCTTTTGGTAAAGAAATCTTTTAAGTAAGGATAGTTGATTTCTGTTTTGTATTTCTTTATATCTTATGATGTCTGTGTGGTTTTTTGATTAACAGTAAAAGTTTTGAATTCTGCAATTTGTTTTTCTATCTCTTCCAAAAGTATTTTGGCATCAGTAATGCTTTGGTCTTCAAGTATATCTTTCTCTAATGATTCTATTTCTTTGAGTTCCTGTTCACTCCTTTTAGGACCCGTTTCTATGGACAGTGCCAGCCAGTCACAAGAGCACTTTGTACCCACACCACTGAATTGTGTTAAGTAGCTTTTGTCATCCACAAAGAGGACTGGGACATTCTTAACTTGTAATCCCCAGGGAATTGTATTATTTTTCAGATGTTCTAATAGTACTTGGGCATGTAAATGGGTTCTAATTTGTTTCTTTTTCAATCTTTTTAATCTTTCTATCTTTTCTGACTTGGTGTTTGTGTTGGCAATTAAGCCTGTGCTTAAAAGAGAAGGATTGTCTAAGAGTTTTGTAATTTGATCCCCGGTGTAACTAACTGTATAGGGTTTTGACATCCTCTATATATAGTCACAAAGCTAGTTAGAACAAAATTAATTAGAACAAAATCTGTCTCTTGTAACATCCAGCAAAACTGCAATTGATTCTGTACCAATAGACCTACTTGATATCCTGCGATTATGTGCTCAGCAATTTGTATACCTGCCAGCTGGCAGGAAATGAAATGAGATTCAATCAAACACCTAAGGGGGGAAGGAACCTTGGTTAACTTGGCCCATACTCCCAAGGGAGAGTGAAAAATGCGTAAAGAGTGGATGGGGGAGCCCATGTAACCCACTAGAGCATGGGCTACACCACAAATCATGTCAAAAAGAAAATAATAGCTCTAGCGGGACAAATTTATGCAGTGAAAGACTAAGCCCACTTCTTATTTGTAGCTTCTGGCAGAGTAACTCGCCTGCTGTAATTATTATTATTTTTTTAAAAAGCGTAAATATTATTTTGACTCAATGATAAAAGGAATTGCTGTCCCGAATCTAGGGATGTACAAAGTTTAGACTGACAATCTTCTTCAGCGTTTATTAATTACATAGAATCATAAATAAAGAATCATAAATAATAATTTACAATCCATAGAGTATTGTAACTCACAATCAATGTTCAAGTGTACACAAACTGATAACAAAACATGTACTGTAATAGGTGAAATAGGTTTACGCAGATGTCGGATAACTAGCCCTTTTAAGGGCACCAATGGACAGACCGTCTACAGGTGCCAGCATAAAATTCATATTAGATTATCTAGTGCATTTGAAAAATGAATTGGCTGCAACATTAGTTTTGTGGTCTAACCCAAATGGGTTTATATCTTTTTTCTTGTATACCTGAATGGTGCTGGTCCTAGATGGTAAAGGTTGACGCGTTTCAGCCCTTAATTGTGACTCCTCAGGACGAAGCCAGGCAGGAATCACCCAAACTTTCAGTTCACACCTATCATTTGCCCACCATGTACTCAGATCCCTTTCCTTTGGTCGAAGAATGACGGTGGGGGTCAAAAGCAATTACAAAGGACAGCATTGCTGATCCAGAATACTACAGTAGCCAAAAAGGTGAAGCCCATATCTTTCTGGTGTTCAGTGGCCACCACTTATCCTTCACCCATGCCCCAGCCTTGGCAGAACGGGTAATCAGGAGTTGAAACTGGTCTGAGTCTTCCACCATGATGTAAGGCAGTCTTGGCATTATGGTCAGTTTGCCTTGCACAGTGAAAGAGGAAGGCTCATGTAGGAGAGATATACTTAGCAGTGGTAGCAATCCCCACCTTTGTGGAGGAGATTGTATCAGTGAACAAACAGTTGTGTTTTTCACAGAGATATGTAAGTGAACCATACAACTTTTGCAGGGCCTTAATATCCTTTAGTGAAGCAGACAGATTTAAATGTGAAAGTGTGTTTCATCATGAAGATATCTTATTTCTCCCCATAGTGGATTTCGGTACCCTCAAAGAGTCCTTCCTCCGTTGCCTCTTGTTATTTCATTAGATTCTTGACTCGTGCTCGAGTCAAGAATCCAAGTTAGAATGCTGGGTTTGAATAGAGGGACAGTTAAAGCCAGGTGAGTTGTAAATGGATGACATTTCTGGAGACTCCTGCACAGGGCTGAATAAAGAACTACTGACTTCAAATGCTCAGCAGTGAGACTAATACTACACAACAGAAGTGGCAACGAGTTTAGCCCTGGCAGAGAATCTGCATGAGCATTGCGGAAAGTATTGGTTGCCAGCTGTCCAGGTTTTCATTGGACCACGGAAGATATTGACATTGTGGGTGTGCAGCTGACCACAGCGCTGTGGGAGACCACTTATTGGAGGACTGGAACCACTAAAACTTCAGGAGGTAGCACTGGATTTATGAAGGGTGGTCAGTGTGCGAACAATTGCAGGAGGGCGAGCCCTAGGTGTTACGCTTGTGCCCTCCTACACCACCTGCACCATAGCAAGTTTCCTTGGGAACTGCGCTATTTTGTTGACTGTGCCTGCTCCTCGGCCAGCTGTTTCTGATGTGGAGGTCACGTTATGTGACCCTGATGGCAGGCATTTTGAAGTCTGTTAAAGTGTATGGGAACTAGTAGGAATAAGGGTGCACGTGCAACAAGGTCATGTTGCTTGACCTTGGAGGAGGGCCATTTTGCTTCTCTTATCGGTCTAGTCTGGCACTGTCAAGCCCAATTTTTACTGTGACAGGCACAGCTGTGCATTGACAATCATAGAGGGAGGGCTGTGGAGCGGTGATTGGCTGAACACGCCCTCGCATTACAGTCTGACAGGCACAGTTGCACACTATCGATTGTGGGGGAAGCCTGTCGAGTGGTGATTAAGTTAGCACACTCTTGTGTCACATGCTAACAGGCACAGCATTATTTATACAGTTACAGCTGGTGTTCTGCTTAGGTAGCATTAATCTTCACGCTGACAGGCACAGCTGCTACGGAGTGCCTAATCACATGCTGACGGGCACAGCATGCTGGTTGTGTTGGGAACAATTAGTTCATTTGTTTCGATTCTTGAGTGTCATTTGTAACTGTGCACTGTAGTGATATTTGCAGAAATGAATATGTGCCTCACAAACCTTCACGCTTACGCCTCCACAACCATTTTTGGTGGTACCGGAGAACCATCACTGAAGTGAAAGAAAACGAAGGAGATCTTCTTAAATTATATTGATACTATAGAAGATCAGTAATGGACTTTGGAGAAAAAGAAGAAAATATTGCTACATTCACTTGGTTTTCAGGAAACCTAGACAACCAGACGAAGGATAAATATTTATAAATACTGTAGGAAGCTGGCTCTTTATGTGCTATATCAATAATCTGATATACATGTAAAGTGTCCAGGGGTATCCTTACTAGAGGGCAGGGGGACAGGGCTTGCTATGCAATCCCAAAGTACTCTATTAGAGGGTAGTGTGGTCAAACAGACTTAGGCTTAACACAGGAGTGCAAGACATTTGATACACAATGATAAATAAATGACAACACTACTCAAGAAGGAGATCCACACCAATTTATAAAAATAGCAAGTCTTTTTATATATATTTAGGCATCAGAGAAAAACCGTTCAGGTAAGTACGTTTTCAACTATAAATTCTTTTCACTTTAAAAAGTGGACAAGGTGCAATTTCTGTGTTTTTCAATGTTATCCTAAGTAAGGAAGAACAAGTTCTGCAAACAGGTATGGTACAGCGACTTACAAGACCAATCTCCAAGAGTTAAAGTGAGTGGGAGCAAGGTCTAAGGCAGTATCAACAGTACACCACCAGTGGCACTGGGGCGGCAGGGTGCAGGTTGCAAAACAGAATCAGGAGCACAATGTATTTCAATGGAGATTGGTCACTGAGGAAAGAGGCTGAAGGCTATTGCCAAGAGACCAGTCAGGCTGAACCAGCATGTGGGCTCAGGCCTTGTGATGCTTGGGCGACGGGTGCAGAGGTGTCTTTAGGCGTCGGATTTTTCCTTACTGGAGCAGTCGCAGTGGAGGGGGCCTGCATGCAGAGGCTGTAGGGGGCGTCGGGGAGTCCAGGAGGGGTGAAATCACAATGGACTTGAGCTCTGTAGGGCTGGGGATCCTTGTTGGCACTTCAACTTGGGCTGAAAGCAACGGGTGCAGTGGTGGCTTCAGGTGTCGGGTTTTGATGGTCCCGGAGGCCTCAGAGTCTTTTCTTTTGAAGTTTCTTAAGTCTTTTTCGAAGGCAGGCAGTCCTCCCAGTTTCTGGCGTCAACAGCTGAAGGATTAGTTAATTTTGGCGCAGTTTTCAATGAACGCTGAAGACAGCTGGTGGGGTTGGGGCCAAGTCAGGTGCTCTCTTCAGTCTTCTCTGCTTTTTCAACTCTTCAATGTCTTCTCTCTTCTTAGGTCATCAGGATCTGCTCTGCTTCTCTGGTGCCTGGGACTCTCCTAAATACTGAATTTAGAGGCGTTAGGGGAACGTAGGGTAGTAGCCAATGAGCTACTGACCCTGGGGTCATTACGCCCCCTATATAACCACTACCTTTTGGGAAGTGGGCATAACCCTGTCACAGAATTCCTAGGTATGCCATCACAATGATGGCTACATCTGTAAAATTGTGTCCACCTCGCAGTTAGCCCTCCTTAGGGGTGGTACTAGCCTGGGGGTGGCACACCTACCTGACTAGCTAACTTACCCTCCTGTCCAGGTGACAAGTGAGCTCTGGACAGGGTGGGTGGCTTCCTCTCCTTAGAGGGGAGCCAGATTTGTATTCCAAAGGCAGCAGCTTCTTTGAAGCTCGCTGGCCCAAGGAGGCTAACCACAGATCATCGTGTGGGAAGGGGTGTCACACGCCCTTCGCGGACAGGCTTTTGCTCTGGGTGACCTGAAAGCAAAGGCTCTCACCCCAGGAGTTCCGAACAGTGTCTTGGGTGGCAGGCTTGCAGAATCCAGTCAGAAAGCACACCAGAGGTTGGTAGGTTTTCAAAGGGCACCTTTAAAGTGCCCTCTGAGTGCATGTATTGCTAAATCTAACACTGGCATCAGTGTGGGTTTATCAACATGAGATGTTTGGTACCAAACATCCTTATTTTCACTGCAGCCCTCATGTAGCTGCAGAACTTGTTTTCACCAGTGTCCAGCACATGGCTTAAGGTGGCTTCCCTGGTCACTTGCACTGGCAGTAATGGAATTGACCAGCACAGGGGCATGTCTGCTTGTGCAGGTATGCCCTCACATGTAGTACTAAGCACCCAGCCTTAGGGCTGTCAGGCCTACTGTAGGGGTGGCTTACAAGTATCACATGCAGTGGTAGGAGACATGGCAGAAAGGGATGTGCGACTTCGTGTTTTCATTTTTGTCCGCACCAAGACATGCAGCCTGCATTGGCAGCCTTGCATGTGCTTGGTGAGGGGTCCTTCAGGGTGGCACAATTCGTGCTGCTGCCCTTAGGGGCCCTTTTTAGTACTTCAAGCCCTAGGTATCAGGGTACCATTTACTTGAGACTTACAGAAGGTGCTAAAGGTTTTGCCAGTTGGGTACACCATTGTTAATTTTTTGGGAAATAACACAGGTACTGGGAACCTGGTTAGCAGGGTCAAACACACTTCAGTCAAAGTTGCATCAAGAACCACGCAGAAGGAGGGGGGCTGCAACAAAAACCCAGTTTCCTACGAATACCTTGTCCGATTTAGATAGCTATTATTCTCCAATAGTTTGCATTGCCATTGACAAGTTTAAATTCTTTCAGAGGAGACAGGTAAAATTAGAATCTGTTGAGGACTATGTGGCAGCGTTAAAGCAATTAGCAATTAATTGCAGATTTGGTTTTTTACATGATGAGCTTGCAAGCGACCAGATAATAATGCACATAAATAGTGAACATGTTCAAGAAAGGATATGGGCACATGGGGATTCTACTCTGAGTGACGTGGTTACTTTGTTGAAGAAGACTCAAGTGTCTATCAGATGCGCTCAGGTGGCTTTGGATAATTCCACATCTAAGTGTACTAATGAGTTAGTGGCAAAGGTTAAACTAGGCAAAAAGAAGGATGTACAAGGCAATGAAAACAAACGGTACAGCAAGGGAAGCAATAGTAAATTAAGAAATACCTTCGATGTAGGAGTAGTGAATACCTGGTGTTTAGTAAATTGTGTCTGGTAATAAAATCAAAAGTGTTCCAACTGTGATGGGGAGAGGATGTAGCCTTACGGCTAGAGCGGTCGATCTCGAAGCTGGGGAACCGGGTTCGAGTCTCTGCAGCGATGCTCAACATCCTGTGATTCTAGGCAAATCACCAAGGGGCATATGTATTAAGCCTATTTCCTGTTCGCAAACGGGCCGATTCTCAGAATCGGCCCGTTTGCGAACAGGAAAAAGCCTTTTGGGATGTATCATCCCAAAAGGCCCTTGCACAGTAGGGAATTGCAAAATTTGCGATTCCCTGTTCTGCGAATGCATTTAAGGAATCGCAAATTGCGATTCCTTAAATGCAATTCTTGAAGCACCCAAGTTGTGCGATTTTGCCTTTGGAAATCGCAAATTACCACCACCTCCAAGTTGGTGGTAATTTGCGATTTCTTTGAAAAATGTACTTTTTGGCATTTTTCAAAGTGCCATGTGGCGCACATATATGCCCTTAGGGCATGTATGTGCGCCACATGTGCACACATGCTCATTTCAGGGTGCAACAGGGTGTCCTTTTGACACCCTTGCACCTTGAAATTGCATTCGCAATTTGCGAGTACGTAATGGGTACTCGCAAATTGCGAATGTCTTCCCATTCAGTCCTATGGGCCTCTAGGCCCATAGGAATAAATGGGAAGGTATTCCTTAATTGCGAATCGAAATTTGCGATTCGCAATTAAGGAATACGTAGGAATCGCAATTAATATTGCGAATCCTACATACATTGCCTTTTGCGAGTCCTTAATAGCGATTCGCTAAAAATCGCTATTGAGGACTCGCAAAACGGATTTTTCATACATATGCCCCTTAATCTCCCCGTGCCTAACAAAAAAATGAATGTGTCCATCTGTAACGAAACTGGTGCTCAAGTAAAGCACTTTGATACCCGATTTCTCGGGTCTAGCTCGCGCTATATAAAACTCTATTAAAAAACAAAACAAAACTGTGGGATCAGAGGGCATTTTGCTATGGTGTGTAGAAGGAAATCTAAGAATGGGAAGGTGAGGGTTTTTGTGGATAAAGTAGTTCGGAATCTGAACACACGTCTGAAGAGGGAATGAAGAGTTACCAAAGGAATTGTGTGTTGAGTATAGATGGAGAAGGAAAAATTCCTTCTGAAGTTATATAAGAGCCTAAAACGTGTAGAAAATACCCTGTCTGCAAGATTAAATTAGAAGGGGTTCAAGTCCTAATAGTTGCAGATTCATATTCCCCCTTTACTATAGTGGACTGAAAACTATTGAAAAACAAATTTGAAAAGATATTAGGTTCACATCTTCTCAAGGCAGATATCACTCTTGAGAGTTTCATGGGTGAACTCCTACCCATGGTGGGATAGAGAAAAGCGAGTTTTGAATTCAAAAACAGGAAGGCGATGGGGAAGATGTATGTTGCTGGGGAAGGTCCATCGATATTGGGATAGATAGATCAGAGGGTGTTAGACATCATCCTAGACCCTAATAGCGAGGAGCAGGTATTAGTGATGGGGGACAGAGAAAAGATGAGTATTAATTGGAAGATGGAGTTTCCGGAAGTGCCTCCAGGGGAGATGGGATAATTTAAACCATTTTTTCACAAGTTTGCTCTAAAGAAAAATGCCAGACCAAAAATTCACAAAATGAGGAACTTACCTTGCAGTGTGAGGGAAGAGGTGAATGTAGAAGTGGAAAGTCTGTTGACTGCTAACATAATTGAGAAGGTGGAGGCATCAGAATGGATTATCCCATTGTGGTGGCAAGGACACCTAATGGAAAAATCATTTTATGTGTGGACCTGAGACGCCTCAATGAGAATATTGTTTTTGAAAGGTTTCCCCTGCCTAAAATAAATGAAATGTTGGCCATGACTAGGGGAATGAAATAGCTTTTCACCGTTGACTTAGCGTCAGCGTATCATCAAATCAGGTTGAACCCAGAGAGTAAAAATCTTTAAATGTTTTTGACATCATCAGTCTGCTTTAGGTTTGTGAGGATGCCATTTGGTTTAGCTTGGCAGCCGTGGTATTCCAGAAACGTATGTATGAGCTCTTCAAAGGGGATATGGGTATATTCTTCTTCCAGGATGATATCCTTGTGATGGGAAAAGATGAACTGCAGCTTGATAGTCTCTTGAAAAAGGTACTCCCTACGTTACAAAAGAATGGGCTATCTGCAGAGTTTGAAAAGTGCAGATACAAGGTGCAAACACTTAATTATCTGGGTCATGAGGTGAGCAAGGAGGGTATAAAACCCAAGAAGGATCTTTTGAAAGCCATTCAGGATGCTCCTGAGCCAGTGAACAAGGAAGAGATGAGGTCTTTTCTTGGCTTTTTAAAAAAATTATTTTTAAATTTGTGAATTGCTTTTTAGAGAAAACATTTGGTATGAGGCAACTTTTGAAAAACAAAGTCAAACTTGAATGAATGGAATAGTTAAGGGGAGAGTTTGATTCCATAAAGGAAGATTGTGAAAAACAGCTCCTATGGATGGATTTGACCCAAATATGGGTTGTATCATTATAACTGATGCAAGTTCCAAAGGTTTTGAAGCTGTATTATTTCAGGAAGATGAGGAGGGCAACAAATACTGTAGCGTTTGCGTCTCATGTTCTTTTCCCTGCTGAGGAACGTTATTCAGTGGTGGAAAGGGAAGCTTTGACTGTAGTGTGGAGATAAGAACATTGTAGGAGTTTCATGTGGGGCTTGGATGTGTTGGTGAGGTCGGATCATAAACCATTGACTAAATTACTGACTACAGAAGGATTATTAACTGCCACATCTAGGATTGCTAGATTATCTATAAGATTGATAGACTACTACAAGGTGCAATATGTACTGGGAGTGAAGAATAAGGTGGCGGACTGCATTTGTAGGCTTTTGTTACTGTTCTGCGAAGTGAGCGAGCAGGGTGGTGAAGAATGAAAAGTGGCTTGGATGGGTGAAGAGGAAACAAATTTGGGACCCCAAAGGAATGGGATGAAGAGATGAACAGCGATGTTACATTACAAAAAGTGAAGTGTTATGTGATCAGGGGGTGGAAGTTGCGGAAATTCTTGGAAGATGATTGTTACAAATTTTGGGAGGTACATGAGGAACAGTCGATGTGGAAGGAATATTTAATGAGAGGGGACAAGGTTGTTCCATCTCAGAATTTGCTCAATAAAATTGCAGAATTGTGCCATGAGGGCCATTTAGGTATTGTTAATAGCAAAAAGGTTGTGAAAGAGAGATATTGGCAGCCTGGAATGGATGGAGATGTGGAGAGTGTAGTGAGGGAGTGTGTGGAATGTGAGTGCACAGAAAAATCCAAGGTGACTTTCAGAGTGTCCCAAGATGGCATGTGAGACCATTAGTATAGATATCATGGGCCCTGTGGTCAATGAAGAAGGCAAATGTAAGTATGTTTTAGTGGCTATGAACTATTTTCTAAATGGCCAGAGATAGTTTTTGTGGACCCGGACATTGCAGAAAAAGTCCTTGTATTTCTAGATTAATTATTCCAGAGAGAAGGGTTATGTAATAAGGTCATAATGGATAATGGTGTGCAATTCAGAGCAGCAGAAGTGGAATCATTTTTACAACGTAATGGGATGGAACATAAGCTCACATCAGTCTATCATCACCCAATAAGTAATGGCGAGGTTGAGAGGTTCAACCGGATTATCAAGGACGTACTTCAGATGGCAAGTACCAAAAGGAGAAATTGGATGATGATGGTAAGAAAAATAGTTTGGATGTATCGCATCACTTCAGGGGTGACATTATATAGCCCTTTTACCATTATGCAAGGTAGAGTACCCTTTACCAAGGATACCCAGTGTTGGATGGAGAAATCCAAGCAAGTTCAGTGGTCACCTGAGGTTTTCAAGCAAAATTTCAAGGTAGCACAGAATAAGTATAAAACGTGTTGTGACGTTAAGTCAGGTGCTAAGGAAGTGAGGGTGCAAGTGGATGATATGGTATAAATAAAGAAACCTGGAAGAAGAAGAAAGGAGGAGAGTAAGTCTTTAGGCCCTTGGAAGGTGGAAGAAGTGTTTATAAATGCTCCCAAATTAAGTGATGGAAGGGTGTGGTACATGAGGAGGATGGCAAGATGCAACAAAGTGGTTGAAGTGCAGGGATTAGGAAGGAGAGAAAGGTTTGGATGGCTTGAGGAAGAAGAAGGAGAGATAGATGGTATGGTGAAAGGAAGAAGTGAGCAGGAATGTGAAAATGAGGGTGAGGAACGGGTGCAAGAGAGTGTTGGGGGGAGCAGGAGATTACTGTGGGGGAGAAGGAGAGTGCAGGAGAAAATCATAAGGAAAGACAGAGCAGAAGTGGGTGTGAGGTGAAGAAACCAGCGAATCTGAAGGAATATAGGGCCTCATTTACGAGTCCCCTAGCGGCACTTTTGGGCTGCCAGAGCATCACTTTTTTGATGCTCCGGTGGGGCAATGTGCCACAGCATATTTACAAGGACACGTAAAGCTACTTTGCATGGCTTTTTATGGCCTAGTAAATATGTGCCCCTTTCACGCAGAACACTGCATTAAAATGACATTCCATTGGTGTTGCTGTACTCATACAACACCCATGGAATCTGAAGTATTTCCAGATTTACGAGGAATCGTAAACTTGGGAATGCATCAGATTGTAATGCCACCCCTTGGGTGGCACAAAATATCCTTATTTCTCTTCGTTTTTTCTCTTTCTATGTGTGCTGCGTTCTACAGCACACACAGAAAGTGGAAAACACCTCTCATGATTGTTTTTGTTCAGTAAGGTATCCCTTCATGCACAAAAACAATCACCACTACAACACAGACACTCTTGCACCATGGCGCAAGGGTGCTTGCGTTGTCAGTCCATTGTGCACCAGTGCAGGGGAAAAGGGCAGGAATGCATCGTATCTCATAGATACGGTGCATTCGTATCTCATAGGTACGGCGCATTCCTTGCGGCACTGCCGTGTTCCAAAACCTTGTAAATGAGGCCCATAGTATTCAAGCATCTATAGTTATTATCTTTTAGGTATCATTACATTTTACTAGAACATTGGAATGTTGGGAACTCCATTGAAAACAATGGAGTAGCTCTGGGCTTATAATGGCTGGTATAAGCCCGGAGCTCCAACATTCCAATGTTTCTTTGTTCACAGCTGTGGCTGTGAACAAAGGCTTCAGGGAGCCTGAGGGGATTTTAACTCCTCGCGCTCCCTGAAGCCTTTGTTTTATTTGTTAGAACATTCTGCCCTCTAGTGGCAGAATGTTCTAATAACTTTATAGCCCTTCGTAGCTGGGCTATACCGTCTATTAAAGTCCCGCTCCCTTGTTAAAGGCCCTCGCCTTCGGCTCGGGCCTTTAACGCTGGAGCGGGCCTTTAATAGCCGGTATAGCCCGCTACGGCGGGCTATAAGGCTATTGTATGTGCTTATATAATGGGGGTAATGGTTGCCATTCTTTTCTTAGTAGATGTAATTTATTATTGTAGTACATTATAATAATTTTAAATGGAATTGGAGATGTTAAATCTTGTTATTTATGTTGTGCATTTATTGTTAGAATTGTGACGGGTAGGGGATGTGTTATGTCATTAGATTCTTGACTCAAGACTCCAAGTTAGAATGCAGGGTTTGAATAGGGGGACAGTTAAAGCCAGACGAGTTGTAGATGGTTGGTGTTTCTGGAGACTCCCGCATGGGGCCGAATAAAGAACTACTTACTTCAAATACTCTGCGGAGTAATCCTTCTCCACACCTCTCACCTTGTTGTGTTTGTTTTTAGTGGCCAGGGTCATTTTCTGTTAATTAGAGGGCAAAGTAAGTTTGATGCATCCCCAGAAAGATGGATGAGCCAGGTGATGGATGACCTGTTCATGGTGGTGAAAACATGGTTTTGAAAGATTTCACAATGCACAGGCTACTGAGGGCTATAGACACCCTCTCAAGCATGTGAAAGTTAAACAAAATGGGCGTCTTTCTAGCTAAGTAAGGTCTGTATTCCTGACCAACACTATATTGTCAAATGTAAATCACTATTGTGGCAACATAACCTGTGGTTTGGAAATCTTTGGGATCCTCGTGAGAGATTCCACCTATGATACCTGTCAGTTTCACAAATGTAGGATCTCTTTAAGACAAGTCAAGCAGCAGCCAAAAGGTTTAAATTTCTCCAATTATCAAGAGAGCACAAAGTGGGATTCCACAAAAAGAATAAAGTTCATGTGTGTCTTTAATAAATATGTCTACTGAAGCTTCTCTTTTGTCACAGGATAAAACAGTTCGTAGACGTGTGTCAGCTGCCCACAAGTGATTGCAAAATTGGAGGCATATATCACCAGATCCAAATACAAATAAAAATAATAATAATAGCATAAAAATGAGAAGCAAAAATATAAACAGGAGTGCAGAATGGAAGATGCTTTGCATACAGCCAGACTAAGGACCTAATTATGAGTCTGGCGGTCTGAAGACCGCCAGACTCGCTGGGGCACAGTGGTGGTGGTCCAGCTACCGCAGCACTGGTGGTCCGACCGTCCTATTACAAGTTAGGTGGTCGGACCGCCATTGCAGCGCCGCAGCCACCAGGTAACTGCCGTTCCCTGGCGGTGGTGCGGCATTCAAGCCTCAATAATATGCTGGTGGTACCGCTGCAACACTGCCATGCATATTACGAGTTTCAGGGCCACCAGTGGTGTCATGGAGGTCTTTCCTCCATTTAAAGGCTGGCGGTCCTGAAACAAAGGGGGCCCTACAAGGCCCCCCGTTGCCTAGGTGCATGGGGATGCATTCAGGGGGTCACACATGAGCCCCCCTGTGTGCATGCACCCCAGTTTCTGCACCGCATGGACTTTACAGCCCATGCCATGCAGGAACTGTTTTTGGCGTTCCCATTGTGATGCCCATTTTCAGAGGCATTTGGGACCTCTAAAAACAGCCTACCAGACTCGAAGAAACTCGTAATCTGGTGGGCAGTGCAACCATGGGCTTGGCGGTGCAGGACCGGACCGCCGGCGTTGTGGTCTGCTCCTGCACCGCCAAACTCGTAATTTGGCCCTAAAAGAGCTGCCAATACAGAGAGGCGGGGGAGCCAGTGTTATACGAGTTTACAGGGTGATGGACATTTTTAGTGGCTTAGTCAGGCAAGGGGTGGTGGGCTCACTAAAACATTTCTTTGAAAAGATTCATTAAACTGTTTTAACATATGTATTCTTGTACACTTTTCTTTGTTAGCTGTTTTTATTATTTTTATAGTATTAATAAATGCGATATGGCATGCAAGCAGATTTCATTGCTTATAACACAATAAACCAATGGAGTAAAATTATGTTTTTATGTTTGTGGATTGTCGACGGGATGGAGTGGGGTTTTAAAAAAGACGGAATTTGTTCTGTTTTAATAATTTCTATATGACTAAAATGTTCATTTACCCGGCTAAGCTTGTTGTCGTGTTGCTCTAAAAGGTCTATCATTGACATGGAGAAACATGTTTCCAATGGCAGTAAACTAAAGTGTCTTGTGAGACTGAATGCCTTGGAGAGAACATGTCCCCATTACGCTCATGACGATCATTTCATTAAACACATCTCACAAGGAAAGTTTTCGATCACCGGCTAATGAGTTAGAAGTTAGAAAACACACTCATTAGATGTCAGCTAATTGTAATTGAACACCGGGGATCAAAATACAATTAACTCAAATCACGCACAAACGAGTAATCCCCTGTTTCTTCTGCACAGGTGCATGCTCAACTTGGGCACACCGACTCCTAATTAGCAGAATGAAAGTTTGCTGTACTTCCCAAGGTAGGAGCCTGCGGTGTGGGATTCACCAATGGGACCAGATCCCAGGATGGGGGGAGCTTTGCTCTGACCTCGAATAACACTATAGGATCTCGAGACAGTTAAGGTGTCGCTAAACCTAGAAAATTGCTTTTTTGTCTCTAATTGGTTTCTAATTTGTTCTGCTAACAAATCTTTAGCTACAATACAAAATCTTGAACTACATGGAGTGGTACGAAATGCGCTCTTTCAGCAGCGTTTTAATGCTGGCCTAGAAATGTATTTCCCATTTTATATGAGCAGACCACAGCCTTGTCCATGGCTGTGCACACAATAAAGAAATATATGTGAGGGTGCGGTTTATATTCATTTTACTCACGCTCCTAAAGAGCTCAATAAAAGATGGGCGCTAAAAGGACTCACCTCCTGCACCCCCTTCTTCATTTAAATGTTAGGAAATGGTGGTTTACCTGGCATTAAAATTGTACATCTGGCATTATAGCTACTGTGTACATTTCAACACAACGCCTGCCATCTGTTTTTTTGTCACGCAGGAACCATGGCGGTCATACAGGAATAAAGCTAAAATGTTGCCCACGAACTGGAAAAAAACTGGTCACAACAGAATGCATGATTCCATAATTTGTTTTCTAGAAATTACCCAAAATGTTGTGAAAATGACAACAAAATGATTTGCAAATTATGTAAAATGAAGTTTGAGGTAATAAGTGAAAATGTAATGTAACAGCATAACTCACATTGAAAACTCACTTGAATGCCAGTCAAGGGACTGCTTTCTAGGGAATTTGACTGTTGTGCCACATTTTCTGCTTTAACTTTACTTCCACCAAACTGTTTGTACTGTAACCTGTCAAATGACAATTGTTTGAAAATTTGCACTACTTCATTTCCAATATTTCACAAAATGTGAATAAGCAATATTGCATAAATTACTAAAATGTTGAGAGCATAATGGGAAATTTCGCACAGGCCTACTCGATCCACCACGCCACCGTAACATGGACGATCTACTGTAACTCTTGTTTGGCTTCCACAATGGAAGAAAAACAAACCTGCTTACCCAATGGGAATCTTTAAGTTTGGTGGGTTGATCATGGCTGAGCCCCAGCTGTTTGATGGCTGGGCGATCAAAGTTTAAATGAAAATCTAAGTAACCCATCTTCTAACAAATGGGAAGTGATATAACCCAAGTTTGGTCTCCATTTGTTCAGTTTAAATGCTAGTTGTGTTGTGCTGATGGGTTTTTACCAGCTGCAGGACAGGTTTCTATTTTTATTTGATGAAAGAGATAGCAGGAGGAGTCTGAAAACCATTTGATGTGGCTTTCATTGTCCCTGCTGACCTTGGCAGAATCTGAACTAAGGGGCTGATTACGATGGCGGGCAGAAGCACATCCGCGGTGCTGGCGGAAAATGCCCTTTTCCGCACTCCATCAGCGGTCCTTGCGCCCGCCGTATTACGATGGGCAAAGATAGCCCATTTCCCGTCCGCTTCGGTGTTTCGGGAACCGCCAGGAATCCCCTTCCGCAGTGGTGGCGGACGAAGCCAAAAGGGAGGGACCGCCGTGCGGAATGCGGTTACGGCCGCCGGTTGTATTACGATGCCACAAACAGCCCACCACACCGCTGCGGAGAATCTGGCCAATCGAGGATGGCGGTGGCAATACTGCGGATAGCTCCATGTGTTCCTGTCCGCTGGGGAAACGGCGGTCTTTGGCCTTTCCGCAGCAAATCCGACCGCGGACGGATTTTCAGCTTTTCCGCCGCTGAATTCTGGAATCCCACCGCCGCGATAGGGAGTTTCTGGCGGTGCATCCTAATCTGGCCGGCGGTTTTGCCACGGTACCTGCGGGCGGAATTTTCCCGCTAGCACAGCGGTCGGAATGCTTTTCCGTCTGCCATCGTAATGAGCCCCTAAGTTAGGGCTTCTGAAACATAGAAATCCAATTGTCCCCAGAATCCTGCCCAGACTGGGTCGTCTGGCAGGTTGATAGAGGCCCTAGATAAAAGACGTGGTGGAGAATGATCACAGGGAATGTTTGTTATGTGATCCACTTTTAATTGGATGCTTGAAGTAAGACAGGATCTTTATTCTATTATAATAGGATTCTTGTTAGGGTAACGACTCTTTGTAACCTGCTTTTTGTATCAATTCATTCTGTAAAACCTTGCAACATTACAATAACAATAAGTGAACTCTTCTCACCTGATACAAGCAACATCAAATTGAAAGTGTTTAGTGATAGGGCCTTGGATATTGCTTCAAATGCACACCTCGCCTTACAAAGTGGGGATGATACCAGCACAGGGGAGAGGGATTGTGAGGTGGAGATCATGGTGGCGCGCTGGAGGAGTAGGAACAACTGGGGACGAGTTGAAGAGGTTCAGGGGGATTTCAGGGAGTGTGGTGGAGGGATGGAAGAGGGAGTGAGGGGAGCCAAGGGGCAGGGAAGTGTGGTAAAGACAATAGAGTAAGCCAGCATGGGTTCAGCCCTTCTTGGGTTATTAGAATAGCTGAAAGGCTAATGGCTTTGAGGTTTCGTGTCGAGAGGCAAATCTTTTCTAAAACAGAGGAAGGGCGGTGCTCTCGTTTTCATTACTCTCAAAACCTGAGAGCTACATCACACTGAGACCCCGCAAACAAGCTGGTATGTGTCTATATTTACCGAAAACATTTAAGAAATGTCTTTAGATGATTAACAAAAGTTTAAAGCGACACTGCATTAACATTCTAACACTTTTCTAAGCAGTTTCTTGTATCATTTTAGCTTGAAGTGGGTTATCGCCATAAACATTTTCTTTCCCTCATGCATAATTTTAGGATGAAACCCCTTGACAAATCGTTGCAGTGTGTGTGGATAATTCCAGGGGGCACTGTTTCCCAAATACCTTTCAACATTTCAGTTGCTTGTTTATCCTCGCTCATGTAGCAGATCTTTCCCTCACACACAAATTATGACAACACATAATGCCGACTGGTTAACTCGTCTGCATAGCATTGTCTTCCTTTTGTGAGCATATTAAAAACTCTTCAATTCGTGGCTCGTTTTCTGGAAGGAATTATTACGACTTTCTCTCAAAGAACATCACCTAGCACAGCGTGACAACAACCATCTCCATTTTGATACGTCTCTGTGTAGCACATATATGCCTCGTACCGAGGTGAAGTGTTTCCTTCAGTTCACTCATCAGATATTTGCACCAACTGAAACAATTATAAGGGGAAAATGAGTCACTCCCTTATGCATGTGCCAAGAGCGACTAAGGACATCTGCTGGACAGCCGAATGCACAGAGGACTCACCTTACAAACATTCTGGACGGCAGACCTCTCTGCATGTACGGCAAAGCACATCTGGACTGTGTAGGCAGCAGAACACAAACGCACGTACACACGAACACACACAACCACTCTTGACTCTTCTTACATTCCCCAGTCAACATCCTACACTGATTTGAGGCAGATCATTGCTAGGCACTGTTTCTCAAACTGTGGTTCGTGATCCACTAGCCAGCCGATTTTTGGTGGGTGGCGAAAGTCTGAATAAACAAAGATGCCTTTAAATTCTGTTTATTTTTCTCATTTGGTGCTTCAAGGACAGAAGTCAAATGGCAGGCTATATGTTTTCTGAAAAAATGCTGTTTATGGGATTGGTGTTTAATTTTCTTTCTCCTACTGCAAAGTGAGCGGAGTTTTTTTAAGTGAATTATGTGACAATCTTGCAGTACAGGAAAGTCTGATGTAGTTTTTTGCAGCACACAACAAAATGTAGATACCTGTAAACGAACTGTATTCATTTAGCTGTTAGGAAAAGCAAAAATGAAGCAATTTCTTTGTAATTCTGAAGTGTGCTGGAAACAGAAATTTTAATAGGAACAAAACAAATGGTGATAAATGATAAAAAATTCAAAGAAACACAATTTTCACACATTATCATTTGTGTGCTATATTGTTCAATGAGGAAAACAGTATGTGTGCAAAGTTAGTGGCCATTTGAATAGAAAATGTGCTGCCTGTAAATGATAACACTCTATCATAGGATGCTTTAGTTACATTAAAAAATAACTTGCCTCAAGTCCATTAAAGGTAGATGAGTTGCGAAACTTTGTCGTTTAAAAAAGTGGGTCGTGGTTCAAAACAGTTTGGGAACCACTGTGCTAGAGGCTTTCGCTCCAAACCATGTTTGAACTCATTTTCAGCTCATCCCTACTTACAAGGGGCTTGGTTTTCTTGGTGGTTCTTTTTTATTTTCTAGCCTGGGACTGCCACTCCTCCCTAGGCCGTTCCAGGCAGGAAAATTCAAGGGAAGAATTTTTTACTTGGCATGAATCATTTTGCTGAAACTGCATTCACTAGTGCACTTTTGGCAAAACTTAAAGCAGGGCAAGACACCATAGGCCTGATTACGACGCTGCGGATTGGATCCGGCTGACCATTGGATGTGACAGCTTCTATGGACGGTCGGAATCATCCATTTTTCAATGGCAGCTTGTGTGGCGGGCAGAAAAGGCACCCAGCACAAGCTGCCATTGAAAAATGGATGGTTTTAAACATCTACCATACGGTACCTGCCACACGGTGCAGGGCGTTTAGGGGGCCCCATGCCCATAGCAAAGGGCCCAAAGTCACTTTCCAACAGCCTTTCCATGTCAGAAAGGCCGACATGGAAAGTCTGTCGGAAAGTGACATCATAATCCCGATGGCAGAGCCGAGGCTGGCTCCACCGTCATTATGGGATTATGTATGTTTCTGACTCTCTGATGGGCTCCTTGAACCCGTCGGAAGCACATTGGATGGTCCCTCCACCCGATGCCTCCGCCCACCGCATCGTAATGCTGCGGGCGGACCGCAATGGCAGATGTCGGGCGGACCACAACCGACGGTTGGTCGGTTGCTGTCCGCCCGACATCGTAATCAGCCCCCATGTTTTTGCGGCCCACTGAGCATTCCATTTTTTCTACAGAGAAAAACTCCTAAAGTGTGTCCATGATATGCAAAGATTCTTCTCCAAAGTAGTTCGTGGACATTTTTCAGTATCTCATTTTCAGCCTGGAACTACCTTGCCTTATGGTCTACCGCAGGAAAAATCTGCAGAGGTAGCAACAATCTAAATAGGGTGCGGTATGCTACACGGTGTCACAGCTGCCTTATGGAAGACAGGCTGCCAGGAGAAGGGCATTTGATGACAGAGCCCACATAGGGCCCGCAGTTGGAAACCTGGAGTTTCCCCCATCTCCAAACAAGACAAAGGAACCATAGATATGGGAGGGCAAGAGCCCTATCGATTTCTGATGGTGCTCTTGCTCTGCTAAACCCTAAATGTTACCTATAGTATGGAGCCAATCTCAAAAGGAGGAGGGAGCATGCTGCCTGGCAAACCAGCACACAATTAGCCCACATGCATTGTGGTAAATGCAGTGCATGATAATATTCACTTCAGTTGAAAGTCTTCAGTATTCACAATTGTTGGTGCAGCCAGTGCTGTGTATCTCTAGACATGTGTTTCAGTAGTTTGTTATTATTATGCATGATTAGTAAAAATAGTTGCATGCACATATTATTAACAAATTCATTTACATGATTCAAAGCAAGATAAAAAATAATTAAAACCATCATAAAATGCAACATTATAAAATTCACATTGGGGCTTTCACAGCTCATCAGGTTTAAAGTGGCTGTGCTTCAAGAGGTAGTCTAACAGGGCCTTGTCAAGTTAAGCAGCAGTAGAAAAACAGTAAAATAAATGGCCCAGCTATGTTGTTATTAAATGTCCGCTTGCGATGTGCATTTAAGTCTCTCTGCCACTGTTTCAAAGAATTGTGTAATTCGGCAGTTTAGCTGTGTTTCCGTCGGATTAAAGCACAGTTTTACTGCCTGCCTGTAGGACCTAATACCGCTCAGTTTGAGCATTGGTCGAAGTAAGGTGCGTCTTATGTCCTTTAGGTTAGGGCAGATGCAAATGACATGCACAAGGTCCTCGTTCCTTTTTTCGCAAAGGCGGCAAGTCTGCTCTCCTGGTTTCCTTTTCTAGGGCGGCAGGTGCGGAAGAATTGGTAGAATGCCACAGCGAAGCTTTGGGAATTTTTCTTTTATTCACATTTTAACTCCTGTTTTTAAATAAAGTTGAGGTTTGAGGACTTTGTAGTCACTGAACACTGTCCAGCCATGAAGCCTTTTGGCCAGTGTTTCCTTATCTTCTGTAATAGATACCATTTTTGTTGCGATCTTTTTAAAACTCTGGTGATCTGTAGAGGTTGCCCAAAGGTTGGTCAGTTCCTGTCCTTTAGAGAGTCAAGCAAGTACCACCTGGCGGGTAATTTTCCACGGCATGACAATTCGTCCCAAAGGTGCGAGTTTAGGGATCCTGCTTCGGTGCCTCCGATCTTGTGCCAGCTTTTTATATATGCACCCCTCCTTTCCACCGATAGTTTTTGTAGCCCAAATTCTAGGCGTATTTGGGCAAGTGACACGTTTTTTGGCAGATGGAAGATTGCTCTGTAGATTTTGGCGATTGTTTTATCTAAGGCCGCTGCATCTTTCCCTTGCATTGATTCACTCCCATACGTTAGCATTAGTTGTAATTTTGCTCGAATCACCTGTAGTAAGGGGTCAAGGGTTAAGTCTGGCAGCACTTTCCTCAGAGGCTTCATTGCTAAGTAGTTCGTGGCGCCCTTCCTGCGAAGGGCCTCCAGTTGGGGTTTATACGAGCCTCTGCCATCCAACAAGGCTCCAAGGTATTGTTAGGCTATAACCTGGTCTAAACAATGCCTGTCCAAGTACCAGTTGATCTTTTTTCTCTTATGATAATTTACTGTCATAATTTTTGTTTTCTTTGGATTTAGATTTAGGGCATTATGTTGAAGGAAACTATTAGTAGTATTCAAGAGATGTTGCAGGCTAATAGGAGTCTGACTTAAAGCACCAGGTCATCTGCATATAGTAAGTTGGACAGTGACGTTTTCCCCAAATTCGGGGCATGTGGTGTACTCTTGTCCAGTTCCCCGGGGATGTTAGCCAGGAAAAGATTGAAAAGCAAGGGTGCTAACACGCACCCTTGCTTTAACCCTTTAAGAGGTGGTCATTCGCCTTGAGAGGTGCGTCCCTGCTCCTAGTTTGATCTTGACCCAGGTGTCGGTGTGTAGCAATATCAGCTGGTTTAAAAAGGGTGTCGGTATCCATCAATTTTCCAATTTCTGCCATAGTTTAGCGCGGTCTACATGATCGAAAGCTGCGCTATAGTCTATGAAACATAAGAATAGTGGGTACTTTCCCACTTTAGCCGCATCCGTCAACAAAGCTAGTGCCATAATGTTAGTAGTGGTTCCCTGTCCTCGACAGAACCCGGTTTGGTTTATAGGGATGATCGAATTTGCTAATGCCCAGGATGTTAATTCTTCAAGGATTGTTCCTGCATAGTACTTAGCTTCTATGTCAATTAGGGCAACAAGTCGGTAATTGTTTGGAGTGTTCCTGTCGTCCTGTTTGAAAATTGGGCTGATCATCGATCCTTTCCATGACTCCGGGATTGTTTGTGTGTCCTGTATATCCTTGAAGACTCGGACCAATGCGTTTCAGGATTGCTGTACTTCTTCAGTAGAGAGCAACCAGTTCTCCCTTCTCCGTTTATACCTCTAGTGTGCTATATACAAAAACATATTCTTATAAGAACCTATGCTGATTTGCAACAATAACAGATATAATGTTATTCTGCTGGTCAACTTTTACACATCAGCCAGTGTCCGTAATTTTCTGCTAAGAAACTATATGATAATTTTTTTTTAAAGTTTATTGTTTATAATACACAAAGAAAAGCAATGCGTTGTGGCCTCCATCCATGAATGACAACATCCTGGGTATACTCATCATTCCATTTGTTTTAAATTAGTCATCAAGGCTGGTGTGTCAGCTTCACCGGGCATCGGATGGAAGAGACCAGCTGCTGTGTTTCTATTTTCTATCTTTCAATAAGCTAAGCAGTTTGAGTATCAGGTGAGAAGGAATTCTCACATTATGTTTTTAGTGAATGGGGGTTAACTGAGGCCTGTTCAACATGTAATTATGTTTGCAATCTAAGCCTTCTTATTAACTGGCACAATGACAGCATTCCACAGAGTGTGCCAATTTACCTACTGCTGCACATTGCACATATATTTTAACAAACAATTATAGAAACATTCTTGGCTTGTCTAGGCTGACAATAGCAAAAGTGCACTCCGATTTTTAGACCATGCCTACACTGCCTGAGAATTCCCTTACAAGATTGTCTGAATGCAGTTTTATATAACTCTTCTTATTCTAGTGCAGTGCTTCCCAAACTTTTTAGAGCCGCAAACCAATTTTTAGAATGACAAACGTTTGCGACTCACCTAGTTTTAATGGACAGGACATGAAGTAGATCTTTTAATATAATAGTACACATGATTTCAAAATGCTGGGAATTATCCAAATAACATAATCTACAATTTCTTGCATTCCTCTCAAACAGCAATTGTCTGTAAATGTCAGGACACTGACCACGCCCTTCGATATGTCTTTATCAGACAGTGATCTACCCGTAAAGGTGGTAGATGGTGTACTGCACAAGAGCTGGAACACTTTCAGAGTGGGGTGCTGGCCTTGTGCATCTGTTCACTAAAATCACAAGGCTTCTGAAAAATATTGGTGTTGATACCAGTGGTGTTAGCAAATTTGAAAGACTCCTTCTGCAGCAGAGTATGGGGTAGGGCATCATATCTATATTTTTGTTAAAATTAGGCCAAGTGGTGCATTTCTATATAGCATAAACCCTGTCCAAGAGCATTGGAGTGCTTTACGTGAGCACCAGATTACATTACATACGGTCATATTCATTTTATTTTAAGCATAGGAGATTCAGTGATTTGTCCAAAGTCAACACTGGGACTCAAATCTGGTTCCCCAGATCCAAAGTCAGCAGCTCTGGCTGTTAGGTCACATTCATATTTCTCAATTTATGTATGAAAGTCATACTCAAAGTGGGATGTTCGTCTATATCATGAATAGTGAGAATGTTCTCTGTTAAAATGGCTTGGTGAAGAATAAAAAAAAAAAAAAAAAAAACATGCTGGAAGGTTCACCCGGAGTCTTGCTTGGGAATACTTGCAAGGTTTGCTTTAAAACTGGACTTGGAGACATAGTTCAGCACCTTTGCACCAGTGGTGCTGAAACAATGTTACATCATTGAAGTCAATGGGATTATGAAAAATCCTAGCTACACACAAAGTGTAGTAAATGCATTCAGCAGGAGAGTGGTATGGGTGTATAATGTAGCTGGTGGTGCATTTTGGAGCACCATCAAACAAATATATTACCACAGGATCATGCAGTCGCACACTATCATTTACAGACAGCACCTTTTCTATTGAAATGCTCGCTAAATTTGGACAGACATACAGTTTTACTAATAAAACTATGTAGCCCACAAATAGTAAATGGAAATCACCAAGTACAGTGTCTTCATTTGCTTTCATCCTATTAAAATCTTTTACACTTCAGAATTACAAAAAACTGTTCATTTAGAGGTATTTCAATTTTTATTTTTTTAACAAAAATAACATCCTACAGCCATTTATTTCACACTCCCTCTCATCCAACAAGATTGCCAATATAGTTTACTTTAAAAACTCTTCTCGGTTTGCAGTCAGAGAGAGAAAAGTAAACACCAATCCCCATCTTAAATGAAAACGCAGCATTTTATCAGAAGAGATAGCTGACATTTGACCTCTGTTTTTTAAGCACAGCAAAGGTGACAAGATAAATACAAAATGCAAAGGCATTGCTTTAATGCTCTTTAACAACCCTCCAGAAATAAGCTAGCGATCCACCAATTGGTCATGACCCACAGTTTGGGAAGCACTGCTCTAGTGCAGAAAGCCCATGTCATTAAGTTTGAGGCAAATTTATTCACAAAAAGTCTCCTTTTGACTGTGGTGTTATCTTGTAACAAAAAAGTGGAGCAAGCGCCTCATCCTTGTGGAGGCACAACTAATTTCTTTTTTTCTTTTTTATTTCTTTGTCCTGATTTTTGTTCAATAAGTGAGATATGGAAAGACGAAAATCCCTCTTTTCGAAACCTTACCAACATGACTCACCTCACCAGGTGGGGTAACGAGCTTTCTTGTTTTACCATGAGGGTCTGTCTTATGATCTCCAAATCCCATGGGAAAGTTACGCATGCCTCCACCATGGTAAAGTCCCAGAATTTGTTTCTTTTTTTATTGCAATGCAGGTAATCATTGGACTTCCCTTCCTGCCATACCCCTTCTCGCTACCCTCTCCTTAGAACCTGCTTCTGTCCCATATCCCCCAAAATTTTGTCTGCTTACTATTCTCTCTACTTAGGTCCAATTTTTTAACTTTACGCACCGATGTTAACCATTCGCTTAACGTTGGGGGGCTGGTAAGTATCCATTTTATACATATCTCCCGCCTAGCGAGTAAAATTAGTACAAATAGTAGGCTTTTTTGTTCATCATTTAAGATGGATGGACTCACAACTCCAAAAATTGTTACATCAATACTTACCTCCATATCTTGTCCCAACACTTCGTTTATGACCTTACCCACACTGGACCAGAACAACTTGAGCTGAGGACACTGCCGAAACATGTGGATGTCGTTTGCCCTTATTTCTCCGCATCTTGGGCATCTCTTCACCACTTGCTTGTTTATCTTTGTTAGCTTTTCCGGGGTCCAGTATGCTCTATGTAACGTAAAAAGATGTTTTTTCCTAAGAGGTGCAGCTTTTATTATGCGCCATAATGTGATCATAGATACTTGCCATAAGTATTGTACAACCCGCGTCTGCAGGTCTCTCTCCCATAGCTCTATTGGTAGAGTAAAGGCTTCTTTTCCAGCCTGAGTCATTAACCAGTAACACTTTGATACTTCCTTACGTGATGGGTCCCCTTGTACTTCTTCCTCCAGTTCTGTGTTTCCCAAGTAATCTTTCTCTATTCCTTTTACCCAGTTTGTCAGCTGCTAGAATTTAAATCTGGACAGTTTTCCACCGGTACTTAATAACAGGGAGTCCCAGCTTATCAAGGATTTTGCTTTTATCAGCTGCCCCCATTTCGTTATACCTGCATCTTTTATAGGGGTTGCCAGTTTGTCCTTCAAGCATTCTGGAGTTTCTGGGGATTCCCAAATTGGGGCAAAAGTACTATAATATGGGATTCTTAGTGCTTTTCTGATCTGGTACCAAAGTTTGCAAGTTGAATGTAGGACCTTCAGCCTAATTGTTTAAAAGTACTTCGGGTGACCAAACTTGTATAGAAAGAAACCCCCTTCTAATATTGTTTTGTAGTGAGGAGCGTAGGAAGAGTGGTCCTTGAGTAGTGACCTTATATTCTTGAATTGGAAGGCCCCATAGTAATGTAGGAGGTCCGGACTAGCAATACCTCCTTGTTCTTTTTTTCTACGCAGTTTTTTCCATGCTATTCTTGATCCCTTTGAGGCCCAGATAAAACTGTTTAGTTCACCTTGTATCTTCTTAATCCATTGTATTTTGAATTCGAGCGGTATGGTATTGAAGATAAAAGTGAATTTGGGAAGAATAGTCATCTTTATTGCATTGGATCTCCCCATAAAAGACAGTGGTAGCCCACTCCAAACTTTTAGTAGTTTCCTGGTCTCTTTCACTCTCATATAAGAATTTACTTGAGCTATTTCGTCAATGGTTTTTAGTATCTCTATTCCTAGGTATTTTATTCTACTCTTTGCTAGGGGATAGGGAGTTTGGGGGTTCCATTCCATGATTTCTGTTTTTGGTAGTTAATTAGATACCCCGAAACCGCCCCAAAATCATCTAATAAGTTAGTAATGTTTGGTAGTGACATATTAGATTGCTTGTTAACACCATTAAGTCATCTGCATATAGTGCCACTTTTTTTTTGCCACCCTTGATACCTTAAAGGGATAACCTCTCGTGCCACTCTTATAGCATTGGCTAAAGTCCCCATATACAGGTTGAACAAAGACGGTGAAAGTGGGCATCCTTGGCGAGTGCCTCTTTTAATTTGTATCTCATTAGTGAGATTGCCATTTATCAATATTATTGCAGTTGGAGTTTCATATATATTTGTCACTGCCTTTAGGAATGTCTCACCTAGACCATATTGATTTATTACTTTGCGCAAGAACAGCTAATTTACTCGAACAAAGGCTTTGGCAGCATCAAATGTAAGGATTGAAAGGGGAATATTCTCTTGAGTGGCTATATCTAGCGTTTCGATCAATTCATGGGTTAAGTCGTGCAACTGTCTTCCCTTAATAAATCCGTTCTGGTACCCATGGACCAGACGGCCTGTTGCTTGACCCAGTCTTGTTGCTAAAATCTGTGTGTAACTTTTATGATCATTGTTTAAAAGAGATATAGGCCTATGTGACTCGCATTTCAAGGGGTCTTTTCCTGGTTTCAGAATTATGGTGATGGTGGTGTCTTTCCAAGATTTTGGCAGAGCTTGTCCTTCGAAAAAAACCTTGTTTAGCAGGTTCACCAATATAGGTGCCAATACTTCCTTGAGGGTCATATATAAATCATTTGGTAACACATCCCGGCCGGCTGCCTTCCCTCTCTTTAATTTCTTCAATGCAGCCATCACTTCGCCTAGCTTTATTTCTGAGTTAGGTACTTCTATATGTTTTTCCTCTAAATTTGGAATGACCAGCTTGCTCAAGTAAGAGTCGACTTGTTCCTCTGAGACCTCCAAATCTTCAGTATATAAAGTCTGGAAGAAGTCGACAAAGGCTTTCTCAATCCCAGAGTCACCTGCCTCCTGCCTAGCCTGGTCATCTCTCTCTATAGCTGCGATGTTATTTCTATTGTGTTCAGTTTTCAGTTTCCAAGCAAGTAGTTTCCCGCTACCTTCCCCATACTCTTAATTTGATAGCTCACTGGCATCCTATTTTTTCCTAATTCTGGTATCTAATATATTAATCAAATAATTTTTCTTTTTCTTTATTTCTTCTTCTATTATCCCTTGTTCTTGTGCGGACTTAGCACCCTTTAATTTTCTGTATTACCCTGAGATTTCAGCCTCTAACTGACCGATTTTACGTCTAGTGCTCCTATTCCTATACGTGGGCAAGCTAATAAGGACTCCCCTGATTACTGCTTTATATGCATCCCAGACTATCTGTAAAGGGGTTTCTTTGTTATTATTGATTTCAAAATATTCCTCCGTTATTGATTTCAACTTATCTATGGCCTGCTGATCTAGAAGGAGGGTGTGCAATCTAGGGTCCATCTGGGCGCTGCTTGGGAATTTCCTATTTGTATTGTCATGGAAACTGGAGAGTGATCGGAGAGATGAGCAGGTATATGTTCCACTTTGTCAACACTATTGCTTAAGGTTTTGTCTATCAAGAAAAAGTCAATTCTAGATGTGTGTCCATATTTTTGGTTTTTATAAGTAAACCTGTTTCTTAAATTCCCTTTACTCTTCCACACATCCACCAACCCCAAATCCTCTATATACTTTTTCAGCCACGTCTTGCACTCATTTGAGCCTTTACCCGGGTAAATCTATCCGCCTTGAGATCTAGTTAATAGGTTAAAATACCCACCCATGATTATTGGGGCTGACATTTCTATTAATTGAGAATATAGGGCCTGGAGTGGAGCAGGGTCGTCTATATTTGGGCCATAGTATCCAGTTATAATATATAATTTACCACACAATTTTACTTTGACTATCACCCGTCTTCCCTTTGGGTCTGTAGAAACTTCTATAATTGTTGCTTTCGCAGATTTTATAAATATAATTGCCACACCTTTAATACAACAGGATTGATTGGTACAGATATAACTGTCAACCCATTTTGATATTTCATAATCTTATCCCATTCTGTTTTCAGAAGATGCGTTTCTTGAAGGATTATAACTTCATTATTCATTATTTTTAAATACTCCAAAATGTTATGCCTCCTGTTTTTTACTCTAAGACCGTTCACTTTCCATGATATAATATTCATTGTATTATTAGCCATGTTCTTTCTTTGCAACCAATATATAATTCATCCGGCTTTCTATATTTTGTGTACTGTGACCTCGTCCTTCCTGACAAAGATTTTTTTCTTTTTTTTTCCCATATGCTCCCACACCTAGTGAAAATTTTTTGATGAAGTTTGGTGAAACTCTGCATTTCCCTTCCACCCTCCCCAGGAGAACCCTCCCTGTTGCCCTATTTGAGAGCTGTCCTCTCTAGGCATCTATATATTCGTGGCTTATTCCCCTCCAGGTATCTCATTTATTACTGTTGGGACTTAAATCGTTCTATGAGGTTTGTCACCTCTTTAGACTCCCTAATATTGTACATCTGATTCTTCCATATGATTTTCAGGGAGGCTGGGAATCTCATCTGGAGTGTCGCCCCCAAAAGGACTTAAGCTCTTGCATATACTGCCCGAATTCCCACTGCCTATACTGTGTGGCTCTTGATATGTCAGATTGAATTCTGAAATTACAGTCTCCTTTGGTAAAAATACCAGCCTTCACTCACAATGTTTTCTTTCAGCACATAGGTTTTGAAGTTGACTAGAATTCCCTGTGCATTTTTCCTTAGTTTTCCTTTTTTGAAGGGATCCCTGTGAACTCTCTGTATGTCATCCTCTAATGCCTTTTCCGTTGATTCCAGGGATGAAGTCTTTCAGAATATTAACCACGAAATTCTTAATGTTCTCACCTTCCATCCCCTGTGGCATATTTAAAATTCTGAGGTTATTTCATCTCGTGTTATTTTCTAGTGACTGAATCTTGTCCTTTAGGTCCTTCTCATTTGCTTTTAGAGTCGGAATTTCTCTTTGACTATCCATTACGTCTCTCCCCAGTTTTTCTAAGGTTGTTTCTACCACTAGTACTCAGTCCATAAGTGTGTTCACTTTTATTTCAAGGGCCTCGCATGTTGCCTGTATTTTCTTTTGTTTTTTCTCTGATTTAGCAAAATTTGCTCTCATTTCTACGATTAGGGTTTCCATTAACTTCCCCATCTCCGGTTGATTTGATATTTGCCTTTGGAATTAATTTTCATCTTCAGTGTACTCATTTCAAGGGATATTTCGCATCATTGGATTTTCTTCCTCAGGCCCATCATTTAATTCTCCGCGAGGGACCCCTGGGGATTGTGATATTTCTACCTCTGGCCCAACCATGGCTAACACTTGGAATCTATTATTTGTGTCTGTTCCTCCACTCCTGGAGCCTTGGCCATCTCCTTGCATGACCGTGTCTGTCTAAACCTTGTTTTCACCCTCCTCTTTTGATCCCCTGGCTGATATACTGTTAGGAGCTTGTTTGTCTTGAATTTTAAAAAAGGAGTGTATGGAGGGGGTGATCTAATTTTAGCTCCTTGTTTGTTTTGTTCAGATTGGGAGGATGATGAGGTGGTGATGTTTGCCTCCCAGACCTGATTTTCTCCCTGCTTTTCTACTGCCTTAATGGATATAGGGACTGTGACCGGGCTTTTTCATACAGTTCCAAATTCTGTGTTTTCTATATCAAAATGTCTGTTCCTCAGGCACTAGCTAATTCCTCGGCCTCATATCCGTCCCTTGTTTATCTCATCAGAGGTGGTGTGTTTTTGGCCCTTTCTACCCTTAAGGACTATTATGGCTGTTGTGGGGTTTGTCTGGGTTGTGTGGACTATGGGGGGCTCTAGGGGCGAGATCGCTTCTCTTTCCGCTCCCTCTACTGGTTACCGGAGTCATGCACTCCCTCTCCTTGTTCTTCTTGACGCAGCAACTCCTGGATCCTGACACGCCACTTTCCTGGCTGCTTGTGGGACCTCAGTAGACTATGGGAGCGGTGACTCCCCGGCTCCACTGTAGCTCTACGGCTGCCTCTGCCCACACGCAGACGCCATGCACGTGTAGACTCGTGCTCTCCTCTCGCCGGCCCTCATGGCGTTGCAAGCTTGTACCCGGCCACTCTCACATGGGAGTCTTGTGCTCGTGTCTTTGGGGGGATTTTTCTGCTGTTGAGGATCCTTACGAGGAAAGTTTCTTCATTATTTTGTCTGGTTCAGTGTAGAATCACATTGGGAGAAAATATGTGATTATGCCCTGAGAGAGTCAGCACTCCCGACCGGGCTTCTCAGCTGGCCGCCATGTTCTCCCTCCCCAACCGGTGCCGCAAAATTCATTTCACCCATAGGTGTTGTTGGAAATAACCCATTCTAGGGTGCTTTCCCTCAACATTTTCCTTTTGTCCCTCCCGGTTTTTCGCTGATCTACAGAAGATGAGGACAGGAGTTAGACCTCTGAGACCAAAATGGGCACTGGATTGAGGCTGGAGGGATCCCAAGTATGGCTCAGTGGGTCTTGGGAATAGGTAGAATGGATCCAATGAGGTTCCGGGGGGCATAGGACTTACAGGCTCCACTGGGGAAGGTGGCCCAGTGAAGTTTGCTTGGCCCAGTGAAGTTTGTCAAGATATTGAATAAACTCTCCTAGCTTTTTGCTTTTGTCTAGGGGTAGGCGATGAAATCCGCTCCGCCGGTGGAGTTCACAGAGTTTTTGTCAACCCGTGCTCTGCTTGGTGCGTGGAGTTCGGCAAAAACTTACCCCATGCCTTATGGCAGAGTTTACCAGTTCTCACTGCTCAACCGACAACTGCTGTCTTCTCCAAACGCTAGTGACACACAAGAGCACAATGCCGGGAGTTATTTACTTGCCTCTTGACTGTCCAACCAGGTCACTGTAGCTGATCAGCACTCAGTAGCTGCTATTGATAGTGGGAGTGCTGTTGCTTTCAAGACACAGACGTGTGGCCCCAGACCCTCTCAGTCCTGCTGTACAGCCCGTGACAGCAACGCCAGACCCTGCTCTGCAGTATTCTATAAAACTTGGGTAACATTTTTCCTGAAATCACTGCATGAAAGACAGTTAGACGAGGCCATTTGCATTGTAAGGGGATCTGGATTCACTTTGGTCAAACCTTGCTCCTGTCTGCTCAATTCAGGGATAGCCTGTCTGCTAGGTCCCTTTTACAGTGTTACGAAGGACTGAAGTAGACCAGTGCTTGCTTGAGCTTACCAACTTGCACCTGACTGCCCACTCTTGAGCTTGCCTCCCACCCTGTGCCGGGCTCCCATTTCAGCTCGTCCCAGCTGGGCTCCTCCCGGTCCCTCTTTCTGCATGGCTTGCTCGCCTGGAAGTGGTTGCCCTCACTCACTTTTTTTTTTACTATGGTCGAGTTTTCATGGATCTCTGGGCAGCCCTCTGGCCTTAAGTGCCTGCTCCATCCAGCCCGGCTACACAGTGGCCTAGCCATGGATGGTGTTCCCACTGCTGCTGGTGGTGTGTGCAGTGAAAGGTAAGTGTGCAAGGGGGCTACAACAGGGGTGCCGGGTTTATGCAAAGTTCACCAATGATGAAGCCATCTGCTCAAGATAAGATGGTTGCTGTTTGCTTATAGGGTGTGGTTGGGGTTCTGCTCACTTTATCCCCTCTGGTGTGGTAGTGTCTGAATTTTTGCCCACGCCGGCAATTCAGAAAATTACATGGCTCCTTTAATGAAGCCCTGATTGCAGCGCTGCAAAGGCCGCCAACCTCCAAATAAGCAGGCCTCTGGCACCAAGGATTGGAAAACCTTAGCAAAATCACTTAGATGTTTTCTTTGTAGCGGCGGCTGGGCCGCGACACCTGAATAGTGCAAGGTGGGGGTGTGCTACCACAAAACTAGAGATTCTGGACAAGCAGGGTGGAAAAAACACAACAGCACCTCACCCTAAATATTTAAAAGAAAGAACCAAGCTTGGCGCTATATTGTACTGAGGGCGAGAGAAGGCGCATTTATGCATGTAACAAGTTGTGTGCTTTGTGGTGCACTATGAAGGCATTTTCACATCATTACAACTGCATCAAAATTGTAATTAGGGGTGGCCGTCGGCTGAGCAATACTTCACCCGCTCGCGGACCTCTGCGGAATTCGACAGAGTTTGTCAGCAACTCTTCTAGTTTTCCACTGATCTAGGTGCTAGCCTTAGGACGTTAAGCGCATTTAACACTGCCATTCAGTACCAAAGCGCTGTGATTGTTATATACATACTGATGATTGGTGTATGCATGATTGGCTGATTCAAGTTAGCTGTAAGTCCCTTGTCAAGGGGTAACACATATACCCCGGGCATGTAACTCGAATGCACCTCTGTGGGCCTGCAAGACTGGTTGTGCAACCCATGGAGGTAGCTCATCGATAGTGCCACAGGTTTGCCTTGGTGGGGCCTGTGTGCATAGGTTACTGTTACTTGGCTTGGCATTTAAAAAGCTATGCACCGAGATTTTGCATGTCTCTTGCTATATTGGAGTTCTCCCTGGGCACTGGATGGTGTGTTCGATATCATGGGGCCTGCTTCTCACATTGGATTAGCATGGGGAATGTACAGACAGGCTAGAGAGCAGTATTTCCTATGTGCAGAATAGTAGCAGTATAGTGTTTGATATTGATCAATCAATCAATCAGGGTTGGTAAAGCGCAACTACTCACCAGTGTTGTAGTGTAGCTCCTATTTCCCTAATAGGCTCTGCGCATTGGAATAATATACCCTATAGGTTTGACATAGGACTAAGGTCAGTATGTCCCTATCGAGTATATTACACTTAATTACTTGTGCCAGCTAGCTCAGAGGCCACTAGAAACTCCTTGACAAACAAGAAGGGAGTAGTTTCTGGCAGCCGCAAAACATGACCACTTTGTTTCCCTTTAGAATCAGAACGTGTCCCAGAGTCATGGAAACAATAGATAACTATTTCACTCAGCTCAATCGTGCATGCTTAGTTTTCCTCAAAGTTACACAGAAAGAAATAGACGGGCGTTTCAATAAAAGATTTATTGAACAGTCTTGTTTCTCGTGTAAGTAAAATGTGCTGTTACGATCACAAGACAGTATGCAAGATAAATAATGTACAGCGTAAGCAGTAGAAATAAATAATACCGCGATAGCATTATCTTTTAGCAGATATTCATTCACATAAATAACACAGACTAAAAAATGCGAGTACTCATATGATGCGTTGCTAAGCTAGTTCTACCCCAATGTACCTAACCTAACCTAGGTGTAGGGAAAGGTATGAAGTAGGTGAAGTATTCCTTACTATGGTATACTAAGAGTATGTTAAGTCTAGTATGCCTAGTATGCCAAGAGTCCCTCTAGGTTCTAGTCAGCTCCATACCTTAAGAATGAGAGAGGTAGGAATCTCTTGCCAGACTCGAACTCCAACACCCCGCAAGGGAAGTTAGATCACTGGAAGCTGGACTCTGCATGCAGGGATGACAGCGTCTTCTCAGTGCGTCAGGCTGGGAAACGGGCTCCTCTGAAGTCGAGGTCTCCTCTAGTTTACAAGGGCTAGGGAAGGTATATTTATACCTGAGAGGTACCTCAGAATGTTAGCATTGACGTGAATCGGACAGCGGAAGATCTCATGAATGAACCCCTAAGGTATAATGGTTCATGCATAATAGATGAGTCCTTGAAGAAATCAATAGTCCTGTGCTAGGGAAACTCCCGAAGCCTAAGGGTCTGTTCTTCAGGAACTCGTTGTGACCTTAGGGTGGACGGATGTCGGAGACCATGCTTGTATTTGGAGTGCACGGTTTAATGCCTAAATAAGGACTGGGATTTTATGCCTATATAAGGGTAGGGCGAATTGTGCCTATATAAGGACATGATACAGGAAAGCCCGTGTATGGACACCCTAAGAGGAATACAACACCCACTCTACTTTCGTGTGTACGATAATACTAAAATGCTAAACATTTAAAATGCTAAACATTAAATGGAGTACCGCATATTGCTAAAATATTTCTTCAAACCGTTTAAAAAGGCATTTAAAAAACCCATTAGAATGCAAAAGGTACTGTACATTTTAAGCATTGCTGTTCATTTCAGGCATATTTCTAAGATAAAATGCAATTTGAATGAAATAAGCAGTAATATTTACATGTGACAAGAAAATGTTCGATAAGTTTGTCCAAAATCAAAAGTCATTTCATGTCATGGAAATTAATGAACTTTTTTTAGACTAACACGATGATAAAAGTGTCTGAGGAAGTACCGCGAAGTCTGTACTATAAGGCTAGTTCTACTTCAAGCAGATTGAAGTGCCATTTTAGTTCGAAAAATGGAAAACGGTTCAATTTTGGGAAGAGTTCCAAGTTTTTGAAGTATGAAGGCCAAATTGTTACTGCATCTCTGGAACACTGTGGGCTGAATCAGAGTCAGTTTACGGGTCTGGTGTAAACATGAGATCATCTATTTCTGTAGACAAAACATCGTCCACTGAAGTTGGTGTCAGTTGGAACACCTCGTGTAGTAGATTAATTGCACAGAGATGTGAAGCATCGCTTTCAGCATAGGTTGCCGCAGCAATGTTCGCGTCCGTTGTTACCTGTGTGCCTGTAGATCTTTCTCGTACCTCAGCAGCACCCGGAAGCGTCTGTGAGATCTCAATGAATGCTGACATCAGGATAGGCAGCCTTTGGGGACAACACAGAGAATGGGCCATTATCGGGACCAGCAGAGTATCGACATCCGTTGGCGTTGCTGATGGAAATGTTAGACAGGTGTCCAACACGCATTCTTCACCGCATAGCAGGCATCGTAGAACAGGTAAGATGCAATCTTACCAGATTGGTCTGAATGACAGGAACCATGTGGTATTAAGTTCCCGTAGACGAGTCATGCCCAAAAGCTGTACTATTCGCTCACGGCACTTTCGTTCAAGGAGAGCTTTCTCCATTTCGCTTGCAGTGATGTCTGCGAATAGGCTGGCCATAGCGTAATAGCAGGAAGAGAAATAGAATTCCGGCAACAAGTGCTAGAATTAATAGTATGCCACCAAACACCGAATGTGCAAAGTTCGGGATTATTCCGAGTATTGCCTGGAAAGGTGCTAACAGACCGGTACAGATGCTCTTAAATACATGTACAATTCCACTTGTATCAGACATGTTGAAGTTATGTGTTATCATTTCTACGAAATGTATAGGGCAGTTTGTACGTATTAAAGTCTGTATCTCAGCCGAAGTCCTTGCTATTTGTAGATCATAGGTTTCTTTGGCCAAGGTCAAAGGCACTGTTTGCTGTAAAAGCATGGCTTTCATTCTGCTTAAAGTATCAAATCTTATAAAAGAGACGTTCAGCGAAGGCCACAAAGGCGACTCCTTGACTGTGTCTATTGGGGGAAACAATACTTGCATACAGCAAGTGACCCTGGAGTTGACCATCACTAGATATGGGATGCCTGGCAACATGCCGCAGCAACTCTGATCATTCAACATGAGGTAACTCCCATTAGAAAGTTGTCCAAACGTTGGATTAATCACAGCAGCTTGGTGTACCCTGCTGATGACAAGACAAATTTGCCACAGAACCATTGCAAGCCCCGTGTAAAGAAATGTCCTGACATATAAGTGAACCGCTCAGTGCACGTTTACAGTGTGTACCGCTCAAAAACACTTCACGATCCCCACTCCAACATCTATATGTATACGGTAAATCCCAAGATGTCTTAATGTATTCCTTACCCAACCTTTCATATTTGCCTGCTTGCATTTGTTTGAGGCAATACTGAAACTGAAAAGTAGTCACAGGTAATGTGATTTTGCCATGAATAAGCCATTCTGTAGCTGGTTTTTCTGCCACTGTGAATGGTAACTTTTCCAGTTTTTCAATGCTCAGCACTGTATACTTTGCTCCTCTTTGTGCCAGTTCGATCTGTTTATCAGTTAGATTGTATTCTGCAAACAGAGCCGATGTGTTGATGAAACGCCAAGGCACATAGCCCGCTCACAAAGATTGCAGCGTCCAGTTTAATTGAAACAAATACTCTCCCCTAAGACCTATATTTCTTTACAAAAGATTAAATCTTGTATGGGTTGAGATTCAGGCACAAAACTACAAAAGTAAAATACTTAAATGAATGTATACATCTTTTTTATAGAAATTCCTTTTATTTTTCATTTTTATAATTTTCTTATTTGTTATAAACAATATACATCAAATATATGATAGATTCATTTATTAAAAATAACACATTTCATGTAATAATGTGATACAAAGATATTTATTCCAGATAAGCCCCCAGCAATTGAATCAATCTAACAATAGATCACATTCATACCGAACACTCGCTCACAGTCATACAAAACACATATACACATGTGGGTATAAGAAACACATAGATGTAAAACGTTTCCAATAGGCAAAATTGATAACCAAAGCCAAAAGGTCTGGGCGCACGTAGTCGACGCGCGTTTCGGTGGAATTACACACCGTAGTTCGGCGTTGGACGCAGAGCGATGCGGAGGGGTTCCCCGTGAAGAGTGGGGATATATACCATAGGAATATCTTCTCTGATACGATTTGGAGCAAGAAGCATTCAGCTCTGGTTAGAGCAAGCTCGTCTAATACATTGCACGCATATTTTTAGAGTCTTCACTACTGGCGTAGGGGACTCTAATATATTAATTGACTATCCTAGAAGCCTGCATCGATATGAGTTAGAAGGAGATGGTTAGCTTCTGCTGGCCATAGACTCTGCTATTCGCCTTGAAGGAGGGGTCTTATCTACTATTGAATTCAGTACCCCCGTTTTAACTGGCGTCTGTGACACATTATTCTATTTTGGGCGAGGTCCTGATGAAGGTGGTTCACGGTGTGTAATTCCACCGAAACGCGCGTCGACTACGTGCGCCCAGACCTTTTGGCTTTGGTTATCAATTTTGCCTATTGGAAACGTTTTACATCTATGTGTTTCTTATACCCACATGTGTATATGTGTTTTGTATGACTGTGAGCGAGTGTTCGGTATGAATGTGATCTATTGTTAGATTGATTCAATTGCTGGGGGCTTATCTGGAATAAATATCTTTGTATCACATTATTACATGAAATGTGTTATTTTTAATAAATGAATCTATCATATATTTGATGTATATTGTTTATAACAAATAAGAAAATTATAAAAATGAAAAATAAAAGGAATTTCTATAAAAAGATGTATACATTCATTTAAGTATTTTACTTTTGTAGTTTTGTGCCTGAATCTCAACCCATACAAGATTTAATCTTTTGTAAAGAAATATAGGTCTTAGGGGAGAGTATTTGTTTCAGTTGTTCCTTTTTCCCCTCTTTCTCCCTGACCTTTGAGCATTACAGAGGGGGTCCCTGTATTTACTAGAGCGTCCAGTTTAATAACACAATAGAACGTAATTGAGATTGGCCTTGCAGTAACATCGCCAAATCTTGTTCTAGTATGTCGATAGCAGAGGATACAATGCCATCCAATGAATATATTCTGGAGGACAAAGTTGTTAACCCATTGTCGACCACAGAGAGGGTTTTCTCTAAATTAATACGATCAAGTTCACGTATTCGTTCTGCGGCCTCCATCTGTGATACTTTCCATGCTTCATTATAGGCAGCATAAATGCCGGCATATATGAAACGTTTTTGACGCGGTTTTCTTGGTCCAAGCAAGAATTCCCTAAGGTCTGCGTCTTCTTTAAGTAAGGATAAGTGTTGTTTCACATCCTGTTGTGTAGATTTCTGAAGCCAATCGAGGCATAATTTTCCTACACTGTATGTTGTTACTACCCCCGGATGCTGTCTTTGGACGTATCTTGGGTCTGGCCTATGAATAGTAAAGCCCTGAGTTTTATTCAGGAATCTTTCCTGACAGTTGTTCGTGTCTGTGGGCCAGATCAACCATTTTCTCCAATCAGGATTAGATCTGTTGAGTTGTAGTATATTGTCAACTGTCACCACTGCCTGTGTATTATTATCACTTGCAGGTGTTGGTACAGAAGGTGTCTTCATTTCTTTGATCTTGGCTAGTCCAAGACAAGATGTTTGTTGGACAGTTTCATTCAAAAACATTATTTGTTCAGGGATGATGCAGGCTCTAAATAAAGCTTCTATCCCCTGCACTTGCCAATCTTTAGTACCCCAGGCAGTTTTTGTGTCTATTGTGTCTTTCCATAAGTCGAATCCCTGTATAGACAGTTGGGCAATAAAAAATGCAGAGTAAATCTGTTTCGTATTTGTTAACATAATTTTCAGTCCTGTTTTGTTTACATTTTTGTAGTAAAACATTTCTGGATCAGATGTATTGTAACCTCAAAAATAAGGAAACTTGTTAGCAACTGTTTTTGAACTACCTTGTGGTGGTGTAGGACAATGCTCCCATTGGTTAAACATAAACACATTTCTAGGATATGCAGATTTATGCAAATAATGATGACCATAGTGGTTATAACAGTACAGCTCTTCATAGTCTGATGAACCCTCTAAATATTCATTTTTAGAAAATGCAGCAGATTTTTCTAAGTCAAACATTATGTCATTAACAGTCTCAAAGTCCCAATCATCAGAATAGGTACTGGACGAAATTAGACCACTTAGTGAAATTTTAAACAAATGTGGACTGTTCAATTGTTCCGTCGGGCCGAAGATATCAAAATCTGTTTTGTCCCACACTATACCATCCTGTATAGGAACAGCTGTGATGTTCACTGATGACAAGTCTCTTGCTTCACGATGGGAAGATTTATGAGGTCTCAAAAGTACGTTCACGTCTTTTCCTTCATTATTCACATGGATGTATCTGCCATTGATAAGCACGCTCACAGTTGTAACCAAAGCTAGCCAGAGCAGGAAAACAAAAAGTCCAGATATAATCCAGAGTTCAATCCATGGAGAAACCAAATAAGTCGTTTTCAAAAAGTGAATTTCATTGATGCTGGCGTCGCTTCAGGTTCACTCGGATCTTCTGAGAACGTATCAAAGTTAATGAAATAGCCAGAAGCAGTTCTGTCAATTGTTGGAATTGTATCAGGATTTGTAGAATTCGCTGGAACCAGTTGATCACTTGCTACATTGGTGTAGACAGGTGTATTTGGACGAACTGTTACTTGATTTTTCCATGAGTTCCATAGCGTTGTTGCTTAGTCCTCCATCTGTTACAGCTGACTTCTCGATGGTTATCAGTCTTTCAGTCTGAACCTCTTGGATAGTAGCGAGAGGAGTGCGTCTGCTACTAGGTCGGAGTCCACGAGGCCTACTATTTAGTATTGGCCACATACTGTGGTTTGATGAGGTCGATGGACACGAATCTTTTCTCCTTTCTTCCAGCAAGGGGCGGCAGAAGTACTGTTCTTGTTCCTTGAACTGCTAGGACAGGTACTGGTTGTCTGTAAGAAGGTCCAAATTCCTTCTTGTCCGCAATTTTTTCTCTGACTAGATCCCCAACTTTTGGAATCCAAACAGGCCTTGCTGGGACCGGCGTTTTTTCCCCAGTGGTGGTTGGCTGCAGGGATACGTTGCTTTGTTTCGTTCTTAACTCATTCAGTTCCTGTAAAACAGCCAAACGATCTTTGATATCAAATGTTTTATTTTCCACCACTGTGCCTACGTCTTCGAGATCTGGTACCCACATTCTTGTCCCAAATAGGACCTCATATGGAGTGACCCCCCCTAGAGAACTTTTTGGCAGATTATTCAATGAGCGTTGGACCCCATAAAGGTGTTTGACCCACCCATCACCCGAACCTAATACCCTAGCTGTTATAGACTGCTTTATGTCCCGGTTTTTCCTTTCCACAACCGAATTTCCCTCAGGATGGAATGGAGAGGAGTACCGCAATGCAACGCCCAGACTGGCCATGGCTTCTTTGTAAGCCCGAGAGCTAAATGCAGGGCCCTGGTCAGAATGTAGCGTGCCTATTGCGTATGTGCCGATAAAGACTCGCAAATCTTTTATAACAGTTCGAGCGTCAGCCGAGCGCTGAGGCCATATCCATAGGAACCTAGAGCATGAATCCACTGCAAACATGATATATTTATAGTTACCGTCCCTTTGCAAGGGACCGCAGTGGTCCAGGTAAACACAAGCTAATGGTTTGTCTGAAATTAACAGGGGTGTCTGCGCAGGGCGTTTCACTGTGGAGACTTTCATCAGTTGGCATATATCACATTCTAAAACATAGTTCTTTGTTTATTTTCTAATGCCAGGCCACCAATATCTTTGCTTGAGTAAAGATACTTTTGCAGAAACACCTGCATGGGCAGAAGCTATCCCTTCGTGTGCTGTTAGGATTAGTTCTAATCTACGTTCCTTGTTTGGAATTACCCTATCCCCCACTCCAGGGATTCGAGCAAAAGGAACGCTGTTCGCATCAATTACATAAGAGTACTTGAGTGGAAACTTTTTTGGTAATGCTGCACCACTGCCTTTGCTTGTAGCATTGACAGCCAACATTATCTCACTGTCTATTTTTGTTTTTGAACGAGTGATCGCAGCTACGGAAGCCGTCTGAACAGCCCCCTTTGCGGCTTCGTCAGCCAATGAATTCCCTGCAACGTGAACGCCATCACGTTGATGACTCAGTGTGTGGATCACGTGAGCCTTTGGTAGTTCGTTCTTCAACTGAACTACTTGTTCCCAAAGCATTTTGTGCTCTATTGTGCCACCTTTCGCATCTTTGAAAGCATTTTCAAGCCAGTTTTGTATATAGTCATTATACGACTGAACACAGTAAAAGGAATCGCACACTATCAGTGTGGGGAATTCTCGATCTGTACTTTCAAGTGCCAGTTTGAATGCTTGTAGTTCAGCTCGCTGAGCGGTACAATCTCCTAGAGACTTTGTTTTTGTGACCATAGGTCTGAAGATGCCATCTCGCATGCGACCTTTAACGATTGCACACGCTGCACTGTAAGCTTGCTTACTCCCTGTTGCGGGCTGTGCGGATCCGTCAGTGTAAATTATGAATTCGTACTGATCGAGAGGCATAATTTCAGTGGGCAGAGGACATTCTTGTTCATATTGCAGGAATGCTTGTGTTTTTAAATCAGGATCAAAAACATATTCAACATCTGTTGCAGCAAGAGAATTAACCAATTGTATCCATCTTGGATGTAATGCTTTAGCATTGGGAATGCTTGCTTTTGTGACCGCTTCTAAAGCTGGTACTGGGGTTACGACAATAATGCGTTTCCCTTGGGCTAAGGCTCTTTCTTTTGCTACAGCGGTTTGAACTGCTGTCAGAATTTTTTCAGTTGAACTGAAGCGCATTTCCGCTTGTGTACAAATGAGATTTGTATGCGATTGGTATTTTCTCACCCTCATTGAAGGTTAAGTAGGTGAATCCATATTGACCCGAAATTATTCGGATCACCAAATTGCGTTGACTTACGCGTGTTTGTAAGTGATTTGTTGCTCACATGTTAGCCTGGAGTGAACGCAAGATTTCTGTGTGTTCGTTTGTCCAATTTTTGATTGAAAAATCAGGTTTGATTAATGCGTAGAGAGGTTTAACCCTTTCTGCGTAATTTAGAATGTATGTTCTTCCAAAGTTTAGGAAACCCAGGATGGATAGTAAGTTTTTGCCTTTTTGGAGGTTGGAGCAGCGCACATTTCTCTAGAAAGTTAGCTGCCAAGCTCTTGCCTTCACTTGAAAGCTCATATCCTAGAAATAGGACATTGAGATGGGCAATTCGGGACTTTTTAAAGTTGAACTTGTAGCCCTCAGAGGCGAAGCCCAGTATAATGGTGCTCACCCTGTTCAAGTGTTTGTCCAGGTCATCGTCTGTCAGATAGATGTCATCGACATAGGACAATGCCTCATTGTCATAAATTTGTAGTAACTCCGTTACCCTCGCTGAGAATAAACCTGGGCTGTTCTTGAACCCTTGTGGGAGTCGACAAAAGTGACGCTGGGTCCCCATTATGGAGAATGCTGTTAAGTACCTGCTTTCAGGTGCTATGTTTTGACAAAAGAAACCATTTGAGATGTCTAATGTTGTTTTGTATTTTTTACGCACAATGTTATTCATTAATGCTGTGCTATGTGCATTTTGCACTGCAAAAGTTTTAGAACAAGTGTTTAAGTGTCTGTAATCCAAAACTAGACGATAGGTGTTGTCTGGTTTGGAGACAGGAAACAAAGGATTGTTCATTGAGGAGGTGCATGTTTCAATCACCCCTTGGTATTCAAGTTGATCTAAGATCTCCCTGACCTGTTTTTTAGCTTCTTGCTTTATTGGGTCCTGCCTTAGTGCAGTTGGTTCATGTTTCAGATGTATTTTATGGTGAGGTGAGTCCTCATCCCATCCTACATGATTTTTATATAATGCTGGGGCCTGGGTTACTGCCCATTTCCTGGCATATGTATATTTTAGATGAATTGGAATATGGTTGGAGAAGGCAGGCATAATAATGTCCTCGCCGTGTGGGCACTCCCTGACAAATTGTGGTGGCCAGTCTTTTTCTGCTAGAAGTATGTCATAGCCCCTTGATAGTCTTTCCCAAAAAAGTGCTTTCACCTGTCTAGGTTTGTCTCCCTCCATCCGGAGTGTTATTTCATATAACCTTTGTGGAGTACTAACCCTGGTGTCTACAGTCTCAACTGTAATGTACTCATTCAAGTCCACTATCTCCAGAAGTTCCTTCAGGTTCTGGTGAGCTATTGTGACTTCTGCTGCACTGTCCAGCATTGTCTGAGCCCATTCTCCGTTCTTGAGTTGTGTTCTCAGTATCCTCGGCATGTCTGATCTTCAGACCTGCTACTTTCTTTTTGGAGAATTGAGGTTTTGTTTTGTTTTTTGGAGCGTGTTTTTCTTCTTTGGATTTCACGCGTTCTTCTCTATGTTCTGATCGTCCTCTTCTTTCCGAAATCCTTGACGAGATCTGAAAGGGACGAGAGGAACGTGTATCAGTATCTTGATACCTGTCAGGTTTTCTCAAATTATCCCTATTCCTGAGGTTATACCTCCTTTCAGAGGGCTCCTTTTGAGGATACCTACCTCAGGATTGAGAACGTTTCTCGTTTGATTTTTGTTTAGTAGACTCCCACTTCTTTTTAGAAGATGTAGGAGTTTGTTTAATAGAGTCCTTCTCAGGACTTTCAGATAGTTTTGGTTTCACTGGTCTTCCACCCAAACTATCTCTGCCTAATTCTGCTTAAGATTGTTCAATTATTCTGGGTAGTTCAGTTTGATGTTCTGTAACATCGAATTCCCTTAATTTTTGGCGGATCGCCACTGCTGCTGCCTCCCCTTTAATATTGGATAATATTATTGTTGAGAACTGGTCGAAATTTTTCAGTAATTTCATACCTAAATTTAGAGCAGGCTCTGCCCCATATTCATTTTGAATTTGTTTCAGGACCTCTGGTATTACCGCAATTGATGGAATACCATGTGTTTTAGTATAGATGGCAGCAAAGACTGAGCCCCAAGTGGTACAGTCTTCCAGTTGTGGTGTGATCCCCATCGGTAAACTGATTGTTAGGATTCTGTGTTCCTCATACGGGCTAGTATTCTGAAATACTGCTTCGATTTGAGTAATTTTTTGAGCTATCCAGAATGGAATTTGCTCACGTTTTGTGGGCATTTTACCCATGACTGCGTAGAGTCTGTGGTGTAATTTTTAGTGTATTCCCCTGTTGGGGAGTTGGATTTGGAAGTGTCAGTGGTTGCTGGACTGTGAAAGTCCGCATGACATATTGGACCAATTGTCTGTAGATTTTTATTAACTCTGTGAGTTGAGTAAGTAATTCCTCGTCTGACATCTCTTCAATGTCAGGATGAGGTGTGTAGCCGGCTAGACTCAGCCATGTTGCTCCTGGTCTACCTAGTGGACCGAGCCTGGTAATGTTTTTGTGATGTTTTAGGGCGCCTTTAAACCAGAGCTGATGCTCTTGGTATGTTAATGGAATTTCTATATCCTCAAAAGGAATGTATTCCTCTGGTGGATCATCTTCTTTGTAGAAGTGAAACATGTGTGTTACTGGATTGGATTCAGGAAATATTACCCATGAATAGAATACCTCTGTCTGAAAGGATTCGTGTGCCTCTATCACGAAAACTGCTCTACCGCCTCTTGGTGGTAGGCCATGTTTTATAAGTTTTAGAGTGATGGCTCTTCTTAAGTTTGGAGCGATGTCTATATCACCCTCCTCGGTTTCAATTAAACCTGTAATGTTAAAAACTGCTGCTTGGGCTGGATCAGCCGCAGCTTCACCGTTTCCGGTTTCAGTCATTTTGTTTTTTGAAAAATGTAGAACAAGTTTCAAGGAAACAAAGGTAAGGTGCACAATATTTTGGAACAGTGTATCCTTCGACGTTGAGCAAACCAAACAGCTAATATATAGGGTGTTTCCCTATGTAGCCGTGGTGGATACTTAACCCTGCCCACTCCAGACGTCTTTTGGAGTATATGGGTAGGGGTCTCTGAGAGAAAAAGCACGGCTGAGTTACTCAGTATCTAGCGTTAAATTACCGCCTTACCAAACGTTGGGCGCCATGTAGTGTAGCTCCTATTTCCCTAATACTGCGCATTGGAATAATATACCCTATAGGTTTGACATAGGACTAAGGTCAGTATGTCCCTATCGAGTATATTAAACTTAATTACTTGTGCCAGCTAGCTCAGAGGTCACTAGAAACTCCTTGACAAACAAGAAGGGAGTAGTTTCTGGCAGCCGCAAAACATGACCACTTTGTTTCCCTTTAGAATCAGAACGTGTCCCAGAGTCGTGGAAACAATAGATAACTATTTCACTCAGCTCAATCGTGCATGCTTAGTTTTCCTCAAAGTTACACAGTAAGAAATAGACGGGCGTTTCAATAAAAGATTTATTGAACAGTCTTGTTTCTCGTGTAAGTAAAATGTGCTGTTACGTTCACAAGACAGTATGCAAGATAAATAATGTACAGCATAAGCAGTAGAAATAAATAATACTGCAATAGCATTATCTTTTAGCAGATATTCATTCACATAAATAACACAGACTAAAAAATGCGAGTACTCATATGATGCGTTGCTGAGCTAGTTCTACCCCAATGTACCTAACCTAACCTAGGTGTAGGGAAAGGTATGAAGTAGGTGAAGTATTCCTTACTATGGTATACTAAGAGTATGTTAAGTCTAGTATGCCTAGTATGCCAAGTATGCCAAGAGTCCCTCTAGGTTCTAGTCAGCTCCATACCTTAAGAATGAGAGAGGTAGGAATCTCTTGCCAGACTCGAACTCCAACACCCCGCAAGGGAAGTTAGATCACTGGAAGCTGGACTCTCTGCGTGCAGGGATGACAGCGTCTTCTCAGTGCGTCAGGCCGGGAAACGGGCTCCTCTGAAGTCGAGGTCTCCTCTAGTTTACAAGGGCTAGGGAAGGTATATTTATACCTTAGAGGTACCTCAGAATGTTAGCATTGACGTGAATCGGACAGCGGAAGACGTCATGAATGAACCCCTAAGGTATAATGGTTCATGCATAATAGATGAGTCCTTGAAGAAATCAATAGGCCTGTGCTAGGGATACTCCCGAAGCCTAAGGGTCTGTTCTTCAAGAACTCGTTGTGACGTTAGGGTGGACGGATGTCGGAGACCATGCTTGTATTTGGAGTGCACGGTTTAATGCCTAAATAAGGACTGGGATTTTATGCCTATATAAGGGCAGGGCGAATTGTGCCTATATAAGGACATGATACAGGAAAGCCCATGTACGGACACCCTAAGAGGAATACAACAGTGTGGGTGTCAAGGTGCTGGAGGGGAGGGGAGGGGGACGGCTCCATTGATTGCTGCGGTCATCCGAAGAGCCAGGACTTGAGTTCCTTCCTAAACTGTTGCAATGTGGGAGATTGCCGGAGGTGGAGGGGGAGGGTGTTCCAGGCTTTGGCTGCGAGGTAGGAGAAGGGCTTTCCTCCCGTTCTGGTCTTGTTGATACATGGGATTGTGGCCAGAGGGAGCTGGGCTGATCGGAGGTGTCTTTTGGGTGTGTGGAAGGAGAGGCAGCTGTTCAGGTACACGGGTCTGGTATTGTGAAGGGCCTTGTATGTGTGGTTGAGGAGTTTGAAGGTTATTCTTCCTTTGACTGGAAGCTAGTGGAGAAGACAGTGGGTGATGTGACTGCGACAGTATATGTCAAGGATCAGTCTGGCTGCGGCATTCTGGACAGTCTGGAGTTTGCAAAGGAGCTTCTTGTTGATTCTGGCATTGAGAGCATTGCCGGAATCCAGTTTGCTGCTGATGAGTGCGTGCATGACAGTTTTTCTGGATTCGGTTTGGATCCATCTGAAAGTCTTTCAAAGCATGCAGAGGGTGTTGAAGCAGGGCGAGGATATGGCATTGATCTGGTGGTTCATTGTTAGCGATGAGTCTAGTATGATGCCGAGGTTTCGTGCGTGGTATGTCGGGGTAGGAGGATTTCCGAGGGCAGAGGGCTACCAGAAGTCGTACCACGCGGAGGGGGTAGAGCCAAGGATGAGTACTTCTGCCTTTTATGAGTCGAGTTTCAGGCAGCTGTTCTTCATCCAGGTGGCGACCGCTTTCATCCCTTCTTGGAAGTTGTATTTGGTGATGTGTTCATTGGTGAGGGAGAGGTTCAGCTTGGTGTCGTTGGCGTAAGAGACAATGTTGAGCCCATAGTTCCTGACGAGGGTTGCGAGGAGGGCCAAGTAGAAGCTGAAGAGGGTGGGGCTGAGGGAGGAGCCCTGGGGCACTCCACAGTTGGTCTCTGTCAGTTCCGAGAGGTAGGGAGAGAGTCTGACCCGCTGAATTCTGCCAGTGAGGAAGGAGCGTATCCAGTTGAGGACCATACCATAGATGCCAGCGTCATGGAGTCTGGTGGCTAGGGTGCGGTGGGAGACGTTGCTGAATGCAGCCTAGAGGTCCAGGAGGATGAGGGCTGCCATTTCACCCTCATTGAGGAGGGACTGGATGTCGGTGGTGGCGAATAGGGCGGTCTCGGTGCTGTGGTTGCTTCGGAATCCGGATTGGGAGCTGTCCAGGACGTTGTTAGCTTTGATGAAGTTTGCTAGCTGGGTGTTGACAGCCTTTTCTTTGACCTTGGCTATGAATGGAAGCAGCGAGATGGTCCTTCGGGTCTGTGAAGGGTTTCTACAGGAGGGGGGTGACTTCAGCGTGTTTCCAGTCTTATGGGAAAGTGGCGGTCTTGAAGGAGCAGTTGGCAGTTTGATGTAGTTCGGGTGCAATGGCAGAGGCGGCTTTGTGGAAGATGTGGTGTGGGCAGGGGTCTGAGGGTGCTCGGGTGTGGATGCTTTTCATGGTCTTCAAGGTGTTTTCTGTCGTGAGCTGGATCCATTTGTCCAGGGTCTGTTGGGTAGCGCCACATTTGGGGGAGCTGGTATTGGTTGCCGTAGTTGTCGAAGTTGTCGTAAATAATCTTAATCTTGTGGTGGAAGAAGGTGCTGAGTCTGTTGCAGAGGTCTTGGGAGGGTGGGACGTTTGTTTTTTCGCTACAGGGTTTGGCGAATTCCTTGATGATGGAGAAGAGCTCTTTGGTGTTGAGTGTGTTGGTGAGGATTCTGTCTTGGAGGGATGTCTTCCTTGTGGTTTTGATGAGTTGGTGGTGTGCGGTGGTGGCTGCTTTGTAGGCGAAGCATGATTCTGGGATTTTGCTGTTCCTCCATGTCTTTTTGAGTCATCTGAAGGAGCACCTGGATTCTTGGAGTTCAGGGGTGAACCAGCTTTCTTTCTTGATGTGTCTACCGGTGACTATCTTGAGGGGGGCAAGTGTGTCGATGTAGTTCGTGATCCAGCAGTGGAGGTTCCGTGCTGCGGTGTTTGTGTCTGATGTAGTCGGTGGTAGGGTGCTGATGAGGGCGGAGGTGAGATGGTCTTCCGTAACTTTGTTCCAGCTTCTGCGGGGGAGGCGGTGGGCATGCTTGTGTACGGTTGGTTTTTTGAAGGAGAAGTGGATGCAGTGGTGATCTGTCCAGAGGAGTTCCGTGGTGTGGCTGTAGGAGGCGATGTTTCCTCTGGTGAAGATGGGGCCGAGTGTGTGTCCCGCTGTGTGTGTGTGGGGGTAGTGACTAGTTGTTTCAGTCCTATGTTGAGGAGGTTCTCTAGGAGGGAGGCGGTGTTGAGTCGTCTTGGTTATCCAGGTGGAAGTTTGGGTCTCTGAGTAGGATGTAGTCTGTGGATGTGAGGGTGTGGGGTGCAATGAGGTCGGTGATGACATTGGGAAAGGGAGCGTGGCGGCCCGGCAACTTGTAGATGAGGGTTCAACAGAGAGTCGTTTTGGCGTCGGTCTGAATCTGGAAGTGGAGGTGCTCCATCAGCGTCGTTGTGTCGTCCGGGAGGGTGGTCATAAGGAGGGTGCTTTTGTGAATGATTGAGTTCGTAATGGTGAATCCTCCCCGGTAGTGTTTTTTAAACAATATCAACATTAATCACATGTCTTTTTTGAAGGGCAACTTTTTTTTTCTTTTTTTCTGTTCACATATATACATTTTACAATGATGATTCAACATACAAAAACATTAACACATAAATAAAAAGACAATACAATTGTGAAATTGACCAGTTCTTCAATCTAAGAAAATAACACCTGGCGGAATTTTTATTTATAAAACAATAACACTATGCATCCTGCCGGTGTAAGCTAGTGGGGATAAGATACAGCAGGAACAGGCATTATGCCATATGTCCTAGCTTGTGCTGATTTATTCACAAATTTTCTTCCCCCAACCAGCTGGAAACTTTTGGAAACTGGCCATTTTGATGCTCGTGGCTCTGAGTGCCTGTTGGCCTGTCTCCAATTCAAATCTGGATGCTGGGGGGAGCAGCTACATCTGTGCATTCATGATAAAAGGCCATAAAGTAGGTGCTCGGGAAACTGCAGACCTCTGACTCTGAGGAGCCTTTCTGGGACGGTTACGTGGGGATGGAATTGCCACCTGCAGCCTTGGCCTAAAGTTAGTGATCAAACCTCCTGGAGTAGGATGGCAGACTGGACAAAGGTGGCCTTTTGAAATGATTGTATCTTCATGGGCCACTGTGGGTGTAACTACTGGGGCTCTGGCCACAGAAGTTAGAGATGTTTTCGGATTTAGAACCATACTACACTTGTTTGATGCTGGGACATCGACAAGAGGAGACCTTAGGGAAGGAGGGGCTGCAACTGGATTATCCGCAGACTTGTAGTGGCCTGGAGCGTATGGTGCACCACGAAGGGGACTATCACTTGGTGGATTTTGCCTGGACGTTGCTGCCCTGCAGCTATGGCCAACTGTCATGGCCTGGGCCTCTAAATACTCTCCAAGGGTTGGTTGGCTGGCCTCCTGTTCATGAGATCCCAGGGACACAAAGGATCTCTCTGTTTCCAACCGATCATAAGGACTGTGCGGCGAAAACAGGTGGAAGAGATCATTGGTTGGGACAAGGAGCTTCCTGATGTACACCATCATCACTCTGTGCAGAGGAGTGTGCTTGTAAAGATCAGCAGCCCGCCTGAGGTGCTGGGATGTGAGGAGTACGAGCAATGCAGGGTAAGCTTGCAGAGTCCGAGGGACATTTGCTGGCAACCAGGGGACCTGTTCTAGCTTGCACTTTGGAGTATATGGTGTCCGAGGATTTTAGGGACCTGAGCTGAGACTGTCTACGACCTTCAGATTGGGAGGACGACAGTGCCTGATATCGCGGCCTCCATCCAAGGTTGCTGGCTCCCTCTCCGTGGACCCACGCCACAAGGTACTTTCTTGTGGAGAACATCGGGACAGGGCCCAAGGGGTTTTGTTGTGCCTTGTGGGCACCTGCGGCTGGCTGCCGGGAGCTGCAACAGCTCGCACTTCCGCTTGAGGGGAAACATTTCTCCAAACTTGGAAGCGTATCAGCTTCCTGGGTCACAACCTTTTGTCTACATGGGTGATAGCAATCCCACCCTTGTGCAGGTGGCGCTGGGTCGCTGGAGGTCTAATCCGGATGGACGAAACTAAGTAACTGTTTCTTTCTGCTTTCGGTATCTCCAACAATTAATCACCGTGGCACCAGCAGGGGCAATATGTATTGTTGGCTGGTGTCGCTGAGTGACTGAGGGGCTGGGTCATGAGGCGTAGTCAAAGAATTAGGATTTCTTGACCATTGCAACTGTTGGGGTATGCGATATTGGGGAATGTTGTGGTTGATGAATACCTCTGAATAGGGCATTTATGTTCATGCCATTCTGCTGCTAATGGGAAAGTTTGACAATTGCATATAACTGTAAAGTGTATATACAAAGTGTTTATTGTCTTGATTTCAAAGACCAGTGTTGTATACATATGGTGTGCAGTCTTTTTTGTAGCATATGCAGTGTGTTGCAAGGGTGATGTTGTGCCAATACTTTACACTTGAGCCCTGGGGTTAGGCCTGACTGCTCTGTGCCAAGCTACCCAAGGGTGAGCACAGGTTATCAGACATGTGTATCATACTCATCCTATCTAAGATGGTGGATTCTGACTCACTTTAATGCATCCCTACCGCTGGGTCTAACAGGTGCTGGTGTAAGATGTGCCCTGACTGCCACAGAGATTTCCCATAGGGGGTACATGTTACAACAATTAGTAAAACCAGTAAATGTCTCCAACTTACTATGATTTAAATATGGAATGCACCAGGGAAATGTATCTTAAAGCACTTCACTAATTGTAAATATTCAACCCACTGATTTCTGCTAATATTATACCATGATCTTAAAAGTGTAATACCTATTATTTTGTGTTACTTAGTCCACACGGATAACACCTTGCTCAACTCAATGGGCCTGATTCACAAAGGTAAAGTGAGAGGAAAGTCTAACTTTACGACTTTCGGTATTTACTCGTAAATGCCCTTTGTGAATACTGAAAGTCATAAAGGTCGACTTTCGGTATTCACAAAGGGCATTTATGAGTAGTAAATGCCCTTTGTGAATACCAAATTCATAAAGTTAGATTTTCGTCTAACTTTACCTTTGTGAATCGGGCCCAATGACTGGATAGCATGTCTGTAGCTGTGGAGAAGAATGCATTTCCTCACATTGGAGTCTTATACAAAACTTCTTATGATCTTGCATCTTGAAGATGTCAGACCACACTATAACTAGAGCTAGCATAGTTTTCAGTTGAACTAGTTTATAAAACACAGAGATGTCTAAATGCTTCTAACATGTCCAGATGCTCCAACTCAGAGCTAAAAAGAAATTGTGCTAATTTTAAAGTTTGATAAATTCATATTTCCAGTGCAGCCCAGTAGTACCAACGACATCTGGGAGGTTTAGCCTATCAGTTATAACTGATAGACATAATTTCTTGTAATCCCTCCTCAATTGACCTGACTATCAAATAAAGGCAGTAATACAGCCCTGCAGTTTTTAAACAAAGATCGGGGTATCGAACAAGTCAATGCTCAACACCTAAATACTCAGTTATTAATTTAGTAGGAAGGTTGACAGGAGCTATACTTGAAAGTATTCTTATGACTTAATCTGCTGAAGCATACTGAAATACTAACAATAAAATTGGTGACGGCTCTTCAGAGAATTCCAAATAAAATTACACTGGAATGCCATTTTCTCTAGTTGTGGGTGGAATGTTTCATTTCACCAACAGAATTGGCAGAACTTTGGTCACTCACCGTTACTCTTTAACATGGAGTCCCAGCCAAAATTCTGCCAATCGCCGTGTGGCGGAATTTTTCTCCAGTGACACTCGAAAAAATGCAAGCTGGCGAGCATGAGTGAGATTTGGCATCCTCTTGGGTGATTTTCGAATGCAGGCGATTGCGGGCCATCATGAGTGGTCGTGGTCAGAGTGCTGCCACTCGAGTAGATTTCACTGCCGCTCTTGTACAACGTACGGTGCCGTTCAAGCTTATTTTTAAGCACTGCTCACGCTGCCAGCATTAAATTGTAGTGCAAGCTGCATATTTGCACCTATTGGCCGAACTCAACGGAATCTTGCAGAGTTTTTATGTGAGTTTCGCCCGCCCCTAATATTCTGCTTTTGTCTGATGATGATTTTATCGCATAACTAGGTTCTGAAAAAGCAACAGGAATGCTGTTTCCATAATCAACAGTGCTTAGACTCCATTGTCTTTCAAATCTTCCTGTGTGGAGTCTGACACTCCTTTTTGTAGTTTACAACTTAACTGTACAAAGACATCTTAGCTGGATCACGTTGAGTGACTTCATTCATTTTCAACTTGTATACAATGTATCTGGGAATCTTTTTTTCACCACGAGGACCATAATGGGACTAGAACAGAGATTCTTAACCTTTAACCTTTGGCGACCCTCATTTATTAACTACACAAATTATTGAATATTTCATTCTATTTACAAACATAAAATAAGCAAAGATCGAAATTCGCACTTTATTGGGAAGATTAGAGATTTTCCAAATATATTTTTATTTCTAAAAGAGGAAGCAACATGCTAGACACTCTTCAGCTAACCATTCTTCAGCCACTCACTTTGAGGAGGGAAAAATCCGGCTGTAAGAGACATTCGTCCAGATTGCGAACCAACTGCATGATGGGATCTGCAGTCCATAATTATGAACTGGCCGAGTGTTCTCTGATGAGATATGGTGCAGGTGTGCCCCACGCTACTTTAGAAGGAGGGGCTTAATAAATAAAAGGAAACTTTGAAATTTGTAACTCCGGAGGCATCTGAAGAGGCTACCGCCGAAACGCGTCATGCCAGAGAATTCGAACAAATGATTCCTTGAAGCCCTGCCGTGTCCCCTTGTCTTTTTCGAAGGAGGAGGATATTTTTGCATATTAGCGTGTAGCCAATGTCACGCAAAGGGGACCCTTCCAAAAGTGTTCAGGGTGCATTGGCTTAACCCGGACCGCCCCACGTCCGATGGAGGCAGAAGTCTTTGCTGCCAGTTGACAGTCCGTGACTCACACGGAGAGACGGAGTTACTTTACCATCGTCTCCAAGCTTTGCCAACACCGGGACTGTGAGGTTGGAAGCGCAGGGCTCAGGAATCGTTTGTTGCCCAGCACAGTGCTACAATCTCAAGCTAACCATTCTTCAGCCGCTCACTTTGAGGAGGGAAAAATCCGGCTGTAAGAGACATTCGTCCAGATTGCGAACCAACTGCATGATGGGATCTGCAGTCCATAATTATGAACTGGCCGAGTGTTCTCTGATGAGATATGGTGCAGGTGTGCCCCACGCTACTTTAGAAGGAGGGGCTTAATAAATAAAAGGAAACTTTGAAATTTGTAACACCGGAGGCATCTGAAGAGGCTACCGCCGAAATGCGTCATGCCAGAGAATTCGAACAAATGATTCCTTGAAGCCCTGCTGTGTCCCCTTGTCTTTTTCGAAGGAGGAGGATATTTTTGCATATATATATATATATATATATATATATATATATATATATATATATATATATATATACTTTATTAATGTGCTAGTAATATTTAGATTTCTAAACAGCCACTGACCCCATGAATAGGTTTTGCCGACACCTGTTTGAGAACCACTGGACTAGAATATCCCATTTCTTAAAGTCTTATTAACTATGGTATGATAGTTGTGCAATGCATTCCTAGAGAGTTCAGCTTGAATGCTAGTCTTTAAAGTAAGTAAGTTAAGAAAAATAACACATTTTTTATTTTTTGCACATTTTAGTTATATATGATGCTTATAAGTACATATGTCTTAATAAACATTCCATTGAAAGAGTGAGCATTAAACAAATCTCTGCAATATATTTCCTGGTACGTTTTCATTCTCTAGCAAGCAAAACAAATTGCACAATATGACATTTTATGATTTTTGTATAATCTGAAAATCGCAAATTTTGTGAACGCCATTTAAAATTTCGGTGGGCCTCATATCAACATCTAGCAGCATAATAAGTGCATTTAAACTAATATAGTATGCTATTGTCCCAGCGGCAGGCAAAATAGTACTTTATTTCTGCTACTTAGCCAGCAACTGGCTAATTAGCTGAATTTTTACTGTTTATCAGTCCGCAGGCTAAATAGTAGAGATCATGTACCATTTGACCGGCAGCTTCATAAGGAAGGAGGTCTTAATTAGCCAGGCATGAAGATAAAAAGGTATTCTAGGCAATGGTAGGGTGGTGACCATCTTGTAATGGGGGTACCAGAAAATCTGTGAAGCATAAGTAAGTTTATACAGAAATTTACAAAAGTATGTCCAAAGGTAAATACATGAATACAGATTAAAAAACACTAAAATCAGTTTTAAATAAAAACATTTACATTTGTGCTTGCTTAATATTTTTAGGCCTGGCAACACAGGAGCGGCTGACAAGCAGCAGCAAACAGAGAGTACACAGAAATAGGTGGTATATGGACCACAAAGGGAGGGGCACTTGCATACAGTAATTGGTGCTAGGGGGCAGAGTGCTTTGTGGACACTTACAGGGAGTAAATTGGATGAGACACAGTAATGGGGCTGTGTTAATGTTAAGGGGATTTGTACAGCGCATGGCTACCCCAGCGACGGGGCATCCCAGCGCTAAAAGATCCAAGATACAGGTCAAATGATTGCTGGATGTTGAGCATAAAGCTGTCAGATTAGTTTAGGAAGAGCCAAGTTTCTATAGCCTTCCTATAGGCCAGGTGGTTGTCAATAATTCTGACGTATACAGGTAATGAATTCCATAGTGTAGCTGCCAGCACCTTGAAGGAGTGGCCTCCAGCACGTGTAGGCCGGAAAGGATGGAAGGGGCTTGCTTAGTGAGACTTTTATGGGCTAAGCATAGTGTCTTGAAATGTATTCTCTTTATGACAGGCAGCCAGTGTAATTTGGGTAGATGCTCTGATACCGAGCAAAATTTGGTAAGAAGGATCGTGCTGCCGTGTTTTGTACCCTCTGTATGCGCCAGATTCCAGCTTTATTTGCGCCTGTGAAGGCCTCTATTCGGGGTGCTTGCCTTCACAGCAGGGAGCACATTAAAATCACACGCATGGCGTTGCAGCTAGTCCATGCTCAGCTTGCTGATGACTGATGCACTGTTTATTCTTATCCTGTCATGACCATGCATCGCCGGACAGCTATGTGTGGGTCATCCTTGTCAGTAGTGGCCGGGTGGCTCACTACATCCCATTCAACCTGAGAGAGAGAGAGAGAGCTATGAATTAACCACCAATACAATGATAGTATATCACCATGTCAATCAGAGTACACCGCTGAAAGAAACCATCGGCTCCGTCCTCCACTCTGGTTCCTTTTGATGCTCACAGCAGACATAGTCTCTGAGTCTCTTGCTGGGCCTGGGATTGGCCCTCATATTATATGGATGGCCCATTCCGCTCCTTTCTCCAGCTGACAAGTCCACACAGCCTGCACCCAGCTGCTCCTCTCTCTGTCTACAAGGATCACCTCAACTGGTATCCTCTGGTGCCTGAGCACCACAATCTTTGAGTCTTTGACTCACACCACTTGCATCCAGTTCGCAGCAGGAGCTGTTGCTACAACCCTCTGTCTCAACGTCCTGATGAGTGTTCCGGAACCAGGATGCTTTTCTGGTCACTTCGGTGTTTCCCCTCTTAGTAGTAACCATAGTTCCTTTAACACCGATGACCTCCCAAGGTTGTCTCTCAAACTGGCTCCTAAATTTCCACCCCGAATGCCGATCTATGTAGACCACATGATCACCTGCCTTTACTGGTGGTTCCAATGCCGTACTGTCGCAACTAGCTTGGTCATTAGGAGCATTCCTATTCTCTTGAGCCGCCTTCTCATCCAGGACCGCTGGTTGCCAGGAACAGCTAGCCGGCAACAGATCTCGATTGTGCCTTTTCATTATCAAGTCCCTTAGTGCACAGCCTGTTGTACTATGGGGAATCTGGTGTTATGCCCTTAAGATCTCGTTCAGACAGCACTCCAAATTCTCTCCTTGATCCACCCCTATCTGAAGTGCTTTGTTGAGCGTCCTTGTGAACCTTTCAACTTCCCCATTCACCTGAGGCTATTGAGGGGTGATGTGTCGATGTCGAACATTACGCTGTTGGAGAAATGCTCGAAATTCCTGGCCTGGAAAAGGTGGCCCGATGTTTATTTTAACCTCTTCTAGTATCCCCAACAGAGCAAACACTCTCTTAACCCTTTCGGTGCTCATGACAGAATGGTTCCGTTATGAGCACCAGAGCTCCTGTGCTCATGACGGAACCATTCCATCATGAGTAGAGAGGCACTAAATCCCTCTGCTGCAGACAGCAGAGGGATTTCCTTTTTGTTTTGTTGGCCTCGGGAGGTTGGAGAAGAGCTTCCTCAACCTCCCAAGGCCGTTTTGCATTTTCAATACAATGACGATCGCACGTATGGCGCGCTGACGTCATTGCATTGAAAATAAAACTGAAACTTAGTTTCAGTTTCATTGTTTCAGTGCTCCTGGGGCTATCTCAGCCCCCCAAGCACCAAAACACTTGGGAGGGGTATCGTTGGAAAGGGGAGAATCTCCCCTTTCCAATGGTATCCTTCCCTAGTAGATCCCTGCTTGGGGATCACCCCAGGAGGGCGATCCCCAAGCAGTGATTCACCCACTAGCCACCAGGGAGGGGGGAGCGGCCCCTTGGGCAAGGGCCTTTGCTCCCCCATAAGATTTTCCACGTCCAGTCTTTCTGCCTCCCCTGGAGGGCAGATGGGGGCAGTAGCCCCCAATCTGCCTCCCAGGGGGCAGAAAGCACCCTAGACGCCAGGTATAATTTTTTTATAAGCCAGGGGTGGCGGCCGCCCAGAATGGGCATTCCAAGGCCCCCACCCTAACCTCCCAAAGAACGCAAATGACATTCTGCCCCCCCCAGGAGGTAGATGGGGGCAATAGCCCCTGATCTGCCCCCTGGGGGGGCAGAAAGCCCACTAGGCACCAGGGATTTCTTTTTTTATACATACGCAGGGGTGGCGGCTGCCCAGAATGGGCATGCCAATGCCCCCACCCAAAAAAATGCTACAGTCTTTATGCCCCCCTGGGAGACAGATGGGGCAATAGACCCGTATCTGCCCCCCCAGGGGGCTGAAAGCCCACTAGGCACCAGGGATTTTTTTCCCCCAAAGTTCAGGGTGGGGGCTGCCCAGAATGGGCATGCCAATACCCCCACCCCCCTAAAAAATATGCCACAAACTTTGTGCCCCCCCAGAAGCAGATAGGGGCAGTCACTCTGGACACCGATCCTTTAATTGCCAATAGAAAGTTCTCCTTATGGATTGAGAACTCGCTAGATATAGTACTCCCTAGGAAAACTATACTAAAAAAAATCGGTTGTAATAAATCCCCCTGGTTCACCCCTGAACTCCGTAAATTGAAGCAACAATGTAAAAGACTAGAAAGAGCATGGAGGAAAGACTTCTCTAGTGAAAAAAAATCAAAATATAGGCTATCCATTGCTCATTACAAAACAGCAGTAAAAACAACCCAGGCTACCTACTACGATGAAAAAATGTGCTCCTCTTCGAGCTCCTCCAGAGAAATATTTCGGATCGCGAAAAAACTTATGAAAATCCCCGACCCTCCCGCAACCCTTGACCTGTCTGGTCGTCGATGTGAGGAACTAGCTGGTTTTTTCTCCTCCAAAATCCAAAACATCCTCAACCTTCTCCCGCCCACCGTCAAGGAACTCTCAGCCGTACCCCACGACTTAGAACCTCCGAATAACTCTCATCTACTAGAGTCATTCACTCCGCTCTCGGAGGATTTATTCTTCTCCATCTCAGGTTCGGTCAAGAGCGGGTCCCCGCTGGACCCTGCTCCCCCTAACATCTTGAAGCTGGTAGCACCCACAGTTGCCCCTCATATCACTAATTTAATTAATGCCTCATTAGCTTCGGGCATCGTCCCCCATGACTGGAAAAATGCAATAGTTAAGGCGCTATTAAAAAAAACCCATCTAGACCCCACCGAGCTAGGCAACTACCGCCCTATTTCACTACTCCCAGGTATCAGTAAGATTGCAGAAAAACACATTAATTGTATACTCTCTGCTCACCTAGAAAAATTCAAACTACTTCACTCCTCTCAGACTGGCTTCCGCCCTGGTCAGGGCACAGAGACTGCATTGATAACGGTAGTGGAGGAGTCAAGAAAGATCCTCGACTCCGGAGGGTCCACGGCTATTATCCTCCTAGACCTAAGTGCAGCCTTTGACACGGTGAACCACGGCATACTGGTCCATCGTTTAAAAAAAGCGGGAGTGACAGGTACGGCTCTAACATGGCTGAAATCGTTCCTGGATGAAAGGTTCTATCAGGTATTGGAAGGGAATTCTCGCTCCCAGCCAGTTCCGCTGCAATGTGGTGTTCCCCAGGGCTCGTCTTTGAGTCCCACTCTTTTTAATATATATATGGCCCCCTTGGCGGAGATTGTAGCCCCTTTCGGAATCCACATAGTCACATATGCTGATGACACCCAATTAATCGTGGCACTGAATCAGTCGGAGCAGTCCCCCACGGACCTGCATTCCTGCCTTAAGACAGTCGCCAGCTGGATGAGCTCATCTCATCTGAAGCTCAATGGCGAAAAAACGGAGCTTATGCTTCTGGGCAACCAAGCAAATTTTAATCCAAGCACCATGTGGCCAATCTGCATGGGCCCAGCTCCCTCTCCAAAAAAGGAGATAAAAAGCTTGGGTATCTGGCTTGACCATGATCTCACCTTTAGAGTCCAAGCAAGGAAAACGGCCGCCACGTGCTATGGCCTGCTCAGAACCACCCGGAAAATACTCCCTCTCCTACCTAGCCACTCAAGAAAGCTGCTGGTCCAGGCACTTATCCTCTCTAGGCTGGACTACGGTAATGCTCTGTATTTGGGTGCTCCTAAATCGGTTATCGCCAAACTGCAGGTGGTTCAAAACGCTGCAGCAAGACTCCTCACAGGCACAAATAACCGCTGCTCAGCAAAGCCTTCTCTTCGCGCTCTCCACTGGCTGCCAATTCAGGAGAGAATACATTTCAAAGCCCTATGCATTGCACACAAGGGTTTGCAGGGCAGAGGCCCCCTATAACTAAAAATTTGATCAAACCTTACAAGGCTACACGCTGTCTGCGCTCGGACGAGCTCTACCTGGCCGAGGTTCCTAGAATCAAGAAGGCCAGAACAGGCGGCCGCCGTTTCCCCTATATCACTTCTAGGCTTTGGAATGCCCTTCCTCTTCCTATCCGCAAGGAGGTTAATCACCTGACGTTCCGGAAACGCTTGAAAACTTGGCTATTCCCTTAATCTCTCTTTTTCCTCTAGTCACCTCCGCAGCGCTGGGATGCCTCCGGGTAGCCATGCGCTATACAAAAGCCTTTTTCATTTCATTTCATTTCATTCACCCCTTATCTGCCCCCAAGGGGGGCAGAAAGCCCACAAGGCACCAGGATTTTTTTTTATATATGTAGGGTTGGGGGCTGCACAGATTGGGCATGCCAATGCCCCCACCCCAAAATAAAATGCTACAGTCTTTCTGCCCCCCTTGGGAGGCATATGGGCAATAGCCCCTTATCTGCCCCCCCCCCAGGCAGAAAGCCCACTAGGCACCAGGGATTTTTGTTTCCCCAAAGTTCAAGGTGGGGGCTGCCCAGAATGGGTATGCCAATGCCCCCAACCCTTAAAAAAGATGCCACAGTCTATCTGCCCCCCCAGGAGGCAGATGGAGGCAGTAGCCCCTGATATGCCCTCCGGGAGGGCAGTGAGCCCACTAGGCACCAGCGATTATGCTGGCTTTTTTATACGTAGTTGTGGGGGCTGCCCAGAATGGGCATCCCAATGTCCCCAACCCCCCCAAAAATAGCCACAGTCATTCTGCCCCCCCTTGGGGGCATATCGGGCAATAGCCCCCGATTCCCCCCTCCCCAGGGTGGCAGAAAGCCCACTAGACGCTGACTTTTTTTCAGAATGTGCCTATCTGTGGATTTTGGGTCCTAGCGCAGCTGGCACCCAAGGAAACCTAACAAACCTATATATTTTTAAAAAACCCCAGGGGAATACAGGAGGTGGTGACTTGTGTGGCTTTCACTAGGTTCTGTTACCCAGAATCCCTTGCAAACCTCAAACTGTGTAAAAAAGTTTTAAAAAATCCTAACATTTCTGTGATGGAAAGTTCTGGAATCTGCGCAGATCCACAAACTTCCACCCACCCAGCATTCCCCAAAGTCTCCCGATAAAAATGGTACCTCACTTGTTTGGGCAGACCTACTACCTGCGACAGGAAACGGCCCAAAACGCAATATGGACACACCACATTTTTACAGTGAAAACTGACCCTTTTTTGCAAAGTGCCTAGCTGTAGATTTTGAACCCTAGCTCTGTCGGCACCTGGGGAAACCTAAAAAACCTATACATTTTTGAAAACTAGTTACCCAGAGGAATCCAGGATGGGGTGACTTGTGTAGCTCTCACCAGGTTCTGTTACCCAGAATCCCTTGCAAACCTCAAATTTTGTCCCAAAAAACACATTTCTCCCAAATTTCTGTGATGGAAAGTTCTGGAATCTGCATGGGTCCACAAACTTCCACCCACCCCGCAATCCCCAATGTCTTTCAATAAAAATGATACCTCACTTGTCTGGGTAGGCCTAGTGCCCGTGACAGGAAATGGCCCAAAATGCAACATGGACACACCACATTTTTACAGTGAAAACTGACCCTTTCTTGGCAAAGTGCCTAGCTGTAGATTTTGAACCCTAGCTCTGCCGGCAACTAGGAAAACCCAGCAAACATATACATTTTTTAAAACTAGACACCCAGGGAAATCCAGGATGGGGCGACTTGTGTGGCTCTCACCAGGTTCTGTTACCCAGAATCCCTTGCAAACCTCAAACTTTGTAAAAAAAAAAAACATTTTCCCCACATTTCTGTGATGGAAAGTTCTGGAATCTGCGTTGGTCCACAAGCTTCCACCCATCCCGCATTCTCCAAAGTCTCCTGATAAAAATGGTACCTCACTCATGTGTGTGGGTCAACCACCCGCGACAGACAAAGGTGCAAAACGTATTGTGGAGACATCAAAATTACCTATCACATAACGACCTGGTTTTGCAAGGGGGGCACCTGGGTTTTTGGCCCTGGGCTCAGCGGCCATCTAGAAGAACCTACTATTCCCACACATTTCTGAAAACTAGACACACTGGGGAGTCCAGTGAGGTATGGCTTGCGTGGCTCCCCCAACGTTTCCCTACCCAGAATCCCCTGCAAACCTCAAATTTAGCTGAAAAAAATCATATTTTCCTTACTTTTCTGCGTGGGAAAGTTGTGGGATCTGTGATCATCTGAACTAGATCTGAACTAGGTCTTCCGATCCTGAATCAACTTCCTGAGACTGTCCGTTATCTGCGGACATGGGGTGGCATGACAAATAGTCTGCGAGATTGTTCACTCCAGGCCTGCGAGCGGACCCTGCAAACAGCAGCACCAATGGCTTGTGGTCTCTTATTACTTGGAAATGGTGGCCACACAAGTAGATACGGAAATGCTTGAGAGCCCACCTGATGGCTAGCGCCTCCCTTTCAATCTGAGCATACCGAGTCTCCACCACTGACAACGCTCCGCTAGCATATGCAAGGGGATCCCACTCGCCTTTGCTCTTGGCCTGCAGAAGTACAGCTCCCAGCCCAACTGGACTGGCATCCACAATCTATTCCATTTTCTACGAGGAGTCAAAATAGGCCATCGTGGTGCCCTGCAATAGCGCGGTCTTGACGTCCCTGAATGCCTGGGCCACCTTGCTGTTCCATTCCCAATTGACGTCCTTCCCAGTCAAGGTCCTCAATGGTTCTGCGAGCATAGTCGGGTTTGGGATAAGCCACCCACAGTAATTAGCCATTTCCATATAACTGCGAGCACCTGAGCGGTTGCATGAAACTGACACTGTTCTGAAGCCCTGCTTGAGAACTTGTAGCCCAAAAAATCTACTTCATTTGCATAGAACAGATATTTCTGCCTATGCAGCGTCAACCCATTCTCAACGAATCACTGCATGGTTGTCCTTAGTCTCACGTGATGTTCTTCCAGTGTCACTGTCAAGGGAAAAAATCTAAATATCATTGCTGTTGACCTCCCTCCACTTCCAGCACAATCCCCGTAAAAGTAGCCCTATGGGAGGTTTGCAGGCCACAATGTACAATGTATTGTTTTATCTTTCTGGGTATACGTGGGTATCGAAATTTGCTTGCCAATGTGGGTGGGGTGGGAAAGTCTGCGTGCAGTTTTCAGTTTTTTCTCTTTGGTTATGTATACGAACTGTACCTATTGATATTTCCACGTCTGGTAACCCTGTATTACTTTGTCTTCCTGTGGATTATGTCGGGCCCTCGCCCATGTGGTACTTTCAAAAACCTAATAAAATATGTTTTAAAAAAAAATATATCATTGCTGACATTCAGTACAGCAGCCACACCTGACAGCATGTTCCTTATCGACTCCTAGAATACTTTGGCCGCTGAGGATTTACCGAAACTGAGGTGCATGAACACCTGGAGCCCTACATGAGAAGAAAACGTGGTGTGGTACATGCTAGACTCCTCCAACATGAGTTGGTGATATCCTGAGTTTAGGTCCAACTTAGAGAACCACTTGGCTCCATTCCTATTGGCCAGCACACCAGGCTGTTTTGGTTTGGGTGTAATCATCAGGGGTGACACCCATGGCGTAGGCCCCTTCACCGCCTCATTAACCCCTGTGCTCTCCAATAGTTCAAGTTCTTACTCCACCTGAGGGCGCAGATAAAAAGTCACCCTCCTGTGCAGCAATGCCACGGGACATATGGTGTCGTCAATGTGAAGTTTTACCTGAACTCCTTTCAAGTACCCCAAACCTCCAACCAGCTCAGGAAATTCCTCCAAAATGTTATATGCTTGACATTGGTGAATTTGTTTTCCAAACACCACCAGCCCAAATCTTCAGCCGTATGACAGCCTAGCAGGGTTCCTGTGTTGTCCTTGGTAAAGTGAAATTTCACCTTTGTCATGTTGCTTCCGTTGACCACCTCCACCTCTATCATCCTCAGAAGGGGAATTGGGACAATACCCCTGTATGTGTGTACCATCACCTTTGTTGGCATTACCTTGAGCCTGAGGTTCAGCTTCAGGAACTGTTCTAAATCAATGACGTTAACCAATGCCCCTGTGTTGATGAGGGCCGAGATCTCGATGTCTTCAACCACAATCTTGCACATCGGCGACAGCCTCCGTCTCTGATTGACAAGCCCAAGAAGGATATGGTAAAAACTTCACCATCCTCATCATCTTCTATCTGGCACCCCTGGCTTTGGTTACGTGTTTGCCACTGTCCTCGTCATCACCAATTGGTAGCTGATGAATTTTCAGGGGCCTTGTCGGCTTGGCACCCGACCCTGTCACTGCAGCCACACTGCGACACACTTTTGCAAAGTGATTAGGTCTGCCACACTTGAGACAGCATTTTCCATGTGCAGGACATCCCCTTGATGGATGTCGAGATATGCCACAGTTCCCGCATATCTTGTCAGTTATCTGAGGTGTACCTCTTGGCTTGGGTTTCGCTGGGCGCTGCTCTATGACCTCCATGTGCTCCTTAATTTTTATGCTGCACGTAGCAGGGGTGGTTGTGACAGCACGCCCAAAGGCAGACTCCATTTGCCCCCGTCCTGCTGTCAGGAAGCTCATGGGAACTGGCAAGGATGAGTCTCATCAACAGAAATGCCAGGCTGGCGCAAGATCAATTTCCAAAGATTGGAGGACCAGCAGCCATGGATTAGTTGCAGACAAATCTCGTCCTGCTTATCTTTGCTTGAGCATGTACTCGCCAGTTTGCTGAGCCTTGCAAAATAGATGTCCACAGATTCCCTTTTGTCTGAAACGCTTGGTGCAATTCAAAGCGCTCGTAGTCAGGATTCATCTGTGGATCAAAATTTCTATGGAGTGCAGCCACAGCAGCCTCAAAATCCTCAGACGACCCTGTGTTCGGAAAATTTTGGAACAAGTCATATAGTTTCCCTCCCATGTGTAGCATCAGGGATCATATCACAGCCCATCAGTTTCGCGGGTCTTCCTACCCAATGGCCGCATCTGGGCGCAGCAGTCGCAGGATCGTCCAACTGACTGAATGGTGGCAGGGCGACCACACACTGACGTGGTACCGTTGGCACAGGAGCAGGAGATGCAGCTGCTTGCCCTGGATCCAACATCCTTACTGGAAAATTCAAATATGTAATTCTTCTTCTGCTTGTTGCCTCGTGCCTTTGCCTGACATGTGTTTGCCAAGCTCTTTTTCCACTGGGCCTTGTGCTGACATGTAGCTGCCATTTAGTACAGAATGGGGATACTCATATTGAAGACCTAGTCTTCTTGTGCAGTCTCCTTGGCTGTGCACTCCTCAAGAGTGGGGGGGGACAGAATGTTCTCTTGCCAGGAGGGTATATACTAACTCCCATCTCCTACACCATATGCTCATCAGTTGCCTGCTGCCTCCCCTCTCACACGTGCACCTTTGCATGTGATTTTGGCCTTTACCTGGCGTCCTATGCACGCGCAAGCTGGGCACGTTGCTGCTTCTGTCGATGTGGTGATTAACGTGCTCAGTGTTGCATGTGGTGTCAGACAGACGGGCTGGCCCACTTTCTTAGTTTGTGGCCGCCCGCGTCTTACCTCCTGCTGGTGTTGACCTCATGGCCACCAGCACGCAGCCTTTCCACACACTGGAGGGATGATCCCTCACTTGTCACTAGTGTGAAGGCCGCTATAAACTGTGCAGCCTTCACAGCAGGGAGCAAAATAAAATCACATTCACGGCATTGCTTCTAGTCCGTGCTCAGCTTACTTATGACTGGTGCACCATTTATTCTTATCGTACGGCTACGGGCGGATCATTAGCGTCAGTAGTGGCCAGGTGGCTCACTACAGGGGCTTCTGTGAAACTGGGGAAGTGAAAGCAGGAGACAGGCAAGCAAAGCATCTGGATCATTTACTAGGGATGTGTCTGTTCGCTCAGCTGACAGCTGAATAAGCATACTTTTTTCACACTATTTACCAAGCAAAGGGGTTTCAGACATTGATGCTCATTGGTCTAATTTCATGAGTGCCCCCTCAGCTACACTGAGATTGTAGTCACTCATCCACCTTGGCATGGTAGATTAGTTTTTAACATGGTAAGCAGTGTTTTAGGTAAGTAGGGTCCTTTCCCAGTAGAGACTGGGCCCTCATTTCTGCCCTTGGCTTTGTTGTCTCAGCAAGAGGAATATGAAGGCCAAAAAACAAAAAAGTCTGAGTGACAGGCTTGAAGGTTGTACCCAACTAAAGTCACTGATGAGGGCATGGGGAAGGAAGGAGGAAGACTGGTAGGATGAGAATGATGAACAGTAGGAGGATAAAGATCAAGAGGTGGACCACGAGAAGGGCTAAGGTGGATAGAGCTATGAGGGCCATGAAAAAAAGAACCAGGTCCATGGTGACCCAGTTCAGAAAGGAAAATGGAACAAATTGATGAGGAGGAAAAGGACCAGGAGAAACAGGACTAGGGATCCCAGGGTGAGAAGAGTCATGAGGAAAGAGAGGATGCCTGTTAGAATTGGAGGTCTCTAGTTGGCACAGGTAGGTACTTGTGACAAATAGGGACCCTCGCCTCTAGTCAGGGTAAAGGGGTACACTCCTAAAATAACCCCTGCTCACCCCCTTGGTAGCTTGGCACGAGCAGACAGGCTTATCTCAGAGGCAGTGTGTAAAGCATTTGTGAACACATACAGTAATCTAGTGACACACTACAGATGGACACCACACAAGGTTTATATCAAAAATAAGTATTCTTTATATAGTTTTAACACAAGACCATAACGACAAAAATCCACAATACTGTACTTAAAATGGTAGTTTTAGCTTAGTTCAGTTCAGTTCTTAAGATGCGACACTTTAAGTCAATGTACCTTACAATGCGGGACGCTTCCACAACAAGCAATGTTGCAGCGATGGAAATGCGACGAAGTTCTGGTGCAAAGAAATAAAGACGTCAAGTTCTTCCTGATGCGGCACGCTTCTCCGAGGTTGCGGAAGTCTCGACTCGATGCGTCAGCTACAGCGGCGACACCCTTGTTCAGCGATGCGACGACAGCGGCTTTGGCGGCGACCCTCTTCTCCGACGTTGCGAGACGCTTCCGCTCGATGCGACAACTGCAGCGGCGACACCCTTGTTTCGTGATGCGACGGCAGCAGCTCCGACGGCGGCACGCTTCTCCGTGGATGCGAGGCGCTTCTCTTGATGCGGTGCAATGCGACAGCTACAGCGGCGACACCCTCCTTCGGAGTTGCGACGGCAGCGGCTGCGACGGCGACACGCTTCTTCCTCGATGCGAGACTCTTCTCTTGATGCGGTGCAATGCGACAGCTACAGCGGCGACACCCTCCTTCGGAGTTGCGACGGCAGCAGCAGCGACGGCGACACGCTTCCTCTTCGTTGCGGGACGCTTCTCTCGATGCGGTGCAATGCGACAGCTACAGCGGCGACACCCTCCTTCGGAGTTGCGACGGCAGCAGCAGCGACGGCGACACGCTTCTTCCTCTTGAGTCGCGCTTCCAGCTCCTTGCGACACGCAGTCCCTTCAGAAGGCCCAAAACAGCAGCAGGCACTTCCAAAGGATTCTTGGGGAGCTGGTGGTTGAAGTCTGTTGTCCCTGAGACTTCAGCAGGAGGCACGCTCTTTCTCAAGCCCTTGGAGATACTTTACAAGTTGAATAAAAGTGCACACAAAGTCCTTTCTCCTTCCTTTGGCAGTCAGGCAACCACTGCAGGCAGATCCCTCTAGCTTAGGGATAGTCTTCTCCTCAGTTCCTTCTTGGTTCCGCTCCTCAGCAAAGGTTTCTTCTTGTTTTCCCAAAGTGATCTAATTTCCTAGGGGTCTGGGTCCCCTTTTTATACACCGTTTTCCTTTGTTCTCTGAAGGCAGAGAGGCCTCTGCCCAGCCCAAAACCAGTTCTGGTCAGTCCTGGAGCACTTTGTTTTTCTGTCTCCTTCTTTCCTTTCAGAATGTGGGGCAGGGTGCTCAGCCGCCCGGCAGGAGGTGGAGCCAGCATTGTGGAAGGCAGGCACAGCCCTATTCAGACCCAGGTGCAACTCCTCCCTCCACTCTGGATGCAGATCTTTCTATTCAGCCCTGTGCTGACTCACCCTGTCTCCTGTAGCCACCCCCAGCCCCTGTCACTCAATCTCCAGACAAGGAATACACAACCTAGCAGAGGCAGGCTTGGAAGTTTAGGCAAGAAAATACCCACTTTCTAAAAGGGGTATTTTCAAACACAGAATGTTAAAACCAACTTCACTAAAAGATGTATTTTATCATTCTGAGTTCAGGCATACTAAATTCGTTTTTCTACCATGTTCCCTGGGTCAGTTCTGACTATAAGGTGTAATAGTCAGTCTGCCCATTCTGGCCTATGGGGAGCAGGTAGCCTTGCAATAGTGAAAAACGAAAATGGCTGTAATTCACTATTAGGACATGCCACACACACCAGGGCATGTCCTACCTTATACTTACAATGCACCCTGCCCTAGGGCCTACTTTAGGGGTGACCAACATGCAGTAAAGGGAAGGTTTAGGGACTGGTAAGTGGGTGTACTCACCAAGTCGACATGGCAGCCCTAGGCTGCACACAGGCTCTGCAATGGCAGGCCTGAGGCACATTTTACAAGCCGCTTCTGTGGGTGGCACAACCAGTGCTGCGAGCCCACCAGCGGTATTGGATTTACAAGCCCTGGGCACACTCAGTGCACTGTACTAGGGACTGACAAGTAAACCAATCATCCAATCATGGAGTCACTAATACATAACGCAATTTATCATAGGGAGCACTTGCACTGTGGCACTGAATAGCAGTGGCACAGTGCCCAAAGCATCTAACGCCAGCAAAAATGGATCGGTAACATAGGAGGCATCATAAAAAAATGGAAGGGAGACCCACGCCAAGGATGCCAGGTCTAACACGTGTCCCCTCCAGCTGAAATGTGGGGAGAACTACCCTACCTCAGGGGAGCTCTCTTCACTAAGGCGGAAAAATCTGGACAGACCATCAGCATTGGCGTGTTCTGTACCAGGGCGGTGTTCCACCGTGAAATCCATCCCCTGTAGGGAAATGGACCACCTCAACAGCTTTGGATTCTCACCCCTCATCTGCATCAACCATCTGAGGGGCCTGTGGTCTGTCTGAACCCGGAAGTGAGTCCCAAACAGGTATGGTCTCAGCTTCTTCAGTGCCCAGACCACAGCAAATGCCTCACGCTCAATAGCACTCCACCTCTGTTCCCGTGGTAGTAACCTCCTACTGATGAAGGCTACGGGTTGATCTAGGCCCTCCTCATTCATCTGTGACAGAACAGCCCCCACACCATGCTCTGAAGCGTCTGTTTGTACTACGAACTCTTTGGAGAAGTTGGGTGCCAGGAGCACGGGCGCCGTGCACATGGCAGTTTTCAGGGCCTCAAAGCGGTCTGACAGGTGTCAGTCCAAATCACTTTCCTGGGCTGCTTCCTGGAAGTCAGCCCTGTCAGGGTGCAACTATGCTGCCATACCCCTTGACAAACCACCTGTAGTAACCCGTGAGTCCTAAGAAGGCCCTCACCTCTGTCTGGGTTTTGGGGGGTTCCCAATTCAGGATGGTTTCAATTTTGGGTTGTAGGGGCGCCACCTGGCCGCTCCCCACCTGGTGTCCCAAGTACACCACGGAACCCTGCCCGATCTGGCACTTACTCGCCTTGATCGTGAGGCCTGCTCTCCGCAGCGCCATCAACACTTCCCAGAGGTGGCGCAGATGTTCTTCCCAACTGGCGCTGAACACTGCGATGTCATCCAGGTAGGCGGCACTGAACGAGTCCAGTCCAGCCAACACCTGGTTGACCAACCTCTGAAAAGTGGCAGGGGCATTCTTCATCCCAAAGGGCATAACCCTGAACTGATAGTGCCCATCTGGTGTGGAGAATGCTGACCTCTCTCTGGCCCCATCAGTCAAGGCGATCTGCCAGTACCCAGACGTCAAGTCAAACGTGCTGAGGTACCGTGCAGCCCCTAGCCGATCTATGAGCTCATCAGCTCTGGGGATGGGGTGCGCGTCAGTCCTGGTGACTGAATTGAGCCCTCGGTAGTCCACACAGAACCGGAGTTCTGGTGTGGCACCCGGTGCGGCAGCCTTTGGGACCAAGACCACTGGGCTGGCCCAAGGACTGTTAGAGGACTCAATCACCCCTAACGCAAGCATTTTGGAGACCTCCTCCTTGATGCAAGCTCTCACCCTGTCAGTCACCCTGTAAGATTTGTGCTTCACAGGTGTACTGTCCCCAGTGTCCACATCATGGGTGCACCAATCTGTGACACCGGGAACCAGGGAGAACAGATCAGAAAACTGTCCCAGCAACTGGCGGCAGTCATTCTGTTGTTCAGGGGTCAGGGTGGAAGAGAGGTTGACACCATCCACTGACCCATCTTGCTCTGTTGCTGACAGGAGGTCAGGAAGAGGCTCGGTCTCCTCCTCCATCCCAGCATCTGTCGCTAAGAGCATGCCCACTTGGGACCTCTCCAAGTGGGGCTTCAGGCGGTTGACATGCAGGACCCTCAAGGGGTTCCTGGGAGACCGCAAGTCCACCAAGTAGGTAACCGGACTTTTGCGCTCGACAACCTCAAAGGGTCCGGTCCACTTATCCTGGAGCGCGCAGGGCTCCACTGGGGCCATGACCCACACTTTCTGACCAGGCTGAAGCTCTACCAGAGTGGCATTCTGGTCGTACCACCGCTTCATCTCCTCCTGGCTGGCTTCCAGATTCGCCTCAGCGAGTTGCCTGAAACGCCTAGTTTGGTTCCTAAAGGCCAGCATGTAACTGTATACATCCTGGGGAGGTTTCCTGGGAGATTGCTCCCAGCCTTCTTTGACCAAACTTAGAGGTCCTCTTACTGGGTGCCCATAGAGAAGCTCAAAGGGACTGAACCCTAGAGATTTCTGTGGCACCTCACGGTAAGCAAAGAGCAGGCATGGTAAGAGGACGTCCCACTTACGCCTCATAGGTTCCTCAAGACCCATAATCATGCCTTTGAGGGTTCGGTTGAACCTTTCAACCAATCCATTTCCTTGGGGGTGGTAAGGAGTGGTAAACTTGTAGGTTACCCCACACTCCTGCCACAGGGACTTCATATACTTGGAAATGAAGTTGGTCCCCCGGTCAGACACCACCTCGCTAGGGAATCCCACTCGGGAGAAAATTCCCATCAGTGCTCGTCCCACCACGGGGCCGTCACTGTCCTCAGAGGTATGGCTTCCGGGTACCGGGTGGCATGGTCCACCAAGACCAGGATGAACCTGTTGCCCATGGCTGTCTTGGGGTCCAGTGGCCCCACAATGTCAATACCCACCCGTTCAAAGGGGTGCTGACTACAGGGAATGGCTGGAGAGGAGCCTTGCGCTTCCTCCCACTCTTTCCACTTGCCTGGCAAGTCTGACACGTGCTGCAGTGAGTGTCTGAACTCCTGCGCATTTGGGGCCAATAAAAGTGGGTGACAAGCCTATCAAAGGTCTTGTCCTGCCCCAAATGTCCTGCCAATGGAACATCATGAGCCAGCCCCAGTAGGAAGGCTCTGAAGCACTGGGGTACCACCAGCACACGGGCTGACCCAGGCTCAGCAACCTTAGGCTCAGTATACAGGAGATCATTCTCCCAATAGACCCAATGTGACCCAGACTGATCACCTGTTGCCTGGTCTGCAGCCTGTTGCCGCAGACCCACCAGAGAAGGGCATTCTTTCTGCTCCTTGCAGAATTCCTCCCTGGAGGGTCCTCCTTCCTGCTGCCAATGGGTCAGCTCAGGCAGGTCCCCCAGTTCAGCTACCTGTTCCCCTGTAGGCTCCAGGGCATCCCCCTCAGGGTCTGCCTCCTCCTGGACCGTGGGAACTTCGGGGGCCGGTTTCCCGCGCCCCTGCCTCTTCTCGTGACGGCAGGTACCTGGGCCTCCCCTCAGGCTCCAGGTCCTCTTGAGCACCTTTACTTGCTGCCATGGACCGGGTGGTCACACACGCCCAGTCAGGCAGACCCAACATCTCCAAATGAGCACTTCGCTCCACCTTCGCCCAAGGTGAGCTCTCCAAGTCATTCCCTAACAAACAGTCAACAGGCATGGCGGGCCTCACAGCTACCTGAAGAGTACCAGAGACCCCCCACTCAAAGGGAACCTGAGCCACTTTGCAGTGACTCTCTGTGTTGTCAGCGGCAACAACTGGATAGAATGCATGGGGGACAACCTGCTCTTGAGACACCAGGTGACACTTGACAGCTGTCACACTGGCTCCTGTATCTCTAAGAGCCTCCACCCTATGGCCATTGATGGTCACCCACTGCCTGTATTTCTTAGTGTTATCAGGCAGCTGGGTCTTGGGGACCATCTCACAGTCTCCTAATGAGACAAGGGACATCTGTGCGGGGCCCCACCCCTCTGGGGCATCCATCTCCTCCCCAGGGCTACACTAGCCATCTGCCGGGGGCTGCACCAGGGGGTGCGGTTTTTCCAAACTGGCGGCACTTGGGATCACTCGCTATGTGACCCAGGTCCCCACATTTGTAGCATCTCAGGGGTCCCCTTTGAACAGGTGGACCTGTCTGGGCCCCTGCGGGTTTCTGGGCGGGAGGCTAGGAACCTTTCCCTTGGTTCCCTTGGGGACTACTTTGGGGCCTTCTTTGGAACTCCCTCTGTTTACCCTTGTCCCCCCACTCTTCTGCTGGGGACCCTGCCCACCCTTGGCTGAGTCTCCCACGTGACCCTTGTGGACCCTGGTACTGACCCAGCGGTCCGCCTCCTCAGCAAGCTTCCTAGGGATAGTCAGCTTGCTATCTATCAGGTGCTGGCGTAGCTCTGGAAAACAGTTACTTGACAAGTGCTCCCATGCAATCAAATCAAGGAGCCCCTGAAAATCATCAACTTTGCTACCCTTCACCCAACCATCCAATGCTCTGCAGAAAAAAGTGACATATTCAACCCAGGTACTGTTCTCTATCTTTGTGCAACCCCTGAACCTCTGCCTATACAATTCAGGAGTTAACCCATACCTAGACATTAAAGCATCCTTCATGTGGCGATATGAATTATGGACATCAGAAGGCAAATCTAGCAGTGTGTCCCGCCCCTCACTAAGGAACCGTCCCCACAACCCCGCTCCCCAATCCTTCTCAGGGACCCGGTGGGAAGACATGGCTACCTCATAGGCCTTGAACCACTGCCCAATGTCATCATTTTTAAAAACTCCCTGACCACATCTTTAGGAATATATACTCTAGATTCCACAGGTATTGACGGTGTGCTGCCACCAGAGGGAGTAATTTCTAAGCTCCTAGCTTTCAAATCCAACTCCCTCAAACTTCTATCATGCTCAAGCTGCATTTTCTTTTCTTCTAGGGCCAGTTTCTTAATTTCCAATTGCCCATTCATTTTGGCCAGCTCCAACTCATGCATCCTATTTCTCTCCCTGTCCTCCAGCTCTCCTGGGGACAGGCCTTTGGCAGAAACACTGCTACCTGCTGGGGAAGATGCCTTCCTTTCCCCTGGACCCAATGGCCCTTCCAGCTGAACATCTGCATTATTCTCCCCTTCCTCAATCTCCGGGGTTTTCCTTGCTTCTACCCAGGCCCTCAGCGCCTTGTAGAACTCATCCCTCTTGGTGAGCCCGGTAATTACAACATTAAACTTTTTGCAGAAGTGCTTCAGCTGCTTCACTTTGTAGCATTCTAGTTTCTCCTCTTCCCACTCAGAACCAACAGATGCTATGGATGCTGTGTCTTCCATGATGGTTAAACTTGGCAAAAATGGAACGTCCTAGAAAAACAAATCTACCAACAGTATGTGGTCGCGTTTTGGTCTGCACTCACTAGTAGTGTTCACCAATCACTGTACATGAGTCACAAATGCAAGTCCAGAATCCTCACCGCTGACCACCAATGTTAGAATTGGAGGTCTCTAGTTGGCACAGGTAGGTACTTGTGACAAATAGGGACCCTCGCCTCTAGTCAGGGTAAAGGGGTACACTCCTAAAATAACCCCTGCTCACCCCCTTGGTAGCTTGGCACGAGCAGACAGGCTTATCTCAGAGGCAGTGTGTAAAGCATTTGTGAACACATACAGTAATCTAGTGACACACTACAGATGGACACCACACAAGGTTTATATCAAAAATAAGTATTCTTTATATAGTTTTAACACAAGACCATAACGACAAAAATCCACAATACTGTACTTAAAATGGTAGTTTTAGCTTAGTTCAGTTCAGTTCTTAAGATGCGACACTTTAAGTCAATGTACCTTACAATGCGGGACGCTTCCACAACAAGCAATGTTGCAGCGATGGAAATGCGACGAAGTTCTGGTGCAAAGAAATAAAGACGTCAAGTTCTTCCTGATGCGGCACGCTTCTCCGAGGTTGCAGAAGTCTCGACTCGATGCGTCAGCTACAGCGGCGACACCCTTGTTCAGCGATGCGACGACAGCGGCTTTGGCGGCGACCCTCTTCTCCGACGTTGCGAGACGCTTCCGCTCGATGCGACAACTGCAGCGGCGACACCCTTGTTTCGTGATGCGACGGCAGCAGCTCCGACGGCGGCACGCTTCTCCGTGGATGCGAGGCGCTTCTCTTGATGCGGTGCAATGCGACAGCTACAGCGGCGACACCCTCCTTCGGAGTTGCGACGGCAGCGGCTGCGACGGCGACACGCTTCTTCCTCGATGCGAGACTCTTCTCTTGATGCGGTGCAATGCGACAGCTACAGCGGCGACACCCTCCTTCGGAGTTGCGACGGCAGCAGCAGCGACGGCGACACGCTTCCTCTTCGTTGCGGGACGCTTCTCTCGATGCGGTGCAATGCGACAGCTACAGCGGCGACACCCTCCTTCGGAGTTGCGACGGCATTGCAGCGACGGCGACACGCTTCTTCCTCTTGAGTCGCGCTTCCAGCTCCTTGCGACACGCAGTCCCTTCAGAAGGCCCAAAACAGCAGCAGGCACTTCCAAAGGATTCTTGGGGAGCTGGTGGTTGAAGTCTGTTGTCCCTGAGACTTCAGCAGGAGGCACGCTCTTTTCTCAAGCCCTTGGAGATACTTTACAAGTTGAATAAAAGTGCACACAAAGTCCTTTCTCCTTCCTTTGGCAGTCAGGCAACCACTGCAGGCAGATCCCTCTAGCTTAGGGATAGTCTTCTCCTCAGTTCCTTCTTGGTTCCGCTCCTCAGCAAAGGTTTCTTCTTGTTTTCCCAAAGTGATCTAATTTCCTAGGGGTCTGGGTCCCCTTTTATACACCGTTTTCCTTTGTTCTCTGAAGGCAGAGAGGCCTCTGCCCAGCCCAAAACCAGTTCTGGTCAGTCCTGGAGCACTTTGTTTTTCTGTCTCCTTCTTTCCTTTCAGAATGTGGGGCAGGGTGCTCAGCCGCCCGGCAGGAGGTGGAGCCAGCATTGTGGAAGGCAGGCACAGCCCTATTCAGACCCAGGTGCAACTCCTCCCTCCACTCTGGATGCAGATCTTTCTATTCAGCCCTGTGCTGACTCACCCTGTCTCCTGTAGCCACCCCCAGCCCCTGTCACTCAATCTCCAGACAAGGAATACACAACCTAGCAGAGGCAGGCTTGGAAGTTTAGGCAAGAAAATACCCACTTTCTAAAAGGGTATTTTCAAACACAGAATGTTAAAACCAACTTCACTAAAAGATGTATTTTATCATTCTGAGTTCAGGCATAATAAATTCGTTTTTCTACCATGTTCCCTGGGTCAGTTCTGACTATAAGGTGTAATAGTCAGTCTGCCCATTCTGGCCTATGGGGAGCAGGTAGCCTTGCAATAGTGAAAACGAAAATGGCTGTAATTCACTATTAGGACATGCCACACACACCAGGGCATGTCCTACCTTATACTTACAATGCACCCTGCCCTAGGGCCTACTTTAGGGGTGACCAACATGCAGTAAAGGGAAGGTTTAGGGACTGGTAAGTGGGTGTACTCACCAAGTCGACATGGCAGCCCTAGGCTGCACACAGGCTCTGCAATGGCAGGCCTGAGGCACATTTTACAAGCCGCTTCTGTGGGTGGCACAACCAGTGCTGCGAGCCCACCAGCGGTATTGGATTTACAAGCCCTGGGCACACTCAGTGCACTGTACTAGGGACTGACAAGTAAACCAATCATCCAATCATGGAGTCACTAATACATAACGCAATTTATCATAGGGAGCACTTGCACTGTGGCACTGAATAGCAGTGGCACAGTGCCCAAAGCATCTAACGCCAGCAAAAATGGATCGGTAACATAGGAGGCATCATAAAAAAATGGAAGGGAGACCCACGCCAAGGATGCCAGGTCTAACAATGCCGAACAGGCAAATGAGAACCTAATACCAGGGCTTGAAGGAACAGAAGTAGTAGAGGTGGGAGGAACAAAATGGCCAGCAAGGTGAGGAAATCTAGGACGGTCTGAGAGCACCAACCAGGACCAGTGGATCAATAAGGAGTAGCAGGCCCAGGTGGACAGACACAAGAGGACCAGTGCCAGGAGAACAATGGAAGAGGAGACCAGAGACTGGTGGATTAGGACTACAGAGATCAGATCTAGGAGGACCAAGGGGCTAAAAACAAAAGAACCAGGGCTAGCAGCACTAGAAGTCACTAGATCATCAGGATGAGGGGGGATAGAAATGCTGAGGAACGTCTGGTCTAATGAGACCAAGTTCAGAAGGTCCATGAGGGTCAGATTAAGGAGGACACCAAACCAGCATGACACGAACTACATGGACCAGGGTGACCTACAACATGGGATCCAGTGTGCCTAGGGCCAGGGAAGGAAGGATAAGGAAGACCAGACATGATAGGAGCATCATTAGGAGGACCATGACAGAGGGGACTAGGGTCAGATGACCAAGAAGAAGGAGGAACAGACAAACCAAGAGACCAAGAGGACTAATATGACTAGGATGGGGCAGGAGGACTGAGGCACTAGGAGGGCTACAGAAACCAAGGCCAGATGGATCAGCTACAGAAGAGTACAGAGTAATGGGGGAGGGGGGAAGGGAATTTAGGGTTAGGATAGATTTATTAGGAATAGTGAGGTTTCTTATTATGGGCCCCATTGAGTATTAGACGTTGCTCCCCTCGTTGCCTGTTTCTTATTCTTCAAGGACATTGCGGAAATGTGCCTTAAAGATGTGCTGAGATCCTCTGCTCGTACGATTGTATATTACGACGAGGGGAGGGGGACTAGGATTGTGATTTGGGAGATGTCAATGTCTTGCTTCATAAAACCTAATAAAGTTTGTTTAAAAAAAAAAAAAAAAGGCAGAGAAGGGAGTATCAAAACTAAGGCTAGAACTACATGGACAGGGCGACAATAAGGATTAGGAACAGACAACCCATAGAAACTGAATAAACTAGCATATCAGCACTAGGAGGACATAGGGAACAAAATTGTGATGAGGAACATGAGAAGGGACAGGACTTGGAGCCTGTGAAACAGGAACACCAAGTTCCAGAGGTCCAGGGGCAGGAGTACATGGTAATAATGACTAGACAGCATAGGAAGGCCAGGGCGATGAAGATCTGGACCGTCAACACTAGGAAAGGCTAGGATGATCAGTGGTAGGCCAGAACTAGTTATCATGGACAAGGAGCAGGAGGACAAGTGCCAGGAGGACAGGACCACATTGAGGAGGACTATGAAGATCTGTACCAGGAAGACATTGGCCAATAAGATCAAGAGACTGGATAAGCATGACAAGGGCTAGAAAGGCCAGGTGGGACACTTACATTTAGAAAAGGAGAAAATAGTCAAAGGAAAACTAAGAGAAATTTAAAGAGAGGTCAACACTGGTGTCAAATTATTTATATGGGATCTTTGTGTCACACAAATCACTGTTTGGTGCTGCACAAGTAGTAGTACTGGATCACACCACTGCCACCAATTTGAGAAATTAGGTTTTTGGTTGAATGTGGTGGGAGGCAACCCCTGTTCAAGCAACAGCCAGAATCCCTGTCAGGTAAACCTGTCAGGTTTCCTGCCACAGCTAACCTCTCTTGACTGTCGCAATATACCGGCATGACTCATATCATTCCTCCCAACACTTATGAATGAACAAATGTCTTGTACCCTGACTTTTGACCATATTACATGCTGTTGGTAATAGCAAGCTGCAGCTGGTGTTCCCCGGTTTGTTTGAAAAGGCTTTATAGCTTTTACAAATGTTTTACCATGCATATGCAAGGTCAGGTTTCAACCGCCACGGAAACATCCAGAAAATCCGCCAGAATAAGCATTAGGCAACCAGCATAGATAACCTCAACGTGAACCTTCCAGAAGACAGCCCTCATCAAATTAATCCCATGCACCTGTTCCTTGCTATAAGCAATTAGAATGCGACCTTTGTGAACATACTAAAACACCTTCTAGAAGACAGCCTCATCAAATTAATCATCTGCACCTTGTCCTTGCTATAAACAATTAGAACAGGATCTCTGTGAACATTCTAAAGCACCTTCTAGAAGGCAGCGTCATCAAGTTAATTATCTGAACCTGTTCCTTGTTACAAACAATTAGAATGTGACCTTTATGAACATTCTAAAGCAGTCTTGTTTAAAGACCGTCCACACTCCTACCCTTCCAGGACTCTGTCTTGCCAGCTCCCTTGATCCTCTCGCTTCAACTTCACTGCAAAGAACGTCCTGCATTAGTCTTGCACCTGGATGTAAAAAAGACCAAGAAGAAAAGGAGAGCCACATTAACAGACTTGATTTTACTAAGAGCTGAACTGAGTTGCAACATCATGCTGCAAACAAAGGTAACCAGTGTTTTTGTTCAACTTGTACATACTGTTGGCAGGGCTCTGCCAGAGAGGACTTGGGTGAAGCTAACCCCATCCAAATCTGCTTGTGAGTTTGATGCTGAAATCATACTCACTACCGCCTCGAAGATTTTGCTAAAGGAGCCTCTACGGACAATCTAAATGAAAACAAAAGCAACAACAAAACTAAAAATTGGTTGAGCTTTGAAAAGCTTTTGTGAGGTGATACGTTAAGAGAGGGAGTTAATACTAGACTAAAGCCTTATTGTTGGTTTGTTTATAGGTACCATATCTGCAGGTACCATTCATCAGACTGGTGTGAAAGCCTGCTGGTACGAATGCCACAGAATCTTTGACTCTACACGCTCTCTTCATCCCAACCCCGTTCCCCCTGGGATTTCCCACCGGAGCAGTGTCTTCTCCTGTAAACTGAGGGCAAGTCTTGGGAGGATTCGGGAACTAGCGTTGCTGCCCAATTAGAATCATCTGGGATCCAGGTAGGTCGCTTATGACAAAACCACAAAAGTCACTAAATTAACCTTTGCTTAACCCTCTGGAAACTTGGCACAAAGCAGTCAGGCTTAACTTAAAGGTAATGTGTAAAGTATTTATGCAACACATAAACAGTAATAAAGTGAATACACAACACAAGAAAAAGCCCACACCAATTTAGAAAAATAGAGTCAATTTTAATAAATAAGTTGGTGCCAAACTGACAAAAGTCCAATCAGTCGAACCGGAGTTATGAATTTTTAAAGTCTGAGGTAAAAATGAACGCCTAAATGATCAAAGCACCAACTGAGGACATCTAGTCATGCGAGACCGGGGCAAAGTAAAGAAATATGGCCGACTGCGATGGAGCATGGGTCGGGTTCAAAGACTGGTTTTGGCCCAGTCGACACGTACCTTTGGACTTAGAGGACATTTTAAAGAAAATGTTCCGAGAAGTTACAGTTCAACGGTGCGAGCCTGCAGTCGATATCCAAGCAGGGACCATTGCCGTCGCAAAGCTGCTGGACAAAGTCACAGTGGAAATTTCTATGTTCGGAGTTAGTTGCTTTTTTGGAAGTCAACAGGACAGGGCTGGAGGCTGTAGGTGATGAGAGGTTCACGAGGCCGGATACCCTTTTGGAGAAATACCTGAATGGGATTTGCTGCTGGAAGGAGGAACATAGCAGGAGCTGCCAATATATCAGCTTACTAGCGATGCGCCTTGGGTGGATAGACAAGCAGGTTGGGCTCAGTAGTTTTGGATTTTGGTTATCTGGGCACCTTTAGCACCACCACCAAGGGTCTAGGACTGGAGGGGCACTAATTGGGAGTATAGGACCAACTCAGGCTGGGTCCAGGTGCGGGTTCAAGATGGTTGGAGCCTTTTCTGTCCTTGAGGCTCTGATCAGAAGGTCAGTCAACTAGCCCTTGAAGTCACTTTGGTAGTCCTGGGTTGAACAGCAGCACAGCGCTCAAGCAGCAGGGTAGGCCTCTGAGGGTACAAGGCAGGCTCCGGGCAGCAAAGCAGTCCTTCCAGGAGCAGCAAAGCAGTCTTGTGGAGTACACAGCAGGCCAAAGGAGCAGACAGTACTCTGAGACCCCTTCTGCAGGTCCAGAAAGTGAACTGAAGAGTGGGTCTGAGCCTGAGGGTCCTATTCTTTATACCTAGTAGCTTCTTTGAAGTATGAGATGTTTCTAGGAATTCCCTTTGAAGTGCTTGAAGTTTCTTGCCTCCCCTGCCATGACTCCAAGCTGGCTGCATGAACAATGGTGCAGTGACACATCCTTTGTGTGAAGAAAGGACACAGCCTGCTTAGTTGCAAGTGGGTCTGTGCCCAGTTCCACACCCACATCCTGCCAGTTGATGGTCCATCCAGGCACACATAATCCCACTATTGTGTGGATGTTTGGGAGGAATAAACAAAGTCTGACTGCCAACTACATCCAGGCATGTGACTCAAGAATAGGCTACAGGCACCAAATGATTAGGGCAGTAAAATGTCAACTTTCAAAATGTAACCTAAAATCCAACTTTATCTTCAAAGACGATTTTTAAGTTTCTCCGCTACCAAACATGAAATGCTTACCTGTTTCCAATCAAAAGTTAGCAATTATTAAATGTAATAAGGAAACCTAACGTTTTTTAGGTCTCGCCTAGGCAGCACTTGCGCTGTCTCGTTGAGACATGCTGTATATACTATAGCGTGGAAGCTCTGTGTAAGCTCGCCCACTCTCCGCCCATCTTTTTGATTGGCTTACATCCTAAATGCTGCCTTCTGATTGGTGTTAGGCTTGTTAGTCCCTCCTCCTGACGGCCATGTTGTCATTAGTATCCTTCCCTGGAGAGGTGTGGTGCAGCGGCCAGGGCAGCTGACTTCGGAGCACAGGGTTCACGGTTCGATCCCCGGCTCCGGCGGCAGCTCAGCTCAGCACCATGTGACTCTGGGCAATAGCTCACTTAATTTCCACTACGGCCCCCAGCGCCTTGAGACCCGTAAGGGTGAGTAGCTGCGCTATATAAAAACAGACTTTTTGCCCTGGCTATTGGCCCCTTTACTCCAACACTATTTTGTGCCCGTGGCTCCCCCCTCCCCTTTAGCAGTCCGTGACTTTTCGACCCACCACCCCCCCAAACCTGTTCGTGCCTTTTGCCCACCCATACTCCCTTTTAAAATGCAATATGACTCACATAAATGCGAGTTCTATTGCATTGCAAATGCTTGTTTTAAAGTAGTGCACAGTCCCGACGAAGCCGTGGTGTGCCGGAAGTGACATCCCTGGAGTGCACCGGAAAAGAACCCTCGGTTGCTCCGGAAGTCTTGTTTGTTTTGAGTCTTGTGTGCATCCCAGTGCAAGTGACAACACTTTCAGCCGCTGTGATCTACTGTGCCCGGCATCGGTCAGTGTGGTAGTTTAACGCCATTTCATTTCAGCTATAGACATATCTATCTTCTTGGTAGCCTGCTGTTTTGCCAATTGCTCTGTTCTATCTAACACTAGGCACCTAGGCCGGGTCGGTTTTAATGACTGTAGAGCTCGGTATCTCTCCCCTCTGCAGTCTCTCCGGTGAATTGCACATGCACAGCAGCCGTGCCCGTGACGTGCCCCCGTGTTCCAACAGCGTCAGAACGGGTTAAAAATCCTCTCTGGGCATCGTCGTAACACTGTACATTGGGAGGAGAGGGGCGGCCGGGGGTGTGGGACACAGCCCTCACTTTCCACCAATAGCAGAAGGAATGCCAGCCCAACTCCCATTCCCGGGACTATTTGATGGAGGCGGGAGCGGCTCAAGGTTCATTCTAGGAATCCGAAGTGGGATTGGATCAGGACCCAGGAAACCTACCTGCCAGAGCCAAGTACCGAGACAGACACGAGAGGTAATGCCGAGATGGGACTGTGCCTGCCTTTTACATACGAAAAAGAAGCCCTCTCTCGGCCCTGTGCTAAGTGTGCCCCATGTCTCCTGCGACTTCGGAGTTTCTTCTTTATTACACTTTAATTGTGTTATTATTGTCGGTTCTAACTGCAGGTCAGCAGAGGCTCTGCGCCTCAGGCGAGCGCCTGGAAGCTCTATTCCCTGCACCTCTCCTCTAGTGCTGATCCTGTTCCGACTTCTCTGGGTGCACACATTTCATTTGTTGAATGAATTAATGTCTGTGTGATAGAACCGAAGCACTTTGGGAGGTCTCAGCCTTAAATCACCTGCGATGTTTCTAGCGTGGCTTCTTCCAGCGGATTAATCCACTTTTCTTTTCCTGCTCCATTCTGTGTCTCTGTCCCTTCTCTCAGCATACATTGCAAACCCACTGCCCCTTCTCTATATACATTCTCCCTCAAGCTCCATCTCGTCTCCGTTCATCCTCTATCTCCACCCACCCATCCATCCGTGCCCTCGTAGTCCCCAATCTCATTCTCTTTCCATCTCTCTCTGTCCCCATCACCCCATGCTCCCCCCACCATTTGTTATTTGTTGCCCACCTCTCTCTCTCTATCTGCCTATTTGTGTTTCTCTATCACTCTCTCTACGTCTGTCTCCAGTCTCCGTCTCCACCCATTCCTCCACTTTCCAAGCCCCCTTTTTCCACTTTCCCTTCTCTATCCTCCACTGTCACCTTTCCCACCCATACCATCACCAAATTTACCCACTCTCCAAATACCCTCTCCCTTCCACCTCTCCTGTCTCCTCTTCAACCTCTCGAATTCCCTCTCCCCATCACCCCACTGTTCATACCCCACCTCTTTCTTTTTCGCTGTCTGCTTGATTCTTCTACCTTTTACTCGCCAAATCGACAATTCTGCCTTTCCATCTCTTCCTAGTCATTCGCTGTGAATTTCAGTTTCCACATCTCTTGTCCCTGCCTCATTCATTTTGCTGATTCCTCTCCCACTTTCTTATTGCCTTTTCCCCCGTCTCGCGCCCCTTACCCTCTTTCTCCATGCTCCCCTAACAACTTTTGTCACTCGTCTCTACTCGCCTCTTTTTTTCATTCCCTCCAATGCTCTCCCTCTTTCCTAGGGGCGGTGCGTCCATTGGGGCATTGGGCGTAGCCCCCCGCCCGCAGCTCCTCGGCGTCTTTGAACCTAAGTAAACAATCAGTTTACTTAAGTTCAAAGAGCCGAGGGAGAACTGACAATCATGTCAGTCAGCATGACGTCGGACCGCCCACCCCCTTCAGAGTCTGAAGGGGGTGGGCGGTCCTGCGTCATGTTGACTGACATGATTGTTAGAGGGGGCAGCAGGCAGCACTGCAGCACAAGTGCGCATGAGTGGGCAAGGGCACCGAATTTTCGCGCCGTGCCCAGTCATGCGCACTTGTGTGTGCACTGGCTTGCGCATGCCCATTAGGAGAGCGAGGGTTGAGCAAAGGCTCAAACCTCGGTCTCCTAATGGGCAGGCGGGCGAGGGGTAACCGTGCCCTAAGCCAATCCTGGCGCTGCCAGCAGCGCCAGGATTGGCTGAGAGGGGCTGTAGGCAGGGCCAAACGGAGTCGGACCCGAGGCGGCGCGGACGGCGGACCTCCTCAGAGTCAGGTAGGATTTTTTTTTTATTTTAAAAATCCCCCGGGCCCCCGGCACCCCCCCCGCGTCTGATTAAACAGCTATAACATTTGACCTTCGTCTGGAGGATAATAACGAGCCCTGGCAGCTTTTCATTCTGACGCGCACATTGTACATTCCAAACAAAAGTTTGGGGGCTTCCGGGTGCGGTTTCCATCGCTGGTGCAGTCACATTCCTTCAATGAAAAGCTATTCCATCTGCAGTCCTCTTTGCTTAGGCGGTCAGGAGAATACAGTGTGTGTCTGAAGTCAGCTATGTGAAGTGGTCGCCCCCTGTGCACACCTCCTTGCCACCGAGCTCATTCTAGAGGGAGGTAAAGGGCTTCTGTGGGGCCGCTCCAACCCGACCCCCTCTCAGCGGGTGTTCTCCAGGCAGCTCTTTGAAGCATCGGCTCGAACGGGACTTGAGCTCGTGCTGCTGCTCTGCGCTAGGACGCCTCGGAGCGTGTGTACCTCGCTGGGAAGCCACGCCGAGTACAGCCCCCGACTGCAATGGTAAGTCACTTTTTTTGTGTAAAATCTAAAATACATTTATAAAGCATTGTTTATATAGGCTGGGCAAAGTGTTTATGCGCCAATATTGTCATGGTGTCTATAGCCACAATACTGAATATTTTGCAGTGGTGTACATTGAGGTGTACCGCATTATCGGTTACTATGGGAATATTATTGGATGCGAAATCCTATAACATAACGGAACGTACACGACGAACAGGCTGCTAATAATTGCAAGGATGAGATGATGGATTCGTATCTCTCGTCTACACCGGTGAGATCTGCACGATGCTCGGCGTGCTGATCTCACCGCAGAGCCGCGCGCGTTTAAGGATGGGGATCACGTCTGGCACAGGCAATAAACTGAGATGGCACTTCCCGGCCATTATTATTAATGTGAATTGCGCGTCGTCTGCTGCACATGAAGTTATATTTGAGGTCCTATTTGTAATGCCGTGAGTTTGTTTGTGAAATATTGATGTCTCCATTTGGCGTAGAAAATTAATCTTGGCCGAATTTGAACGAGATATCAGCTTTGAAAAGTTGGTACGTAATGTGTTCGCTTAGACTGAGTAACGGGCATGGGTGTGTCGTTTGTTTCCATCGTCTCTAATGGCTTAACGCAAAATTATGGTTCTCTCCCTGCAGAATATGACGATGGGCTCCTGAATTTCTCGTATTTCGCTAATATTGATTGTCTTTGGGCAGAATGGGGACCCAAAATGGTTGGGCCGCCCTACGCCGTATAGGCTGTAGGTACCCTACTCCGGACGACCCCCCTTGCCTCTTGTGCTTCTCACCTGGTAAACCCTAACAAATTCTGCCCTCTTACTAATTCCTTCTTTCTGCCTGTGGTTTGCATACACTTTTTGTCTATCCAGTGATTTTCATACTTGTCAACCAGTTGACTAAAACTAAAGTAAAGTCAGACTTTTAAGAGCGCTATCCTGTTAAGGTGAATGCAAAAATGAACAACTTTTTGATGATATAGGTTTGAAAAGAGGCCGTCCCCATTGAAGTTCATGGAGGCACTAAATGAGGAGGGTGAGAATGAGAGAAAATAGTGTACCATCAGAGTGCTACTGTTTCAGTGAGGGTGGGGGTCACCCTGGGCTGCAGGGGTCAGTGTTACACCACTGTCTCCAGGGTGACATGGGTGGACAGTTCAGTGCTTCCAGGATGTCCCGGGTGGTCTGCTGCTGTTTCAGTGAGGGTGGAGGTCAGGCTGTGTGTTCAGTGGCTGTCTCACTAGGGCTCTCCCTAGTGACTGCTCTTGGTCGGCACTCCCTTCCGGTGAAGATGATATTAGTGGACTTTTGGAATCACGGGGCCGCGGGTGCCCGAGTCTGATATGTCTATCCGAGACAGGACTGCCCAGCTCTTCACTTAGCCAAGTGGTTGTTGCCGCAGTGACTCCACCCTTAGACTTCCTGGGAGCGCTGCGAATGGCAATACAGCGCTATACAAGCATAACAAATTGTCTTTGAAATTGTTGCGCTCTAAATACCAGCCCCGAATTGCATCAGGCGAGAAAGCCAAACTTCCTCTAGAGGGCTTGGGAAGTCTCTCAAATGTTTTTTGAAATTAGTGCATTTTACAGCATTATTTTCACACGAATTTGTTAAAAAGCCATGGGTTTTGAAAGAGTTACATGAAATGCACAAATAAGTTCACGGTGTGCCAAACAAGCCTTACCATGGCATTTCCAAGGATGGTTGCAGGCTCGCTTTCCTGGAAAAAATGTTGGCAATAAAACGAAGTAGAAACAATTTGAAATGATCATCTTTGTACACGCAAAGAGAAAAATACAAATATATTTCATTTTAACTAAAAGCCATGCAAACATGCAGTGATCTGCAGGTTCAAGTCACAGCAAACGCAACTCAGCCTTTCATCTTCCCAATGATGCTGAACTAAGAACCCATAATTATAGGTCGTAGGAACACGTGTTATCTACAGTGCTTAGACACAGCAGATTGCACAGTGACACACTGTGTAACAAGTTACTGCATATACACTCCCGACTGAATGGCTATCCCTCACCTAAAGGCCAATGTGCCTCTGAGATTCTCATTCCCAGCTTCGCAGAAATGGTACAGGCGCACTGCGCACGCATGGCTTCCAGTGGCCTTTTCAAGTGAGAAGGGGTTAAGCAGATTGTGTGCCTCGGCCCGGGAGGGTAAGTGGCTTGTGGAGCGGGTCTTTGCGGATTAGCAGGCCGAGGATGTATACTGCTTAGGCAGGTTCCGGGAGGTCACTTGGGCTCCTGACATCCACAGAAACGCCATGGTGTACCCGGAGCCCCTGGACCTGGTAGGAGCGGCAGCATACCCAGGTAAGGGGTCCACGCGGGGTGCAATTACCGATCTCAATTGAATAGAATTTAGGTAGTGGCAAATATTAGACTAATTTAGTCCCTATAAACCAGTTAAGGTCACTAATGAATCCTAATAGCATTTCGTAATGCATTTCGTAACAGATGGCAGCGCGCAGGACTTATTGGGTGAGCGGAGGCTGCGCTAACCTTCTAAAGCTGAAACCCTAGTAATGTAAAACATGGACAGCCCATCACCTCCCTGTCAAAGCAGTCCTGTGTCGCCACGGTTAAACAAATCTATGGGTGATTTAATAGCAAAAAAATAAAAAACGCTGGCTTGCAACCTGTGTGTCCCGGTTGGATCAGGAGCAGCGGCCGTCATGAGAAGATTGCACATTAGTATATATGGTTCTTTGAAATTGAGAAACAAGCGTTTTTTTATCAATTTCGGTTCTAAATATTGTAAATAGACGTGGACGAGAGAAAAGGGCATTTTGAAAGATAGTTTGGTATCTGGTATGGTAGATAGATGGGCGTTTGTTCCAGTTTGTCTTTAACATGCCAGCTCCTTCAATTCTGTTTAACCCTGCCGTTTGGAGGAAAGAGTCCGCCCGGGATCCGGTTGGTGTTTGTTTTTGCTAATTACATTTGCTCCTATTTTCAAATTCAAAATTACAACAAAAAAGACACAGTCTAAAATAGTTTGTGTGCCCTGTGATCATTTTGAAGTTAATTCTCGATACCAACAAACAAAATATAAAGCTTGCGTTAATAATGTCAAAACTACGGGACACGATGCACTAAGGGCTGGGAAGGAGCGACATTTTAGATACTCGTTTGGCAGAACTATGTGCAGTTTGATAGCAATGCTCAATTTGTGTGGTTTGTGCGCGTGGAGCTTCTCAGTATTTCTTTTGCCACATCTTGGATGTTATGTGCAAAGACGAACTTGGAGATGCAGCGATTTTTTGAAGAGCAGCGTTATAGTTTGTCAATTAAAAATGGCCGTGTTTACTCCTCCCCTGCAGATCTGTGTACCTTTGAGTGCAGCTTTACAGTTATTATATCAAGCCACAGCAAATTGTTCCATAATTCAGTTTAAGAATTCTGCAATGCCTGCACAAAAATAGCTTAATGTCTAGAGAAAGGCAGGCATTTATCTTGTAAAGTTATTAACACTCGTTTGCAAGGATTTTTCCCCTTCTTCATGAAACAAAGTTTTTGCTGAGGCCGTTAAAACTGTTTATAGTAAATTGTGCTCCCTCTGTGCTCAACACCTGATTTCATCTGCTGCTCTGCAAGACATGGCATCTCCCATGATGCCTTGCACGAACTGCTAGTCTCAGCTGAAACGGTGCCTAGTAACTCCAGCACTGAACATCTGGCGCGGTGTTTATTTGTTCTATTGCCCCTGTTAAGTGGTTGTGAAATATCAGAAGCTTTTGTAAAATTGTTTTTTCAGCCATCAGAATTACCACTTGCTATTGTTTAATATGCTAAACTGAGGGAGACATTAAATGTACTGTGTTCTGCTATAGGTGATGAACTTGCCACATAGAGAATTTTATGGCGTTCCGGAGCATGAGTTGTGTTTGAGTGTTGCTCCCTTCTTTATTCCTTTTTGTTTCCTTTGGCTCTCATTCATAGTATATGTACAATTGCTAAGTGCTTGTATTCATAAACCTTCTACTCTATTTAAAGGTATTTTCTGTATTCCTGGTATGAATGGCTCCAAACTAAATGGCCAAGAATGAGTTCTGGTGTTGGAATATGCAGAAGGGTTCAGGTTTGTGCAGTAGAATGTGATGAGTTTTCAACTTCCAGAGAAAATATAGAGAGGACATGAGATGAGAGAACTCTCTTAAGGGCATACTTTTTGAGGAGGCCCTCTGCTTTTGATTGCAGTGGCTCAGTTTATTTGGTGATTCACAATTCCAATCATGGGTAAAACATGGCTTGTTGAACATAGATGAGATGTACTTGCAAATTGTTTGATTGCATATTGCATTTCAGGTTTTCAATTTGACCAATCCTTTGACTTCTTACCAACAAAATATGAGTGTCTTCCTGGTCGAGGACCACACTGCTTTTTCTCTTATCTGTCTTGTATCAAGACCCTGCTGGACTATGGGGTGAAAGAAAACTTGAATAAGCAGCTACCTATGTTATATGACATCTCTTTATTAATGTAATTACTGCACTTTCACAATTTTTTAATTAACCTTCCTGCTTTCTCAAATTTGCTTGAAAATGCACCATTTGTCCACTCTTTTTTCAAAATTTTCTCGGGGGGAGAACCCCCCCGAACCCCTGTTAGTTTGTTAGGGCTCGCTCGCTACGCTCGATCGCTGCGGTGCAGTAAGCCAATAATTTTACGCCCCACCACTTTCAAATGTCACCAGCCACCACTGAGAAGGAACACTGGAGCGTAATTAGCTTCGGTTCCTCAAAGGGCGTCACCAGAAATTGCTTCATTCATCTCCCGACTGACAAAAGCAGCAAGGTCCAGGACACATTTCCCATCCAGGCTGGCTTAATCACTGCATTATGAGTTTGTGGGAGAGCCAATGAGCCAGGGTCTTATTACCAAAGTTAAACTGTCTGCTCTGCACTCTCCAATGCTTCTAAAGCTAAACAGTGCTGACAGTTCTGTTAAAAACAATCTTGCGACTCCAGTGATATTAATTGCATTTCCTTCTGTTTCTTTGAAAGAATGTCTGGCGCACTCTTCAACATTTAAAGCCACTCCACAGAAAACAACATGAGCCTGAATCTGTATGATGGCTTACAACTTCAAAAATGCCTGTTTCTCTACATTGATCCAAGATTACAAATGTTTTTCTTGTATTCATCTTGCTTATAGGGTTTGAGGGTAAAAACAGCTCTGTTTACCTTATTAGCTCGATCTGTGACCACTGCATAAAACAGCACCAGTAATTTTGCAGTTCGTTAGGTGCACATTTATCTTAATGAAGGGCCAAAGATGAGAATGGGAATGTTTCCTCTCATCCGGAGCTGTTTTACTTTTTCACAAAAAAAAAAAGATAACACTTTTTTTTCCTTAAATTTTAATTGCAGTTGTAAATCACAATGCATCACCCAGTGTGTAGTAATTGTATAGCTATTCAATCCCTGGCGGCAAAACATCCAGGATATTGTGCTGCATAGCTAAACACTTATAAGGCCCCAAAGGCGAGACCGATTGCATTGCTAATGCTTGTTTTAACTCTGTTTATTATGTTTTATAATGGTTGTTAGTATTTGTCATACAATATTTGTGTCCATCTTGCCAGTTACAGTAGTTGAATTCTCACACCTCATCACTGTACACCGATCACAATCAATGTGAAATTTCACCCTCTGAGGTTCTGCGGCAAACTGCAGTTGAAGTGGTTACAAGGGTAGAACAGTCGGTTGGATCCACTGTTACCTCCCATTGTTTTGTTAGGAGTTGTGTGAAGGAACATGTGGAATAGCTGCTACAGCATCATAAACAATTTCTCATGTAAAAATACAACTAAAATAAAAGAAAGTAAACCGAAGGTGCCTTCATGTTTGCCTAGATGTGCAGCAAATGTTTGGATAGTGTCTGTTGCTCATGTTTTATCATGTCATCTGTTGAGCTTATGTGATGTCTACTCTGTGCCTGCATTCCTTATGGATGAATGTTCTGATGCACTTTCACTCAGGGTCTGCTCTGGTTGTATGAAGGTCGCGATGAGCTCATTCCAGCATACAGCAATAGGGTGGTACCTAAGTCATTGTGTCTCCTCTCGTATTAGTGGGTAGTGTTTGCTAGTGGCCCACCTGCATATGTAGCAGTTCCACTTCACTATAACTGGAACTTCTATTGCCTTCCAGTACATTATGATCCACCATTTAGTGAGAATGAGGGCTAAGTCTATGAATTTGGTGTGTGGTATATTTGTCGCTGTCCTCGGGAATAATCCCAGTAAGCACATGTTGAGAGTGGTGGCCAATTTGTTGAGGACAGTGGTCACCTGCTCCTAGGTAAGGTTGAAATATTGTACACCACCACACCATGGGGCATATTCTCAAGGACTCATCGCCGATTTAGCGGCACTTTTCCACCACAAAAGTGGCGATAGATTTATCGCCCTATTCACAAGCCTGCGCTAACAGCCGACATCGTCAGTTTACCTGCGATAGCTGCCGCTAAAAACATCGCCAAGGCTGACAGTGACAACTAACGCTAATCATATGCAGAGTAGGCGTTGCCGTGCAAAAACTCACAATAACACCACTTCGCGATATTCTCAACGACCAGCCAGATCGGCGATGCGGTCCAAAAACAGGCAATAAGGCACGTCAGCAGCAGGGACTTAAGACCTGCTTTTTTCTGGTCTTAGGTAGGACGAAAACCTGCAGTATAAAGGGAGCCCAGCCCAGAGCCACATCTGAAGACCAACAGATGCCATAGAGCTACTAATCATGCAGCTTGGAGACCCAAGAGGGCCACAACACCCACCGCCACCAGCCCCAGGACCACCCCCACCCCCAGGACCACCCCCACCCCCCCCCGGACTACCACCGAGGCAGCGCAGAACAAGACAGAGGACCTTCCGAAAACGCACCAGCCTCAGAGACTTAGCGCCAGAGGATGTCATTGCCCACTACAGCCTCAAAAGGACAACCATCCTCCGCATTCTGACCCACATTGCCCACAGGCTGACGGTACCAACACAGCGGACAACCAACATCCCTCCGCAGACAAAGCTGCTGGCTGTGCTGCACTTTCTGACCTCTGGTACCTTCCAACCAACAACTGCCAGAGTCGGAGGAGTCTCACAGCCAGTCCTATCAAAGTTCCTCACACCTGTCTTGGATGCCATCATCAGCTTGATACCCCAGCACCTTCACTTCCTCCACACTGCGCAGGAACAGCTGGAGACCGAGCAAGGCTTCTACACCATAGCTGGCTTCCCGCACGTGTTGGGGGCAATTGACTGCACACATGTCCTACTTGTGCCCCCTGCCGACACTGCACACATTTACCGCAACAGAAAGCACACGCATTCCATCAATGTGCAGGCAATAGTGGACCACCGGGGACTGTTCACCAATGTCGTCGCCAACTTCCCAGGCAGTGTGCATGATTCCTACATCTTCCGACAGTCCATCATCAACCAGCGCTTTCAGGATGGCACCTATGGAAATTGACTGCTCGTTGGTAAGTACCAACGGAACACACCACACACCTCAACTCCACAATCATACAACTCACAACTGTGGGAGTGCACATGTAACAAAATCACATACAACATGAAAACCAACATGCCCACCTACCAGACACGACAACACAAGTAACTGTGGTAACAGGGGCCAGACATGTAGACAAACCATTCACAAAGGCATAGCCCCTCTGCCACACAATTGCAGAATGTGGGGAGAGGTGGGAACCAAGAATGTGCGAAGGAGGCAAGTGACCCATGAATAAGAATGTACACAATGCCAAGTGTGGGGGTGATGTGCTGGACAGTCTTGAGTATGCAGAGCACAGACATGTCCATGTGGATATATACTGCTGGTGTTTGTAGTGTTGTGGACAGTGGACGCAACCATGTTACCTAAGGCAGTGGGGAAGACCTTGGACATGTAGCTATGTCACCCCCCCTGTAAGTGTAAGCGTAGTGGGCTGGGCCGGCATACGCCAGTCCAGCGTAGGAGTGTGAATAAATAGCTCTGGGCGTGGTTCACTTCCGGGATGGCCACCAAAGTAACTACTGAGTGTGTCTCTGTGTCTGCCATATCCTGACCATAGGCCTACACACACGTGGCCGACCACCTTCAATGGCCAAATTTACACCGGCGACGAGGTGGCTATGTCACATATGTCAAATATGAAATTGCGGGTGTCATTTGGGGTCAAATATGAACCACCCTGTTGCAGATATGCACCTTGTGACTCAAGTCCCACAACATGAGCAACATGGACGTAAGGGGGATGGGGGCACAGTGAACATCTCAGCAACATGGGAGATGCACACCAGCCAAAAAGCCAGCAGGAATACCTTGCGTGGAACACACCAAGGTGTCCCCTGGACATTTGTGCCATGTACAGATCACATGTGTACACGGACGTCATCCATCAATAGTAGTGAACAGTGTCAGCTAATAGGTGCAAGGTGAGAAGTCACGCGCCTCCTCACAGCTACCTGTACCCATCACTGTCAGACTGCAGCAAAACACCACTGCTACATCAGAGCATGCAAAATTGACCGTGAGGGCACGTACATAGCTGGTAAGGGTTCAACCGTGCCGGAAGGCGAAGCAGTGACATCCCCCCCAAAAAAAAATCCACATCACATTTCCAGAATGCAAGCAGATGACAAACTAACATTAGGGATGGAAGCTCATTTGTCTGAACTAGAAGGCGGTAGCACATCTGCACCTCCGACCTTGGATTTGCATGCGCCCGGCACCCCCTGAGAGATACCATAGCAGCTGATGACGGCTCCCACACTACGCACAGCGCTAACCAAAGACCAACATATACACACCCCACACACAGAAGTCCTTGCTCGCAGTTCTCTTGCATGGAATGACCTTCACACTTACGCACAGACCATCCCAGGAGTCCAACCGCTGCACACTCAAACAAATCATTGCTCCGAGCTGTGGCATCCACATAACTTTGACTTTGACTTTTTTACACACAGCCCTATTTCCTACATTGACGTGGGGCTACGTTGGGAAATTGTGAGATTGTTGTTTAGGAGCAATGAGGCCACAGCTAGTTCACACATTCCCAGTCATCTCACTGCCTATCTGGGTCACGGTCAAACATGCGCATTGATATCAGTTCCCAGGGAGTACCTTTTTTGGAATCACTGCCCCTACATTCATCCATACTTTCATACTTGCTTGATCATAGATATGACACATCTGTGTGAATTAGAATGTTTTAATCACATTCGGTGGAGTGTTGAAGCTGGACCAGTACATGGCCATGCAAACCCCACTTTACATTGTTGCCCCGTGGAGGGCCAGCCAGAGTAGTTTAGGGATTGACAAGTTCATCGGAAGAGAAAGAGTTCAGTCTGCAGTCTGATTGCTGTGTCATTGGTAACCAAACCAAATATGGCAGTCCATGTCGAGGGCCAAGGTGAGTGTCGCAGAGTGTATCGGGGGACAGTGGAAGGTGTTATTCCAGGGCATGATGCAGAATCATCCACATCATCGTCCTCTGATGTGTGATGTGCCTCACATGTGGGTGGTGGTGTTTTGTCTGCAGCACTGTGTGGCACTGACACATCAGAGGCCGGAGGTGGAATGTCTGCCGCACTGTGTGGCAGTGACACATCAGGGGCCGGAGGTGGATTGTCTGCCGCACTGTGATGCACTGACACATCAGGGGGCGGAGATGTGGATGGAGTAGTAGCAGCAGCATTCATCTGCGCCAGGCCTTGTGGCAGCAATGCCATGATGAGGATCTGCAGGGCATGGAAGATCCCAGCTACATCTCGCTGGTGTGCAGCCGTGGCAGCCATTCTTTCCGCCTGCATCCACTCCATGTTCTCCATGATCCTCCGCATGTGTCCCAACTCCCGGCTGACATCGCTGGAGCCACTCTGACTAGACAGTTGTTCTTGTCTCAGAGTCATGACTCCAGCGATGTCAGCCATGGCTTGTTGGAGAGCATGGAGTGGACTGTGGGTGTCCGTTAGGGACTGTAAGTGGTCCCTGATGGGACTTAGACACCCACATATGGCAACTAGTTTGGCTGCCATGAGGTCAAACCCCACCCGCACCTGATCAGCCATCTCCTTCTGGCCCTCTAACACACGGCGTTGGAATGCCATGTGTTGGTCGTGGGGGTCCTGGGAGACAGCCATGGTAGTGGGTGCTTCCTGCTGTGTGGTCTGTGCAGGGGGTGGGGTCTCCTCGATGCAGCTGGGCTGCCCTGCTCCTGGGGGTGGGGTGCTGAGGGTGTCCATGAGCTGTTGGAGGGCGTCGGTGTCGATGGTGTGGAGGTCCACTTCATCATCAGTGAAGAGATGTACGGTCTACTCTGCAGGAGGTGTTGATTCTCCCTCTGCAATGTAAAGGGGAGATGCAGTTTAACCCCTTCTGTGCTTCCGTCGGCCAACGGCCGTCACAAGCACTACCTCGCTAGTGCTGCGCACGTCCGTTGGCCGACGCGGCCCGCCCACTCTTTCAAACTGCTGCACCGCGGCGGAATTCGCGCCGCGGTTAAGCGGTTAACAGTGTGTTCATGTATGTTCACGCATTGGACAAGATTACAAACAGACTGCATGACAATGTACATTGGGACTGTTTGGGAGGAGATGCCTATTTGATGTGGGACAGTGGACATTTCTACACCATCAGGGATGTGGGGTTGTACTTGTACATTATCATCTCACAGTTTCCTGCTATGCCAAATGTGATTGGCCAGTTTCTACACACAAGCGGCAGCAGTTGTGTCCTCTGTTCTGTTGTGAAAGTGTTGCAGTTTGTACCACATTGTTCTCAATGTTGATGTGCTCTGATTCTTATGTGTGTGTGCTGCATTGTGGGAGAGTCACCCCTGCAACTCTGATTTTGCTGGCCCTTATCCCTTTCAGGCGGTGTGCCTTTCACTTCTGTGCTTATACAGTGCTGAGATGTTGCAGACTTGGGTAAATTGGGCTCTTGGTGGGAGTTGGGACTCTTGGGCATGGTTTGTCTGCAGATGTCTTGTTGACGTCAGGGGTTGTTTGTGCACGTGGATGTGTCAGAGTATGACCTGCTCCTTTACGAATGTGGTCCACACTCAGCCACCTTAGTGTCGTGGGGTGCACCATGTCATGATAATTGGACTGCAGCCATGCTAATCGTCATGCAGTGTCACTTGCATTGTCAGTGTGGCTCATGGACCCGCAGCTTTGCTGGGTTCAGCACATGTGCATGTATTTGTTGTGAGATTAGTGATGTGTGGGGAGGGCCCCCTCTGGGCACATTGTCGACGGGGGCCTACTTGCTGTTTCTATGTGTGCTGCAGTATGCCAAGGAGATCTGGGACATGATCCATGGTCATTGTGGGTGTGCAGTGTGCTCTACTTAATTGTGCATGTGTGCCATTGTGCCCATCTCCTCCCGTCCCCCCAGTCCATGGTCGTTACTCACCCTGTTGCTGTTGGGTCAGGTCATGTTGAGCAGTGTCCGGTCCCCCAACTCCTGCCACCGTCTCCCCACTGATGACTGTGGACACCATTTCCTCCATCTCATCCAGCTCCTGCTGTGGCACTGGACTCCCACCTCCAGTCTGCTTTGCTGCTTTCCGGTTGTTAGCGAGTTTCAGCTTGGTTTTGCGCTTCACATCATTCCAGCGCTTCTTGCAGTCGTCCACTTCCCTTTTCTTCACTCCGACTGCATTCACCTTGGCCAAGATGGACTGCCATATTGCATTTTTAGTTGCCAATGACACAGTGGAGGTGATGAACAGTTGTTGGTGGTGTTCTATCACCTCCGTAATCAGGATCTTGTTTTCCTGCGGACTGAATCGCAGGTTCCTCTTCTTCTTCTCCTTGCCCTTCTCCTTCCCCGAGGTCCCTGGCTGGTCCTCCAGGGGGTTTGTGGGGTTCTGGTTGGCCTCTGTAGTTCCTCCAGCTTCCTCCATGGTGCTTCTCAGTTGTTTGGGTTTTGTTTTTATTTTTTTGCAGCTTTTATGGTGATTTTTCCCGCCTGACGTGGGAATAGCAAGCCTGGCGCTGCTTATCGCTGATATTTTTATCGCTGTTGGGCCCATCGCCACTTTTTTCACGTTTGGGTTTCCTTTTTTATCGGCGTCCCGGTAATTTTAACGCGGACATTTGACGCGTTATCGGGAAACTTTCGCCTGTTGCTGGCGTGTTGAGAATACGCCGTTAACACGGCGTTAGTTTCCCGCGATAGACGGCGTTATGTAAAATTGCGTTAACCTAGGTTGGCGATAATTATCACCCGTTCTTGAGAATATCCCCCATGTGTATAAAGTCTGCGTCTGTCTCGCGACCACATGAGCATGCATTAGTGTTAACACCTACCATGATAATTAGTCGTCTGGGGGTGAGATAGGTGGAGTGCAATTATTTAAAATATGTATATTTCAGTCCAGTGTTCCTAGAGACATTCTGCATATAATTTGTGGCCTATTTTCATTCTCTGAAAGTAAGGTTCCTGCCCAGCGTATTTTTTCCCACCTGTCCCTGGTTTCTCGTAGTTTGGGGTGTGTTAATGGGTATCAGGGATTCATAAAACCAGAGATCAGTCTTTGTCAAGAAATGTGTTTGTGGCAGCTGTAATTCAGTCTCCATCTCCTCCAACATTAGGAATTTCCCTTCTTTTTAGCAGTCCCCTATTGTGAGAGTTTCAGCTTCTACCCAGAGGTGCAGGTGGTCTACCCACTCCGACAACCTGCCCCATAGCAAACCTATAAGGGGCACAAACCTTCTATTTGCATTTTATCCAAACTCATTCACAACTCCCTAAATGTTTTTAAAAAGCATATGACAGAGCTGCAGTGAACAACACATGAAAAAAAACTCCCAAGGCCTAGCGCCAAGATGCTCCTTGGAGCGAACGTAGCGCTTTATAAATAATTTCATACATTCATACATACATAGTGCAGGGCAGACTAGACCCCAGACAGTAAAATAACATCAGAGTAAAATGGTAACCAATTCGGTTTTTTCGAAAAACCCACACAGGAAAATGGAGAAAAAGCATGTTTAAACATAAGGCCTCCACCATAACAAAGTGCAAACATTTCCCTTTAAAAAAACGTTACTCCCACATGGGCTCCCCTCCTTTTATAGGCCAAACTTCAGGCCACCCACCAACAAAGATATAAAATACAAAAAACCTCAAAAGCAACACAAAATACTGGTGCATGCCCTCTCTCAAACAACAAATATTTTCTAAACTGCTGCTTTGAACTTACTTGAATCTTCCCAAAAAGTTAAGATTCCAAAGGTGTGGATGAAGCAGAGATTGCAGACAAAGAGAGAGAGATAATTTCTCTTCAAAATCCAAATCAAATTAACCAACGGCTGGACAAAGGAGAGGGGAAAGTCTTCAGGACAGGAAGAGAATGTTGCTACTGTATGTGCAGTAGCTTCCCAATCTCTATGGCACTTCCTTCTTTTTTTAAAAATAAATAAAGTGCATTTTGCACAAAATACACCCCAAAAAAGGTCAGTTCAGTTAATATATTATCTCGAAAATGCAGTTGATTTTCGGTCTGCTCGAGTAAAAAAAGTTCTGATTGGCAGCGGCTGGTATTAAAGTACTGCTGCTTGAGTTCAAAATCATGGCTGAACGTTCTAATCATGTTCGCCAAAAGACAAACATGAGCATTCACTCTATTGTATAGTTTCAGTATGTCTAACAAACTGATTTTCCCCAAACAGGAGAATCAGTTACACAACATGCATTTTGGCAGTCAAATTGGTAGGTTGGGTACACAAGAGTAACACAAAATTCCTGAATTACTCCAATTACTCCAGAGTCATTAAAATTATGCCCAGGCCTAATTAAAATGTCTTTCATGATCATACCTTATAGAAGAACATAAAGATCTACACAATAATAGCTAGTGGGCTGAAATTATTATTAGTAGGTACATTCTGGCCATGACAAGAGAGAATGTAAGATAATATGAGATCTAAAATATCAATCATCAAATTGAAGCAGTGGGGACAAAGCTGTCAAGAGAGGGTGGTAAGGAAAACATAAATATACTTAATTCATGTGAAAAATGGAAGGATGTATTTAATGACATGAAGTTCACACGTTCAGTTCCACAATTAATACATGAATACCAAGAGTGTTATAATAATTGTAAAAGTTTATATAACATATATTCAGACACTTATGGGGAGAGAGATAGACTTATAGCTATTGAAACTTATATTGATAAAGACTTTGGGGCTTATTTTGAGTATGGCAGTCCTGGGGCCGCTGTACTCCGGGTCCGACCGCCACCCCCCTGGCGGTCCGATCACTGTATTACGAGTACGGCGATGGAACCGCCACAAGACTGCCACCACCACCAAGATCCTGGATCCCAACAGGGCAACACTGGGGAAGGCAGAGGTCTGCTGCTGCTTTGCCAATCACGGTACAGCACTGCAGATTATCACCTGCCATTCCTCCAGGCATTCCATGGCGGTAATACTGCCATGAAATGCTTGGTGAAATGGCATGTAAAGGGGCCCCCAACAGGGTCTCTTGCCTTAAATCGCCACAGTGATGGTTGGAAGGGCACATGATGTGCCCCTTCTAAAATGCACAGTCATGCGTGCACTCTATGGCCTGCACAACACGGTACATACCTCACCGTGCACACAGGACCTGGAGGGGCTGTCACAATGGCGATATGCTTGTTAGGCTCTCCTATGAGCCTAACATACTGCCACCATGACACCGCCACAGCATCACCCGCCGCCCATCTAGACGGGTGCTAGAGTCGAGAGAAGTTGAGCCATGCGCCAGATTCTGCCAAGCAGTTGAGGGGATGCGTTGCAGGGCAACATACAGAAAAGCAGACCTTCCAGATTAGTCCAGTTGAATCCTTTAATCAGCACTACAGTTTTTCTGCCAGAGCTTCAGCTACAAGTCCAGTAGTGTCTGATTTTTGGGGGTCAGAGACCCAGTAATTACACCCAAAAGAGCCTTTGATTTGGGGGTGACTTCAAAGCAACTCTCTGAAGTGCACAAGTATCCCTTTCAACCCAGTCCTGTCTGCAAGGCAATCTGTGTGTGTGGGGGGGGTTAATCATTCCTTTGTGTAGGGTCAAGACACTGCCTATTCAAGTGAAGTGTTAGCCCCTCCCTTCCATCCTGCCCAGGAAAGGCCATCAGAATGCAGATGTATGTAGATGGGTACTCGGACACACCTATTCTTCCTGTTTTTTGGCTGTCTAGAGGGAATGCACAGAGTGTAGCTGTCACCTAGCCCAGATGTGTATTGGAGACAAGCTGCAAAGCATACAGAGTTATAAGCACAGAGAAAGTTCCACTTTCTAAAAGTGCCATTTCTAAAATAGTAATGCCAAATCCAACTTTACCAGTATGGAGGATGGATTTGTCATCACCATTCCAAACATATGAAACATGAAAAAGCTGCACTTCTCTGATCAGGAATTACAGCTTAAGCATGTATTAATGAATTCCCAATGATGACCTATGTGAGGAGTACGCCTTACAGTGGTGAAAAATGAAATAGGCTGTTTGTCAGTACCAGGATATGCAAAACATCACAGTACATGCCCTACCTTTCATTTACACAGCACCCTGCCCTTAGGGCTACTTAGAGCCTTTCTTTAGGGTGACCTATATTTAACAAAAGGGGGGATTTAAAACTTGGCAAGTAGTTTTAAATGTCAAGTCGAAGTGGCAGTAAACTGCACACACAGACACTGCAATGGCAAGCCTGAGACAGGTTTGAAAGAGTACTTGGGTGGGTGGCACAATCAGTGCTGCAGGCCCACTAGACTTACAGGCCCTGGGTATATGTTATATCTCTTTGCAAGGGAATTACTATTTGATCACATTTGCCAATCAGGTATATACCAATTGCACCATGTTTATGTAAGAGAGCACATTCACTTTAGCACTGGTTAGCAGTGGTAAAGTGCTCAGAGTCCTACACCCAACAAAAAGAAGGTCCGAAAATGAGGAGAAGACAAAATGTTTGGGATGACCCTTCAGAGAGGTCAATTTTCCAGCAGGGATGATATGGTATCTAGGTCTGCTGGTATGAAAAGCAATGGCCACCTGAATGCTAGAGGACGTCTCCTTCACATGCCTGCTCTTGTTCTTCTAATTTCTCAGGTCCCCAATAAGTGTAACTCTACCTCAGGACATTGACAGAGTCAGCCAACTCCTGCCACATTGCATCCTTCTACACTCAGTAGAAGTTATGAAGGTAGATGATCCTCAGCAAATTATCTGCAATGATCTACAAGGTGTGCCTCACCCTAATTGAAGTTCTGCGTCTTTTTGAGTTTGGCTGGCAGCATTCTGGAGGCCGGAGCTGTAGAACAGAGTCCTGAAAACCATGATGCCATAGAGAAGTGGGCAGAGCGTAGAGTGAGGGCTAGATTTATGTGTTTGGTGGACTAATGTGAGTTAGGTGTGTGACTCCGTTTGGGTGAATGCTGTTTACCTATGCTTCCCATTCAGAGCTTTAAATAGCAAATCCTGTCATGCATGATCTGTTGCCCCCACTTGCCACCTCTAGCTGGACTAATGCAGAAATGTAATACTCCAAACTACCTGACTATGCAGACCTTCTGGAGCAGAAAAGGTTGATGATACAGTGTGTCTGCCTCCTGAAGTGAAGCTTTGTGTCTACGACAGATATGTTATTCAAAATATTGAATTCAGTCAAGGAAAACTCCATGAACCATGAAGTAACAGAAATCTCATGGGATTTCCAAATGTTGGTGGTCCTTTTGAACTTATTAGTGTCTATTCACAAACTGTTTTTTTTGTACGTGGAGTTGTACTACAACTGTACTTCTACAGTACTACTAAATACAAAACCTATGAGTTCTACCCCAGTCTCTGTATAAACAGGACACAGAATTCTGGGCAAATCAACTGGTACCCCTTTTTTCTTATTGCTGGACTAACCAGGTATTACCGGAATCTTGGCATGGTGCCATTATACACCCAATTTACAAAGGTGGCAAGAGATCAGACCCGAAAAACTACAGGATGATTACTCTATTGGATGAGCAATCGAAATACTATGCCAAACTGCTCCTTCAAGATCTGGCGTCTTGGGCTACAAAAAACCATCTTATACCCTTTAACCAGACAGGATTTGTGCAAAAATCAAGCACCATAACAAACCTGCTTGCAATATCTGTCCTGTTGGACAAAGTGGCAGCCTCAGGAATGTTAATGCATGGTTGTTTCGTTGACTTTAAGGCCGCTTTTGACCGCGTACCCCTAAGCCGATTATGGCTCAAACTGAGGAAATGGGGGATTCCACCAGGGCTTCTACAAGCCATAATTGCGCTACACACTAACACATGGATCCGCATAAAACTTGGGGACGGATCGTATATCTCAAGGAAAATACAAACATCTCGCGGAGTGAAACAAGGTTGTGTGCTGCCGCCCCTTCTTTTCAATCTCTTCATTTCCGATCTGTCGGACTCACTCGAGGAAGTCAACTCTCATCCTCCAAAAATCGCCGGGGTAAGAGTTAGTAATTTACTGTACGCGGATGACCTTGTCCTGCTCAGCCACACCAGGGTCGGCTTGCAGAGACTACTCGATCGGTTGTCTCTTTACACCACCGAAAACGAACTGGAACTGAGGGGCATATTAGCAAGACTGGCGATAATTGGCTTGCTAATAAGCGTTATAGAATTCCAATAGAAGGCCATAATTGGCTTGCTAATAAGCGTTATAGAATTCCAATAGAAGCCCAGGTTAGATGTGCAGGACATCTAACCTGGGCTTCTATTGGAATTCTATAACGCATATTAGCAAGCCAATTATCGCCGTTTTAGCGGCAGTTTCCTGCCGCTAAAACGGCGATAATTTTATCGCCCGTCTTGCTAATATGCCCCTTAATTTAACAAAGACAAGGGCAATTACCTTAGGGCTAAGGAAATACCAAGGTGGCGGTTGGCAATACAATGGTAAAAGCGTTGATAGGGCCGTTTCATATAAGTATCTGGGGGTCCACATGGATAGAAGGGGCTCATTCGCCAAACATAGAGACGAGGTAGAAGCCAAAGCTTTGACAATCCAGGTGGCATTTAAGACCCTCGCAAGGCAACTGTCCGGTCCAAGCCTGACCCCACTTATAAGTGTCATGAAGGCAAAAATCATCAACTTCCTCACCTATAGCCAGGAGATCATGCAAGGGAAAGACAACAGCCACGTGAACAAAACAATAACAAGAATCTTCAAACAAGTGCTGAGCCTTCCAAAAAGTTCATCCCCCGCTCAAATACATCTTGAGTTTGGTCTCCAAGATCACCAAGCGGTAGAGGCTGGAGCATTCATCAGGCTGTGCAACAAGTTGCGTACCTCCAGAGAAGGAAGACTGGAGGGCCTTTTGTGGCAGGAAATCTCAGCCGGTCAGTTTGGTAGATCATACCGGTGTTATTTACAAGACTCTCTAAAACTCCTGGACGCAGAAGAAATCTGGAGCTCCAATCCATCGCAGCAGGCACTTAAAATCCACATCAAAAGAAACGTCCGCCTCTGGTCTTTCCACTCGGATAGAGCCCAACTGGCACAATGTAAGCACGCCTGGACAATCGTATCAGGGTTTAAGCCAGGGACCGTGGCACCCCATTTGTCATGTACCTATTCAGTGCTGTGGAAAAAAAGATTTTGGGCCCTCAGAATGGGTGAATGGCCATTCCTGTATTACTTGCCAAGTTGGCGCTGCACAAATACCAACATAATGTGCAGGGGGTGTGGGAGTAGCAAGGAAACAATTGAGCATGTGGTATGTCTTTGTCCTGCACTCCTTGACGATCGAAAGATCTTGCTGAAGAGCGAATGGAACAAACTTGGCATCCGCACGTGTCGACAAGCTATCCTTGCATCAATGAAACCGGATAACTCACTGCTTAACATCCGGTTCACCAAGTTCGTCACAAGAACAGTAAAAAGATTTATAAATAGTGTGAGCCAGCAAGCCAACAACTGTTAATCATAATAGGGAGGATTAAGTCCAATGCTGTTTTGTTGATTTACTCACTCCTCCGTACTACCCAACAGCAGTTGATTACCGCCTTTTGCACATGGACTATTTTGCTTTCTTGTGTGTCGCTGGAACTTTTAAATTATTGTATGTAGGGATTTTACCTTATAAACGGAATTGCACTATTAGTGGTATTAGTCATCAACTCCTCATGAACTAATGTCTTGTCCTGTGGCCTTAGCAGACGCCAAATCAGAACAGACAACCACAGCTCTTAACTGTTTCTTAATCGTTTCTTAAAAAGTCTTATTGTCTAGATGAAGTTAATATTTTACTATTATGAACAAATATAGACTTCCAGGTTTTTTAATTATTTATTGATGAACTTTACATTTTCCTATTTTTGATGTGACGGTACAAAAGCACTAAATGGACGCATTTGGGTGGATTCTAAAAAACTAAGAGGAAACAATGTAAGCAAAAACCCAGGACTAAGATAACGCCTGTCTTCTGTTCTATGTGTAAATATTTTAGCAATTATTTGACATACGTTTTTTTAGTGATGCATGTTCACCATTGTAATGATTTTTATTAATCAAACAATAAAGTATTCCTATGAGTTCCCTACCTCTACCTCCTCTCTCTTTTCTATGGGGAGATCCTCATACATTCTACAAGTTTACTACATAGTAGTAAATGTGGGAGGAGCCAATAGGAATGGATGAAAAAAGGGGCATACTTACTACTAAATGGGAGGGGGTTAGAGAGAGAAATGGGGAGTTTAGGGAGATTTGGGGAGGGGTTTAAAGGGGAACATGTAGCTACCTACAAAAAGTAAGCCCATTTCTGTTTAGAAAACTGCACTTTTAAAATTACTAAACAAAAAAGGGATCTAAAACAGTAGTAAGTTACTTAAATATCATTTTCTACTAAAAAAAGTAATATTATTAGCACCACACTAGGGCAACCACTGGCACTGTAATACCTCCCCACAGAAAATAATGGGTGTAGGGACTTAAAGAAAAACCCCATAGAAAATATTTTTACCTGAAATGAAATATGGGGAATAGTTCAAAATATAAATAATTATCATTTGATGTACAAAATATCAACCATTTTTTTTTTTCATTATATGGTGAAGTGACGGCTTGTTATCAGAGAAACTTTCCAATATTGATGTGCATTTATTACGTTGCAGTTTAAAACCTGTAATTCTGTACATAATCACCAAATGTGCTCATATTACACAAGAAGGTAGTTGTCCCTAGTGGAAAATGCAGGATAGCCCTGAATGTTCATTGAATATATTTTGTAGATGATAATTAAGTTCTATGAAGACATAGGGCCTTATTAAGAGTTTTGGTGGTCCTGGAGCGGGCAGCATGCCACCACTCTGCTCCAGGACCGCCTTGTGGTATGGCGGACAGACGGCATGGCGGTCACGCGGTGGTGCTGTTTAATGGCTCATTGTGAACATTCATGCATGGGAAGGAATGCACCATGTTGTGTATTCCTTCCTGTGCAGGAACTGGGGGTGCAAAACTACAGAGGGGCACAACATGTGCCCACCTGCATGCCCCCCAAGCACAGAGGCACAAGGGGACCCTGTACGGCCCCCTTTACTGCCTCACCGCCACCTTTTGCTGCGCGGTGCGACCGCCATGAAAAGGGTGGCGGTGAGGGAACTCAAAATATGCTCGGCGGTGCGGCTGCGGCACTACCAGCATATTTTGGCATCGAACCGCTGCCAGACTGTGCAAAACCATGATCCGTGACAGTTGCAGCGGTTCAGTGGCGGTCCGACCGCCACACTTATAATACTGCGGGCGGTCCCTCAGTGTGGTCGTGGTCGGACTACCACCACGACTACGGTGATCCCATGGACCGCCATAGTCGTAATAAGGCCCATAGAGTTTCACCAGAGCTTAGAGAGTTGGAGACACATTTTGTTTAAAAGTATCATATTCATTATTAGGATGCAGGTAATGTTGTAAGAGTGATGAAATCACTAAAGACCACCTCTTGCCTTAAGATATCAACATTACTCCAGGGGAAGACAGTCTTCTTTTGTCCTTCTACTTATTCAGGTACCCCAAAGTGTGCAAATGTAGCTCAATACTTTGACAGAGTCAACTAAATCTTGCTAAATGGCCTCCTCCTGCTCTTCACAGAGGAATATGGAGGTAGACCATATACTTTCCTGTAATGATCTAAAATATGACTACAAGGTCTGCCTCTTCCTCACTGAAGTTCCACTTCAGCTTGAGTAGGGCTGGCTGATTTCTGGGAGCTGAAGCTGTAGAACAGAGTCCTGAATGCCATGCTGCCAAGGAGAAGAGGGCAGAGCCTAGGTTGCTGGCAGACAGGGAGGTCATTTGCAATATTCTTGTATTTATCTCATATCAAATTCTCCTTTTCCTGGGTCTACCTCTAATCAACATATTATTCAGTGTTTTATCGCCAGTGGGTTTGAAGGAGTGTGGAAGTTTGAATATGTACTGCAAGGTTAGTGCATTCTGATATGTTTGCCTATATGCGTTGATCAGAAATCTGGTTATAAAAATGTATATTACGGGTTGCAATTTGTGCTATAAGACCTACTAATGGGTGTAAATTCCTACTCGGAATAGTTGAATACCAACCAGGTGGATATCTTCGTCCAGACCTAGGTCCTGATTACGATGGCGGTTCGAAGAGCACCTGACCGCAATTGAAGTGGTATGGGTGCCTCCCGCCAAATTATGATGAGACCGCCTGTGGAGGCGGTCGGAATCATGGCTTTTTCCACTGCGGCTTGTGCTGCGGCCTGAAAATCCTGTTTTTTTGATAATATAGTACATCCAACTTCTTCAAAATTATTCCCTTTCCTTCCCTGCTCATCACGGTCTTCAGTGTGCAGAATGATTATAGGCAGTGCCTGGCCTTAGGCCAGACCATACACCCAGCATGCCGTAGGTGAGGGCCCTTTGCCATGTGCTGTAGCTGCAAATGGTATCGCCTTTGGTTAGGCCACAGGACCAACTCACCTCCGTCAGCCTAACCCTGCTGCACATAGCAGAGCAAGGAATAGCTGCAGAGCCAATGGCTACGTCACTGTGGGCAGCACGCCCATGCTGTACAGTCTTCGGCTACGCCCTATGCCCAACCAATTACAGGCGGCCAACCCCAATTTCAATGGCAAAGCAGGGCTGGCCCCTTTTCTTTTGTTTTAATTAATATTATTTTTGATTATTATCATTTTTTTAATTTTATGTTACTTGTGGATTATAATGGGGCTTGTGGGGGTTCACAAATACTTCCAGACTCTTGTACCCTAATTGGCCCCCTCTTGATTTTGTGCACCAGGACTGAAGTCTGAGACATTCTATGGGGACCAAAAGCTCTTGCCTCAGGTTTGAAGATTCAAAGGTGGAGTTTGTGAACCTGGGAGCCATGCATGAGGTCAACAAACTTTCTTTCAGCGTCTGCAAACCGTGCAGAAAATTGGCCTTATTGTTTAATTAACCTCAGCGGGAGTGTGGGTTTTTTACGCACCCTCCCTGAGCCAGGTGGTCATGGGACACTCTTTCTTTCCCCTATAGTGCCTTAATTTCTTTCCACAATGTGGTTTCCAAGCACAAAGTCTTGTAATAGCAGATTTGTTTTCTCTGTTGTGGCTAGCCAATCAGTCCCTTCAGGCCTGTGGACTCAGCTTTGGGCTCATGGATATTTTTTCAATTTGGGTCTGCTGATGGTCCACAAACCTGGGTCCACGAGGATTAACGATGCAGACACCTCTAACTTTCAACCCTTTCAAACCCACCCAATAAACTCTAATTTCTTAAACACTTATGAACAGATTTAAACCAAACCAAGCAAAGACATTATTTTTGTGTAAATTTCTATTTTCATGCCAAGTCTATAGTAATTTTGATCAGTGGCCTTTTTTCTGTAGTGGAGAGTACAGACTGATATAGGATTTAAAATAGGAAATGTCACCTCCACCCCTAAATTTATTTGCAACTCTGCTTGAATCTGCACACATCTTTCCAAACCAAACTCAAATAAAATTTACACTAAAAATGCTAAATGTTTGAACTCCACTTTTCCCCATGACCCTGGCCAGATCTGCAGTTTTTATGCCTATCAATAAGAACCATTTTTATAGAAACAGAGAGAAGTCACTATAGATTTCAAAGCCTCCTTCACATCTTTGTTCCTCACACTATAGATGATTGGGTTTAACATAGGATTAACAACTGTGTAGAATACAGAAAAGGCTCCACCATGAGCTACAACACTACTAGATGTTGGCCAAAAATACATAATTGTGACCGTACTATACAATAAAAAGACTGTCAGCAAGTGAGAGCCGCAGGTGGAGAAGGCCTTCAGTCTGCTTGCTGCAGAAGGGAATTTCAGAATTGTTGACAATATGTATATGTATGATATGATTATGGTTGTTACAAAAAATAGTGAAAAAAGGCCACCCAGAGAAAAGAGCAGAATGGAATGGGGTCGGGTATCTGAACATGCAAGCTTTAGAAGGGATGGTATTTCACAAATAAAGTGCGGGATCCTATTGCTCCTGCAGAAAGGTAAGCTCATGGTCGGTATGGTGAGAGCTGCTGAGTAGATAAGACTACAGACATATGAGATGACTACTAGCTTAAAACAGTGGTCTGTTCTCATAAGGACTACATAATGCAATGGGCGACATATTGCTACATAACGATCATACGCCATCACTGACAGAAGGAAAGAGTCTGCACACCCGAGGAAAATCAATCCATACATCTGAGTTCCGCATCCCAACAGGCAAATGGCTGCTTCATCTACCAAAAAGTTCTGCAAGGTGTTCGGGACAATCACTGAAGACATAAGGAAGTCTATGAAAGATAAATTGCTGATGAAATAATACATTGGTGAGTGCAGGCGAGGACTGTGATTTATAACAAGGATCATTCCGATGTTTCCAATCAGGCTGATCACGTAGAAAAACAGAAAAAAGGCAAACAGAAGGATCTTCTTCCTGACATCGGAGGTGAATCCTAGTAGAATGAACTTGACTTCACACGTTTGATTTGCTCTTTTCATATCTTTAATGGGTATAAATGAGAGAGAAGTGCAACAATCAGTGACTTTATAAAGGAATAGAGAGAACACCGTCACAGAAACTCATTAAATGCAAGATGAATGATTAAAAGCAGCTAAATAAAGTATCAGTTGTAGAAAATAACAGACGTTTATTGACATGAAAGAAGGCCAGAAAGATTACAGTATTTCCTGCCAGAGAAAGTGCTAACCATAATCAGACAGTGGCCAGTGCTATTGCCACTGTATTATACATGTGATTGTTCCAGGAGTTAGCATATGGTGTGGCTATTCTAGTGTAGAGAAGGATCATATGGTGTTAATTCCTGTTGTCTTGGGGGTCTGTTTTTCACACTTAATACCACTAAAAAAGAGTGGCAAATCATAACTTTCAGAAGGGTCAATTAGCAAAATATCAAATACATCTTCTGTTCATCCACTAATCAATACCTGTTCTTCCAACACTTTACTCTCCTCTCATTAATTCATTTAACTTTTTCTATATGGATATGTTGTTGCTTTTTCATTTGTGTTGTAGGTGGGTGGGTCTAAGCTTGTGCAATGGCTGAGATTGTTTTCCCTCTGGATGTGTGCCATTTTTTTTTTTTTTTAGTTCAATTTTTTTTATTAATTTAAGAGAGAGAGTATAAATAATTAAGGTACTACAGCATGTAATACATAAAAACCATCTTGTACAATAAATACTTAATAACAAGAATAAATATGAGCAATATTGTAAATAATGGATAAAACCCTAATAAAAACAGATATATAAGAACCTACTTATGTCAATTCATTTGTACTACATTTAAGTAAAAATAATTGATCACACCAAAGATAAATAAAAAGACCTGCAAGAAGAAAGAAAAAACAAAGAGAAAAAGAAAAAGGGAAAAAGAAAAGAAAAAGAATAGAAAAGATAGAGAGCGAGAAAGAGAAAGAGGAAAAGAGAAAAAGAGAAAGGGACTCCAGCCTTACTGAAATAAAAGGGAAAATAAATCAGCGGTGAAAAAGGATACTGAGCCACCAGACCCTGAGAAGCTAAATGGATATAATTGTCAAGCGATCTCCAGACACCAGAAGAGATAGAAGGGGTATATTGTCTCTCCTCCACCGAAGTGTGAGCACCGCGGAGAAACGATACCCATGCCCACCATGTGTGATACAATAAGGAATTAAAGGATTTCCATTCTGACAAAATAATCTTAACAGCTATAGATAACAATAAATCCAGAAGTTGTAAATCTAACTCGTCTAAAGGAAGTGGAGATGAAGCTGCCCAAGGACCCAACAACACTAAAGGAAAGGAAAGCTCAAACTGGATATTAAAAATTAGTAATAAATGCTTATGGATTAACTCCCAAAACGCCTGGAGAAGGGAGCATTCAAAAAACATATGTTGAGGGGTACCAGCAGCACTTTTACAATTCCAGCAGAGATCATCATCTTTAAGTTTGAGTGTATACAGACGAGCTGGGGTCCAATGTAGAACATTGATGGTGAAAAACTTTGATTGAATCAGAGAAGGAGCAATTTTATTACGTAGGGAAGATTTCCCAATGGTTTTCCAAGTGTCCGGTGTAATATGTTTGAATACATCAGCATCAAAGTGGTGTATCCATTTGAGCTGTGTAACCGTAGAAAGTGATGACGGAGTAGTGAACAAAAACTTATATATCCTAGAAGCAATATGTCCTGCCTTACCCCAAAGCTGTAGGAGAGCAACAGTATGTGAGTCTGGATGAAAAATACTCTTGGACAGAGCTACCTTAATTTTAAGGAATGATTAGAAATCAATATTATTGAGACTATATACTGAGGCTAACGAAGAGAAAGGTAAAGGATCATTGTTAACATTATAAAGATGCTTGATCAATGTAACTCCTTTATTGGCCCAATGTAACCTTGTCTCCGCGTCCACCTGAATCTTAATCCTGGGATTGTGCCACAAAGAAGACCACCTAGAGTTTTGAATGTGTAAGGAAACTTTCTTATCAATCTTTTTCAACGCTAAAATGGTGTCTGATATAATACGTCCAGAGAAGGGGAAAATCAATGCAGACGCAGTCATCAAAGCGGAGGTATGTAAGGGAGAACACAAATGTTGTTCAATATACAACCATGGCGGAATATTCCTAGTATCAGAAGGAAACCATAAAGCCCCCTGAGAGGCTAAGAACGCCGACTGGTATAAGCTCCAATCTGGGAAATTGCAACCACCCATATCATAAGATTTTCTCAATTGATTGTACGCGATCCTAGCACGTTTGTCACTCCAGAGAAATTTAGAGGTGATCACATCCATTTCATGAAAAAAAGAAGAGGAGAGATTGATAGGGAGCATAGATGACACAAAGTTGACAATGGGAGTTATCATCATTTTCAATGTCTGAAGACGTCCCCACCATGAGATGAACTTAGGCGACCAGGCCTCCAACAGCTTTTTCATTTTATCTAGTACCTGAGATTCATTGTAAGAGACGGTATCTGACAAAGTCGCACAAAACCAAATCCCTAAGTATTTAAACCTCTCAGACTGCCATTTGTATCCCGCGTCTCCCATGTGAGAAGAAAAGCATAACCGATTAAGAGGAAACATTTCGGTTTTGTCTTTGTTTAAAGTATATCCCGAAACAAGAGAAAATTCTTTGATAATGCTAGAAATAGCAGGAATTGCTCTTTCTATATCCTCTGAGAAGATAAGAACATCATCCGCATACGCGGCCGTTTTGATGCGCTGTGAACCAAATTGAAAGCCCTTAATGTCCTGATTAAGGTTAAGTAGTCGAAGTAACGGGTCAATAGACAATAAAAAGAGAAGTGGTGATAATGGGCAACCCTGCCGGGTGCCCTGTCCAAGATCAAAGAAGGATGAAGTCGCTCCATAAATTCTAATATTAGCCTTAGGTTGAGTATATAGTGATATAACCATTCCAATGAACACATCTCCTAAATTATGAGATTGAAGTAGTGCTTGAAGGAAAGGCCAAGAGACCTTATCGAAAGCTTTCTCAGCGTCAAGTGCAATAGCTGCCGACGGCGAGCTAGATCCCTTTGCTTTCTCTAAGATATGACAGAAAGTGCGGATATTATCCCTAGCCAGTCTTCCCTTAACAAAACCCGTCTGGGAGGGATGAATGAGTGTAGGAATATGGCACTCCAAACGTTTTGCCAAAATTTCTGCAAACATTTTTGCTTCCATGTTTAGCAAAGAAATTGGACGGAAGTTCTTGGGGTCCGACTGATCCTTCCCTTCTTTGGGGATAACCACTATAGTAGCCTCCGTTGCCGAGCCCGATACCTTCCCTGAGGAAACAAAAGAGTCAAAAACCTGTTGAAGATGCGGTACTAAAGATGAACTGAATTTCTTAAAAAACTCGATAGAAAAACCATCCGGTCCTGGCGCTTTCCCTGATCTAGTTGCCTTAATAGCTTGAATAATTTCTTCAGACTCAATTGGTTTACTTAGAGATTCTATATCCGTGTCAGCAATGGTGTGAGTAGGAATAGAGGCCAGGAATTGTTGGCACTGCGCCAAAGAAGATTGGTGTTTAGGGGTATATAGATTGGAATAAAAATCACGAAATACCTCCAGAATATCCTTAGTCAGGAATTTCCGAGTACCCGCAGTATCTGTGATGCAGGTGATCTGAGTGGATCGAACGTTAGTGTCCTGATACTTTAAAGTTGCTGCTAGAACTTTACCCGCTCGATTTTTTAGTAACAAGCGTTTTGATTTTTGTAATTGTACCCCAATGTGTGCCCTCTTGGTCAAGATCGAATTATACTTATATTTAAGATTTTTAATTTCCTGCAGTAGCGTTTTCTCTTTAGAACCTCTATATAATGATTCTTTATGCTTAATATCGTCTGAAAGCAAGAGGAGTTCTTTTTTAATAACACCATTCCTTCGAGCCATTGTTTGAATAATGTTGACCCTAAGGGTACCTTTGAAAGCGTCCCATAATATTACAGGGGATGACACGGATGATTCATTCTCTCGGAAAAAGGTATGTATAGCTGCATCAAGAACTTCAACTTCTTTGTCATCATGTAAGATTTCTGTTTTAAGACGCCAAGTGCGTGGTCCACAACAATCCGTCACATTAAGAAGAGTAAAAGAAACTGCTGCATGATCAGAGACAACTATAGGATGAATTGTCACATTTGTAGTATGTTTCAACATATTAGCTTGAATCAAGAGGTAATCAATGCGAGAGAAACTAGAGTGGGGAGAAGAAAAAAGGTAAAGTCAATACCAGTGGGATTATGCATTCTCCACACATCAGTAAGCCGTTGGGAAGAACACATGGCAAGCATTTGTTTATGCGCCCTGGGTGGCCGGAATTTGAATGCAGAATATCTGTCCAAGATAGGATCCATTGCAGATTAAAATCCCCCCCGACGATCAGTTTATCACTTATAGATAATTCCGAAAGCTTCTTGGTTATTGTTCGCCAGAAAGATGGGCATCACTATTGGGAGCATATATATTCATAATATAAAGATCAGATGACCCATTAGATAAACGCGTAAGCAGCCACCTACCCTCAAGATCGTGTTCCGCCGAAACAATGGACAAACCCAAATTTTTAGAAATTAACGTGACCACCCCATTTCTTTTCCCAGAAGCCTCTGAACACGACACATCAGAAACCCATTGCTTACGCAACAATAAGGCCTCCTTATAAGCTATTTTAGTTTCTTGTAGTAACACAATATCGGTAGAAAGACTTTTGCAGTAATCCAGAATTTTTGATCTCTTTACTGGGTGATTCAAACCACGCACATTAAGTGACAGCACATTTAAGCCAACCATAAATAAGAGAAATTAGTAAAGATAAGAGTAATCAGTGAATGAAAAACAACAAGGGATGTAAATTGCATAAAAGAGACAACAAGGGAAGGAAAGTTATACAAATAGATGTAAGAGAGTAAGGCTGGAATCCTTAAGAAGAGAGGAATGGAGAGAGAAAAAGAGAAACGTAAAAAGGAAGAAAAAAAGAAGAGGTAAGAGAAGAGCCACAAACTGCACAAATGAGAAGAAAAACCCCACCAGGGGAAGTCTATAAGAGACCAGAACCATGTACGGGGGAACATGAAAAGGGCAGCCAAAGAGGCCATTGTTTACCACCAGCCATAGAAGAGATAGAATAGAAAATGGAAGCATTAGAGAAAGGAGAGCAATACAAACATAGAAGAACAGTATATAACAGAATCAGATCATTAAAAGCTTCACAGTGTTTGTGTGAGTAATCCAGCTATCAAGTACTATATTTCTCTACAATAACAAATTCATGAAAGATTTGAGTGAACAAGAAAAATGTACCAATATTACAGATAGGAAGGGAAAGACAACTAGAAAAATTGATAAGTATATAATAATCAGGTCACCTAAAAATCAAATATCTTTTAGGTACAACCCTCCTCAGAAGAAAACCCAAACATTCAATCTATCTATCAACACAATTCATGAAATATGCAATATAGAATAGAAGCATGAGTTATAGAAACAAAAATGCAGCCTCTAAATAACCTGCAGTAATACCTATGAAAAAATTAAGCTATGAGACAAGAAAGTGAAATATCTAAGAGAAGTCGAAGAAGCAATCAATATACAATGAATTGATAAAACAAAAATTCTTATAACCGCTCCAGCTAATACCTGTGGAGAAAAAGAGTTAATGGAATACATAGCTAACAATAAATGACCCTATTAAACAATCTATAAATGTTAACAGCAATTCGCATCCATACCAGGTGATAGGAACGATACTCAGAGACACCATTTAAATATTAAAAATAAAAAGTACCACAGGGAGGAAGAAAAACAAGTCAGAAGGATAATAAAAAAGCAAAGAAATGACTATAACATGTACACTCTAATAAGATGGAACAACAGACCAAAGGAAAGAAAGGGATCCCATTTCCCTCAAAAGAGAAAAAAGAGATCCAGATCATGGCACAAAGAAAGAGAAACCATTACATAAGATTGTTTTGTAAAGAAAAGGCGGGAAAAAAGAGACTGTGAGAGGCAGTTAACAGATATATGAATAAAGAGCACTGAAAGAAGGGTCCAATCCCACACTGACTCCAACCTCTTCTTTAAACAGAGATGTCACCATAAGCTGTAAGTGAAGAGATGAACCTGCAAAGAAAAGGTTAATACGAAGAGAAATATGGAAATAACATGAAAGGCCCATATGCATGAATGAAATAAGGGGACTTCTAACCTCCCACAGGAAAAAAGAACCTCAAAACCTGTAATGGGAAAGATAGGCACATAAAGATTCCAACTTCCAGATACAAAAAAAGATATCCCTTTCAAGAACCAGAGGATACTGAGGGAGAGTCAGATTCCATTCGTGATTCAGATTGATTGTCCAAAAATGTTGTCAACTCGGATGGTTCATCAAAAATCTGAGAGCGACCTCTAAAAGTTATTCGTGAGGGTCCAGCGAAAGAAAAAGGAATGTTCATTTCCAAAAGCCTCCGTCGAAGATTCAAGAAACCCTTCCGTCTGATGACAGTATCTCTAGCAAAATCTTGAGATATAGCAATCTTGTGGCCCTCCCAGGTAATCGATCTGATCTTCCTCATCTGAGACAGAATAAGCTCTGAGTGTTGATGTCATAGAGGCTTGAAAACTATAGGTCTGGGATGTGACGAGGACTTAGATCGAAACGAGGGAACTCTATGAGCACGCTCTATTTCAAAGTCTTTCTGAAAGGAGATATGGAGAACCGCAGGGATCCAGCCCAGTAAAAAATCAAGCATTGAAGGAGCAGCTTTCTCCGCTTCCTCTGGTAAACCAAAAATACGTAAGTTACTCCTACGGTTCCTATCCTCCTGTACTGTAAGGTCCCTCCGCAAAGAAGCCATAGAACGCTCTAGACTCTGCACATGCCTGGCCTGTTGATGTGATGTGTCTTCAACTGAACTTATACGAAATTCTGCATTTGAAACACGCAATGACAAACTTTTGAAGTCACTTCTGATCGCCGCAACTTCAACTTGAAGTAGGTCCGTGTTCGTTTTAGTACTCTGCGCAATATCATGAATCGTATTTAAACGTAAAGGTATTGTGTCTAGAGTAGTAGTAGATTCCTTAGGTGTTAACTCTGACGTGGGAGACGTTTGCTTGGATCTCTTGAGAGTACCTTTTGCATCCTTATCCTTTGCAGAGAGACCCATATTGTCCGCCATTGGAATAGAAATATGCAGGTGATAAGAAGACACCCCCACCGACAACTCACTGCACCAGACCACCAGAACACCACCTGGAACGACCTCAGAACAAGTCCCCCAGGGGACAATCAGCAGTAATCAGACACTTAACTGAGCCCCAGGAAGTGTCACCATCCGGACAGATAGTAACCTGCACCACGTTGTTGTTCCGTGTTCACATAAGGGCGCGCCTCTGAGAAACTGGTGTCCAACCAAAGGTGGTAATAGACAAGTAGTTGCAGATAATCACAGACTGTTGTCACTTTGATATTTCTTCTTGTAAGCATTGCACATTCATATGATGAAGGGTCAAACTATCCAGTCACAGCGCTGATTCAAAGTGCCTTCATACTGGATGTACTGCACGCCAGGAAAAAAAATGTCATATATAAGAAGAGCAGCGTTTCATAAATTATTAGTCAAACTGGATGCAGGTAATCACAGCCTGATTATCACTTGAACTTCACCTCAGGGTAGGCAGCGTTGCACACATTCAGTCAGTGAAGGGTTAAACCACACAGTCCCAGCGCTCCTTTGAAATACCCTCAACTGAATGCACTTCATTTTCATCATAAAGCACCATCTATATGAAGAAACAGCATTCTGTACACTGCTAGGCGAAATGCCATTTCCGCCCTCACTGCCGTACCTCCAAACAGGGAAGCGTCCAGTATTAACACACCCGTGCTCCTCGCGCCGCCGCCATCCTGAGCGCCGCGACTGAGGAGAACACGAGCACAGCCAAAAAAGGTGTTAAAAATGCTCCAAATGCGCCGCAACTCCTCTCTCGTATCCGCGCTTCATTCCGCTTCCGAAATTCAGCCCGGGAAACCGGCCTTCAAGGACTCCGAGCACAGGAATCCGAACGGCCTCACGGAGGCTCACCGGAGCTTACAGATATGCGGCCATCTTGCCTGCGCGCAGACCACGCCCCCCCGATGTGTGACATTTTTTTAACCTTGACGTGGACAAAGGTAATTAGCTCAGACTTCTGTCTGAAAAGCTGTGATACGCAGAGATATCAAATAGAAGAAGGATGTGCTGTTGTGCTGATACTCTTGTGCAGGCTTTTGCATTGTTTGCTGGCTACTTAGTACTTCTAGGAGAACTTGGATTTTGTTTATTGCCCATGACACAACCATCACATTCTACAGAGCCCAACTGTATGAGGACTGCTTTTAGCAGTCTGCTGTATATGAGCTCATTGGACGGACAAACAAGAAACCCCACTGGAATGGGAGTATTAACCAGAGCAGTATATTCTCCACATACTTTTTAGGTGATCCAGGACTTATCAGTGACAACTCTGTAAAAAGAGCAGTGGCATCATCCTTGAAATCCATACAGTGTGAAAGTCTATGGGCCTGATTACGACTTTGGCCGTGCTGCGCCGGCTTTGCGCCCGCACAGCACCGCCAAAGCCACACGAAGACCGCCCGCCTGATTACGAGTTGAACTCGTGCATGCAAACAGGCTGTTACCATGGTGGTGCAGTGAAAAAGGGCAGAGCAACGGGAACGGTAAAAATTTTCTAGCATGGCATGGACAGTGAAGCCCATGCCAAGCTGGAACTGGGGGTGCAAGCAGACAGGGGGCACATGTAGTGCCCCCCTGAATGCATCCCCATGGCGGCAGTGGCATGGGGGCCTTGTAGGGCCCCCTTTGTTCCCCCTCCACCATCCTTTTCATGACAGTGAGCCCACCAAGAAAGAGGCTTGTGGAGGGAAACTCATAATATGCTCGGCATTCCAGCTTTGCATATTATATAGACCTCTGCACTGCGCCACTGCTGGGAAACAGCAGTTCCCTGGTGCAGCCAGCGCAGCGGTGTTAGAATAGAAAAATCATGTTTACGCATTATTTTATGTATATTAGCATTTGCGGCGCCATTTTCTATGCCGGCGCCATTTTATGTTATAATCGAAACTTATACTCTGCTATTTCCGAGAAAAGGCCTCTGCTAGGTTCGGTTTCTTCAAGGTTAGGTTTTGCTTCACTAATGAATACACTGTTCTTCTTAGCGCATACCTTTCCCCCTAGATAGAGGCCTTCTCCCACTTGTCTAGTGGCGGGCATGGGCAGAACGACCTTGAATAGTAGATAGTGTGTGCCGGGCCTTAGAACCGAAACTTAGTTTTTTGTATTTCACTGTTTTGCTGCATCTGCTTGGAAAATTCCATTGTGGGCATGCCTTCTTTAGTTCTGAAATGTACATGATGTATTTCTATGTTTGCTGATGTCAGTCCCTCTGCAGCACTCCTAAGCGACTGGGCAGACTGGGCTCCACTCTGAGTGTACCTGAATAAATAGATATTGGTTTGTATTCTCTACTGTCTGACTGACTCTTCATTTGGTATGGAAGGCTGAGAGGTGGTCGTGAGTGACCCGGGTGACCCTAATCGGGTCACTTCCTTCAGCGGTGGCCGGTCCTAAAAGCCGACTCGTAATGAGGCGGACACAGGACTGCCACGGGGAGGCCAGACTCGAAATCAGGCCCTATGTTACAGGTTATGGACTGCTTGAAACTGATCAAATCTGGTAAGGCCTTTGAAGCCAGGGCCGGCCTGAACCATTCTGCCTCTCTAGCATTTCTCAAGTAGAAGGCAGGCTTGCGGCTGCTTTCAAGCACAATGGGCTGGCATGACCCAACCATGTACCTGGGAACCTGTTCTAGTTGTGGCCTCATGTAGGCTAGGGCTAGTTTGAACATTATTACAAGGTCTGTTTTTGACTTTGCCATTAGTGAAACTCATAAGAAGGAGCTTTCCTTACCCACAGGTACCTAATTTCATTACACAGAAGGCACATGGAAAGGATGCAACTGTAATATACTCAGGCCAGGAGGCCCACGGGGAATGGGGCAAAGGAGGGGACATTGGAATTAAATTGAACAGAATTGGTTAGATGCTCATTCCAAGATGCCAGGGCTGACTGAGCTAAAACCCTCTGACTAAATAGAAGAAGATTCTACTTCGTTGGGGGTCTTGCATGAAATAAGGTGCCCATCGCCATTGGCTCTTGATAATATCGGCAGAAAACCTAATTTCTTTCACTATAAACAACAACCTCATTATAAGCCCTAACAACTATGAAGATCAGTCCAAATCTTGGTGCAGTGTTTGTGCCTCAGCAATCTGCAATAGTGGAGGTTGCATTTGTCTCCCTATTTCGAGATGTGGACTTCAGAATGATGTATAACGTGTTAAGTTTGAGCATCTTCCCGCATTCCGTTGTGCACAAAGCCAACATTTGTTCTTTTTGTCCACAGTTTGCACCAGGTTTTTATAAAAAAATTACTAAAGTATAAGTAGCGTGTTGATAGGCTTGCTGGACATGTTTGGCTTGTGCCTGAAGGAAAACATATAGATCATAGATCAGGCCAAGACAAACGAAATCTCATAGATCAGGAGGGTGGAGACTGGCTGAGGGGTAACTGTTTCAGAAGAAATGTAAACCAGTTCAGAGATTTCAAGACAGTTGCTGAACATATTAGCTTTTGGGACACCTATGCAGAGCTCTACCAGAGAACTTCAAACCTGAACTAAGCAACTAAATGCTAGTACCACTGGGCCCTTTAAATACCGTTACCAATGCAGAATTCCATGAACAAAAAGAGGTAGTATTTTTCTGGCTCCAAAACTCCTAATTAAAAGAATGATGAGAGGGCCTCATCACATTAAGTTTGCCCACTGTTGACATACCAGGAAAGACATTACATGGAACACAAACCCCAGAAAATTTCAGTTCGACTTTTTAGCTAGACAGCAAGGGGCATAAATGAGATGACATCAGTGCATGAGTCTACAATGTAGAAAAACACACTATGGATAAGAAGCTCATTTGCTAGCCAGGGTGTCCAACGTACGTTCAGGAGAGCTAGATTATCAGGATATCCACAATACATTTCAATGTAAACCCTTTATATATTCAGCAGTTATCCTGAAAAGCTGGCGTGGAACTCGCCCTCCCGGACCTTCATTTGCCTTCACTGCTGTTTATGGAAAAGCAGGGGTAGTCATCATTGTGTCAGTATGGGATTTGGCCTTGTACTTCAGTTGCTCAATTTTTTGTTCATTCAGACTATGCAACGATAAATTATGTTTAGTATGTTACATGTGTACATCGACCAAAATTGACTGAAATATATTCACTATTGTTACTCTTTGTTTTCAAGGTTGGTTTTTGGGCCCCTGTTGGCAGTGGGCAATGGTGTAGATCCTTGTTGAGCATATTTTCATTTTTTTCCACAGGAGTGAAATGTAAGCACGTTTGCTATTTCATTGAATTCAGAGAGAAAAAAAGCATTCCGTTCAAATACCTTAAGATGTGTGAGAGAATCAGGCATTAATGCTTTTTAACCGATGCCATAAGATAGCTTAGTGGGTTCTTGTTGCAAACAATTCGACCATTTCCAGCGGTACATGATGTACACTAGTTTATCATCACACAATGTAACCTCCAAATACTTTGCACTCATTTTACACTATATTTCAACTCTGGAACGTTGTGCCAAAAAGGTTTATCAGTAAAGAAGGGCCCATAGGTCTTTAAGAGGCAGGCACAGTGTAATGACACGTCTAGTTTTGCAGGAAAACCAGGGGCAGTGCATATGCCTCAGGAGAGGAGGACTCTGGTGAACGGGGGGGGGCTCGTGTGGCCACATGGTGCCTGAAGGTTAACAACTCACGGAGAGAAGAGGTGTGGATGAGGAAGTACCATGCAAGTGTGGATCCAAGGCAAAAATGCATGAAGAATGCATGGGTAAGAACAGCTCAGGAGTTAGCATACCTACTGCAGAAAACTCTGCCCAGTGATGTGGGTCAGTCCACCTAGGACCCTTATACACACGTTTTCTCAAAGTGATTTCGAATGTGCTGCATGTAGGAGGGATTCTTTTCTGGCTACTCCTCTGTGTGTACATTCTAGTAATGCAAAACTTGCACTTTCACAAATGAAGTCATTCAGTTGTTGACTGTCTCTATCCGAGGGCAGAATTTCAGAGGCAAATCATTAGTAGGGAAGTCAGGGCAATGCTCTCCCCACTTTTCTAGTGCATGATAAGTGTCAGTCAGAGTGAGCAGGAGCCAGGGAGCCAGAGGCTTTTCATGAGCTGATGTATATATGCCACCCTGTCAGCCTTCAGGGCTGACGATCTCACAGCCCTGAGGGCGGAGATATCATAAGCCCAATAAAGCCCTGTGAATATCATCACCCTAATGACTCATGGCAGCGTCAATGGTAAAGTCAGCCCTGGGCACTTTACGTTTAAGTCCTAACTTCCCCGCGGCTGAGCATCATTCAGGAAACCTCACACCACCCTTTCCCAACTCATCACTGTGAGGTGGGATCCGAAGGTCTCACTGATCCACCTCTCCATGTGACACATTGGGAAAGGTCCCCCTCTCAGTGGCTGATGCTCAAGGCCGGACTGGCCGTAGCGGGCACCGGGCGTTTCCCCGGTGGGCCGGAGGGGTGGGGGCAGGTTTTGTGGCCCTGGAGGCCGGTTTTGCCACTGGGGGCCGGTTTTGCAGCAGTGCTTCAATATTGGCCCCGTGTAACAAAAGCGGGAGCGGTGCTTCTTGCTCGGACCAAAGCCCCCCCGCCCCTCCCCCCGGTCCCAGGGCCGGTCGAGCAGCAATCTGCGAGGCTGGTTGCTGTTCTCAGTCTGGCCCTGCTGATGCTATGAGAAGTAAGCAAATGAGAGGAAGCAGCAGGATATTCTGGTAACGTCTCCATGCTGCCGAGCCAAAGACTCCCGCTACCACCCGGGCTGTCATGCTACTCTGGACCGCAGCTCTCACCCCCGCCACCTCCTGGTGCTGCCTTCAATGTGGAGCCCTCATCATCAAGTGGGACATTGAATTTAATTAAGGAAACGACTAGCATTGGGGGTTATGAAGTTAAACTTTGAATAATCAAAATTGGAATGAAAATTGTTTACCTAAATTAAAAAAAGAATATCTAAAATTTGATTGGCTAGCACTTGTTTCATGACTGTATTTATTATAATTTGCTGCTTCTTTAGGCCTTATTGATAAATAAATATAATCCAATATAGTTGTGCTTGTAATGTAAGTAAACATACAGTGAACCGACAAATAAGCCACAAGTAAGCAAAGCGTGATAAGAGAAAACTAGGTGAAACAAAATAACCAAGAAACAAAAATATATCTGAAAAATCACTTACCCATGTGGGACAAGTAGGAGTTATCATGCTCCATACACAGGTAGGAGGCCACCAAATATGGTTGCTAGAATTTAGATTTCCTCTTCAAATAAAGTATCATTTTTAGTCATTGAAAATTCTGAAGAAAATTGTAGGCACGATGTACTTGCTTAATTTACAAAAGCTCTGGTTTCGTTTTTCTGCACACATATACAACGAAATGATTCCACAAATGTAACAATATTGGCGAGCCAACATTTCTTTAACACAAAAAGTTACTTTACAAAGAGTTCTTATCATTATTTACATAAACCTTCTGGTCGGCAGCGGCGTCCTCCCGTTGGGGGGGTTCAAAACATCACCTGGCCAACCAATGGCCAGGTATTTTCGCCCTACTCTTGATGCGCATTTTTCCTTGAGAGTGGGTGTGGGGGAGGACCTCCCTTTTGTCTTTGGGGGCGCTGCAGCAGCCCAAACTGTTTTTTTCAGGTTAAAGGCGATCATTATGGCGCCTGCCCGTGAGGCACCCTTCAGGGGCGGCCTCTGCTAAAAAGTTACTTTACAAAAAGTTCTTATCATTATTGCCATAAAAACGTCTCTAAAAAAAGAAACTATATTTGAGTGTCTTAAATGTCCTTAAATATACTAGACTTTTAAAAATAAAGTCAATTGGGACCCTAACAAATGATATATATATATTGGAATAGGATGTAAGTTTGGTAGAATTCATGGACATTAGACATTTATAGTTAGATAATTGTAGGTTCGACTACCATTTTGCAAATATTGGGGCTTATTTACAAGGCCCTTGCGCCACGATTGCGTCATTTTTAACATGGGAAAAGTGACGCAAAAGTGGCGCAAGGGGCTTGTAAATCTGCCCCATTGTGTATAAGCTACAACGCAGTGCTTTAATGCAATAATTATTCTGATTATTAATTTCGTTGACTCCCTCCTCATACATTTGCTTTTTTCATTGTTACTTCCTACTTTTCTTGTGTTGATACGCTCTCTATTTTGCAACAGAAAATACCAGTATTTGAACTACTGAATGTATAACGTTCGGAAGTCTATGTATTTTTGATTTATAAGTTGTTAAAGGTGTGCTTTTAAAGGTCCGTTTGATGTGATTTTTCATATATATCATTTTGTTTCCTGGTTATTTGGTTTCTATTATGTTTCTCTTCATGCACTTTATTTACTTGTGGCTAATGTGTGGGTTCACTGTATGTTTATTTAGGTTACAAAAACAACTGTACTGATGATATTTAGTTACCAATAAGGGATTAAAGTTACTTACTGTCGCGAAACACCTGTTGGCCGATGAAGTTTTAGATATTCTTTTTTGAATAAAGTAAAAACTATTTTTTTTTTCAGATTTTGAGGACAACGTCATTATTTCAAGTATTACTTCATGACCTCAAAAACAAGTCTTTTAGAATTAAATGTGTAAGTTTCAGGGGTGAGACACTTTCTTTTTGAGGTTTTATGCGTTAGTCTGTGCTCATTCCTCTCACTTCTTCTTATAAGATATTGATTGCTTGAGTGAGCGCCTGTATGTATGAGTGGGTGTGTAAGTGTATGAATATATGATAGCACTGCTTGTGGCTAGGTGGCTGTGACTGTGCGCATGTGATTGTGGATGGGTGGATTTGAATATGTGTATGTGTGTTTGCCTATGAATGGGTGGGTGTGAGCATATGTATATGTGCGATTGTGAATGGGCCTATCTGAGTGTGTATGTGTAAGCAGATTGGTGAGTTTCTGTTTTATGATTAAGATGTAAGAAACCCTGACTGCCCGCAAGTTTCAGAACTAACAGCTACCACTGCAGAATTGGTATCTGAATAACACATGAAACTTTTTTAATTGATTGGTAAAAGCTGAAGAAGTTTGAAACTTTGTACTTGGCAAAGTAAGGAAGTGATTCAGTGCCCGCCAACAGAGGAGTTATGCTTTTCTGGGGCAGGACGTGCCATGGATGGGGTCTCCTGCAGCAGGGAAGTGAACAGTCTGCCAACATAACCTGCCACTCTACACAGTAAACATTCCCAAAGCCAGTACATATGGTGTTGGTTTCTTTCAAACATGGCTATTGTGCATGCACATGTCTGTTCGTCCGCATGCATGGTTCCCATTTTCAAATAGTTTGGAAGCCGATTTTACGATGAGCGACATTGCTTGCCCTTGCGAGCGCATGCACATGCAAGGGTGGCTATTTTCAAGTGAGTTGGAAGCCCATTCACAAAGAAGACAGGTGAAAGTAGTGTGCGGCATACAGGGTGTGGGGCACTAGAAGTGCAAATGTAACAGTTTCAGAGAAATTGTCACGATCTCTCAATGTTACAAACATTTTTTTAATAAAAATTAAAATTACAAACTGTTCTTGGCAAGAAAGGGGACTATTTTCTATTTGGCTGACGACACTGTGGTGCAGCAGACCGCTGTCTCGTACATAGAAAGGCATTAATGGTTAAAGTATACTGATCCATTTCCCCATAATATATACTATGGTGGGCAGAAGTAAAATGTGAATAACGCTAAAGAAGACCAATGGATGAAGCTAGTTGGTTAAAGTCCCTATAAGTAAGAATATTCCATATATATTTTTAATAACATCAAAACAGTAGACCTGAAAATGTGAAGGTGCGACTTTGGAAACTTTGCAACTTTAACACTCCTAATCTGTATATAGTCACCTCTCGAAAGCACATGGCAGGTCATCAAAGTGCACAACATTTGGCATCAGACAGATCTGTAGAAAGTTGCAGTATATTTTACAACAGCCTATTAATTTTCAGACGTCAGCTTGTCATGACTGAGCATGTAAGGAAAGATTCACTGATGAACTCTGCATTTTGACTAAACACCGAAGAGAGCATTGTGACCCCCCCAATTCAGTTGACAGTCTGGAACAGTATGAAACCCTCTACACTTTGGCAGACGAACTCCTCTGACACAGTTTTAATTTTTCAAGGTGACCTTTAAAAAGATGCGAGCAAATGGGTTGATGGTTTAATGTGGTGTGAACTCTGTTCAAACAGCAGTCACAAACCGTGCCAAGGTGAACCACAGAAGTAGCTAAATTAACCTTTGCTTAACCCTTTCATAGCTTGGCACAAAAGCAGTCAGGCTTAACTGAGAGGCAATGTGTAAAGTATTTATGCAGCACACATACAGTAATAAAGTGAAAACACAAGAAAAATCCCACATCAATTTAGAAAAATAGAGTATATTATAATAAATTATTTGACACCAAAATAACAAAAATCCAATCAATAAAACCCAGAGTTATGAATTTTTACAGCTTGAGGTAAAAAAAAGATCAAAGCGCCAACCATAGACATCTAGTCGCATGAGACTGGGTCAAAGTCGAAAAATTTGTCTGACCACGATAAAGCGTGAGTCAGATACAGAAAGTGGTTTGGGGCCAGTTGACACTTACGTTCGGACTTAGAAGAAATTTTATGAAAAATGTTCTGAGAAGGTAAAGTTCCGCGTGGCAAGGCTGCAGTTGGATTTAGGGCCTGATCATGAGTCTGGCGGTCCATGAACCACCAGACTCACGGTGGCAGTGTTCCGTCCACTGGATAACGACTCTCTGAGTCCTTCTGGCGATGCGTCAGGGAGCTGCCGTTCCCTGGTGGGATGCGGCGGAGGGGTAATGCAATATGCTAAGCGGGACTGGTGCAGTCCCACCCAGCATATTACGAGTTCCCCCACTGCCAGCCTTTTCATGGTGGTGAGCCCATCACGAAAAGGCTGGCAGTGGGGTAATAAAGGGGGCCCTAGAGAGCCCACATTCTCCCCTGCCCTGGTGATGCATTCAGGAGGGGCACAACATGTGCCCCCCTGTCTGCTTGCACCCCCAGTTCCAGCACAGCATGGACTTCACAGTCCATGCAGTGCTGGAACACTTTTGCTGTTCCCATTGCAGGGCCCTTTTTCAGTGCACCGCCATGGGAAAAGCAAAAGGACCGTTCGCTTGTACGAGTTGAACTCATAAACAGATCGGCTTTGGCGCAGCCGTGCCAGAAGAGAGTCGGCGCAACTGCACCAAAGTCGTAATCAGCCCACACTTCTTCTTTGGAAGTTGGAAAGCTCCAGTGGGACGAGGCTGGAGGCTGTAGTCAACGAGAGTTCCATGAGGCGAAAGACCGCTGAACAGGATTTGCTGCTGCGAAGAAGAACGTAGTGGGAGGTGCCGCGTATTCAAGCCAACCGGCGATGCACCTTGGGCAGATAGACAAGCACGTTGGTCCTGTTCTTCTCTTTGTTCTCAGCAGTTTTTAATCAAGTTTTGGATTTTGGCTATCTCTGCACCTTTAGCATCACTATCAAGGGTCCAGGACTGGAAGGGCACCACTTTGGGAGGGGGGTGAGAAATCACTCAGGGTGGTCCCACCTGTGGGGTCAACATGGTTGGAAACTTTTCTATCCCTAAGAAGGCCAGCCAGCTACCCTTGGAGTCACTATGTTAGTCCTGGGTTCAAGTAGTGGAACAGGGCTCAAGCAGTAAGGCAGGCGTCTGAGGGTCCAACCTTTTAATTACAATGCGCCTTGCACTATGAGCTATCTAGGGCCTACCTTAGGGGTAACTTACATGGAATAAAAGAGGAGTTTAAGGCTTGACAATATGTTCATTTTGCCAAGTCCAATTTCAGTTAAAAACTGCACTTAGGCTGCAATGGCAGACCTGAGACATATTTTAAGGGACTACTTAAGTGGGTGGTGTAATAAGTGCTGTAGGCCCACTAGTAGCATTTGATTTACAGGCATACAGGTATTCCACTTTACTAGGGACTTATAAGTAAATTAAACATGCACAAGCACTTTAGGACTAGGTGGCAGTGCTAAAGTGCACAGAGTACTAAGGCCAAATAAGACAATTCAGCAAAAATAGGAGGGGTAAGGCAAACCATTTTGTGTGACCCTGCAGATAGGGCCAAGCCCAACAAAAGGTAATGGAGATTCCTCCGCTGTCCCTTCTTCCAGCTTTTCATATGAATACATTGATTCACCAGCATCTAGGGATGCTGAGATGCAGCTACTGTTAAGTTCCAGTTGGATGTGCCCTGCGTCTGAGGTCAGGACTATCTATTGTGCTTCATCAGGGTAAACACTGCTCTGAAGCCATATTATGTTTATGCTGATTTTTTGTGTTTTGTTAAGCACAGCATTCACCCAAGGGGCATCCTGGCGATTTGAGAATCTACCTAACAAAGTAATAAGCAAGTGGACCATTCATCAATGAAAAGTATGCAATCCTGCAAAGTTAGACAAGAGTCTATAGTGTTATGCTAGAGAATGAGTTGTTCCAAGAGACACATGTTGCTTGGCATACAACCAGGATTTTAGAGCTTTCCTAAAGTCTAACAGGTCTGCTTCCTAAAGAATTTTAGCGGGGAATTTTGGTAGGGACGGAGTTCCATTTAGTTTCTGCAAGATTTAAATTATTGTATAGGAATCAAAAAGCAATGTCTACGTAAGATTCTTGTTCCATTTGTTCATGGATGTTTGCTTCCATCATCAGCTGCGGATGAATGCATTAACGGCTGCCTTTACCAGTTACAACAGACAATCTCCTCACCTATTCTGAACATTCATTGCAAAGCCAATAAATCTGATGATGACTGTAGGCTTTCTGGGATTTGCAAATACTTGTTTCCTTTCGTATACGTTATCACTTCAACATGACCGTCCAAGTGTGAGGATGTCCAGGCTGCCATTTGTAATTGTTTTTATTACAGCTTATGGAAAAACAGTCACAGATGGCTGCCCATGTGGGCGCTCACAGACACACTCATGCATAGATGGAAAGCTATCTTGGGATGGATTTTGTAATAAAGGTTGTAAAAAGCATTCAAAGATGGTAATCTGTGCCTGTGCATGCACACATGGACATATGGCCAGCTTGGAATGGTTTAGCAGTGCCGGTGCAGGATGTGGCACCCTCAACTGAGAGAGTTCAGAAGCAGTAGTACTAGGAAATTCTAATTATCAAGTTATTCTCTTCCATGTATCCCACTGTTTAGGTAACATATATTAATCATTTAGGTATGAATGACAAATATAGAATGCATGTTTGTTTAATGTCACTTTTCATTGCAACAGAATCATCAAGTCTGTTCAAATACATTCACAGTATTTTATCTGAGTTGCATTGCCTGTTCTAAAATGTTTCCGATTTGTGAACAAAATTGTATTGAAACTGATAACTTAATTTATTGTTGATTATTATAATGCAAGGAACACTGTTTTACAGAATGAAAATAAGTGAAAAGGCATCAGCTTTGTTTCTAGTAGTTGTTTATTCTGCATGATTCAACAATAACCAGATAATGTTATATAAGTTGGGGACAGAGTTTGAGGAGATAGAAAGGAACTTCATATTAGGAGACTAAGACGAGACATGCAATACAGAAGCCCTTCACCTACTTCTGCTGACGGCTAACAGGTGTCACATATAGCCTTCACTTGCTGGTGGCTTATCAGCCTTCCTTCTAGCACAGATGAGAATAGCAGACTATCCTATTATATTTAAAAATAACTTCATTGGTCGAAGCCAGTATGAGAGTGTGAACCATCTTTGAAACTCGAATTAGGCTCCCCTTTTTAGTGCAGAGTTTAGATTAGTAAAGATATATCACCAGATATATGAAGGTGGGGGTTGATATAAAGCCAAACAGCCAATGTGTTGCAATATTACTTGTTAACGTAGTAGCTGCTAATCTCCTTGTTTTTATAATAGTTATTATACATATTGTGTGCAGTAGGATAGGATTTTTATTTTAAAATAAATAAATGTATAAAATATATCTGCTGTTACGTACTGTTCTTACGTGTGTCTTTCTAATATGAAAGAGGGTTTAGATTCCACTATTTATCCCTGTGATACTTTATATAACTTATCATTACCTGAAACGCATCTCTCTCAAGTGCTGCTTAGTGGACTACGGGATGATTGCAGTCCAACTGGCTTTCTGTCTTGTGTTGGTGCATTGGCCAAGCCCTTAGTGCCAGGTGGTCTAGAAAGCCTATGCCTGGTCTGTGTTCTGGAGGACCCAGAAAACATATCAGGGAGCTGCCAGGCCTTCACAACAGAAATAATTAATACAGTCTTACAAAGGCTTTTCTTTTTTTTAGAAAAAGGACACACTGAGCCACCAGTCCCTGGCACTTAAAGGGATAACTTTTGCTGCAGGTGTGCACTCTGTACACAGACCAAATACTTTCACTCATAGTGAGAGGAATTAATGGCTGACCCATTGCTTTGGTGTCTGAAACAAAAATTGAATGACACTACAACAGTTCAAGGGATGAAGGGATGAAAAGGGCTGACTGAAAGCACCTAAATGTATGCATGCATATGTATGTATTGTATTATGCTTTAGGGGAAAACAAAAGTTTTAGGCTCACTCTAGACATAAAAATCAGTTTAAAATAGCATCAGTAACAGTATGTAAACAAACAAACTGAGAGGAGTTCATTGATCTGATACCAAATAGAAAACTATATCAAACTTTTGGTAAAAACAAGAGCAACTTTCAAAATGAAAATAAGATACTTTTCTAAAAACGTTCACAGCCCCATATCTCATTCTAGCATAGCCAATTTTGCAATGTCTCACAATGTGTAAGTAATGATAAATTGAAGTTTAAATATCTACTTTGAAAAATTGTCTTAGCTGCTTTTATTCATTGCCAATCATGATCATCTTTTCAAATTCAGACAGCTCAGGGAAGAAGCCAGTAACACAATTTTATCCCACTTTTCTCTCACACATGCAGTAAATCATCATTTGCATGTATGACCCCTTCCGACCATTATATTTCTGTGATAGGTCAGATCATAATATTTTTAAGAGATACTTTTTGATTGGTATCTTATGTGATTTAAAACATATTTGTTGGTTTAATAGCCTGGTTGACACATCTCGCTTACTTTGAACCAGACTGTCTATGAATATTATCTCTTTCTGTTCATTAGTATTATCACACATTACTTTGATTCATGATCTAGACATTTTTGAAAAGGAGATGTTGAATTGTAATTTAAGCATTTATAAAAATAGGAAAGTGATGCTATACTAAAGATGAACTTTGATGCATAAAGTTTGATGCTGTATTGTCATTTTATTTATGATTAGATTTCGCAGTCTACCAGAACATCAACCTTTCTAAAAGACTGAGAGCATATCATTCAGCTGCATCCTAGAGTCTCATAAATATGTGTGGTTCTTCATGCTTTATTGCATTACCCCTTGTTATCTTGTGTGGGCACCAAATTTTACCAAATTGTTGCAAAATCAAATTATAAATGTATTTATGTTGCACTTAAGACCCCCTGATGAGGCATTGAAGCACTTTTTCTGTGAGTAGCATTCTACTCCAGAACCCAATATTAGCAGTTAATAGATTAGTACATATTTTTCTTGCGCATTAGTTTTGTTAGGTTTGCACTCTTGATTTTATGTGTTTAGTAGAGTTTGGAGTAGGGATAGAATGAAAGAAATGGTTTTTAAAAGGGAGAGTGGGGATAAGGGATAAAATGATAGGAAGGAATTTGAAAAGGGAAAATAGTAAGTTTTTTCAAAGAAGTGGTTGTGTGTGCTTGTTAGTTGGATGTTATGGCTCAAAAGGAGAGGGTACAAGTTTGAAAAGGCAGTTTTGCAGTTCATAGTCTTCAGAAAGGTTTGGGATGAGACAGAGGAAGGAGGGATGGGAAGGACAGAAGTTTTTTTTGTTTTTAATAGCAAAATATAATAATTTATACATACATTTATATATATATGATGCTTGGTAAAGTTATGTTTGCTTGATTAAATCCCTCTCTATAAATACCCATATGTACATTGAAGAAGCAATATTTACATGGTTCACTGTCCACATTTATCTTGTGGCTTATTTTATAGGGTTTCAAATAACTGTAATTAACTTATATACATATAAATATACACATGGCACTTATTGTAGTTATTTGTAGCAGGGTTAACCCTCTAAATATGCACCTCTATGTACACAGAAGCAGCACTTTTGACATGGTCTGATACACACATGTATCTTGTGGTGTAATATATAATGTTCCCTTGTATAAATGTATCTACTTATAACAGGAGGCATAGTTCAAAGTAGAGTGATGTGTACTTGTATAACAACAGCTCTTATCAATGCTGTGAGAAGCATAGTTTGTCATGTCTGAGTATACCATTGTACCATTGTGATATATTCTTGAGTTGTGAGCAAGAGCCAGCTCTTGGCTAAACTTCTGAAGTGGTTTGTGGTCTTATGTTTCTGGTTAGGGAATTCCATAGTTTGGCTGCTTGAACAGAGAGAGAAGTTCCATCCATAATTATTTTCTTGTGTGTAGGAATAATAAGGCAGGGAACCATTCTTGAACATAGGTTCCTTTGTTGTATGTATTTGTTGATTTCTTCCTGATGAAGAGTGGTCCTTTGTCATGTACTGCTTTGTGTGATGCAAAGCAGCTTGAACATATGTCGACAGTAGCTAATCATATCAGAAGCATCATTCCATCACGGACAGTTTAATAAACAAAGGAGATTTTCAACCAGCTTCCTGAAAAAGATGAAATCCGTCCACCGAGATCCAGTTGAAACAACCATCACTCTCCTTCCACTAGGGAAACCCTTTCCAGTTTGCTTAAAAGTGAGTAGAGGCTTGGGCCAATATAAAACTCTCATGGTAAACATTAAATTTAGTTAGACTAAACAGACATGCAGCATCACCTCATAGACATAAACAGGTTGCCAAGGATTACTACTGCAATACTAGCAGCCAGAATTTACCAGTGGTGGGCAATGTCATCATAAGGTGGATGCCCACTAGTTACCACCATTGTGATAGGGTGAGCATTTACCCATATGATTAGCATGCACAATGCTTACACACCCCTAATGTGTGTACATTAGTTCACTGACAGTCACAGACCGACATACATGCATGCACAAAGACATGTGTACACAGAGTCACACACAGACACATGCACACAATCCCACCCATACATACAGACATAAGCAGTCATATGGACACTCACTCAGTTGGGTGCACACAAACATGCATTCACATGTGGGCATGTCAAACTTTTCTTTTTAAATACTTGCCATCAAGTCGATGCTGCCACCTCAGCGTCTGCTCACAATTAGGGATAGAAGGCCATTAGGTGCATAAGGACAGCTGGAGTACATGGGCTCCCATACTTCCTGTTGGTAGGCAGCCTCTTGCAGTGCTTCCATCTCTGGCAGATGGATACCTATGTTTTTAGCACGTTATTCCCCATTCCCATATGCACAGGCAGTCATGTTCAGTATTTGCCAGGTTTAACCTACTGTGAATCACGGAAGCAAATACTCATGTCAGGTGTAATTTGCATCTCGCTTATAATCCCCTTTTAAGCCCCTTTTGTATTTGGAAACATTTATATTCAAGTGACTAAGCCTCTCAAGAGCTGTTAATGCTTGTAGAACACCAACCACCAACTATTTGAGTATTACCATATCCTCAGCATACTAAGGGGCATATTATCAAGACAATTATCGCCGCTTTAGCGGCCGTTTTCGGCCGAAAAGCAGCGATAATTCTATCGCAGTATTAACAAGGACACGCTAACAGGCTTTAGCGTGTGTTTCCTTGTGTTAGCACCCGTTTCACTAACGCCTTGCATCTCATCGCTAATGAGATGCAAAGTAGGCGTGCCTCACATTCGCTAACGCAGCTTCGCGCTATTTACAACGATGCCCCATACCCACGTAGCGACAATAAAAATCGTGCTCAGGCCCCATTAACGCTGGATTCTAACCGCGTCAGAAAAATTTCTGACTTAGCTATATTACCCTATAGGAGGTGGATTGTCAGGCTAAATCCACCATGGCTTATTATCAAGGAATTCCCTATCGCTGTAATATTATCGCTGGATTACCAGCGAAATTCCAGCATTTCGCCGCTTTCGCTGGAATTTTTATCGCATTGGAGATAGCCGTTGACAATAACGCGCTATCTCAGCGATTAATTCCAGCGATAGCCGTCGATAACTAAAATCGCGCTAAGCGCGCTTAGCGATATTTATCGCTGTCAGTTGATAATATGCCCCTGAAGGTTTTGAAGGACATTTCTCCCAAAACCTTGAGGCACTGATCTTGTGTTGGTTATTGCAGCCCCAAGTCAACTGTACACATACTAAGGGCAGGTAGGGTCAACGCACACCACTGCTTGAGTGCAGCATTACTGATAACTTTATTATTTTATTAGTTAAGAGCCAATTATTGTCTATTTTAACACACACTCAAGGGCTGGTATATACATAGATGGTACAGCTTTTAATAGAAAAGGCCTGCTTCCTCGTTTTTTCCAGAGGATTTTCCTGTATGCTTATTGAAAAGCCATTGAATGATCCGCACTACACAAAGGGTGCTATCTTTACTCCAGGGTTAAAACTATTACACTTTCGTAAGTTTTACAATCTTTTTCTAGATCCAGTTTAAGCTACCATTGAAATGGAAGTTGTTCGAGTTTATCACCATAAAATCTAACTCATACTCCCATGTCTACAATTTATTGGACTACCAGTGCCATCTTTCTTGTATAGTGGTTACACAATCAGCCTTTATCAGTGATAACCATGTGTGTAACTTGCACAACATATTTGGGTAATTTCTGAAATTTCCTGAAAAATAATGCAAAATTATGCATAATTAGGTGCAATTTGCTGGCAGTACATTGTGTCCAAAAATTGACATGAGGACGCTCTTCGCAGATAAAAAGATCTTTCAGGACTGTTGCATTACACCATATGTGCGAGGCAGCCAGTTTCAGACAAGGGTGTGGCACCACTCACTCCCAGTGGTAGCTCCTCCACTAAGGCAGAGGAGCATCACCCCACTGCTTTTCGCAGTGTAATCAAAGGAAAAATATAATGATAATAACTCGACCTTATTATCACTTTATTATTTCCTGCTGTGGCAGCTTTACGGGGCGGGCGGGTCTGCTCTGCTCTCAGAGCAGGGGGAGGAGTGGTGGGCACACTCTGTAAGTGCCCATGAATGTTGGCCATGTTGTGAGTGCTGTGATATGTGAGGTTGTAAGCAGTACCTTGCAGGGGCGTAAGTTATAGTTAGCTCAGGCAACTATAACTGCTGAAGTTCTATAGTTCTATGTGCGTAAAATCTGAACCTAACTATAAAGTCCCTGTAACCTTTCATTTTTTCAGTGAATTTCTATGGTTCTTTAAATTCTATTTCCTAACTTTAACGTCCCTGTAACTTTTGTTTTTTTTCAGTGAATTTCCTCATATTTTTAATGCTATTTCCTGACTATAACGTCCCTGTAACCTTTGGTTTTTGAGTGAATTTCACATTCTTTTATATAAATTGTACTACAATTTCACCTATAAATTCAATTTAGTTATGTACATTTGTACAAGTTTATAAATACATTGCATTCACCCATTTATTATTATACATTTTAAAACTACACAAGTAACAAATGAACATAACATAACATTCAACTTTTTACGAATGCAAAACACAAAGGGGCCGATTCCGATTCGGGCCGGAAAACGTACCGATCGACTCGGAGCCGGAATAAATACCGACCGACACGTACCGGTGCAGCCCGACCCGCAAAGTACGATGAGAAGCGTGCTAAATCCGACCGACTCGTACGGAACACAAGCCGAACGACCGAGCCGCGCGGAAAACAGCCATGCGGCCGGAAAAGCACGCGAATCGAACCGACCGACACGCACCAGGAAGAATCCCGAACGAAACGTACCCGCGAACTCCTACCCGCCAAGTACGATGCAACACGTGGAAAACACGACCGAGTCGCACGGAGCCCAAGCCGCACGACCGACACGCATTCAAAACTGCGAGCCGAAGCAACCCAAAACCCCGCGACCGACGCGTACGCAGCACAGAAAACAGCACAAACACAGCGTGAACGAATCTGAGAGGCTCGCACGAGACAACTGGAGGGTCCGACTCGGTCACAAGAACGTCTCCTACATGCACAAAAAGAACCAAGGAAAAAAACCACAAAAAAGGCCAAACAAGCTATCACAAAGCAAATAAATACTGGGGGGAAACAGGGAACAAAGACACACCCACAACTCCACCCATATAAAGGACACAAATCCCTACCATGATCCTTTGCAAATTCAAATTACCTGCCAGCACTCAACACCAACAGACAGCAACCACACACACACTCACAGCTCATCCATCACACAAGCCACACACCAGCAGCACCACAACAAATAGCCCCCTCACATACACCCAGCAAAACACACACTCACACACCCTCACTTGCACACCAACACACACATCACACACCAGCACCACCCAACACCATGCCCCCAAAGAAGAATCACAAGTTCCTAGATAGTGAATTGGAAGTCCTGGTAGATGAGATCCTCAGGGTAGAGCCACAGCTGTTTGGCACATTGGTCCAACAGACACCCATGGCGCAGAAAACCAAGATGTGGGAGAGGATCGTCGACAGGGTGAACGCACAATCACCATGTTTGCACACAAAGGTAGACATCCAGAACAGGTGGTATGACGTGCGCAGGAGGGTCAAGGAGCTGTTGAAGAAGGACTACATCGTGAGCCAACACACCGGCAGTGGCCCTCCTGCCAAACCAGTATACCTCAGGCCCTGGGAGGAGAAGGTGCGGGCCATCCTACCACCAGTGAGCGTCTATGGACTAGAAAACATCCCAGAGCCTGGTGAGTACACAACAAATGTACACAATATTGTGCCACAATACACACACATCACTGTCAAGGGGAGAGTCAAACCATGCACCCTTAGCAAATACACACCAACCAAAACAGATAATCCCAAAATGTGTATGTCAGCCAGATAAACACAATACATGCCAGCTCATAGTGAAATGTAACTGTGTCATGACATGTACAAACCTAACAACAAATAGAGCTAGGCAGTGGCACAAATATAACCAACAAACACAGTCAGACATGTAGCCACCACCACAACACCACCTCACAGGGAAGCTCACTGAAAGGAAGGAATACTGTGTATGCTGGGCAAGTCAGTGTAGCCAATAGCATCATGGGAGTCGTAGTCACAGAAATTGCCCACCCTCACAATGCGCACATCAACACCACCATGAACCATGCCCACATCACAGGGAGTGCAAAACAACTGACAAGATGGCTGACACTGGCTACTGCTGTGGGGAGCACAAGGCCCTGCTGGCAACTGTGCACCAACCAACAGCAGGACACCACTGACTGACATCCTGAAAGACAACTTGCACTCCCTGCAATGGAAGCACGTTCCATGGTGGGATATCTGGCTGGGTGGGAAGGAGGACTCACAGCACTGACCATAGTCACCAGCAGCTCCACCCACACACCCCCTAACACAAACTACACACAACTCACCTGGGAGAAAGCATTGCCTCACACACCAATCAAATATCCCACAAAGAACCACAACCCTGGGTCATGCAGTGTGAAGCACAGGGACACACATGGGACTTGTAGCAAAACAAACCCCAGGATAACACTGTCAGCCATCTTGTCAGCACAGGCACACAACCCCACAGGGAAGCTGAGTCAAAAGGAAGGAAGCATGGGCATGCTGGGAAGGGGGTGGAGGCAAAAGCATGATGGGAGTGGTAGTCACAGCCCAACATCCCCCACCCACATGGCCCAGCAAGAACACACCCAAGCATGCACACCTCACAGGGAGTCAAAAGCCACTTCACAGATGTCTGACACTGGTGCTCTGTTGTGGGGAGCACAAGGCCATGCTGGGAACTGGCCAACAACCAACAGCAGGACACCACTGTCAGCCATCTTGCCATTGCTGTCACACCCACACACAGTGAAGTACACTCAAAAGGAAGGAAGTATGGGCATGCTGGGAAGGGGGTGGAGGCAATAGCATGATGGGAGTGGTAGTCACAGCTCAACATCCCCCCCACATGGCCCAGCAAGCTCACACTGAAGCATGCACACCTCACAGAGAGTGTAAAGCCCCATCAAAGATGTCTGACACTGGTGCTCTGTTGTGGGGAACACAAGGCCATGCTGGGAACTGGCCAACAACCAACAGCAGGACACCACTGTCAGCCATCTTGCCATTGCTGTCACACCCACACACAGTGAAGTACACTCAAAAGGAAGGAAGTATGGGCATGCTGGGAAGGGGGTGGAGGCAATAGCATGATGGGAGTGGTAGTCACAGATATTGGTCAGCCTCACAATTGGCCCATCAACACCACCCTGAACCATGCACACATCACAGGGAGTGGAAAACAACTGACAAGATGGCTGACACTGGCTACTGCTGTGGGGAGCACAAGGCCCTGCTGGCAACTGTGCACCAACCAACAGCAGGACACCACTGACTGACATCTTGCCATTGCTGTCACACCCACACACAGTGAAGTACACTCAAAAGGAAGGAAGTATGGGCATGCTGGGAAGGGGGTGGAGGCAATAGCATGATGGGAGTGGTAGTCACAGCTCAACATCCCCCCCACATGGCCCAGCAAGCTCACACTGAAGCATGCACACCTCACAGAGAGTGTAAAGCCCCATCAAAGATGTCTGACACTGGTGCTCTGTTCTGGGGAGCACAAGGCCATGCTGGGAACTGGCCAACAACCAACAGCAGGACACCACTGTCAGCCATCTTGCCATTGCTGTCACACCCACACACAGTGAAGTACACTCAAAAGGAAGGAAGTATGGGCATGCTGGGAAGGGGGTGGAGGCAATAGCATGATGGGAGTGGTAGTCACAGATATTGCTCACCCTCACAATGCGCACATCAATACCACCATGAACCATGCCCACATCACAGGGAGTGGAAAACAACTGACAAGATGGCTGACACTGGCTACTGCTGTGGGGAGCACACGGCCCTGCTGGCAACTGTGCACCAACCAACAGCAGGAGACCACTGACTGACATCCTGAAAGACAAATTGCACTCCCTGCAATGGAAGCACGTTCCATGGTGGGATATCTGGCTGGGTGGGAAGGAGGGCCGGATGTCAACCAAATACAACCAATGCAGACCATGTACACACCCCAACATTCACATGGAAATGCCCAAATAATGCAGGACAATGTGCTACACCAATATCAACCCCTGACTGTGACAACTTAGGACAATGCAATGTACAGGCCCGCATCCAGAGGCACAGTCACAACTGTCAGGTGTGTCAACCATTGATGCCTGCAGAAACATAACATACATTGTGTGTGTCTCCCAAAAACAGGTGATGATGGGGACACAGCAGCAGACGCTGAGGAGTCCCCATCCCAGGCTCAAGAGGATACGGAGCTCACTGGTGTGAAACAGCCTCTGCCCTCCTCGGATGAAGAAGACCAACCTGGCACCTCCGGAGCAAGTCATCATGCAGCACCAGCAGGACCACCAGCTGCACCCCTGCACCCACCCCTCCAACGACTGTCAACACACATACCACCCCTGCCGACATGGAAAGACCAAGGAGCACCACCACCACCAGCACAGGGACCCTGGACCAATGTGGGGCCATGGACACCAACACCACCAACAACCCCCAAGGGGGCCCAGGGTCACCTGTGCGTGCCACCTCAGGTACTGCACGTGTCGCCAGGGGTGGTGGGAGGGTGGGAGACATAGGTCGCTGCTTGCAGAGGGGTCTGGACTGCATGATGACCCACAACTGGCACGCATAGCCGATGCGTACCAGTCCAGCACCGGAGAGCTCAGCCAGGTAGTGGGGCTCCTCAGGGACATTAAACAGCAGCAGGCTGCCCATCATGCCCGCTTGGACTCACACATGTCCCGCGTGGAGTCCAAGTGGGACACACTGCAAGAGATGACGGCGGTGCATAGGGACATATTACAATGCCTCCGCCAGATGAGCAGCAACCAGTCAACACCTCCCTGTGTGCCCACAACATCTGGTGCTGAAACAACTGCAACTGCCACAGGGAGGGAGGATGACTCTGGCGGAGAGTCCCCTGCACCGCAGCAGCCTGCACTTGAGGGTCCCCCCAAAGAAGAGGGGCCGTCCGAGGAGGGGCAAGTGAGAGGCCGATGGCCATGTGCAACCCCCAGGAAGCCAAAACCTGTTCTGGATAATCACCTTTGTGCGCAAACTGTTCACCCTGTTGACTGCAACACAACTCTCCCACATGACATGGGGAGCTCAAGTTGGACCAATGTCTCAGATGACTGTGGACTTTACTCTGGACATTTCTGCTACCAGGACTTCCTAATCATCTAGGAACTTTGGATTACAATCACAATGTACAGTGTCTTGTGGTTTGTGGCCTCCTGGCCTGCCTGGATACGTTGGCATAGGCCTGGCTGCCATGATGACTTTTGCGCACGTTACTCTTAGCCGTTGTTCTGTCGCCCTCTGCTCCTGCCAAGTTATTTTACAACTGTCTGCATTTTCTGTTTCTCACCTTTTCTCCTGTTCCTTTTGGGCTCAGTCTGAACAACAGTTACAAGGTCGAACAACACGTCCCTGGTTCTTGCTGATTTGGCCTGTCCCTCGCACCTAGACATAACACCATGTACAGCTGCCATGGAGAAATTGGTGTGCTTTTAATATTGCGGTTCGCCCGCGCTAGACACAGTTGGAGAAAACCTTTCCAGGGAGAAGAGCTGTGATTGTCTGCTGATGTAGTTTTGCATCTAGAGACTGAGGTATGGGGGTTCGCTAGTCAAAGCCCAGAGGTCTTCTATTTGTATAATAAACTAGCTTCCAGCACGGGGAGGGTGGTAATGTTAGATAGACATATATCCACTGCTTTATGAGATGCTTTCCCCGTTCGTATTTTATGGAGTTGTAACTATGCTGATTATATTATTCATATGTATTATGCTAGTAGTACTGACACGTGTACTGTATCTTAGAGCACGTAAGTTGAAATAAACATTTTGAACTATGCAGTGTCTCTTATTACGCATGTTGTGGACAAGTACGAGTGTGACGAAAGAGTGTTCTTGCCTCATCGAGTCGTGAGTGATAGAGAGATACCGTGTTCTGGGTTGTCTAATCATTGGTACATTAGTGCTAATGGGACGCTAAGGCTAGTTGGGTTGGGGTTTTGGGTGCTAAGGTCTATGGTTGGCTCACCACTATATTCCGAGGTCCTATTATCCTGTGCATAGCTCTGTATGTGCAGAAACCTTATGACATGGCGCCCAACGTGGGGCAGCTTATCTCGCGGGACGCTTGAGTAGTACTTGTGCTTGTCCACAAATCCTCACATACGGTTCCGGAGGCGTGTGTGACGTTGATACCTCCTATATTGAAGTTTTTGTAGGTTCTTTCAAGCTTGAAGTTGTTAAAAGGTTTCTTAAACATAACCCTTTTGTGCTGCCTCGTGTAAGGTTGTTGAATAAACCCGTTAGTAATGGCGGGTATAGACATAGCGGCGCATAGCCGCACAGCACTCCGGGATCACTTACGGGTGTATGGAGTGCCAGACGCGGGAGTTGATTTAGTCTTTGTGGTTCAAGCCGATCCGGCTTTCCACTTTGAGGTATTCTACTCTTGGATCACTTTTCCAGCAGTGGACGCGAACGATAATCTGTTCCATGCATATGAACACACTGACGTTCCCGCTGTCTATCGACCGTATACTACTCTTGAAGTACCGCTCACGGCTTGGCAACACCGTGTTTGGTTTAATGGCGCCCTCCTCAACCGCCTACCACGGTTCGTTTAGGCCCCTTATCAATTGAGGGGGCCACTTGGCCTGTTTTGGCCGGGTACACCCCACATCCGCGTTATATGACTATACCAGTCGCGGAACTGCGCACTATGTATTCGGCCTTGGTGCAGGTGCATCGAGCTTTAGTGCGATATGTTACAGGCAGCATCCATGGGGCCGCTCCTGGAGTTGCCGGCCAACCAGCTGCTGCAGGCGGAGTGACCATAAGTCCTGTCATGGTGAATTCGGTGATGGGCAAACGTCCACAAAATAAGGATGATTTTCCTTATTGGCTTGCAGAAAAATTTGATCAGTTGGAGGCAGTTTTTCCACATACAACCCCAGTGGATAAACATCGTATTTTAACGATTAGTTTGCCAAAAGACTTAATTCCCGAGTTGACAGCATGTGACAACTGGGGTAAGGTATTCGCAGCAGTATATTCTAAATGTTTTGGTACTCCTTCCATGACGGTTCTCCCTCTGTAATTAAAAAGTACAGGATGAACATGGCCCTGAAGCGGCTGTGGAATTAGGGATGAGACTGGTGGGAGTGTTTGAAGTAGTAGCTGAGCTGATCCTTGCGAATGTCAAGGGCGATGCAGTGAACTTTCAAGTAGCTAACGCTTTGGCTCTGGTCCCAGAATTGGACAGGCCTCGCGAATTACCGAAAATTATTACCCAGGCTTACAAAACTATTGGTAGAAATAGCCTGGGTAACAAGCCTTTTGCAAAACAGCAAACACAATCGCAACCACAACAGCAACAAACCAAATCTCAATCTGAGAAAGATGAGAAACCAGTCTTCACTAAAAAGAGCTGGAGGCTGAAAAAACAGGGTAAGCAACAAAAGAAGCCGGGGTCGAGAGGCGCATCCCCGGTTTCAGTTTCTTCTGAGCGCACTTATGATTTACGCGATAGAGCGAGAATTAAGTCACCGGATAGGTTTCAGATCCCTGATGCGCGTTCTCCTCGTTCTTCACAGGCACAGACTTCGTCACAGGCCGGTGGAGGAGACCGCCAGGATAAAGGAAGGGACCGAGAGGCTCCCCAGGGACGAGACCAACCTCGACAACAAGTCAGAGGAAAAGCGGAAGACTCTCAACGTTTTCGACCACAATTTCAGAAGAAGAAAGTTGCCGCTGTAACAGCGAAATATGCCACAGACGGTGAGAACGAGGCTCCTGAATTGGACGTGGGCAGTAACCCTCCTAGACAGCGCCGCGGAAGTTACCATAGTGCGGGAGGCGCTACGTCCTCATATGGAGGCGACAGCAACTGAAACATTCATTACTGTTGAAACAGCAGACACCAGAGTGGCACCCCCTGACAGACTATTTAATATTGTCATCCAAATTGAAGGTGATATACAGCGTGTAATTAAAGGGATTTTTTGGGAAAATCTGACCTCTTCATATGACATTTTGTTAGAAGAGGCGGATTGGCCACCCCCATCTCGCTCTTGCTGCGCGTAAAGGGGAGGAGGTAATCCTTCCGAGCTTTTCTCGACATGTCCCAAAGGACAAAGCGGAGGCTCTTGCAGCAGAGTGGGCTGTGTCCCTGGCTCCTGCGTTATTCCGCAATCACGTGGGTTGGGATGAAGATTCTCCCCCCATGAAATACCTTTGCGGTCACTACCGCAGCCACAACCCCAATATCCCATAAAACGTGAAGCCAAAGGCCCCGTTTCCGAAATTCTGATTCAGTTGGAATATCAGGGAGTAATTGAACCCTGTGTATCACCTAAGAACAATCCCCTTTTCGCGGTTTCTAAACCCGATGGATCGTACCGCTTAGTTTTGGATTACCGGCATTTGAACTCTCATTGTCGGACCTTTGCGGTGCAAAACACCCATAGTTCTGCGCTTGTAGACAGTCTTATTCGTAAAAAATACAAAACGACCCTTGACCTTTCAAATGGATTCTACACGCACAACTTAGCCCCGGAGAGTGGCCAATGGTGCGCTTTTACTTCCGGTGGTAAAATGTTCAAATTCAGGCGTCTTCCTTTGGGCTACAAAAATAGTCCAGGCGTATTTGCTGCTCGTGTTGTCTCTTTGTTAGACGGCATCGATCCAGACGCCTGTTCGTACGTAGATGACATTTATCTGACGGACGACGAATTGTTTCCGCATCTAACCCGAGTCGACCGCATTATTCTTGAATTTGCGGTTCAAGGTTACAAAATTAACTTTGCCAAATCTCATATTGCTGAATTTACCGTTTTGTTCTTGGGCTATGAGCTCAACAACGAAGGTAAGGGCTTAGCCCCCATTTTCTGGAGAAATGTGCACTTTTGTGCCCTCCTACTAATCTGAAGAAACTTCAGTCATTGCTGGGCTTTCTGAACTTCAGACGTATATACATTCCCGAATACGCCCAGCGTATCAAGCCACTGTATGCCTTGATACAACCTAACTTTTCGAAGTCTTGTTGGCTTCCGGAGCACACCTCCATATTACAGTCTTTACAGACTGACCTACTTGAGTCTAAATATCTTTTGACACGTGATAACCACACAAACCTGGTGATTAGAATCATTCCAGGAGCAGTGGGTTTCACGTACTTAACCTTTAATGAAGGTGATACAGTTCCCATCGCATACAAGTCACATCTGTACACCTCCGCAGAAATGCGGTTTTCATCTGTGGAGAAAGTTCTGACAGCAGTGCAAATGGCGATTCTGAAGGAGCGCGCACTGGCACAGGGAAAACGCATTCTGGTGGTAACACCATATCCTGCTCTAGAGGCAGTGACCAAAGCAAGTGTACCGAACTCTAAAGCGTTGCACCCCCGTTGGATACAATGGGCAACCTCGTTGACATCTCCGGATGTCACTTTCATATTCGATCCTTTACTTCAGACTCAGGAGTTCTTACAGTATGTATTTGTTCATCCTCCTCCTCTGTCCTTATTGCCGCTTGAGGATTACGACTGTGTGATCTACACCGATGGTTTGGCACAACCGGCCACGGGTTCCAAGCATGCTTATTCAGCCGAATGTGCTATTGTTGCAGGTACGTTTGTGAACGGAAAATTTAAATCCACTGTGGGCGCACACACTGTTGGTAACAGTCTGGCAGATGAAGCTGCCAGATCAGCAGTAGTCACGTGTTCAGTAGCAGCAGTTACTAGATCCATGTCTAAATTAGACACTGATATCCTGGCAGCAGTTGCTGCAACAAAGGAAGGAACGAATTACCCTAGGGGTTTCCCTTCCAAATATTCTTACCAGTTAGGTCCCGATCAGGCTCCTTATGTAACAAAAGCTGACGTTGGTGATCGGCTGATCCCCAACGCGGACCGCAGACTTTCCTTGATAACGGCAGCACACGAAGGCATGGCTTCGGCTCATGCTGGTGTGTCTGCGACAATTTCCATTTTGCAGCAGCGTTACTGGTGGCGTGGTTTATATAAAGATACCCGTACTTATGTGCTTTCCTGTGACGTTTGTCAACAGATCAAGCCTTCCACGGTCACACGACCACCTCAGACCTCGCTCGGAATTTCAAACAGACCCTTTGGGTGTGTTTACTTGGATCACTGCGGTCCATTTTCTTCGGACACTGCCTATAAATATATCTTAGTGGCAGTGGACTCGTGCACACGGTTCATCTGGGTCTGGCCACAACGGAGTGCTGACGCTCAAAATGTCATCAGGGATTTGCGTGTCTTTGTGGGAATTTTTGCATGCGGCACCTTGCATTCTGACCAAGGTCCGGCGTTTGCCTCTAAGGCTTACAAGGACGCAATGGGTTCTTTGGGGGTGCGGGTGAAATTTTCGTCTCCGTATAGGCTTGAGGGCAACTCTATCGTTGAACGAATGAACCGTGACTTAAAGCAAACCTTGACAGCTAGAGTTATAGGTACTGGCAGGAACTGGCTGGCCCACTTGTATACCGTTCAGCGTGCACTTAATAATCTCCCTAGAAGACCTCTGGGTGGGCGGACCCCTTACGAAATGCTCTTTGGCATACGAATGTTTGTGCCTGACCTTGATGGTCTAGACATGGCGGCGCAATCCGCCAAGTTTGATGTAGATAACCATTCTACCATGTTACAGGACTTACAAGAAGCCCGAGACAAACTTGCAATTGCACATTTGCCTTCAGCCACAGACCCTGCTCTGCAGATTCCGGTTGCCGGCTGGCTTCCGAAGATTGGCGACCTGGTTCGAGAGAAGGTGGAGAACAAAAAGAATTCGGCCCCTCTTTCGTGCACCGGTTCCAGTCCTGGGCTTGAAGGGAACACGTACAGTCATCTTACCACCGCTTCCCGGTCGCAAGGAAAACAGATACATCTCAGTGGAAAATGTCAAGCTACAACATCTGGCCGATCCTGAATAGTGTCACACCAGCGGTCTCTTGTCCTGCCATTTATCGGACATGTGTTCGAGGCACACCTGCACGAACGGTCACTGATGTTACCATGGAGATGGTTGATTTGCCTGAAAATATATTCGAAACCCCTGTCTCCCCTGCATCGACGAGGACGAGTATACCTATCCCGCCACAGAGTCGGTGGCACACCAACCAACAACGCCACTGAGCCCGACACGTTATTCCTTTGACTCAGATTCCAACTCATCAACGGTCCCGTCCAAGTTTAGTCTTTTTGTATCCTGGTTTAGAGATAATTTTTTGATTCCACCTTGGACATACATCTGGATGGTGCTTTTCTTGATTTTCCTGTTTATGTCCATTGGCTTTGTCACAGTGTTTTTTCTACTCATCAATGGTCACTATTTACCTGAACGCTCTGCTGTGAACAGTGTTGCTGGAACTTTGGCTCCACATTCCTCTTCACACATCATGAAGCGTGACCACACATTTGTGAACATTTCAGCGTTTCCAGTTGCTGATGGCATCGTATGGGATGCGGTAAACTTTCAAATCCATGGCCCGACAGAAATTATTAATGTACCAAATGTCCTTCGAGTTTCGATGGGTGATGTAGTAAAAAGTAATATTTATTCTGACGATTGGGATGTGCATGCCGTTGAAGCATTGTTTGCTGATTTAAAATATTATGCTTCCTTTAATGCTGAGGATTTGTATATGAATTCTGCGAATTATGCCGATTTGTATTGCTACCAGCATTGGGGCAACCATTTTCTCCACAAACCGAGTGCACTACGCAGCCCTGTTACCTACACCCAATGGGAACATTGCCCAAACCCCATACCAGGTAGCTCCCAGACTCTTCGAAATAAATTCACCTATTTCACTGATTTTAATCGATCGAACCCTGGGTCCTATTATTTTAAATTGAAAACCCCATTGACTCAAAAAATAATGTTGACCCACACCAAATTACTTTATTCGGGTTCCTTTTTGAGCGCCTTGGCGGTGGGTGGTTATGAGTATTGGAAAGACACAGTGGATTTAAAATCAATCTGGGGTTCGAAGCCATGGCAGGTGCAAGGCACCGAGGCTTTGCACCGCGCTTGCCTTATACCGGCCCAAATTGTGTTTCTGAATGCTTCCATTCATCAAACCACGTGTTGGGGGTTGGCTACCACTAAACAATTAAATGCGCCAGCCATCCCATCCTTGTCGAGTTCTCCCAATGATAGCTTGCGTTTTAATATGTCCCTTGTGACGTTGCAGGCTCAGTTTCAAAACAACTCTTTTAACGTTTCTGCACTGGTACAGTCACCCTGGTTGGCATGGCCCATATCATCGAATGCATGCCAACTGCGTTTCCATGGCACAGTTCCAGGCTTTAGACAGGACAAGCCTGATCCGAGATTTGCTGAAACTCGTACTGTCACCACGTATTCCGTTGGTAAATTATGTAAACAATGGCTACACCATTCGTCCCTAGACTCTGTTAAACAACATTTGTCCCTCCTATCAGGCACTATTGATCTGTCCGACTTTATCTTGGGACCTCGTGGTCCCCGACCGAAGAGATTCATTTATGAAGCGTATAATGAACTCTGGAAGCTGTCACAAATGGAAGCTGCTTCCCGTCTTCGGGAAATAGACCAAGCAAATTTGGAAAAAGTGCTTGCTGTTGTTGACAATAGTATAAATACCCTGTCTTCCCGCATTTACACATTAGAGAATATTGTGTCCTCTGTTGTTGATATAGTACAAGATGATGTTTCTATTTTGTATCATGGTCAGAATCAATTGCGTTCAGTAATGCAGTTTGCGTGGACTTTGCAAACCCTTAAGTTAGGTAAAGTTCCTTGGAATTTCTTGAACACCACTGCCCTTTTTCTGCCTTTTAATTTGACTGAAAAACAGCAGTTCATGTCCATGAAAGATGCATCTTACACTTTGTTACATATCGAGAAAGTGGATCCTTTACCATTCTCTGTAGCGGAACTAGATTCTGCGGTGTGGCTAGTTCATGGGGTTATCGCTTTACCTTTTTCCCTGTTTGAATTTAGCTTGTGCATGAAACATTATCCTGTGGGCCGTTTCCAGCCTTTGGGTAGTGCTTTCCTGCATGAACTCTGGTCCTTGCCTTTCATGTATAAATGCCTTAGAGACGGCAAGGAAGTGTTTCTCACGGGGAGTCTTGTGATTCAACTGTGGGTCATTCGCTTATTTGTAAACATATTAAATTGCACGGAGCTTGTAGCGTTTCAGTTCCGAATCTTGCATGTGTGCTAAAGGGTATTCCTGCTCCTGCTATTTCTCCTACTTTTACTTTGCTTACTAACGGTAGCTATTTGCTTTTAAATAACGAAGACTGTTGTGGCCTACGGGCCGGCATTCCGTATATTGTTACGGTTTCGCACAGAGTTGTCTGCTGCAAGAATGTGCTTTTTCCTCCCCTCACGACATCGTTGATAACTCTATTTGGCCTTCCATTCCTACCATGGAGGCAGATTTCAATAAGTTGAGCAGAATAAAGGCCCTATTATTGAATGAGGAGGTTACGCTCACGTCCGCCCGGGAGACATTCGTTCTCCAGGTGGCGAGTACCCACAGTGAAATACAGGCCCTTTTGAACACCAACCTCCCCCAACATTTCGGGGAGTTAATTCATCGTATTTTTAACGCATCAAACACTGAGGGTCTAGTGCATTTTTTTAAGATTGTGGGGTCTGGCCTGGTGTCCACCTTCCAAACTATTTTTGGTGTGATACCGGCGTTCATACATTCTATTTTTTCTAGTGTCTTTGGTGGTTTCCCATTAATCCTCGCTTTGGCGGCTGGTGTCTTGCTGTTGGTCTGTTTTCTGCGCAATGGCTGCTCACCACTGGGCCCTTCTCGATCCCGAACGCCTCCAGCTGCTCCGTGAGCGACTTCTGGTTGGCTTCGATGTTCTGCCCTTGGCGACTATCAGTGTGTCCTACACCCTTTCTTTTCGCTTTGCGTATTTCACTTGCGTGCAACCTGTGATGTCTTGCATCCGCTGTCCTTTCACATGGACCATGGATTATTGCCTCTCCAATTCGTCATTGTCTGTTCCGGATTTTGTTCAGTTGGTGGGTCCCTTAGAGGCCCATGAACGGGACTATTCCGTTGCTGGCTTTATGATGCGTGCGGCTGCACTGGGGATTTTGGCACAATGGGATATCTGGGCGGCTGCTCAGAATCTCCTACAACAAAGCTATATTGAATATCACGCAAGCTGTCCCGCATTGCTTTTGGATGCTCCGTCCTCTGAGGAACATTCCTGCAGCTTTGACCTGTTGGTCTGGATGGCGTCTACGTTTTTTGACGATTCCAATGATGTCCTCTTGGACGGTATAGCATTTTTCTGCACTTCCACGTTTTTGGATTGATTTGCCGTTCACTGTCCGTGGACTGCCTCGCTGACTGTCTTTTTGCTACCTTACCGCGTTCCACTCCTTCCACTGTGGACGCCTCTGTTCTGCTCAGGTGTTTAGAACTCTGTCTTCGTCTTTAGTCTTGGCCGATGGACTGTCCAGGGGAGGGTGTCTTGTGGTTTGTGGCCTCCTGGCCTGCCTGGATACGTTGGCATAGGCCTGGCTGCCATGATGACTTTTGCGCACGTTACTCTTAGCCGTTGTTCTGTCGCCCTCTGCTCCTGCCAAGTTATTTTACAACTGTCTGCATTTTCTGTTTCTCACCTTTTCTCCTGTTCCTTTTGGGCTCAGTCTGAACAACAGTTACAAGGTCGAACAACACGTCCCTGGTTCTTGCTGATTTGGCCTGTCCCTCGCACCTAGACATAACACCATGTACAGCTGCCATGGAGAAATTGGTGTGCTTTTAATATTGCGGTTCGCCCGCGCTAGACACAGTTGGAGAAAACCTTTCCAGGGAGAAGAGCTGTGATTGTCTGCTGATGTAGTTTTGCATCTAGAGACTGAGGTATGGGGGTTCGCTAGTCAAAGCCCAGAGGTCTTCTATTTGTATAATAAACTAGCTTCCAGCACGGGGAGGGTGGTAATGTTAGATAGACATATATCCACTGCTTTATGAGATGCTTTCCCCGTTCGTATTTTATGGAGTTGTAACTATGCTGATTATATTATTCATATGTATTATGCTAGTAGTACTGACACGTGTACTGTATCTTAGAGCACGTAAGTTGAAATAAACATTTTGAACTATACAGTGTCTCTTATTACGCATGTTGTGGACAGGTACGAGTGTGACGAAAGAGTGTTCTTGCCTCTGCGAGTCCTGGAGTGATAGAGAGATACTGTGTTCTGGGTTGTCTAATCATTGGTACATTAGTGCTAATGGGACGCTAAGGCTAGTTGGGTTGGGGTTTTGGGTGCTAAGGTCTATGGTTGGCTCACCACTATATTCCGAGGTCCTATTATCCTGTGCATAGCTCTGTATGTGCAGAAACCTTATGACAACAGCACCCACCATCCTGTGCACTATACTCACACATGTATGTCAATAAACTCACTAATACACCATACTTGCCTCTGTTGTGATTCCTATGTTGTCTCTGAAGTGGCGATGATGATCTGGGAAATGACACTGTGCATGCTAACTGCTACAGCAAGTACAACACCGGCATGTGAGTCATGGCGACGTCACACATATGAGGGAGGCACACCACCAGGGCTACACAACACATACACACCATGGCCATCTGACTCATCGCCTACACTGATGTTGCCAGGAAATACGTTGCATTGCACAGACCCAACACCTATTCACAGTCTGTGTTAACTAGCCCACTGGTGCAGTAAGCAAATGCCAGTCAGATGTGTGACCACAGACAACGCACATCACAAAGTGAAGCACAGGTTTATTACACATTTGCAACATGTTGTAACCACCACAGATGCAAGGTAATCCCACCTGGCAGCGGGCACACAGTCAACAAGTGTAGAAGGAAGGAAGTCCATGGGTGTGGTGCACATCACCTGTAGGGACACGACAGCTACCACCCTGGAAGTCGAATCACGGTGTCGGGGATCACAGTTGACCAAACGACTCTGAAAGTACCCTGTGAAGGACAGAAATGACACACAGTCAAAAGCACTGAAGAACAGGACAGAACTGCAATACTCATGCCCAATACATGTCACAAGATACCCACCCAGAACCAAGTTAGCATGTCAACACTGTTGGGGAGTACAGACTACCTGTAAGGACACATCGCTACACGCATACAGTCATGTAGCACATGGACACACTCAAACAGCACCAGAGCACCACCAACACATATCATGCAAACTCACATCAGTTACATGACATCTCTGGATACTTACATTCAGCTGAAGAAGTTGGTGATGAGCTGTGTGCGGACATCACCATCATCATCATCATCATCACTGGCATCGTGGTCCAGGCCAGGATCCTCCACAGGTGGCGGACGTTGGTCATCGTCATCCAGGATGAGAGGCAACTCCTTCCGCACTGCCAGGTTGTGTAGCATGCAGCAGACGATGACAATCTTGCACACCTTTGCCGGGGCATATGGGAGGGACCCTCCTGTCTTGTCCAGGCAGCGGAAGCGGCTCTTCAGGAGACCAAATGTCCGCTCAATCATTCTCCTCGTCCGACCATGTGCCTCATTGTAGCGCATCTGGGCTGGTGTCACAGGGTTCCTGAGGGGCGTCAGCAACCACGGCATGTTGGGATATCCGGAGTCACCTACATACAGACAATTGCACATTAGGTGAGTTGGAAAAGAGGGTGGAACACAACATTGCAGAACACACACAATGGTACAAAGTCAGTACACACCAACAAGCCAGGCACGCTGGTTCTGCATCTGTGACATCATCCTCGGGATGCGACTACTCCTCATCACGTATGCATCGTGTGCAGACCCGGGGAAACGGGCACACACGTGTGAGATGGTCATATCTGCAAGACAGACCACCAGTGCATTGACCGAGTGGTAGTGCTTGCGGTTCCTGTATGCCTGCTCCTGGGCCTGTGGTGGTACCAAAGCCACATGTGTCCCATCAATGGAGCCAATGACATGCGGCATCCTCCCCAGGGCATAGAAGTCACTCTTCACGTCAGTGAGTTGCTGGAGTCTAGGGAAATAAATGTACTGGTTCAGGTATATAAACATAGCCTCCAATACATCGCGGAGCACACGGCTGAACATGGTCTGTGACATCCCACCAGCAGTTGCCAGAGTGTGTTGAAAGGTACCGGTGGCAAAGAAGTGTAGGGCTGCCATCACCTTCACCTTGGGGGTCAGCGCTGTAGGGTACGGCCGGCCAGGTTGCAGGTGTGGTGCCAAGCACACTGCCAAATCATCAATCAGCTGCCTGGTGAAGCGGTACCGTCGGATGCTGTCACGTTCCACCATCGTTGCCAGGTCAGGGAATGGTCTATGGACAGCTGGTGCCCTGCAGTGCATAGGTGAAGAAAGAAAGATTGTCACTCACCCCACATATGTGGCATTGTACACACTCAATATCACACGATACATCATTATGAGGCACAAGTACATGATGTGTGCAGTTCCGTAAGGACATGTATGGCACATACATGGCCAACATCCAACTTCACAGTTCAACAAGTGGCATCAATAAGTCCCAGGTTGTGCCATTGGGTATCATGAGGACGTGTCACATTTCCCTTCTCCTGCTGCCACGTTACAAACACACCCCACAGTGACATGTGAGGACAGATGTGCCCCAGGCATCACAGCCCAACAACAGGTAGATTCCCAGGGACCCTGTATTGCCACATGGACACTGGCATGACATGGCGTATCATGTATACACCACAGCAAAACAACCATGACCCCCACAGGTAGTGGTCCCTGTTGCCTCGGCAGGACAGACATGGACGTCTGTGACACACACACGCACAACATCAAAGTCCATGCACAAACAACGTGGATGTGGAGACTGTCTCCCATTGTGCACATGAATTCAGAGACATTGTAAACACAACATGCACACAGACTGTGGAGGACCATCACTATTGTGCCAATGGGTCACCCTGGGTTAAACATACCGTCCCACATGGGACTCAGGGGGCATGTGACATGACATACACATACACCACCGTGAAATGTGACCATGCCACATGCTCAGATATGAACAGTTGCACATCACAGTGGTCATGTACACGAAACACCAAGGATACTGTCCCCATGAACACGTGCACAGCCTGGGGGTGGCTGCCCCAAGTGACACCCACAGAACAACATGTTCACCCCCATACACGGAATAGGTAATGCAGCCTTACATGCCTTAGGATACAGTTTGGACAGGCTGTGGTGTTGTAGGTGTGCCCCTCACTCCCTGGGAAGTATATGTGGCTGGCATATGTTCACCTGTGAAAGGCATGGTGACATATGACAGTGACATGTACAGGGACGCGTTGGACAGCAATGGACCGATCGGTGCGCACACATTGGCCATTGCATTCAATGTGTGCTGGTACGCGTTGTATTCGCAATACGCGTTGGACAGCAATGGACCGATCGGTGTGCCCGGCCGGCCCATTGCATTCAATGTGTGCGGGTACGCGTTGTATCCTGGGTACGCGTTGAACAGCAATGGACCGATCGGTGTGCCCGGCCGGCCCATTGCATTCAATGTGTGCAGGTACGCATTGTATCCTGGGTACGCGTTGAACAGCAATGGACCGATCAGTGTGCCCGGCTGGCCCATTGCATTCAATGTGTGCGGGTACGCGTTGTATCCTGGGTACGCGTTGAACAGCAATGGACCGATCGGTGTGCCCGGCCGGCCCATTGCATTCAATGTGTGCGGGTACGCGTTGTATCCTAGGTACGCGTTGAACAGCAATGGACCGATCGGTGTGCGCGGCCGGCCCATTGCATTCAATGTGTGCGGGTACGCGTTGTATCCTAGGTACGCGTTGAACAGCAATGGACCGATCGGTGTGCCCGGCCGGCCCATTGCATTCAATGTGTGCGGGTACGCGTTGTATCCTAGGTACGCGTTGAACAGCAATGGACCGATCGGTGTGCCCGGCAGGCCCATTGCATTCAATGTGTGCGGGTACGCATTGTATCCTAGGTACGCGTTGAACAGCAATGGACCGATCGGTGCGCACCCATTGGCTATGGCCTGGCCTGGCAACGGACGCGTTTTCAAATCTTGAACGAGTCTGATGCTGGAAATTCAGTTGGTCACCCACAACAATGTTGCAAATTCATGGGTGTCATGAAGTTGAACTTTTGAAGGATGCTGTGGGCGTGTGTAAGTGGTGCAATTCCATGGATTGGCCAGATTCAGAAGATGCTAACGACTTGGACCTATCACTTTGGACACATGGGACAGTAACTGCCTCTGCAGCACACATATAATGCTGGCTGTTCCCCTGAGAGCTCACTTGCCTGCACTACATGCTCCAGGACGACATCTGCCACCACCACTGCTGTTGTATCTGCACCCTCTGGACTCTGCAATGGCACGTACTGTGGAGAGAGCCCCAGCCTTCAGCACTGAGGAGAACCAGGCCCTGCTGGACAGCCTCCTTCCACAGTACAGCAAGCTGTATGGGAAAGCAGGGGAGCAGGTGAGTGTTCTGTCCACTGCCTTCCTAAATGTGCATGTTGTCTGACTAGCAAGGCTAACAGTCTGCACGCCACTGGCTAGCAGGCTCACTGAGTAGTTGTCACCCCCCATAGTGTGTAGTTACATGCACTGGACAGGTATAGTGCAGTGACAGTGCATTTAAGCAAGGTTTTACTTCCCAGGCAATGATACCATGTAGTAACTGCTGGCATACTGTCCATGGCCATCGTTGCACTGCCTGTGTACATCATGTGCCCCTGTGATTGAGACATGTATACACAACTGTGTAATGCACGGATATGTTGCATGTGTAGTAATAGCATTCTCACTTTGTCATCCTCACAGGTTGATGCCCACCAGAAGCAGAAGATATGGCTGACCATCGTCCGGGCAGTGAGATCCGTGGGGGACTACAAGCGCCAGATCCGCAACTGCCAGAAGAGGTGGCAGGACCTTCGGGGCTGGACCCGGAGGATCGCACGGGTCCAGCTGAAGCTGTCGCCTCCTCGCAGGAGGGGCGGACACTGGACCCTGACCCCCACATGCTCAGGATCCTGGCGGTGGTCTTCCCTGATCTAGATGGGCAGCTGAAGGCCAGGGAGCAGCACGGAGGGGGTGAGTCCATGACTGCATTGTGTACTTTGTCTGCCATGCTATGTGCCCTCCTCTGGCCTGGTTAAACTTCCACAGCACATCAGTCATGTGGTCCAGGACCCATGTCCCTCGATTGTGCACTGCCCACTCCTCATCTGATACCCAGGTGTGGCCCTTGCAGTCAGGGAATTGTGTCACTTGGGTACTGTGTCCTTGCAGTTTGCTTGACTCAAGGTGGGGGACAGCATCTGTTCCCCTAACTGTGGTGGGCATTATGGGTGGGTCCATTGCTTACACAATGCCTGTGTTCTGACAAGTAATCTGCGTGTTACTTTGATATGTGGTCCAATTGCTGAGCTGATCCACCACATGTGCCTGGGATAACTGGCACACACCCAAGCTGCGGGTGGGAACAATGTTTGGGCCCCAGGAGTGTGTATATTATGTGTGTCACACATACTTAGCCAGCTGCCTACTGTCCAGGGTTCATCCCTCATTCATGTGGGGCAGGACAGTCATGCCTACTCCAGGCCATGCAATGCACTCTGTACTCCCACTCCCGTGTATCAGCTGACACGTTGTGCTCAGTGATATGTCCCCTCAGGTGTCAGCCTCTGTGTCAGTGTGCTGTGGCTTCGATGTCAGGACTGCTGGGGTGTTTATCGGTTGGGGCTCAGCATGCCACCGGAGATGTGACCATAGGAGACGATACTTGTGTGACACATAGGTGTTTGAACACCTGACCGTGCAGACTGGGGTATGCGAATGTGAAGTCCATGCAGCTGTTTCCCATTCACAGCAGATTGTGAGGTGCTCAGGTTCAGAGTAAGCCTACGCGAAGCTACGCAAAGTGCAGTTCGCACTACGCGAGCTACGCGTAGCACTACGCGAACTGCGTAGTGCACTGTTCGCAATGATTGCACAGTGCCGGATGCTTGTCCGCACTGTGCAATCATTGATAAAGGCATCTTGCACAGTGCGAGCTGTCTTTTACTGCTGCTCGAGTAGATTTTTACTCGAGCGGCAGCTTTCTCAACGCGGACTGGTAGTTTCTCATCGCAAGCGGTCGCGAGCATACGCGACCACTCGCAATGAGAAACCTGACCTCCCCGCGTTGAGAATCTCGCCGAGAGGTTTATTTTCCACGCTCGCGATCGGCAACTTGATGTTGCTGATCGCGAACGAGGAAAAAGTCTCGCCGGGATGTCATTTTGCTTGCTCGCAATCGCTAACTTGACGTTGAGGACCGCGAGCAAGCAAAAAATGACCGCTGCACTACGCTACGCTACGCTATCCGTGTTTGCACTGTGCTACGTGCAATTCGCGTTGTGCGAAGTAGCGCAAACTTCGCAACCTACGCGAGCGTAGCGTACTGCTTTGCCCAGGGTTAGTTCATAGGCTTGTGTTACAGGTCACCCATATGTCCAATCAGTAAGACCTGGACAGATAAGGGTTCAGATGATGTGGTGTGTGGGGGATGTACATGTGCACTTGTTCAGCTCCAGGACTTGCATTCCCCATGACCTACTATTGTGACACAGTGCAGACTGTTGTTGTGTGGCTGCCCTGCCCATGTGACTGGAGACAGTGATGTATGACTTAGCAGGCATGCCTGTGCCATGGCATGTGACTTCCTATGAGTGATCCTGCAGGGGAGTGACATGTGCTACATGCACACCATAGTGGCAATGGCTATCAGCACATGGGTGCATCATGGTGTCTGTCGCTGGTATGCATCACATGCATTTCATATATCTGACTCTGGGCATCACTTTCATCCGGGCACCTGTACTGACTCAATGGCAAGAGTTGTGATGTGTGCATGTTCACATGCTTCACCGTGTTCTCTGCACCGTCCAACTACTGTGTAGGTGGTGCATGGGTCCACACTGGGGTATTGCCAGCCAACGGACGCCAGACAGATGGGTGCAAGGCCAGGTGGGATGTGAGTGCCATGGTTGACGATCAGACTGACAATTGGCTTCTCCTATTCTGTTTGGGCAATTTTAGCAATGTTCAACTAAGGATGCCAGGCCTTGCTCTGTATTGTGCTGTACTTACTGTGGTGTGTGCGTTCGGTGCAGGTGACTGATGTCTGTCTGTTTCCCTATTGTTTGCAGATACATCCACGGCCACAGGAGGGGACAGCTCCATGGACCAGGAGGAGCCGCAGAGCCAGACTGGGTCAGCAGCCGAGGAGTCGTCGGAGGGACCCAGTGGCACGGAGGGTGAGGGGAGCCACACCGAGGAGTCCTCAGCACCATCCACCTCAGCTGAGGACCACAGCAGCTCGGAGGATGACTCCCTTATGGAGGCGGGTGTCAGCAGCCACCACACCCCAGCTAGTGTTGCTGTCCCCGCCACCACCACCACCACCACCACCGCCCTCCCATCGGCTCCCATTCCTGAGGTCCGCGGAGGCTCCCATGTTCGGGAGCGTGTCTCCTTCGGGCCAGGCACCGCACCCCTGCCCCTGTGTCCCCTGCTGCCCTGAGTGAGGAGTCTGTGTACCTCCTTCGCCAGCTCCATGTAGGGCAGACAGCGATGCTGAGTGTCCTCCATGCACACACCACTCTGTTGACTCAGCTGGTGTCGTTCATGGAGGGCATCTCATCGGGCATGTCTGCCCTACAGAGGGGCAATAGGTCCATGGACTCCTCCCTGACGGCAGCAGTGTCCCTCCTCCAACAGTCCCTCACCCCTCCTGTCTCTGCCCCATCCACACTCCCCAGCACCTTACCTGTCCCAAGCACACACACACCGGCACAGGCACACACCAGCACAGACATGAGCAATCAATCAATCAATCAATCATGTCACTTATAAAGCGCACTACATACCCGCGAGGGTCTCAAGGCGCTGGGGGAAGAGGGGGGTGGTGCTGCTACTGATCGAAGAGCCAGGTCTTGAGGAGTCTTCTGAAGGCCAGTAGGTCTTGGGTCTGTCGGAGGTTGGTGGGGAGGGTGTTCCAGGTCTTGGCGGCGAGGTGGGAGAAGGATCTGCCGCCGGCGGTTGTTTTCCGGATGTGGGGGACTGTGGCGAGGGCGAGGCTGGTCGAGCGGAGCTGGCGGGTGGGGGTGTAGAAGCTGAGTCGTCTGTTGAGGTAGGCTGGTCCGGAGTTGTGGAGTGCTTTGTGTGCGTGGGTGAGGAGCTTGAAGGTTATCCTCTTGTTGACAGGGAGCCAGTGCAGGTCTCTCAGGTGGGGTGTGATGTGGCTGCGTCGGGGGATGTCGAGGATAAGACGTGCAGAGGCGTTCTGGATGCGTTGCAGCCGTCTCAGGAGCTTAGCCGTCGTTCCTGCGTAGAGGGCGTTTCCGTAGTCCAGCCTGCTGGTGACGAGGGCCTGGGTGACTGTTTTTCTTGTTTCGGTGGGGATCCACTTGAAGATCCTGCGGAGCATTCAGAGGATGTTGAAGCAGGATGAGGAAATGGCGTTGACCTGCTTAGTCATGGAGAGGGTGGGGTCGAGGATGACCCCTAGGTTGCGTACGTGGTCGGTGGGTGGCGGGGCTGTTCCCAGTGATGTTGGCCACCAGGAGTCGTCCCAGGCTGAAGGGTTGGAACCAAGGATGAGGACCTCCGTCTTGTCCGAGTTCAGCTTCAGGCGTCTGGTCCTCATCCATTCGGCGACGGCTTTCATTCCTTCATGGAGGTGGGCTTTGGCGGTGTGAGGGTCTTTGGTGACCACACACACACGCCACAGACAAGACGCACACGCACGCACAGTCAGGGGACTGAAACCACACTCACAGGGGATGGGGCCCAGTCACACACACACGCATCCACGAGCACTGCGCAGTCCACAGTTGCCTCTCCCTCCAAAGCCCCCTCCGTTGCCTCATCTGCAACCCCAAAGACCCAGCGGCTCTTCCTCAGTGACCTCGGCCTCTTCCCCTCCGATCCAGCTGATACAGCATTCAGGGGGAAGAGGAAGCCCACCCACACGGAGCGGAGTGCCCCTCGCCACCGGACACCCTCCCCCAGGCGCAGACCGACTGATGCCCCCATCCGCAAGTCCCCCCGGACCCAGAAGAGCAAGACCCCGCCGCCGCCCTGCAGCTCAGGCACCAAGTCTCCTTCCTCCATCCCTCAGGCCCCCACTCCACAGGTGCCCCCACCACACCCTGCCCCAGGTTCCCCCATCCACAGATACACCATCCCCAAAAGGATCAGGCCTTCTCCCCCTGCCACTTGCTCTTCCGGCCCCACACCCCCCGCTGCGCTTGTCTGTGCCACTGGTGTGGAGACGGTGTCCTCCCCCTCTGTCCTGCCCACCTTACCTGATCCCCATTCTCCTCCCCTGGAGGTAGGCACTGCAGTGGAGTCCACTACCACCCTGTCTGACTTGGGCACTGCAGTGGGGAACCTGTCCACTCCATCTGCACGGTCCCCTGCAGTCTTGCCGGCACCCACACCATCAGAGTCATGCCCCCCACTTGTGCCGGCACACACCATGTCAGACACCTCCACTGCAGTTGTCAGTGGCTCTCCAGCACCCATCACCCCTTCCATGCCTCCTTCTGGTGAGCCATGATCCTGTCCCTGCGGTGCCTGGCCTGCCCCCCTGTATGCCCCTCCGAGGGGATTGTCCCTGGCTTTCATCAGTGCAGGCATGCGTAGGGTGACATCTGCCACTGTCACCCTGTTTTGACTTTCATGTTGGACTGGCCATTGGCCTTTGTTAATCTTTTGCTGGACATCAACTGTTAGACCCACATATGCTGAATAAAGCACCTTTCTGTTCTCTAGTGCTTTTGCTTCTGATGTACATGTTGTTGATGATGCTAACCATGCCCTTGCTGCAGTGATGGTGATATTTGGTCTCATGATAATGAAGTGTTACTGTGCAGGAACACATGTGGTCCAGGGGGAATGTGTCCTATCCTGTGGTGTATCCATGTCATCCTTAGCAGCATCTGAGGGTGTCATGTGTTCAATATTTGGCAATGGGATTTCCTACTTACATTAGCAATTTCACATCTGTGGCTTCCACCCCTGCACATCTGTTGTGCCTGCCATTGTTCAATTAGTCTACTTCCCTGACCGTGTGGCCATCTCCACTGGACATGCAGGTTTGGGCATCAATGGGGAAGGACTCATCTGTGTTGTCAGTGCAACATTGCTATACAAGTGTGTTGGATCTGTGCTGATGATTTCGTTGGCACTCCCATGACCAGGCTGATGTGATGGGAGCCTTCATTTGGTGCTAATTGTTGACTGTGTGACCAAGTGCTCAGCTGACATGATGGAGCCCTACTGAGGCAACATATGGCACAGCTTTCCTCACACAGGAGTGGAGTCCCTCATGGCAGTGTGTACTCCTGTGACATTGCCTGCGCCCAAGGTGTGTGTTGTATGAGCATGTCTGTGTGTTCACTTCCGTTTTGCTGTGCATGCTGGGATCCCTAGTGGTGTACCTGTTAGTGATGCTTGCTGCGTTGACCTATGTTCCCCCCAAGTCTTCTCCCTGGATTCTCTGTGATGTGGGTGCATGGCACATTACTGGTCATCAGGGTGTCACCCATAGGTGTGTTTGCTGTCAGGGCTGAGTTTGTGTGCAGACGCAGATGGGTCACAGTCAGGATTCCCCTTGGCACTTGTTGTTTAGACCTGTCATGTGATTTCCAGTTTGTGTTATCTTTCAGTGATTGTGACACGTTGTGTGTGTGACTGCTGGCACTCCTCAGGGTCCGGGCTGCAATGTTGGTAGTTGTCTATGTGTGTTCTTTGTGGGTGACCTTGGCTTCTTCATTGGTGTGTGACTGTGGCTGGGATCCCATTGGTTGGTGTGGTATTGCCGTCATGTCCATGTACAGCGTAGTGTGCAGTGTGTCAGACATTCAGGAGTCTTGTTGAGTGGCCATGTGTGATGTGTTTCTGCACCTTGGTTCCCAACCACCACCCTGGGATTGTCATGGGTGCATGTGCAATGTCACCAGTGCATGTGTGCTTCACTGCTGCACATTGTTGGAGGTCGAGGTGTGTGGTGTTGAGTGTGTGCAGATGAGAGTTGTTGCCCGGCTAGACCCCTGCCTCCATGTTGGCCTTGGCTTACTGGCCGTGCTGATTGATTTGTGCTTGTGTAGGTGTGATGGTAGTTTGTTGCTCAGGACACATGACTGTGGTTCACAGTGTGAACGACATTTAGCTTTGTCATCACAGTGGGATTGTAATGCAGCCCAGGGTCACCACATTGTGGGGGCCCTGGGGGTAGTGCTGTGGTGTGTCTCGTGTCTTGCTTTGTCAGTTGCTGTTCCTACATGATTGTGTGACATGTGTGATTTGTGCTCCCTCTCATCTGACAATGCCTGATTGCCCACATAGGGGATTTGGATCCATGAGTTACCTTTGTGTGGCACTGTATGCACATCTGTGTAATTGGTATTCAGGCCTCCTCATGTATTGTGTGGTTGCCTGGGGACACTGGCACCCCCCCCCCACCTGTTGTGTTTGATGTGCAGTGTGGGTCTGCCTGTTTGTGTTTGTGCATCTGCACCACTGCATTGGCATATCTTTGGTGTGCCATTGGCTGTATGTTGTTTGGTGGGTTTCCCCTGCTGTCCCTGGGATTCCTAGGTCATCGGTCAGCACAATGATCATGGTTTGTGTGTCCCATTGCTGCCATGGTATGGTATCTGTTCACCTCACATCTACAGTCTCCACAGGGTATCTGCATTTGTGTGCCCATTGGTGCAAATATGTGGGTCTGCATTCTGATGGTCACTTCTGTCATTGTGTCATTGATGAATGTTGACAGTGTCAGCCCCCATGGATGTTGTTTGTCTGCACATGGCCAAAGGTATGTCTTATTTGCACTGCAGTATTTGTCTCCCCCAATCTATGTTGCAATGGGACACATGCACTACTTTGCCACTGATGTGTTTTATGTTCTGTGACCAGGAATCATCCATGCAGTTTGGCAGTTGCAGCTTTTTCTTTGTCAACACTTGCATTTTGGTCACTTTGATGATGGAGGTTTGGACCCCATTGCCACAATGTTCAAAATGTGCTTCAGCTATGGACCCCACACTTACCTTTTGGTCACTGTGATGATGGGGGTTTAGACCCCATTGCCACAATGTTCTGAATGTGCTTCAGCTATGGGCCCCCACACTCACATTTTGCTCACTGTGATGATGGGGTTTTGATCCCCATTGCCACAATGGTCATGGCCTGCTTGCATTGTGGGGGCCACACACATATATGTGTGGCACATGTGATAGGGGGTCACATTGTATGTTCAAAGTCATGTTCAGTGTTGTAGGCATTTGACACAGTCTACACACGCTTGTCATGGTGTTGGGGGGATGTCTTTTTCTTGCATTCCCTAGGTTGTGGTGTGCTGGTTGTGTCATGCATTGTCCATCCTATGAGTGGGGGTGGTGTTGGTGGTAGGCATCCAGCCCCCCATGGGTAGAGGTGGTAGTAGTGACAGGCATCCAGCCCCCCATGGGTAGAGGTGGTAGTAGTGGTAGGCATCTGGCACCCCCTGGGTAAGGGTGGTAGTAGTGGTAGGCATCTGGCACCCCCTGGGTAAGGGTGGTAGTGGTGGTAGGCATCCAGTCCCCCATGGGTAGAGGTGGTAGTAGTGGTAGGCATCTGGCACCCCCTGGGTAAGGGTGGTAGTAGTGGTAGGCATCTGGCACCCCCTGGGTAAGGGTGGTAGTAGTGATAGGCATCTGGCACCCCATGGGTGAGGGTGGTAGTAGTGGTAGGCATCTGGCACCCCCTGGGTAAGGGTGGTAGTAGTGGTAGGCATCTGGCACCCCCTGGGTAAGGGTAGTAGTAGTGACAGGCATCCAGCCCCCCATGGGTAGAGGTGGTAGTAGTGACAGGCATCCATCCCCCCATGGGTGAGGTGGTAGTAGTGACAGGCATCCAGCCCCCCATGGGTAGAGGTGGTAGTAGTGGTAGGCATCTGGCACCCCCTGGGTAGGGGTGGTGGTAGTGGTAGGCATCTGGCACCCCCTGGGTAAGGGTGGTAGTAGTGGTAGGCATCCGGCACCCCCTGGGTAGAGGTGGTAGTAGTGACTGGCATCCAGCCCCCCATGGGTAGAGGTGGTAGTAGTGGTAGGCTTCTGGCACCCCCTGGGTAAGGGTGGTAGTAGTGGTAGGCATCTGGCACCCCCTGGGTGAGGGTGGTAGTAGTGACAGGCCTCCAGCCCCCCATGGGTAGAGGTGGTAGTAGTGGTAGGCATCTGGCACCCCCTGGGTAAGGGTGGTAGTAGTGGTAGGCATCTGGCACTCCCTGGGTAAGGGTGGTAGTAGTGGTAGGCATCTGGCACCCCCTGGGTAAGGGTGGTAGTAGTGACAGGCATCCAGCCCCCATGGGTAGAGGTGGTAGTAGTGACAGGCATCCAGCCCCCCATGGGTAGGGGTGGTAGTAGTGGTAGGCATACAGGCCCCTATGTGTATGTGTGGCATTGGTGAGGGCCATCCCGCCCCTATGGTGCTGCTGTTGCTGGTGTAGGTATTTCTGCATCCATCTGTGTGTGATGTGTCGGGTACGTGTAGTTTGTTTTTGTTGTTGGTGTCTGACTTACCTTCTGTGCCGTACGCGTCCGTGCCTTTTCCGGTAATAGAGGTAGAATATTGGTAGGATCGGCACGAAGGGATTCATGGTTGGTTCGTCTCGTTCGTCTTTCTCTTTGCTTCACCTCGAGCTCGTCGCTGGCGTGTTCGTCTCGTAGCCGTGGATCGTGTTGTGGCGCGAATCGGAGCTTATGTGCGCCTCGACCGGATGCTTTGACGTGCCGTGCGTAGCGACGGGTTCGGCGCGTACGGGAAGCGCATCGTACTTGTCCGGCCGGACGGGGCTGCATTTTTTCTTCCGTGCGGCTCGATTCTACGATTCCGGATCCGCCTCGGTCGGAGAACAGGACCTGTATTGGGTGAGTACGACTGGGTCGGGATTTGGGCAGTTGTGCGCATCGTACTTGCTCGTTCGGACGTATGTGCGGATCGGTCGGGAAACAGGCATTCGCCTGGATTTTTTCCCGACCGAATGGTATTAGGTGCGCCTCCGACCGGGATCGGAATCGACCCCAAAGTCTTTCTCTGTTTTCTATTCATTATATGGATATGTGGATCCACCGCGATGCCACCACAGGTCTGTCCACCCATCCACATCCAAAACTATACCCTAAACCAGTTATTTAGTTTTCACATCTTTCTGAAGACAATCTCTGAAGCACAGCTCCATCGTATTTTTACCTTTCCTTCAAAAGAAGAGGGTTTCAAAATCAAGATGTCTTCTGCTGAAGATAGAAGAGAACTAAAGAGCTGGTTGAAGAAGAAGACTTACCAACTCCAAAGAGTTCTCCCAACGTATGGAAATATTTCTCTACCCCTTCAGAAGAAAAGAAAGTTCTTGCAAAATGTGTCCAATGCAATCTATGCAGCAAAACACTGTCAAGAGGTACTGTGAAGAAGTATTCACATGGTACATCCTCTGTTTCGAAACACCTGAAAACTATACATACAAGGATGTATCAGAGGATGATAAGAGAGAGGAAAGGTGGTATATCATCGTCAGCAGTTGGACCATCTGTGGGTCCCTTATCACCTGACCAGATATTTACCATCCCCACTGTTTCACCAAAACTGCAAGACATGGTCACTCATTGTAGCAAATGCCACATGCCAGTTGCACTAAATATGGCATCTGTTACCCAGCTTATGGATGCTGTCAAGAAGCATAATTCTTAATATTTTTTTCACATCATCCTTCCATCTTCAATTCGTCTTTAAACAGTTGATATCTGAAAAGCAAATATAGAATACATTTAACTTGAGATGACATACTAAAAGGAAGTGAGTAGCTACATAAGTGGTTATGTGAGTGTGTTAGAGGCTGTGGAAGTGTCTGAGTATGGGTGTATACATGGTAATATGACTGGCTGCTCGGGTGGGTGACTGGGTGTGTGAGTGGTTGAGTAGATATATGAGTGAGTGCATCAGTGCCTCTGTTGGTGTGTCACTGGACATGTAAGTAGCTATGTTGATGTGTGTGACTGGGTGTGTTAGTGACCATATGGTTGTCTAAATGGGTTTGTAAGTGGCTGTATAGATTGAGAACTGGCTATGTTAGTGGGTATTTGGTTGTGTAACTGTGTGTGCAAGTGGCTCGATTTAGTAGATACATAAGTGCTGTGTGTGTGTCTGAATGTATGTGTAAGTGTCTCTGTCTGACAGGGTGTGTGAGTGACTGTATTGTTTTGAAAATAGGTATGTGAGTGGATGTATGAATGGGTGACTGGGTGCATAACTGGGTATATGGGTGTGTAAGTGCACATGTAACTGACTGAGTTCTGGGTACATGAATGGCTGTATAGGTGTGTGAGTCATTGTGACAGTGCATGTATGGGTGTGTGAATGACTATGTAAGTAGGTATATAGCCGAGTAAATGGGTGTGAGAATGATTTTATGGGTATGTGACTGAGTGTGTCAGTCACTGTCTAGCTATATGAGTGGTGCTTTTGTGGGAGTGTAACTGGGTGTGTAGGTGCCTACCTGACTGTGTGAGTGGGGACAAATTACATACCATTAAATTACATACTATAAGCAAGCACCCACATCTAATTTTTAACACATTCATTCATACTGGCTTACTTAAAAAACTGTATTTTCAGTACAGCAATTCCTTTTCCTATTTTTGCTTCCCATTATATTTTTAGTTGATGTTCTTATCTAAGCTCCCTTCTATTTTGCCTTTTACTGTAGTGTCTAAAAGCTACACATTTTCTTTCAGCTTATATACACCCACAATTTTTTTTAAATATACTTTTTTATACTACAACTTAATTAACATACCTGTAAAATGTCTTTGCAGTTGTTAAACTTTTTTTTTTTATAAAGTCTTTATTCAAGTATTTTCAAACATGTATTCCACAAAAGAACATACTACAAAAAATAGAACCATCTCACCCTACCTTCAGGTTCCCTCCTGCCCCCACCCCTGATCCAAGACAGGTAGGAATTAGAAATTGGCAGATTTTGTAGAGCAACGAAATTTACGAAAAAAGATCTGAAGGAAAAATCAGAAAGGAAAAATCCAAAAGGAAAAATCCTAAGGTAAGAACAAAAAAAGAGAAAGAAGAAGAAAAGCGAAAAAGAAAAAAAAAAAAAAAAAAAAAAAGGAAAAGAAATGAAAGAGTCATATGTTTATATATACATCACATTATTTGGGGGTCGACTTTATTGCCCCCTGCTGTATTCCATGGATCCTTCAACCCCGTCAATCCATCTACTTAAAGGGGTCCAAATTTCAGAACCTTTTTTCCAGGCCCTATGCCCCCTTCGTTCATACACCGCCATCTCCCAGCGGTAAACTGCTAAGAGTCTGCCCAGCCAATGATGTACGGAAGGAGGTTCATGATCTAACCAGATAGTAGCCAGGCAGAGTCTTAGTACGGTCATGGCTGTGAACACAAAAATCTGGGACGACCCGGGAATATCTTGATTGCTCTCACCCAGAACTATCACCTGGGGGGTCAGACCGAGTGCAAATCCCAGCATATCTCCTAGCCGTTTAGCAATCTCTCCTTTGAAAAAATCCAGTTTGGGGTATATTGCGAACATGTGAAAACTATCAGCCTCAAAACACCCACACCGTGGACAATGATTGCCCGAGGACCCCCCCACTTAGATATTCGTGCTGGTGTAATATATAAATTGAGCCAGCATCATCCAGGAGTTCGCCCAACCCACCAGCGAGTCTACTGACATCCCTCCCTCACAAGACCTCTGCAACAAATTCAGCACCTTTTTCCACCACAAAATCAAGGACATCTACGACAACTTTGACGAAGACAACCAACACACTGAACCCTCACCAGCCACCCCCGACACCCTGAAGCCAACGATTGACAACTGGACAGCCCTCACCACCGAAGACACACTGAAGACAATGAAGTCAATCCACTCCGGGGCCCCCACGGACCCCTGCCCCCACCACATCTTCAACAGAGCCGCCGACACCATCGCACCCATGCTCTGCCACACCATCAACCGCTCCCTGACGAACTCCTCATTCCCCGACGACTGGAAACACGCCAAGATCAACCCCCTCCTGAAGAAGCCCTCGGTGGACCCCACCTACCTCAAGAACTACAGACCCATCTCCCTGCTCCCGTTCCCAGCAAAAGTCATTGAGAAAGCCATCAACAGCCAACTCGCCACCTTCATCGAAGAGCACAACATCCTCGACTCCTCCCAATCCGGCTTCAGAAAAAACCATAGCACAGAAACCGCCCAACAGGCGACATCCGCTCCCTACTGGACAGAGGAGAAATAGTAACCCTCATCCTCCTCGACCTCTCAGCGGCGTTCGACACAGTCTCTCACCGCACCCTAATACGCAGACTCCACGACGCAGGAATCTGGGACAAGGCCCTCGACTGGATCCACTCCTTCCTCTCCGGCAGAACGCAGTGGGTCAGACTCCCCCCTTTCCTCTCGGACCCTACAACAACCACCTGCGGAGTCCCCCAGGGGTCCTCCCTCAGCCCCATGCTCTTCAACGTCTACATTGCTCCGCTCGCCCCCATCATCAGAACCTACGGACTCAACATTGTGTCATACGCAGACGACACCCAACTCATCCTCTCCCTTTACAACGAACCCAACACCGCCAGACACAACTTTCACGAAGGCATGGAAGCTGTCGCCAAATGGATGAAAAGCAGCTGCCTACAACTCAACACCAACACAACAGAAGGGCTCATCATGGGCCCAAACCCCGACACCTGGAACGACACCTGGTGGCCCCCCGCCCTCGGAAGCCCACCTACCCCCACGGACCACGCACGCAACCTCGGAATCATCCTGGACTCCAAGCTCAAAATGGACCGCCAGATCAACTCCGTCGCATCCTCCTGCTTCCACACCCTCTGCCTCCTACGTAAGACCCTCAAATGGACCCCCCTCGAGCACAGAAAGACCGTCACTCACGCCTTCATCACCAGCAGACTCGACTATGGCAACGCACTCTACGCCAGAATAAACAAAAACCTCACCCGCAAGCTACAAAACATCCAGAACGCCGCCACAAGACTGGTCCTCAACCTGCCAAGACACTGCCACATCTCCCAGCACCTGCGCACACTCCACTGGCTCCCCATCGAGGCTAGAATCACCTTCAAGATTCTCACCCACGCACACAAGGCCCTCCACGACACCGGACCAGCATACCTGAACAGCCGACTCAAATTCCACGCACCCCAAAGGACCCTACGATCAGCCCAGCTCTCCTACGCCGTGGTCCCCCGCACCAGAAAGACCAGATCGGGAGGCCGCTCCTTCTCCTTCCTTGCGGCCAGAGCCTGGAACACCCTTCCACTCCACCTCAGACAGACAACATCGCTCCCCATCTTCGCGAGGAACCTCAAAACCTGGCTCTTCGACAGACCCCCTCCTTGATGGACTGGAACCTGCGCCCCCCCCTCCAGGGCCTTGAGACCCTTACGGGTGAGTAGTCACGCTTAGCAAACACCTGATTGATTGATTGGTTTTAAAGCATTGTACCTGCAGGCTAGCCGAGATAAATGCTGACTGACCCAAAAGGAGCGAGTCCTCGCATTCCCTGGTCCCTGCTTGTAGGAGGTCCTGCCAGCGGTTCGTGTGTTTGATCAGATCATCTCCCATTTCCTTATTTAGCAACTTGTATATTGAAGCTAATGTTGGCTGGGATCTCAGCAGTGTATCCAGCAAAGGGACCCTGGAGAAGCCAGCTGTTCCTCCTGATGTTTTACCCAGGAAGTCCCGTATCTGTAAATACTTAAAAAATGGCTATTCCCCAACCCATATCTTTCTTTAATTATATCAAACGGGTATATCTCCCCCTCCTCGACTAAGTCCTCAATTTTCTTTACTCCACTCTCATCCCAGCACTTCATATAGCCATCGTGAAATATGGCTGGGAGTAAATTATTATTTAATAATAATTTAATCTGGAAATCAGCTGATTTAGAACTTGGAACCAGGATTTACCAATCTCGACGGGGTGGCTCTAAATAGGTATAATATTTTTGGTAAAAATACCATTTTGATGACAGTACTCCTGCCCATTAATGTAAGTTTTAAATTATTTAATCTAATGAAATCTGTTTTAAATTTCCGGAGTAGTGGTCCCAGATTTAATTCATCAATTTTCTCTACACTTGCCGTAACCTCAACACCCAGATATCTAGCATGCGGGGTTACTCGTTCATCATCCAGTTGTACCTTATCATTATTCACTATTTGCGATTTACTCTGGTTAAGTGGGTACCCCGAGATGCCGCCAAAGTAGCTTGCCTCCCTTTCAGTTTCTGCGATAGTGTCCCCCGGGCTAGAAGTAGGCCAGGTCGTCTGCATAAGCTAAAATCTTGGTATTCCCTCCCTTTGTGATGTATGACCCGAATCTCTTCATTCCCCTCGATTCTCCTAATCAATGGATCAATATACAAAGCGAACAACAGGGGGAAGCAGGGACATCCCTGTTGTGTACCGCGCGAGATCCTAATTATATCAGACATGCTACCCATTACAGCTACTCTAGCAATAGGCTCCCGGTACTTGATCTGTGTAGCACTAATAAACCCTTTGCCCAGACCTTTCCTCTCCATTATCGCCCATAAAAAGGGCCAGGAGACCCTATCGAAGGCTTTTTCTGCATCTAGTAATATTAAAGCCATAGGGTCTCCGGTAACCTTGGCAGAGTCGAATAGGGTAATAGTCCTACGTATATGATCAATCGTACTGCGTCCCGGGACAAATCCATGTTGGGCAGGAGACACCAGCTTCTTAATAACTTTAACCAGTCTACTAGCTAAAATTATAGCATATATTTTAATATCACTGTTTATCAGCGTAATTGACCGATATGATCCCAGCTCATTGATGGGTTTCCCCAGTCGGGGCTCCTGGAGGGAGTGCTGCGGGGCGGTGGGGCGGGGCAGGGGAGGGGCAGGGTGGGGGGTAGTAAACTCCGGCATACGGCCGAACGGAGTTAAGTACATAAATAAATAAATAAAACGAATTACATTGCGCGCGCCACATCGCGCAGGTTCTGTGACTAGACCGTTAGTTGGGTCTCTAATTTCCGCGATTCCCCCCTGGACTGTTTTTTCCCTGGTACGTACTGCCAAAACATGACCTACCCTTTCATTGGTCTCATATACTTTACTACGCCAAGCCATAAATCTTCCTGCAGATTTCTTGGCTGAAATTTCTATGATTGCTGACTTCCCGATCAATACTCTTGATTGTGCTGCCTCAATGTCTCCCCCTTCAGCTATTGTTGCTATCAGGTGTGTTTCTGCAGTTGCCAATTCCCCATATAACTCTTGCAGAAGTTTCTTTTCCTTCCATTGGCTTGCCCAACCATATTTAGATGTCTCCCCCCTTATACGAGCTTTGAGGGCATCCCAGACTATATGAATGTTAGTGCTCCCTAAATTCTCTTCGATGAACCTTGGGATCCAGATCTCCATATGTTGACCAAAGCCCTCATTGCTAAGCAAGGCCCTGTCAAATCGAGCCACGGGAGAGGGTTTAGTGCGCATATTCTCTCTAGGATATTTAAAATTTTTGCAACACTGCGTTAGCTCCTGCGATACAAAAAAATAATCCAGCCTGGTGTGTACTAATTGCGGCACTGAGAAATACATGTATCCCGGGTCGTTAGGTTCTTGCATAGCCCAAACATCTGACAACCCATGTGGTGCGCATAGCTGTGATAAAGAGCTAAAAACATTGGGTTTGCGGCCTTGATACTCCAGCCCCCCGTGTTTATCTTTTTGACGATTCATATTAATATTGAAGTCTCCACAGGAAGCGGCCAGCCCACCAATTCAATGTTTAGCCAATCAAACAGTACCTGATCGTCCAGAACCGAGCCATAAACCGTACACAAGGTAAATATGTAGTTTTCCAGGCAACATTGGGTGATAACCCATCTCCCCAGTTTATCCGAGCTAGCCCGTGGGAACCTAGCTATCCCTTTCCGTGCCATAACTGCCACCCCTCTTGTCCTTGTTCCTTGTGAAGTAATGGAGATGAACTGATACCCAGCGAGCTTTGACACCCCCCATCTACCTGCTTCAATATGTGTCTCCTGAAGGCATACGATGTCGGCCTTCAGAAACTGGACAGCCACACTGACCCTGCATTTTTTTGTGGATTATTTAAGCCACAGATGTTAATAGAAGCTATTCTGAGCTTACCCATTTTTCAAAAAGATCGATTTCCAACATACCCCAATCCCTTTGCTCGTTGCCAAGATTGCCACTGAAAAACTCTTTGGATCACCCCCCCTCACCCCCACCCTCTCAATTAGGCAGAAAAGGCCCATAGGCCCTTGTGATGCCTCCTGTATCCTGCTGTGCCCCTAGCTGCTCACTTCTAAATTTCAACCAAAAGAGAAAAAAGAATGAGAAGAACTCCCAAAATTAATCAATAAAGCAATAACCCCTGAACAAGGGAGACCACCAGAAGTAGAAAGTAGATCTCTGCTAATCTCAAGCTATAAGATACAACCTTTTGACTTCCCCCGACCTCTTAAAGAGCGAGAGCAAAACACTACCAGTATGTTACCGCACTATCTTCGTGAGATTTCCTGCAGATACTCCTGGGCTTGTATCTCTGAGGTGAACACCCTGGGTGTTCCCCTAAAAATTACCTTGAGGCGCGCGGGACTCATTAAAAAAACCTCACAACCCAGTTTCTGGAAGGGGGTGATTAACTGACGGAGCCTCCATCTCCTTTCCACCGTAGTGTGACAAAAGTCCGGCCTCACAAAGAAGTAGTGCCCCTCAGCCGACTGCCTGGCATCGGGTCTAGCTTTTTCAAAAACTGCCTGACATAAAAGAAAATTACCAAAAAATATAAGGATAGCCCTAGGTTTTTCATTTGGCACCCCTCTCTTTTTTAGCATCAGAGGGAATCAGTGTGCCCTCTGCACCTCCGCCTCCCAATGCCAATGCGCCAGTTCTGGGAATGCCCCCTTGAGTAACCGTAGGAAAAATCTGCGAATGTCATCACCCTCTACATTCTCTTCAATGCCTAGGAGTCTCAGATTGTTCCTTTGCTGACGATTTTTAAAATCTTCCAGCTTCCAAAGTACATCCGTCATTCTGGTTTCATATGCTGTAGTTTGCTGTCCCATATCTTCGGCCCCAGCCTCAAGAACCACAATTAGTTCCTCCAATGCTGGAGTATGTTCAGAAATTTCAGAGCAAGCTTTACTGACCTTGAGAATGGCCCCTTGAAGTTTCTTTGTCACCATATGAGCCCTTTTATGTTCTTGACGAGCTTCCGTTTGCATCTGCTTAAGTGTCGAATAGATTAGTCCCATAGATGGAAGAGTTTCTATATTAGTTTCTGGTTCTGTAAACAATTTTGCAGCTTCAAGCTGTACTCCAATCCCGTCTGTCTCATCAGCCTCCATCCCAAAGTGCGTGGTGGAATAATCCCATTTTAGCTGGCTCGTCTGACTGTTATCCGAGTCAAAGGTCCTGTCTTTTCCCCTGGTGCTTTTTCTCTTCTTCCGGTTGAATACTCGTTTCTGTGTGTCAGGTTTTGCAAGAGGGCTCTCGCTGTCCTCTTCAATGATTTCCACGTCTGTGCCATCACTGGTGTTAGAGATCTCAGACTCATTGGTGAGAGAATAAAATGTATCACCCTCTGGAGACCCACTGAATTTACCAGGTATGTGGGGAATATCAGAGACATGGGAGTTCTGAGCGACCAGCACTCCCTGCAATACAGAGTTATCTTGCGCCCTCCGGCTTGCTTCTTCCTCCCTCTCAGCCCCGCAATTTAAGCTAATGATGGTGACATTAGAGTTGGTATTTTTCCCTTGTATAGCTTCGGGGGGGAGCCTATCTTCACTGGAATCATTGGTAACATTTCTCCCAACTTGCCGTCCTGCACTCACCGGATCATTAGTTGTTTTGGGGGCCTTAGTGCTGCCTCTGTCTTTGCTGTTTGAATTTCTATTGCCTCCAATACCCCGGCCAGCGAACATCCCGGGCACTGTAGGTTGTTTGGGCCAGGTTGCCGGGTTGACAGGACGCTGCTCACTGCTGTGTGTCCTGCCGCTGATCTCCTCCTCCTCGCGGCAGATGGTGTGACTAGCATCTGTATCTGCGCTCTTCCCCTCCGTGAGCATCTTCCGAGTAGACAGAAGCCCCTTGATCCTCCGGTGATCCCGCTCTCCTTCAGCGGGGGTTTCTGCTTGTGGGGCATTTTGGCAAACCACGAGGCCGTCCCGTCCGTCCACGATGAAGCCAGCAGCAGAAAAGTGTCCCGAGTCCACAAGTACGCTTTGCTCTTCGTTTTGCTAATGCCGATAAGACATTCCGTCACAGCACGAGCAAGTAACGCTCCGAACCGCTGTTCCGATCTCATCCAAGATTCTTGTCTCCTTGCTGTTTTTAATACTTTTTTTGTGGGTTCAATTAATCTCAAAGTCAGTTTGTTTTCCAGTAGTGAGGTGAGCGGCTCCCGCAGCAGTCACACAGCTGCCATCTTGCCCCCAAACGCTGTTGGTCAACTTTTATTGTAATATCTGTTTACATTTGTTTTCCACTGCAAATCTCAAGTCTGAGCTATGGCAATCCTTCTCCACTCTCAGAGTCTGGATTGTGGGCTATAGTTTTGTGTTTTGGGCCAGAGAGAGTGCTAGAAAGATTGACAGGAACATAGGTTAATCTAATGTATACATTACTTGAATTGGCCAGCGAGGGTTAAAGTGGAATCAATTGCTGCTTTTGGTAGAAAGCATTGTGGATTGCCAACATCCAGACCTCATGATTGTGCACTGTGGTGGCAATTACCTAGGCACTATTACTGGGGTAGGACTGGAAATCCTAAAAAAGCATACCTTTTATTACACTTTTCCCACTTACTGCCTTGGTGTTCTCCAATATTTGTCAAAGACAAAATTAGCATTGGTCAACCCAATTTTGTCCGTAGATAGAGAAAACCAGGAAACCTGTCAATAAAGCTGTTTCTGCATTTCTCAGAGACCACAACATGGGCTCTGTACACCATAACACCTTACGCTTCGACATCGACGGAATATATTGAAAAGATGGAGTCCATTTCACTGACACAGACAACAGGATGTTCCTCAGCAACTTAAAAGACTACATCCTGTTCTATGTGTAGTTTTCATCTACACACCATAAACACAAAGGCTGTTTTCAGAGCCAACCATTTTCCCAAGCACTGGTTCTTTTTCTTTTCAAATTCCCTTTTTCTAATTTATCACTTGGATCTGTGGATCTTCCACAGATCCTCAGCCATATAAGGGGTCTGGAAGCTATGTTACAGGCAGATCCGTGACAGATCCATCCCCAACCAAAAACATACATTCATTACAAAACAACAAAACATTTAGGGGCAGATTTATAAGCTCCTTGCGACACTTTTGCGCCGCCGTTGCATCACTTTTGTGATGCAGCGGCAGTGCAAAAAATGCAGCCAATTTACAATGTGACGCATCTAGAGAGATCTGTCACGTTGTAAAGCTCTGCATCACATTATACCTGCGTCAGGTATAATGTATGCAGGGTGGGCGTTCCCACACAGGAAAGCCTCGTAAAAGTGATGCAGAGCAATTTACAAGATTTCACTGCGTCTCTTCTAGGACGCCACTGCGTCAAAACCTTACGCCTGCTTGAAGCAGGCGTAAGGAGTGACGCAGTGTAGTGGGAATAGACCTTAAAATGCAATGCTGGAGTTGCGTTGTGCTCGCAACAGGACTCCAGCAATGCGTGACTTTTGCCCCGACAGATGCGCCAGAATGTCTGACACATCTGTCAATCCTTGCGCCATGGTGCGCCGTATTGCAAATACGGCGCATCCATGGTGGTGCAAGGGTTTCTCAGGGTGGCGCAGGGAAAGTGACGCATCTCTACAGATAGGTCACTTTTTTGTAAATCTGACCCTTAGTACAGTCGATCTGTGAGCGTTTGTGTGTCTCAGTGGCTGAATGGGTGTGTGAGTGGTTGTGTGGGTGTGTGAGTGGCCGTATGGGTGTGTGAGTGACTGTGTCAGTGGTTTTTCTGTATGGGTGTGTGAGTGGCTGTGTAAGTGGCTGTGTGGGTCTGTGAGTGAGTGTGTAAGTGGCTGTATGGGTTTGTACATAACTGTGTGAGTGGGTTTGTGGGTACCTTTGTGGGTCTGTGAGTGGGTGTGTTAGTGGTTCTCTGAGTCTGAGTGGCTGTGTCAGTGACTGCATGGGTGTGTGAGTGGGCATGTGAGTGACTATGGGTGTGTGAGTGTGTGTATGGATGTGTGAGTGGATGTGTGAGTGGTTGTGTGGGTTTGTGTAAGTAGGTCTGTGAGTGGGTTTTCGTGTTTTTTTAAATTGGGGTCTCGTTCTGCTGATCTATCACGGATTCACAGGGGGGCCACACTGAGCACAACGGTGGATCCACAGATCATCATGTACCCCAAAACAAATGTTGTGCAATTTCTTGCCCCTGAGGTGTCCCTCACAGACCCTTCCATCAGTCCCATTGGGTCAAATACCTCTATCCTGACCCCTTATATCGTATTTGTACTTTATTTCCCCCCTCGGAACAGTATCTTGATTGACAAAATGGCGGCCGCAACTTTTCTCTTAGGTTGCGTACAGCCAGTCATGGCATTGCTGTTGTCAAGTGGATCCGCAGATCCCTAGGTAGTCATACCAGTTGGTAGTTTTCATTAGGACCTGGTCTCCATAGAATTATAATTTTTTGTTTTTCTAATAACTTTTGTGCCATTTGACGAATGTTCAAGAAATGTTCAAAACTAGTTTGCCACTCACTTCAGCTGCTGTCTGGAAATTTATTTTTGGGGTGATCCATCAAATGGGGGCTGAGAAAAAGGGGAGTCCCTAAATGCTTTTTCCCCCATGCAATTTCCCATAGTGATTTTAGACATGACTACAGCCCCAACCGCTAAACAGAATTACACCAAATTTAGCAGAAAGCTAGACCTTGGTCCAGAAAGAGTGCTTTTTAGGTCTCGCTTTAGGAGTGACCTCTTGGAATCACTCAGGACTTTTTGGGAAACTCGTGCATGTACTGCACTGTTTCCAATGAGCACTCGTGCATGGATGGCGTTTACCTTGCGGGAGCGAGCAGCTGCGCCGTCTGTTTCCAATTAAAACGCCCGCACTTGTTTACATTTGCCTGTCTCGCGGTCGCGTTAATTGGAAACAGATGGCGGTCGCGTTCACTTTTGTGGCTGCTTGTTTCATCCTTCCTAAAGCCCTGGCTGAGGAGCATAAAACGCAGCGAACGAATCATTTAATGCATACGGCGATTAGACACTGTATTAGCTGCACCTTTAAGAAGGAAACTGAAATGGAATTATTTTGTGGCTAAAAGATCAATACTAAGAGGACCTCGTTTGTTCTTAAGATTGGCCAGAAATTATATTAGGATCTCGTTTATTCTTAAATCGGCAGCAGTTATATCACTGTTCGCGAGCTTTCCCCATCCAGAACTAGGGATGTGCTGCCACCTTGTGGCCGTTAACAACAACATGCCAAAACCACAAGTGTCTAAGAAAACCAGCCTGAATGAACTATCTTATCGGTCACCCGTACGTCATCTTTCAATGTACTTAATACCCGCCAACTAGAGTGAATTTATTATACGTGTCTGAGCCTTGGAGCTCCGAGAGGGGCGTGGTGAATGGAACGGGGTTAGGAGTCCGATTACAGAAGTTGCCAGAACCGAGGAACATGATTATCGAGTTTCTGTTATTGTTAACCGTCATTCATATTTGTTTATTTGTTAGGTGAATCAAACAGGGATTGTATGCAGACGTAATTCTAAACACCAGGAAATAGAGTCAAAAGACATAAAAATAAGTAGAAAGAGGTCAGCATGGAGGAAAAACAAAAAGCAGTCATGGAATTTAGAAGCAGGGGTGGCTGGTGACATGTTAAAGTGGGAGGCCTAAATTATTGCTGTCTTGAATGCAATGTGGCGAGTGAGCCCAATTCTTACAATTCTGGAGGCCAAACAATGATTATAGCAACAGGAACCCACTGGAACTACCTTAACAAAAACAATAAGGGTCAAATACAAACATTTCTGAAAGTAACAAGCTTTGCATATTTGTACCTCGCAGACGAAAAACAAATGACAAGACTTAGTGTCATCCATCAACCAGTAAGGGCAGCAGAAAAAAAACGAATCCAACCTTCAAGATGTTTAATGTAACATAAAATAGATCCTCAGATACAAACCTTAATTTAAAACTCCAGACGTCTGAAAGAGAGTTGAATATCATTGAGCAACGCTAGCTCTCTGAAAAGCCCAGAAACCTTCCCTTTTACGGTTTTTAAGAGTTTAATGAAATTATTGTAAAAATAACTCCAGATTTCTGCAGTGTGAGGCCTCATGGCCACAGACCCATTACTGTACTTAATGCTCATCAGGACAGGGACATCTTAAGGATTTTGGGGGCCCTGGGCCAAACGTATTTTGGGGCTCCTGTTAGGGACAGCTTTGAATATATGATCAGTTTCAGCTCTTTCATGCCATCTCTGGCCAGGTCACTGGCAATGCAGAGGCACACTCGTCCAAATTCTAAATGTGTTTACATATAATATTCAGGGATAGTGACGTGTGCTTTCAATATTGTAAAACAGCAGCCCACTAATATTAATGCAAATAATCTCTGCGACGCTCTCCCATTTTTCATATGTGAGGGCCTGTTTTGATCAAAAAGTATCTTTTTTAAGGATGTTGCATGAAACATAATCACATCTCCCTGCAAAATGTCTGTAATAGACTCACACATCACCCACATTAAAAATAAATGACAAGAAAACGGTATTTAAAAAAAAAATGTTTAAGAATTATTCAAGGTCATCAGAGCAAGACTCTGCAAAACAGAGCTGGCTCTATCAGGGGACCCCGTCAAAGGCTAGTGCCCTGGGCCCACTTTGCCCATGCCTTAAAACATCTCTGCATCAGGACTGATGATTCAAGACTAACGGAAACACAGTACATTATTTAAAAGTGAACTTGATTGTTTCTGGCACAGCGGCTCAACAGTACAGCCTCTTTATCATTGTTACTGCTCATCTAGTTATGATTTGTAAAGGGCTCCTTGCACTTTCAGTTGTCCTCTGCACTACTGCTACACACATCCTCCTGCGATGCCCACTCAGCGCCGCTCTCTCCCTGGCATGCTCAGGAGGTGCCCCTTCTCAGAGCCCTGAGTAATAGGCTATTCCACCGCCCCCACGCTGCATGCCATGCACTGCAGTGGAATTTGCTTTGTACCTGCCCGGCCCAGCCCAGCCAATCTTAACATTGCTCTTTAAATTGAAGTATATGAGAGCAGCATTGGGATTGGCTTGAGCAGGCCAACTCAGTGTTTTAATCGCAGGCAATGGACTTGTCGTCTTAGACCCCCCCCCCAGGTTCTCTGCTACAGTGGGAATTGGAGGCCTTTGAAGTGCACGTCAGATTGGGCCCGCCACAGCTCTTCTCCAGCACAACATGCACACTTTAATTCTGGCAGCCCTGTTCTATATAGGCATTACAAGGGGAGGACCCCACACCTCCCCCTACACAACTGTAACTGCAAAATTGAGGAGCAGCTCGCATAAGATTTAATACATGTTTTTAGTTGTCAGGAGGATTAAAAAAGGAAGAAACAAACAGTGCATTTACCTGACATTGTGTGGCAGCTCCCGCGTAGAGGGGCACCACTCATTTGCACCTTTTGATGAGCCGCCGCGGTTTAGAAGACTACACACAATTCAATAGAGCCCACTCTCCAACAAATCACCTAACAGCTTGCAGGTGTAGGTAATTCATTTTTAGTCATTACTGTGCAGTTTTAAAAAAGCAGGTGCCGAGACGAGTCCCTATCGGGCTTCCCATTTTTACCTTCAGGGTGAAAAAACCCCAAAAAAAACCTTCATTCTGCAACCTGTCGCTGTCTTTGATGTAATGTCAAAGAGACTCGTTTTTCAGTTTTATGTAGCGAAAACTTGGAGCGCTTTACATGGGCACCAGTTGCATTACACAAGGGCATATTGATTTTTTAAATCACGGGACGTGAGGCTCGAACCTGTGTCTCAGCTCGAAGGTCGGCTGCTCTAGCCTTACGCCACTTAATTGTGTGCTGTTTCTTCAGCTTTGTATCCCTACGATGCAGTTACATTATTTCTCCTGTCGCCAAAGAAACCTTGGAATTAAGTGACAGCTTATTAACCATTTTAATACTTAACTTCTCTACAAAATAGCTTAAAAACATTGGCAAAGCCAATAGATCTGCCTAAACACTTATAAGGTTCGAAAGGCGAGACCTATTGGCTATGCCAATGCTTGTTATAATTTGGTGTAAATCTGTTCCAAAGTTTTGGAGTTATTAAAGTAAAAATATTTATGTATACCTAGAGACATGGATCTGCCGTGGATCCACCATGGATCTGGGTGGATTAGTGGATCCATACGCCAAAGCAATGGCAATGCCATGATTGCCTGGCCCCAACCTGAGAGGAAAGTTGCAGTTCCCCTTTTGTGAGTTGGGACACAGGGGAAAATAAAATGCAGAAGTGATAGCAGGGGTCAAGTTAGAGGTACCTTGACCCCATGAGACTGATGTAGGAGTCTATGAGGGACCTACACACCATTTATACAACCACACTACCACTCACACACCCACTCACACAGCCATACAGCCACCAACACACCCACAAAACCACTCACACACACTCTCATACCCACTGTAGGAGAGTAGGATCTGCCTCTTATGTTGCCCCCACTTTTTTTCTGATGTTAGCACTGGTTTCTGGCTATAGTCTGGCTGGGTCCCTGCCAATCAGGGCCCCAGCCTCTCTGTTCTCTCTAAACGACATGGAGTGCACTCTAGGTGCACTAGTGATTGGATACTGTGGTGCCTTATGAGTCCCTAGTATATGGTACCTTAGGTGCCAAGGGCATAGGTACTTCACAGGCCTCCCAGGGGCTGCAGCATGTGTTATGCCACCCCTGGGAAGCAGTCTAAATCTGACACCACAGGCCTGCTACTGCAGCCTGGGTGAGGTGGTGCTAGCACCCCTCACTGAGATATAGGTTTCCTATATCTCTCTTGCACACACATATAAACCTATCAGTCACCCCTAAGGCAGGCCCTATCAATCCTGAGGGCAGGGTGCTTGGCTTCTATGTGAGGGGGTGCCTCTGCATGAGCAGGGCCCCTCTGCAGTTCTCAGAGTCCATTCTCTGGTGCTGTTTGTGGATGCGGTTAAACCATATACTCTTAAGTGCATTATATCCTCGCGGTAAATGCTAACTTTGGAATGGCTGCATCAAAACATGTCGTGTTTGGTGTCAAACATCTTGGAATACTACCCCCGCCAATCTTGGCGGCGGGGTAGCATTCCACCCTTCTAGAGGGATAAGACATGTACCTGCTGTGGAAACGCGGTAGAATCCTAAAGAGCCCTGGCATCACAAAATGGATGCCACCAGTCACAGACACTGGGCTGCCCTCCTGCTGATGACCGAAACTCACAGTGGAGGAAGCCCAACAATAGGCATCCTGTCACAGGGAGGTGTAACCACCTTCCAGACAGGGTTTAGTGTATTGGGGCTGGGTGGGTGCACTCTTAGAGTGCTTTGAAGTCCTGCACTGGGGGAGCAGAAGGCTCCTCTGTGCATATGCCAGTTCAAACCAGCTCAGGGGCTACCTGCCCCTGCTCTGGCGCGAAACTGGACAAAGGGAAGTGAGTGTAGCCACCCCTCTCTTGACCCTCCCATAGGTGGGGTCATAGAGCTAGTCCATCCCCTCTTTTAGTATAAGAGGGGAACCTTGCCATTGCAAAGCAGATAACCCCTGGATGACGCTCTACAGAAGAATCCTGGCCCTTCGACGTTCCACTACCTTTGGAAGACAGAAGAATCTCCCTTGGAGTCAAGGAGTGACTCCCCTGCTTGGCAGGCACCAAAAACGACAACGACGGTCGCAAACTACGCCGCTCCCGCCGGAGTCCGAAGTCCCTGCAGCCCAAGAAGTGGATTTCCTGACTTCTCCAAGGCCATCGTGAGTCCCCAGCGAAGCTGAGGCAAGTGGACCCCACGAGTGACGAGGAACCGTGACCCCTGGGTACTGTGCACTATTGTCGAGTGCAACCCCTTCACAACGTTCCACGAACTTGTGCTTTGGACCACGTGTGGTCCCGACCTCCAGCAGGAATTCCTCCGAAGATCAGAGGCCTACACTGTCCCGAGTGACCGTGGGCCCCTGTTGAGTGATTCCGCCCGAGGTGTCTTCGCGATCCCTTGCCCGCCGGCTTGTGGGTCCCCAGAAGACTTCTTAAAGAAACCAAAGGGCTCCCCTGGTTGCTCCAGGCCTGCCCTGACTTACCCTCGCTGGGTGAGTCCCTCAGACCTTGCTGGTCTGTGCCATCGACTTTTCTTCATCTCCCCGAGACTTGCTGCTGCCAAGGCTTGTTGGCTCCAATCGAGTTCCCGACACCGCAGTCAGCTGCAGACATCGAGGGACCCACCGAATCTAGCTCCTGGTCATCGTCGACACCTCCTGGACCACGTGGCTGAAGAGTCAAGGCACCCGCAACTGACCTGAATCAACCGACGACGGTGGGCATCCATCTTCCTTGCCCCGGGTCACTGCCAAGTGACTTTGAACACTGTCCCCTCTGCTTTCAGGTCATCCTTCTTCAGAATCCAGGCTTGGATTCCACCGGACACTTCTTCAGCTCCCGCAAGCAGCAAGTCTTCTTTGTTCGCCATTGAAAACGACGCCGCGACCCGACACCAAAGGACACCTATGCACCCGGCTTCCCTGGGTGAGGTAACTCCAGCACTACGGTGCTCCTGTGGGTGTGGGCCCTAGAACTACTTACCCTGTAAGTGACTTGCTTGTAGGTTCTCCCGAAGTATCCTAAAACTCTTTATTTCCAACCGCGACTTGCCCCATTGAAGTCAACGGCGATCCGCGCCTGTGTACCCACACTGCACGCGTCCCCCGTGGGTCCTTTACTTACCTGCCTTGGGTGGTTTCGTGAGGCCCCTGCACTTCTGAAGGCCCTAGGCCTTGTCTCCCTGCAAGTCGTTGTCCCTAAGTCTCTTACTTAGTATATGGTCTGGTACGCCCCTAGGGCCCCAGCCATATTTTGTGCTTAACTTATTGTGAAACGTTGATTTGTGCATATGTTTGTCTTCTAATCTCATAAAGAGATTAGTAGAGAGTTATTTAGAAATAAATACATATATATTTGATATATATACCTGTGTGGTGTCTTTTCATTTGGTGATTCAAGAGATTATATGGTAAAACAAGCTGCTTTACATTCCTTCGAGACTTAGCCTGAAGGCTGCTCTCCACAGCTACCACTAGGATAGCTTTCTTTAAAAGGTTGTCTTAAACCTATCTACCATAAGAGTCGATTTGCCCTGGTGCAAGGTGTCCACTTTAATTAGTGAACAGCATATACCAGGCCAACTTCTCACATTGGTGGGCAGCGTGTGGGATTCCAGCTTGCCATTGTTTTACCAGAAAATCTCTATTTGAATTACTAACTGAAAACCATTATAGGTACTCAAGGTACATATAAAGTCAAGCTTAGTATCAATAAGTTCTACTGAACTTAGAGCTGTGTGCCAAGGGATAGCACACCCTTTCCACAGCTCAAGCTAGGATCAGTAGGCCACAAACTAGTGTAGGTAGTACAACACTGCACAACACTAGAATGTCCTTAAAGGGTGGACCCAATGGATCCACTCAGCCTCAGTACAAGGACATGGCTTTCTCTGACTTGAGAGCCATGTGTGTTGACAGACACCTGAGACTAGGACAGAGTCCCTCAACACTCCACCTGATAGATCTGCTGACAGCAGATGACCTTAGATTGGCTCTAGGAGATAAAGGGTTTGAATCAGTGGGTGGGTCAGTCATAGTATCTGGGTCAGATGATGAAAATCAGAATGACCAAGACTCTGTGATTGAAGGGCCAGGCTCCAAGGGGCCTGAAAAGGACAGAGGAATTCTCCCTAAGAGAACTGACAGAGAGGAGGAGAGGCACAGATCCCCTTCCAGGGAATCTGACCACTCTTATCACTCTGGCAGAGAATTTGTCCAGCAGAGGAGCTCATACTTTTCCTTAAGAGAGACCTCCTCTGAGAGAAGGTGCAAACTGCTCCAGTATGAGGAAGCCAGAGTGGCCCTCAGAACCAAGCAGTTGGCACTGGATAGGGAAGCCCTGGAGATCCAGAGAGCTTCTAGAAAAGAGGGGTTAGAACCCCTGGTGGCAGCAACAGTGTCCCTAGAGGCAGAGAATATATTCCTGACCATAGGAACCTGAGCAAGGTTGTTCCTCCCTACCAGAGTGGGGATGATATCCACAAGTGGATAACTGCTATGGAGAGGGCCTGTAGAGTACAGCAGGTCCCCCAAAAGCAGTGGGCAGCAATCTTGTGGCTCTCCTTTTCAGATAAAGGAAGAGACAAGCTCATCACTGTTAGAGAGGAGGATGCTGATGATTATGAGGTCCTGAAGAGTGCACTGATAGATGGGTTTGGCTTAACCACTGAGCAGTACAGGTTGAAGTTCAGAGATACCCAGAAGGCACAGACTCAGGACTGGACTGACTTTGTTGATTGTGCAACCAAGGCTCTAGAGGGTTGGCTGGTTGGCAGTAGGGTTACTGATTTCAAGGGATTGTATAATCTGATAATGAGAGAACAGATCCTAAATAATTGCCAGAACCAGTTGTTGCATCAGTACCTGGTGGACTCTGATCTGACCTCTCCCCAAGAATTGGGAAAGAAGGCAGACAAATGGGTCAGAACCAGGGTGAGGCAGAAAACCCAGAACCAAGGGGGTGACACTAAGAAGCAAGATCCTAAAGGCTCTGAGAAAGGTGGGGATAAGTCAAAAGACCAGAAGTCTTCACAAGGGCCCCAAAAATCTGCATCTGGTGGGGAGTCACAGTCCAACAAGGGAAAAGGCCAAAAGAAGCCCTGGTGCAAATTCTGTAAACAGAAAGGGCACTGGACTTCTGATTGTACCAAGTCCAAAGACCAAACCACCACCACTCCTGCCCCTAAGGCAACTGTGCCCCCTAGCTCAGCTACTGGTGGAGGTGGTACGCAGAATAAGGGTGTAGTAGGGTTGACCCTGGGTTCTGAAGTGGATTCTGACCTAGTCAGAGTGACCACTCAGGCAATGCTGATTTGTGAGGGAAACATTGATATGTCCTTCCTAGTAAGCCCCAGTAATCTGGGCAAGTACAAACAGCAGCCTTTGATAAATGGCAAACAGGCTTTGGCATTTAGGGACACAGGTGCTAGTGTCACCATGGTGGCAGAGGACCTAGTGGACCCTGGACAGATCATCCTGGGTGAAATGTACCAGGTGACCAATGCAAGCAATGTCCAGACCAACCATAGTCTGGCAGTTGTGAATTTCTCCTGGGGAGGGGTAGCTGGCCTCAAGAAGGTTGTAGTCAGTGCAGACCTCCCTGTAGAATGTCTATTGGGCAATGATCTAGAGACTTCAGCCTGGTCTGAAGTAGAGTTATGGACTCATGCTGAGATGTTGGGCATCCCTGCAGAGGTATTTGCTGTGACCAGGTCACAAGCAAGAATGCATGACACTGAACCAGCTCTGGATCCTGGAACAATGGACCAGATGCTTCCCAAGAGGAGGAGCAGTAGGGTTAATGCAGTGCCTTCCCTCTGTCTCAGATCAAGGATTCACTTCCAGAGGGAGGTGAAGCAGAACCTGAAGAAGGAACTGCCCCAGAGGGACTTGAACCTGACCAGGTTGAGTTCTTGGGGGCAGGGGGCCCTTCCAGGGAAGATCTGAGCAAGGAGCAACAGTGCTGCCCCTCTCTTGAACCCCTCAGACAGCAGGCTGCTGCTGAGGCTGCTGGGAGTGCTAGTGGGTCCCATAAAGTTTATTGGGATGAGGGACTCCTATATTCTGAGGGTAGAGACCCAGCCCCTGGAGCCACCAGGAGGTTGGTAATACCTCAGAAGTTTAGGGGTTCCTCTTGACCTTAGCACATGATATCCCTTTGGCAGGACACTTGGGCCAAAACAAGACCTGGGACAGGCTTGTTCCACATTTTCATTGGCCACATATGTCAGAGGACACAAAGGAGTTTTGTCGCTCCTGTGTCACTTGCCAAGCCAGTGGTAAGGCAGGTGGCACAACAAAGGCCCCCTGATACCACTACCTGTGGTGGGGGTACCCTTTGAAAGGGTAGGGATTGACATTGTTGGTCCCCTTGACCCTCAGACTGCATCTGGGCACAGATTTATCCTGGTGGTAGTGGATCATGCCACCAGGTACCCAGAGGCAATTCCTCTGAGGACCACCACAGCACCTGTGGTGGCAAGAGCCCTCATTGGAGTTTTCGCCAGAGTGGGTTTCCCAAAGGAGGTCATTTCTGACAGAGGTACCAACTTCATGTCAGGATATCTGAAAGCAATGTGGAAGGAGTGTGGTGTAACTTATAAGTTCACCACCCCCTATCACCCACAATGCAATGGTTTAGTTGAACGCTTCAACAAAACCTTGAAAGGAATGATTAAGGGACTCCCAGAGAAGCTTAGGCGGAATTGGGACCTTCTTCTTCCTTGCCTTTTGTTTGCATACAGAGAGGTTCCACAGAAGGGGGTTGGCTACAGCCCATTTGAGCTTCTGTTTGGGCATCCTGTGAGAGGTCCACTATGTTTGGTAAAAGAGGGCTGGGAGTTACCTCTCAAGCCCCCAAACAAGATGTGATGGACTATGTACTTGGTCTCCGCTCCCGGATGGCAGAGTACATGAAAAAGGCAACCGAAAACCTGGAGGCCAGCCAAGAATTGCAAAAAGCTTGGCATGACCAAAAGGCTGTGCTGACTGTATACTAGCCAGGACAGAAAGTGTGGGTGTTGGAGCCTGTGGCCCCAGCAGCCCTCCAGGACAAGTGGAGTGGCCCCCATACAATAGTTGAACAGAAGGGAGAAGTCACCTATCTGGTGAATCTTGGAACTCCCAGGAGCCCCCTAAGGGTGCTTCATGTCAACAGATTAAAGCCATATGTTGACAGGGCTGACATGGGCTTGCTCATGGCAACTGATGAGGACCAGGAGGAGGAGAGTGACCCTCTCCCTGACCTTCTCTCTCAGAACCCTGATGATGGGTCAGTAGATGGTGTTGCTTTGGCAAGCAGCCTCACTGACCATCAGCAAACTGAGTGCAGACAAGTTCTGCAACAGTTTAGACATATGTTTAGCCTGACCCCTAGTCAGACTACCTGGTGCACCCATGAGGTGGACACTGGGGACAGTCTGCCTGTCAAGAATAAAATCTACAGGCAACCTGACCATGTCAGGGACTGTATCAGGACTGAAGTCCAGAAAATGTTGGAGTTAGGCGTGATTGAGCCTTCAGATAGCCCTTGGGCTAGCCCAGTAGTCCTGGTACCCAAGCCTCATACCCAGGGTGGTAAGAAAGAAATGAGGTTTTGTGTAGACTACAGAGGCCTCAATGCAGTCACTAGGACTGATGCCTATCCCATACCAAGGGCAGATGAGCTGATTGATACTTTGGCCTCAGCCAAGTATCTAAGCACATTTGACCTAACAGCTGGCTACTGGCAAATCAGATTAGCTGATGATGCAAAAGCCAAAACAGCATTTTCGACCCCTGGTGGGCACTACCACTTTGTGGTGATGCCCTTTGGATTGAAAAATGCACCTGCCACTTTTCAGAGGTGGGTGAATAAAGTTCTGGCAGGGATGGAAACTTATTGCTCAGCTTATCTAGATGATATTGCTGTCTTTAGTTCCTCCTGGCAGGATCACCTGGTCCACCTCAGAAATGTTTTGGAGGCCCTGCACAAAGCAGGCCTCACTATCAAGGCCACCAAGTGCCAGATAGGGCAGAGTCAGGTTGTGTACCTGGGCCACCTTGTAGGTGGAGGCCAGGTTCAGCCTTTGCAGAGCAAAATCCAAACCATACTGGAATGGGTTGCTCCAACCACCCAGACACAGGTGAGAGCCTTCTTAGGCCTGACTGGGTACTATAGGAGGTTTGTCAAGGGATATGGATCTATAGTGACCCCCTTGAATGATCTTACCTCTAAGAAAATGCCAAAAAGGTTCAGTGGACAGCTAGCTGTCAAAAGGCATTTGAAGACCTAAAGCAGGCCATGTGCACTGCCCCCATCTTACAGAGTCCAGACTACACCAAAAAGTTCATTGTCCAAACAGATGCTTCTGAGCTGGGTGTGGGAGCTGTACTGTCTCAACTGAATGATGAAGGTCAAGACCAGCCAGTAGCTTTTATTAGCAGAAGGCTGACCCCTAGAGAGAAACGTTGGTCAGCTATAGAGAGGGAGGCCTTTGCAGTGGTTTGGGCCCTGAAGAAGCTGAGGCCATACTTGTTTGGTACTCACTTCATAGTTCAGACTGACCACAAGCCCCTCCTATGGCTAAAGCAGATGAAAGGTGAAAACCCAAAACTTTTGAGGTGGTCCATTTCCCTACAGGGGATGGACTATACAGTGGAACATAGGCCTGGGACCCAACATGCCAATGCAGATGGACTCTCAAGGTATTTCCACTTTGAACACGAAGACTCAACTGGTCAAGGTTAGTTTAGTGTCCCTACGTTTGGGGGGGTTGTGTAGGAGAGTAGGATCTGCCTCTTATGTTGCCCCCACTTTTTTTCTGATGTTAGCACTGGTTTCTGGCTATAGTCTGGCTGGGTCCCTGCCAATCAGGGCCCCAGCCTCTCTGTTCTCTCTAAACGACATGGAGTGCACTCTAGGTGCACTAGTGATTGGATACTGTGGTGCCTTATGAGTCCCTAGTATATGGTACCTTAGGTGCCAAGGGCATAGGTACTTCACAGGCCTCCCAGGGGCTGCAGCATGTGTTATGCCACCCCTGGGAAACAGTCTAAATCTGACACCACAGGCCTGCTACTGCAGCCTGGGTGAGGTGGTGCTAGCACCCCTCACTGAGATATAGGTTTCCTATATCTCTCTTGCACACACATATAAACCTATCAGTCACCCCTAAGGCAGGCCCTATCAATCCTGAGGGCAGGGTGCTTGGCTTCTATGTGAGGGGGTGCCTCTGCATGAGCAGGGCCCTCTGCAGTTCTCAGAGTCCATTCTCTGGTGCTGTTTGTGGATGCGGTTAAACCATATACTCTTAAGTGCATTATATCCTCGCGGTAAATGCTAACTTTGGAATGGCTGCATCAAAACATGTCGTGTTTGGTGTCAAACATCTTGGAATACTACCCCCCGCCAATCTTGGCGGCGGGGGTAGCATTCCACCCTTCTAGAGGGATAAGACATGTACCTGCTGTGGAAACGCGGTAGAATCCTAAAGAGCCCTGGCATCACAAAATGGATGCCACCAGTCACAGACACTGGGCTGCCCTCCTGCTGATGACCGAAACTCACAGTGGAGGAAGCCCAACAATAGGCATCCTGTCACAGGGAGGTGTAACCACCTTCCAGACAGGGTTTAGTGTATTGGGGCTGGGTGGGTGCACTCTTAGAGTGCTTTGAAGTCCTGCACTGGGGGAGCAGAAGGCTCCTCTGTGCATATGCCAGTTCAAACCAGCTCAGGGGCTACCTGCCCCTGCTCTGGCGTGAAACTGGACAAAGGGAAGTGGGTGTAGCCACCCCTCCCTTGACCCTCCCATAGGTGGGGTCATAGAGCTAGTCCATCCCCTCTTTTAGTATAAGAGGGGGAACCTTGCCATTGCAAAGCAGATAACCCCTGGACGACGCTCTACAGAAGAATCCTGGCCCTTCGACGTTCCACTACCTTTGGAAGACAGAAGAATCTCCCTTGGAGTCAAGGAGTGACTCCCTGCTTGGCAGGCACCAAAAACGACAACGACGATCGCAAACTACGCCGCTCCCGCCGGAGTCCGAAGTCCCTGCAGCCCAAGAAGTAGATTTCCTGACTTCTCCAAGGCCATCGTGAGTCCCCAGCGAAGCTGAGGCAAGTGGACCCCACGAGTGACGAGGAACCGCGACCCCTGTGTACCGTGCACTATTGTCGAGTGCAACCCCTTCACAACGTTCCACGAACTTGTGCTTTGGACCACGTGTGGTCCTGACCTCCAGCAGGAATCCCTCCGAAGATCAGAGGCCTACACCGTCCCGAGTGACCGTGGGCCCCTGTTGAGTGATTCCGCCCGAGGTGTCTTCGCGATCCCTGGCCCGCTGGCTTGTGGGTCCCCAGAAGACTTCTTAAAGACACCAAAGGGCTCCCCTGGTTGCTCCAGGCCTACCCTGACTTACCCTTGCTGGGTGAGTCCCTCAGACCTTGCTGGTCTGTGCCATCGACTTTTCTTCATCTCCCCGAGACTTGCTGCTGCCAAGGCTTGTTGGCTCCAATCGAGTTGCCGACACCGCAGTCAGCTGCAGACATCGAGGGACCCATCGAATCCAGCTCCTGGTTGTCGTCGACACCTCCTGGACCACGTGGCTGAAGAGTCAAGGCACCCGCAACCGACCTGAATCAACCGACGACGGTGGGCATCCATCTTCCTTGCCCCGGGTCACTGCCAAGTGACTTTGAACACTGTCCCCTCTGCTTTCAGGTCATCCTTCTTCAGAATCCAGGCTTGGATTCCACCGGACACTTCTTCAGCTCCCGCAAGCAGCAAGTCTTCTTTGTTCGCCATTGAAAACGACGCCGCGACCCGACACCAAAGGACACCTATGCACCCGGCTTCCCTGGGTGAGGTAACTCCAGCACTATGGTGCTCCTGTGGGTGTGGGCCCTAGAACTACTTACCCTGTAAGTGACTTGCTTGTAGGTTCTCCCGAAGTATCCTAAAACTCTTTATTTCCAACCGCGACTTGCCCCATTGAAGTTAACGGCGATCCGCGCCTGTGTACCCACACTGCACGCGTCCCCCGTGGGTCCTTTACTTACCTGCCTTGGGTGGTTTCGTGAGGCCCCTGCACTTCTGAAGGCCCTAGGCCTTGTCTCCCTGCAAGTCGTTGTCCCTAAGTCTCTTACTTAGTATATGGTCTGGTACGCCCCTAGGGCCCCAGCCATATTTTGTGCTTAACTTATTGTGAAACGTTGATTTGTGCATATGTTTGTCTTCTAATCCCATAAAGAGATTAGTAGAGAGTTATTTAGAAATAAATACATATATATTTGATATATATACCTGTGTGGTGTCTTTTCATTTGGTGATTCAAGAGATTATATGGTAAAACAAGCTGCTTTACATTCCTTCGAGACTTAGCCTGAAGGCTGCTCTCCACAGCTACCACTAGGATAGCTTTCTTTAAAAGGTTGTCTTAAACCTATCTACCATAAGAGTCGATTTGCCCTGGTGCAAGGTGTCCACTTTAATTAGTGAACAGCATATACCAGGCCAACTTCTCACACCCACTCATACACTAACACAACCTCTTACACACCCACACAACCACTTACGCACCCACTTACACACCCATACCAGGAACTCTCACACTTACTCACAGACCCACAAAATGACTCACACACTCACTCACAGACCCACACAGCAACTCACACACCCACTCACATACCCACTTGCACACACCCACTTACACACCTATACAACAACTCACACACACTCATACAGCCACTCAAACACTCACTCACAGACCCACAAAACCACTCACACACCTACTCACACAGCCACTCCCACACCCACTTACACACCCACACAGCCACTCACACATCCATGTAGCCACTCACACACCGCACACAGGCAATGATACACTTATAGCAATTCAAATAGAATATGTTTGTATTAAATGTGTTGTTGTTTTAGTATTGAAAATGTGCAGTATAACTAGCAGACCACCTAAATGGCGGTTCCATAAAATGAATTAAAAAAAGAAAAACTTGTTGCATTGCATTTATAGAAAGACTACATCAATTATCTTACATTAATTTTCAAATTTTTAGTTTTAAAATATAAAATAGGAATGAATGTGTGAATAAAATCTATTTATAAAATGTATGTTAGTAAATTGAACTTATCGGTCAAATCGTAGTACAATTTATATTAAAACAAAACAGTGAAATTAACTAAAAAGCCAATGGTTATAGGGATGGTACAGTTAGGAAATATTAAAAAAATTGGAATTCACTAAAAAAACAAAGGTTACAGGGACGTTATAGTTAGGAAATAGAATTGAAAAAACATTAAAATTCACTGAAAAAAACAAAGGTTATAGGGACTTTATAGTTAGGTTCAGATTTTACACACACAAAACCATAGAAATTCAGCAGTTATATTTATAGTTATCTCAAATAACAATAACTCATGCCCTAAGGTATCTATAACTGGCACCCTCGCCATGCACTACTAATTACCCCACATATTGCATCACTCATGACATCTTCTATGACATCATTGATAATATCACTCCAACATTTGCAGTGAAATTATTGATGAGAAAACTGTGTGTGGCGGGCACACGGGTTATAGTTACCTTAGGCACAAGTTATAGTTATTTGAGATAACTATAGCTGCTGAATTTCTATGGTTTTGAGTGTGTGTAAAATCCGAACCTAACTATAATGTCCATGTAACCTTTGTTTTTTCAGTGAATATATAAATATATATATATATATCTATATATATATATATATATATTCAAGTGTGTGTGTGTGTGTGTGTGTGAATACATGTATATGTGTGTGAATATATATATGTGTGTCTCCAAAAATCTAAATATTCACAAAAAACAAAGATTAAAGTGACTTTATAGTTCAGTCTTAAAAAGAGATAAAAACGAATGTTTATAAAACAAAAAAATGAATTTCACCAGTTATACTTCAGTGAGCTAACTATAACTTGCACCATCATCATGTACTGCTTATGACCTCCCATATTACATTTCTGTTTTTTATTTATGGAAGATAAGGCCTCATTACCATACCTAACTATAACGTCACTTTAACCTTTGTTATTCTCAGTGACGTTTTGTATTTTTATTATATTCCACATTTAGGTTGTGCAACTCCTTTTTGCGGTGGGGATGGCACACAGCACTATGCAGTAGAGGACTTAACAGAAGACCAGGGGGTCTATTATGATGGCGGGCGGACTTTGTCTGCCCGCCATCGCCCCGGGAAATGGGACCACCCGCTAAGGATGCGGCGGTCCCGCATGGGCAATTAGGATGCGCCCGCCACACTGGCGGGCGCATCCCGCATTTGTTGTATTGCGGCGGGCGGTGCTCTCAGCAGCACCCGCCGCAATACCAAAAAGGCATGTGCGCATTTGCATGCACAACGTGGCAGGCACCGCGCGGTGCCTGCCATGTCATCCATGCAAATGCGGGGGGTACCATAGGTACCCCCCATGTGCCCCCCCACCCCCCCAACATCCTGGGGGCCCGCAACAGGCCCCCAACTATGGAAACTGCATGCCTTTCTGTGGCGGCAACGCCGCCACGGAAAGGCTGCTTTTCGCTGCCATAAGAATATGGATGGCGGTGTCTAGCAGACACCGCCACCATATCAGGCCCCTTTTCCGCCCGGTCACCTGTGTGACCGGCGGAAAACCGGCGGACGGTCTTTCCGTCCGCCGGGGTCTCCCGCCATACTAATATGGCGGGGGGAAATGGCATGCGGGCGGGGGAGAATGTCGGGCGGATCGCCACCACCATGCGGGCGGTGGCGATCCGCCCGACATTCTAATAGACCCCCTAGTATCTGACCAGATGTTGTACCCAACTTTGTGAAATCATTGAACCTGACCCCGTCTACAAACAGCCTCTAGTTGTAGGTATACGAGATTGGATGTAACTTGACCTTGGGAGTTTTTTTTTTTTGTGTGTGTGGTATTTTTTCTACATTTATTCTTTTTTGTATTTATTTTAATATTTTGTTTAAAAACTTCTTTATAGGTTTGAACTACTTTGTTTAACTTTTTTTCCAAATATAATATTATTTTTACATTAATTTCTTTTTCAACAAGTCTTTATGTGCTGTGTTAAGATGATCTTCCTTGGCCCTTGAAAATATTCTTTAGTTTATTTCCCTAGAGGCCTCAACTTTGAGACAGTGCCTGCAGTACTCTGCTGAATGCAGTATTTTCTTGTCAGTTTCCTCTCAGTATTGGCATAACACTTCCTCTGGAGCATTCTGTTGTCCCTCAGCTGCTCAACTTTTCTGCATCTCAGCATGAACTACGCTGTTGGGATGTATAGCACTTATGTGCTTCCACGTCTTAATGATTATTATGCAATATTGTCCAGCATTCCCTCTATGGAGCACCTGGTTGCACAAAGTTCATGATGGACACGGTAAGTTCTGCAGGGTAATCCCAAAACATTTTGCCTTCTCCCTCCTGTTTTCTGAACCTGTTTCTGTTTGCTGTTAGGACTCTGCACACTTTACCACTGATAACCAGTGTGTGGTATCTTCAAGAAGTGATCGAAGAGGACTTTGCACAGTTGCAGCTTATGTCGTCGTGGGATAACCCTTACAGACTTTCAAGAAGTGATAGAAGGGGACTTTGCACAGTTAGCTCTTCCCTAGCTAACTGTGCAAAGTCCTCTTCGATCAATTCTTGAAAGTCTGTAAGGGTTATCCCACAACGACATAAGCTGCAACTGTGCAAAGTCCTCTTCGATCACTTCTTGAAAGTCTGTAAGGGTTATCCCACGATGACATAAGCTGCAGCCGACCAGAATAAGCCTCTTCCTTAGCTAACTGTGCAAAGTCCTCTTCGATCACTTCTTGAAAGTGCTAAAGTGTGTGTGCTCTCTCCTTTAAACTTGGTGAAATTGGCTTACACTCAAATGCACATTCAATTTACTTGTAAATCACTAGTAAAGTGGCATTACATGTGTCCAGGGCCTGTAAATGAAATGCTACTAGTGGGTCTGAAGCACTGATTGTGCCACCGACCTAAGTAGCCCTTTAAACATGTCTCAGGCCTGCCATTGCAGCCTGTGTGTTCAGTTTTTAAACTGCCATTTCGACCTGGCAAAATAAAGCTTTTGCCAAGCCCAGACCATTTTAGTATAAGTCACTCCTTCGGTAGGCCCTGGACAGCCCAGATGGTGCAGTGTATTTAAAAAGTGAGATATGTACTTTGAAGTTTTACTTGTTCTGGTGGTGAAAAAACCCTTAAAACCATCTCTCACTACTGCAAGAACTACCTCTCCCATAGGATAACATTAGGTTTCCTTATTACATTTACTAAGTGATAGCTTCCAATTGGGAGCAGGTGAACAGGTCGAGTTTGATGTCTAAAAAGTTGCAATTTAAAACCCTCTTTAATGGTGAAGTCAGATTTTAATCCCAATTCTGAAAATTCCACTTTTAGAAAGTTGGCATTTAATTGTCCCAACCATTTGGTGTCTGCTCCCTGTATCTTGGGTCACATGAGCAGGTGTAGCTAGCAGTTGGTCTTTGTGTGTTGCTCCCAGACAGTGAGACAAAGGTAAGATACATGTTGGCTGGGTGGGATACTCTGAGTTAATGAGCAGGAGGAGCTGTCATCTACCAAAGTTGCCCATCATAAAGGCTCTGTCTGAGCACACTCACAAAGCATTTTGATGCCAGTCTATTGTGACCCCCAGACAATTTGGGACCAGGGCAGGGAGGCAGGAAAATCCAAGCATATGTGGGGGGTGGAAACCTCTGGAAGTTTCTCCTACTTCCAAGAGGACACCGGGTATAAATATTGGACTTCAGACCCCAACTCTTCAGATCACTTCTGGACCTGCAGTCTTTGCCAGGAAGGACTGCCCAGCTGAATGGTCAGCCATGCTGACCTGTTTTGCTGCCCAAGGACTGCTGTTGCTGCATAAGGACTCTTCTGCTGTGATCTACCCTGCTGAAATCAGCCTGTTTGTATGTCCCAGGACTCCAAGATTTCCAAGGGTCAGTCGGCTGACCTCCTGATGTCAAGCCACAGGGACACAACAGGCTTCTCTGTGACACGCATCTTCGATGCAGGACAGCGCACGGCCTCAACAGCTCCACAAGCTTGATCTAGAGCAGCGCATCTCGACACTGAAAACCGGCCCAGCAGACTGCAGCTCCGACTGAGGACCCCACAAAGCTTCAGCGGCTCAGCCAGCCTGACCCAGCATGACGCATCTCGATGTTGACAACTAGCCCAGCTCGACACAACACTGCGCATCTTGACAGAAGACCTCGTAAGTCCCAGCAGCTTCACCAGTATCGGCCCGCGCGACGCACCCTGACTTTAGCACCAGCGCATCGCTACGCAAGTCTCTGAAAGCCCCAACGGCTTCCTCAACGATGAAGCAGGACCCCGCATTTCAACCTCCCATCAACAGTCACTGACTTTGCTGCACTACGCATATAGGTGCAGGACCTTGCATCGCAAGCTCCATGATGATGGTTTCTTGCAAAGACTTTGCATCACTCCGCATCCAGGATTTAAGGTACTATTGTTCAGCTGGCCTAACTAGGTTCCTGTAGCCGGCCCATGATCCATTGCAGTTGGCCTGAACTTCTGACTTTGTCCTGGTCTTGGGAAACTAGATAGTCATAGTTGGTGCTTTGTGCTTTTTGGCGCTATAGTCACTGAAATCTTTAAAACTCATATCTCCTGGTCTACTGATTGGATTTTTGTCATTTTGGTCTTAAATTATATATTACATTTTACTCAATTTGTCTAAAGTGGTGTGGGAATTTTCTTGTGCTGCCTTTCACTTTATTACAGTTTGATGTACTGCATAAATACTCAAACAACAAAGGAGAGAGTAAGGGTATTTATGTTTGGGAGAATGCTCCCAGTCCCCTAGGGTCAATTTTTCAAAGCAAAATAGGGAGCATCCCAGGGGCCAAGAAAGGTCCCAGTGACAAGGGAAAAATGGAGAAGGACGTAACATAGGAAAATAATCTTCTTATTTAAGAAACTCCTCACTCACCAACCTGGTTGGTGACATGCTTCATCATCGGGGTCCACCCGAGTAGCCGAGTGCCACTCAGGTGTGCTTCGACGCCTGGAATACAGCGGAGCTGGATTTTTCGTGAAATAGTGTGAAAAATTATGTGTAAGTGAAGTTAAAAATGTCTTTATTGTACTCTCTAACTAGTTTTATTTGTAGAGCAATAAGACAGAGTTAAAATCAAGTGTGATACTGTAAAATTGGTTAGATTGACCAATAAGTATCAGTGATAAGTGAGAAAGTTTTGGTCAACATGTTTCAACCTATCTGTGATAGTATCAGGTATTCGTCAGGACCAAGTAACTGGACCGGGGGGTGTGCACACACTAAGGTGCACCGGTCCCTGGATCCAACAATTCACCCCACCGTATACTCACGGCAAGGTAACCTTACAGCAATTCTCTTGAAAGGTAAAAAATGGGGTTTTAAGAAAACTAGATTCGGTTTGCCCCATGGAAAACCGTGAGGAAAGGGGCTGGCGACTGTTGCATTAGTCAGTAGCCTCAGCGCCCACCGTAAAACCTATTCGTCAGCCTGCACGGGATCCGCTGTATTCCAGGCGTCGAAGCACACCTGAGCGGCACTCGGCTACTCGGGTGGACCCCGATGATGAAGCATGTCACCAACCAGGTTGGTGAGTGAGGGGTTTCTTAAATAAGAAGATTATTTTCCTATGTTACGTCCTTCTCCATTTTCCCTTGTCACTGGGACCTTTCTTGGCCCCTGGGATGCTCCCTATTTTGCTCTGCATAAATACTCTACATATTGCCTCTAAGTTAAGCCTGACTCCTTTTTGTGCCAAGCTACCAGAGAGTTAAGCACAGGTTAATTTGGGGTTGCTTGTGACTTCACCCTAAAAGAGAATTGTCATTGCTGCCTTAGTAGGGTTTCACCTCTTCAACCAGTAACCCAATTTCTTACAGTGCACATAACCTCCTGCTCATTTAGCTTTTTTGGCCAGTTGGAAGTTTAAAAACTGTCACACCATTGATTCATTCTCAGGCCTTGCGTTTTGTGGTGTTGCAGAATTTGATAGAATGAAAATAATGTTGACATCTTCTGATGCTGCACCTGTAATAATCTTGGTGGATGGTTTGCTGCTTGGTGTCTCCTGGTGTCCAGTTTTGTCTGAGGTTATTATGAACTGTGATTCTATTTACCCCAAACGTCCAGTAACATTTCTGCATTTTTTAGCTGTTGAGGTACTGCAGTACTTGAAAATGGTAGTGCAGTACTTGTGACTCTCAGAGAAATTATATTTCATTGACTGGCTCATTGTATTAAAGTAATTTGAAGGCAGTCCCATACATTACAGCCATTAGGGTGTTGGACTGTCTGTACATATCCTTCCACTCTCTTGATACTTTTTATGCTGTTTCTCCAATTTTGGGGGAAATTCACCTAAAGCCCAGTAAAATGGCATCTGGTGAAGAGCATAGAGGAGCTGAAGAGGCCTAGGAACAACAGGAGGAGCCATGACCTCTTTACAATCTATTCTATGGAGACCTTTTTCTATCACTCCAGGCAACAAGAAAGTCTAGGCAAAGGTGGTAACCTGCAGCCTTCGCAACCTAGAGCTTTCCAAGGGTACTGGGCAGATGTACTCCTTCGGAATGTGTGGCATGATTAAACATTGTAATGCTTGGACCATTCCTTAGCACAATGCAGCAAAGATAAGGCATCATGGAGATGAAGGAGTTTTAACATCTGCTACTTCGGTCCAGGCTCTTCTGCCTGGCAATATTCTTCGTCCTGAAGTCATACCATATAAATAAGAGAAATCAACCCTCTTTACGCAAATATTTTGTTATATAGCATGAAGTGGAAGAAATGTATATATGTTGGCGAACAAGATCACCAACCAAATTGCAGCAAATAATTTTGGGGGCTTTTGATCCAAGTTTAGATGGCCTGTTTTTTGTTGTTTTGAATTGAAACTCCAAAATATTCAAATATTTACAAAAAAATAAAAATAAAATAAAAAAGGTTCTTGTTACAACCATCTTTCTTGGTTAAAAGAATAGAAAACAAATATGACTGTGTTTTAATGTTTAACTGTTAGTATATTTTAAAGGGCTAATTTAATATTGTTTGACACAATGTTGTGCAGAACACAAACATAAGCACAGATTTACTAACCCATCCCCCCACAGCTATTCAACCAGCATTCTCCTTTTTAAATTAATTTTGGGTTACTGTGGTACTCCCACAGTACAGGGAAGCTTAATTGGGACCATGGTACATGGGGTCGAAGCTTGTACAGCGGCTCCCGCAATAAATCACATGAGGGTCATGTTGGGTCCCACTGGGGCAACGCAATACTAGTGGCTTAAATTTTTTTAGGCCTCAAGGGGTGGTCCTTCTGAGACCCCTAAATTAACACAGAAGAGAGCCGGAGGTGCAACCACTGCACCGCCTCCAAAGATACACACGGAAACTATGGGGGGAGGGTTGGGGCACCTTTCCCATATGTAGTTGTGGCAGGGACTCATATGGCAAATACAAAAGGTACAGTGGTAATAGAGCCGTTGCCCTATTTGGGAATTTGCCTAAACTCTAGGATCTGCTAGTAAGTCAAACTTTTTGGATGAGGAAACCTCACCCACATTTTGTGGTATGCTTCATCTCTGAATAAGATTGGTTTACTAAAAGATCCTGGGGTTAGGTAATTGCCTAAACAGGACAATTCCCCTATCACCACCTTACCATTTGTGTTTTTCTTCTGAGACTCTCCTCAAACAGTGATTGAGGTGCAGGTGTCCCTACTCTGCCCCTTTATGTTCTTTTTAGAAAACGTTTTCAGGACACCGAGGCCAAGTCCTCATGCCCTGAAGCGGCTGCTGCAACATTTTCGTCATTGTTGAGACTAGCCAATAAGATTGCTCAGTACAGTGAAACCGGGATCGGTCCTGCAGCACCCAAAAGGATGATGGTAGAAAAGGCTTCTCAGCTAAACAGAAGTCTGCAGGACTCCTGCGGAACCAACCACCTAGATATACTTAACTTTTTACCCCTTTATGTCCAACCCAAGCCCCTCTTTAAATGCTAATTTCTCAAAAGGGATGAACAGATTTACACCAAATCACAAAAAACACATTTTTGGAGTAAAGTTCTTTGTGCCAAATTTGATGTTGTTGCATTCAGCCTTTCTTTTTGTATCAGAGAGCAAACTTTCTTATGGACTAACCAAGGGAACTTAACGTTATTATAGGACCCCCACCCCCTTTTCTTGGTTCTCACTTTACAGATCAGTGCAAAACTTTGCACCAAGGAGGTGAGGTGGATGAATAGTTTTTTTGGTAAGTTTGGTGTAGGTTTGTTAAACTGCAACAAAGTTATTAGCAAACAAATAACACTCTTCCTATGACAACCCTTACTTAATTGTAACTATACACTGGCTACCACCACTGTGTCATATATGTATATATTCCCTTGAAAAAGCACAGTTAAAGTGAAATTGAGTAATATCTAAAACCTGCATGACAGCCTTGCAAACCATAATTTGCACACTAAATGCAAGTCTCATGACCTCACCCCTGATGTGATAGATTCAATTACAAATTGATACATGAATAATGAATAAATAGAGGATTCTACTCATCAGATTACATATCATATTACAGTAAGTACTAACAACAAGACTGCTATGAATATAGTATTGTTTATTGACTTCAGTATGCGTTGGTATTTGTTGGTAGTTTCTAGGTGTTGTTACTTATTGATATAAATACTGCGAGGTCATAAGGATTACTTATGGTGTGTGAGTAATGAATTGTTGAACTAACCATAACTGTTGAATTCAAGATTTGTTCATTTGAACTGTAATTTTTAAGTGAACTTCAGAGGTTTTGTAAGGTGTGGTAACCTATCCTAACCAAAACTTCACAATAACAGTAGTTTTTTCAGTGAATATCTATTTTATTTTGGTGTGGGTAAGAGTGAGTTCTGAAGGCTGCCAGGATTTGCCAGAGGACTTTACCAAAGGCCATGTTCAGTGATCAATCCACCAGTGGCACAGAAGTATACAAGAAAGTGATGGATGTAATACTTGAATTAATCTCAGCCACTGGTAAATACTAGGGCTGCATCCCAGTTTGCACACCATGCCACCTCAGCTTGGATTGAGCCATATGCAAGTTTTGACCCTGCTCCTGTCCAAACAGTCCAGCCCGAACTGGTCCTTGTTAACCCTGGGCAAAGCACTACGCTACACTCGCGTAGTTTGCGAAGTTTGCGCTACTTCGCACTACGCGAATTGCACATAGCACAGTGCAAACACGGTTGCATAGTGCAGAGGTCATTTTTTGCTTGCTCGCGGTCCTCAACGTCAAGTTGGCGACCGCGAGCAAGCAAAATGACATTTCGGCGAGACTTTTTCCTCGTTCGCGATCAGCAACTTCAAGTTGCCGATCGCGAGCGTGGAAAATAAACCTCCCGGCGAGATTCTCAACGCGGGGAGGTCAGGTTTCTCATTGCGAGTGGTCGCGTATGCTCGCGACCGCTCGCGATGAGAAACTACCAGTCCGCATTGAGAAAGCTGCCGCTCGAGTAAAAATCTACTCAAGTGGCAGTAAAAGACAGCTCGCACTGTGCAAGATGCCGTTTTCAATGATTGCACAGTGCGGACAAGCATCCGGCACTGTGCAATCATCGCGAACAGTGCACTACGCAGTTCGCGTAGTGCTACGCGTAGCTCGCGTAGTGCGAAGTGCACTTCGCGTGGCTTCGCGTAGCGCTACTTCGCGGACTACGCCCAGGGTTAGTCCTTGTCCACCACGAACTGGAGCACAAGCAACCCAAAACCGGTTTTGCCATGATGGGGGCTCTTCATTCAGGTGTAGCTTGGTTCCATTGGAACAGTGAGCATGGGACCAAGGTTAAGTAGTTGAGGGCTCCTTTATAGTCTCCAATTTTACAGCAGGTTTTGGAAACTGGTAGCGTTTGCAAGCCATCAGTCACGGCCTGTCCTAATGGGCAAAGGGACCAGAGCTCCTCACCTTTTGCCCAAAAAGAAGAGTGTCTGTCAGGCTGAGCAAAGGTCGGCCTGACAGACACTCTTTATTGCTGAGCCAGGAACTATACATGTGGCAAATGTGCAGGCTCCCGGCTGCCTGAGCTGAATTTTTCTGGGCTGAAGATGTCACAGCTCCTGTGGGCGTGACATCTTTAGCCTGGCAAAGCACGTCGAGGCCCCCCTCAAGGGAGCGTCACTAATTGCCTCGAACCTTGGCGCTTCAGTTCTAAGCCCTGGAGTGTCCAGGGCTGAGTGTCAATCACTGACACCTCATCACAGAGTTGGATGGGGTCAGCAACTCTGACTGATCCCATCCCACGCTATGATGAGTAGGGACTGTGGTCTCCCTTCATTGGCTGACAGTGAGGGGAAGCAGCTGTGCCAACCCTACTGGAACCTCTGTGGCAGAGCTACACGGTAAATGTAATTCTTTTTACATTTTTGGTGTGTGCGTGCATGAATAAGTGGGAGTGAGTGTTGTGAATGGATATGTGTATGTGCGTGCATGTGTGTGAATGCATGGGTGTCAGTCAGTGTTTATGTGTGTGTTTGTATCCTGTCCAGCCCCTCCCTGCTAAAAGTACCAGTCGCCACTGCGAGCCATGGAGTCTTGCTCATATGTCTTTTTATTAAAGACATATTATTAAATTTTGCATTAATTGCAAAATTCAATTTGACATGCAGAAATATCACTGTTCGCCCCTCCCCTGTAGATCGCTTAACAGACCAGTACCCCAACCCATTGCTTATTTCCTCAGTAGACTGAAGTTTATGAACACTGTGGCCTCCAATGCCCACATCTTCGGCACACCTTCCCCCTCTCCATTGCCCCCTGCAGGGGGGGCAGATTTCTCCAGGTCTCTGTGGTCCTGCCATGGGACCCATGCCTTTTCAAATTTCCTCAGGCAGCCACGGGCCTCATGCACTGACTTCTCAGCCTGAATGCACCAGTCAAGGTTGGCCACCCAGTGTTCAATAGTGGAGCATTCCGGGGTCCCACATCTGTACAATGTCCCTCCTGTCTCCCGGGAGGTCTGTATTACACAACAACAATGTATATCTAGGTAGTTTCTGGTCTCCCCAGATTTCCAGTGTCGCCAGCGGTGGGCTCAGTGATATTGTCTCTCCTGTTAACTCTGACAGTCGGCCCCCTATCTGATCCCAGTAGCATTGAAGCCCCCGGCAGTCTCATAACATGTGTACCAATGTGCCTGCCAGACCGAACCCCCTCAGTCACCTATCTGTATCTATCCTCCCCATGTGGGTGTAGTCTGGTTCTGGTGTAGTAGGCCCTGTGCAGGATTTTCAACTGCACCAGATGAAAGCCTGCTTGTATTGCTACCTCCCTTGGGTGCCTACAGACTTCTCCCCAGTCCCTGCTGTTCAGGGTACTCAGGCCCCCCTTCCACCGCTCCTACAAGGAGGAAAGCGTGGAGTGACTGTTGTTGAGAAGAGTTCTGTAGATCTGGGACAATGTGTGTCTGCAGAGTGGGGCTGCCAATATTCTGCATTCCTTAGGGGTTTTCACTGCGACCTCCGTAAGTGCATCCCCATATTTATGAGGGTATGTTTGAGCTGGATGTATCAATAGTGTTGTGTGTCTGATAGCTCATATTGGGTCTGGAGCTCTTCGAATGGGAGGAGCCCATCACTTCCCTACACATCCTTCAACTTTGAGATCCCTATCATGTCCCACTGTCATTGTCCCTTGAGCTGTCGTAAGTCGGTCAGCATCCCAGATTCCCATAGTGGTACCTCTAGCGTCAGTCTTCCTGCCAATCCCCATCTTGTGGCCTTTCTCCAGATCCCATTCACTAACTATCCGGGGTTGGCCACTGGCTGTGTTCGACTTATACTGTATAGATGTCGTATATATCCACCCAGTCTCATATGGTATCTATCTGCCTAAAGAGCAGGCTCCTGTTAAGATTTAAATGCCCACCCAATCACAACCAATAGCTGGGCTTGCCAATAGTACAGTCACATGTTCGGGAGAGCGATTCCTCCCTCCTAGGGTCCCCTAGTGAGAGTCGACAAGGCTATGTGAGAAACTCCCCCCCATTTCACAGGGACAGCCTTGTCGCTGCATCCATCTCTTGAAAGAACAATTCTGGTACCTCATTTGGTGGATTTTGAAGCATATAGAGAAACTTGGGTAGGATAATAATTTTAAACAGAGCAGCTCTGCCCATTAGTGAGAGTGGGAGCCTTTGCCAGTGAGTAACAGCCGTCTTGTGTTCCTGGAGGATCCATGCCAGGTTATGTCCGTGGAACTCTGCTCAATCTATCGTTATATACACACCCAGATATTTAAAGCCCTCTGGCAACCAGCACAGTGGCCACTCCCTGGCTGCCCGGCATTGCCTGGGCATCAGTGGCAACACCACTGACTTCGACCAGTTGATGGAGACGCCCGAGCAGTCCCCGAAGGTAGTCAGGATTTCTAGGATGTGGGGTATAAACTGGTCTGGGTCGGACAGGTAGAGCAAAATATCATCAGCGTAGAGTGAGATCTCGTCCTCCCAGTCCGGAGTCCATCGTAGTCCTCTAATCTAAGCATCCACTCTCACCCAATTGGCCAGAGGTTGCAGTGCCAGTGCGAAGAGCAGGGGCGAGAGAGGACACCCCACCCTAGTCCCCCAGCCAATACAAAACTCTGGGGATGTTTTCCCGTTGACCTGTAAGCACACTCGTGGCTCAGTATAATGGAGCTGGACTCATGCCCAGAACTCCGGCCCAAACCCCATCCTCGCCAACACCGCCATGGAGTTACTCCACTCAAGTGAGTTGAATGCCTTTTCGGCACCAACGCCAACAGGACCTCCCGCTCCCCCAAGTCCCCCCTTCTCACCGGACACCCAAACAATCGTCTCAGATTATGTCTCGTGGATGCCTGTATCTGTGTCATACATTGTCAAGTGAGAGCCCACCCATGACATCTTTGAAATTTGAAAACATTCTTAGGAGAAAATGATTTTATGCTTGTCTCACTCTCAGCATTATAGCCACCAGCATTTTGAATATAAAATAACTTGCACATACTTTTCTTTTATTTAGCAGTTATTTTCATTGCTCCCTTGATCTTGACTAATACAGCGGTCCAGCTCCTGATTGGCTAGCCAGGCAGCTAGACCCATAGACCCCTTGTGGTACGTGCAAAGCACTGTGTGCATCTGGGCTGTTAGCCCCATGTTCCTTTCAACACAGAGGTTGGTGTGTTGCTGTGGATTCCACAAGGTACCCACATTTGAACTCTGAGACCCTGTCCATTTTCCTTGGAAGTACCTTTGAGACTGTTGGCATTTGTGCTTCCTTTTGAGCTGTGTTGTATAGGTGTTTGAAAAGATGTATGTTTGTGAATACTAACCAAGTACCAAACAAAATAAAAGGTATCTTGTTTTGAAAGCACCAACTGTTTAACTAATTTGTCAGTAAAGCTTTACAAATATTAACTGTCTATGAACCCTGCGTTTCTTTATCCAAAATGCTTTCCAATTGTGTTTTCCATCTCAGATGTGCTCTGAGCTCGGAAACATTTTATGATATTGAGCAGTGCATATGTGTTTTGCCAGGGACCTTGGTTACATTACTGTCTAATGCATGAAAATCTGCTTAAACTACGCACTGGGTTTTTCATGGTAATATTTTTGTTAATATTATTCTTAATGAGTAATTACTGGTTGATTGTTTGATCGCCACAGTACATTTAGGGTTGTGTTTTGGATTGTGTTTTTGTATTTTGCATTTTGACTATTCTGTAAACTGTAAATATCCACGGTGCTACCAGTACCCCGGACTGGGTTGGCTTTCAACCTACAATTAAAATCAATAACTGTGCAGATGGAATCATGGTCAGAACATTCTTAATTACAGCCCTTCTCCCCAACCGCAGGTATCAATCACAATGTTGTCCTAATCTCTAAAATCAATGAAGTTTAGCTCTGCCGTCATCATCATAATATTTTTATTTCGGCTGAAATGCCTTAAAAGTACATCTCAAACATAATAATCGAAACTTCTATAAAACATTCACTTCAAATTCATCCACAAAACAATAAAATTAATCTAATGTACAACTACAAATATAAATACAAATAATTAAAACAGATAAAAGAATAAAACAATGGCCCCTCATCCATCTATAGTCATGGGAACCAAATAATCATACCCAGCATATGAACCAAACCAGAGCCATATTAGGACAACCTAATTTACTATGTACAAGGCTGGCAGTTTTATTTGGGTGTTCTGACACAAGCCTACACCAGGGCGGCCTTTGCTCTCATTTTCCATGCACACAGCAAAATTCTAGATAACGCAAACACAATTAATTCGCTTGTGTTACTGTTCAAAATTCTCATAATGTTCCAGTAGTTGCTAACCCCTAACACCTTGAATAGTGGGATAAACTATTTTGTATGATGACTGTTATATTTGGCACAAAAAAAAGAAAATGTTGTTTTGATGGGCAATGTGTCAGTTGATAACCGGCCTCAGTGGTGGCTCACATAGGGCGTGCTGCGGGGGAGGAGCAGGGTAGGGGGTAGTAAACACGGACATACGGCGGAACGGAGGAACGTAATAATTACTTTCCTCCATTCCATCGTATGTCCGAGTTTACTACCCCCCCACCCTGCTCCTCCCCCGCCCCGCCCCACCACCCCGCAGCACGCCCTATGCGAGCCACCACTGACTGGCCTGCTTTTCCCCGTTTGGCTGTAATGGTATTCAAGGCCAGAATGCCCATTCTAAATTTTACATAGAGGTTCTTAGCCTGTAGCTGATAAATTCTGTCCAAATATTGCTCGCAGCTGGGGGAACACTTATGACTAAGGAATTGTCCTGTTATTCTATCCTCAACCTGGTCACTTCAGGTCTTCATTAGCACGAATTTCCAGGAACCTGACTTGGTCTCTTGCATAACACCCTTCCTGATACTCCTTTGCGAGGCTCATACCCCAACCATTCCAATCTCTATGAGTTTATCTTGACATTGCTGAGCCACTGAATGCGTTCTCCAGTATCCAGTGAATTGAGTTCTACCAAAGCGTCCCTATAAGGTTTCAACTTCCCTGAAGTCCAGAGACATACCCAGTATAATGTTCTTATGGATGTCATCTGGTGGATGCTCTTAAGGGCCATGTCAAATGTAAGTGGTGTAAGGGGTGTGCATATGGGTAAGTTGAGCAGGGACCTAATTAATTTGTTTTCAATCAGTGTAAGTATTTGACAGTTGGTAAACCCCCAAAGTTCAGCACCATATGTCGCTACTGCCACTGCTGTGGCTTTACAATCAGTGAGGGCTGGGGAAATAGGTCCCCCTGAAGAAGCCGTATACTTCCTTCCAATGGCTGAGGCCCTTTGGTAGAGACTGATTTTACCTTTCCCAATTTGTGGGGCCCAGACCATATTATCTGTCAATCTTACCCCCAGATAATCAAAGTGCTTAACTTGCTCTATGACAACACCCCCTAAGACAATTTTGCCCCGGAAGATTTGTGTGGGTTTATTGCCATGAATTTCGATTTAGAGGGATTTATTTCATGTCCCCTGATTCCACAAAAAGCTGCAAAAGAATCCAGCTCAGCCTGCAGACCCATCGGGGTTCTTGATATAGGGAGGGTATCGTCCACAAACATTAAAATTGGGACAGGGAGACCACATAGTTTGGGTGCATCATGATTGCTCTGCGCAAAACAGTCTTCTGCTCCATTAATATAGATACTGAACAGAGTGGGAGCCAGCACACAGCCCTGTCTGACACCACGCTTTATAGGGATCTGGGTCGTAAGATCTCCCCCCCTGGTTCCACCTCACTTTTGCATATGTGTCAGTGGGTATGAGTCTCAGCGTCTGGAGCAAGTTATCTGGGATCTTGTAGGATTCAAGAACCCTCCACAGCTCCTCCCTCGGGACCAGGTCAAATGCCACCCTTAAATGAATAAGAGCGACATAGAGATGTTCCTGCGTCAGGGTAATATATTTCCAACACAAAATTAGAAGCTGAATACTTGGTCAAGAGTGCTGACCCCTTTCCTAAACCCTGCTTGGGAGTCAGCAAGAATATGACAATCAGTTAACCACGTTTGATGCCGGACCAAGAGTTGTCTACTCAATATCATCTGACTAATATCAATTAGGCTTATTGGTCTATAGTTGATGGGTGAATCTCTGCTATCCTTCTTGCAAATCGGCACTATAAAAGCACCGCGCCATATAGGGGGGACCCCATCACCCCTCGAGACAGCATTACTTAACGTGTTGAGATATGGCACCTAGACCTCAGGGTGCAATAGATACATATCCCCAGGAATAATGTCTTATCTAGGAGCCTTTTCTTTTTTTCAATAGCTTCAATGTCTGCAGTGTTTCCTCAGTGCTGGATGTTAGGTGCTTTCTTCTCAGTTCACCCGGTATCTTAAACTCAGAGGAGGATCAATGACGAACACTTTGCATGTTGAGAGTTGCTTCTGATCATTTACCCATTCCTTATAAAGCTCCTCGAAGTGGTTTACCCATGCCTCCAGCTGAATTGTTGGATCTAAAGAGCTCTCTGCTGCTGCTGTGCTGTCTGCAACCAGCTTCCAGAATAGCTTGGTGTTTCCCTCCTGCAAGGCTTTTGTTAGTGTCACCCATTGGTCAGCTTCTCATGCCTTATTAGAATCCCTTAATATTGCTTTGTAGGATCCCCTTGCTTCCCTTATATCAAAGGTGTTCCCCTTCCTGATTGCTAATAAAAGTCTGTCTTTAGCTGTCCAGCAGTATTTAGTATGCCATTTGTGTTTTCTTTTTGGCCCACTCTCCCTCTTACATAAAACGAAGCCTCAATTGCTCCATCAGCTTACAATGTAGGGTCACGAAATTCGTCTGACTGGGGTCAAAGCTTTCCTCCAGCATCAGGGTCATTCCTTCTGCCAGCAAATTATAAATATGGGCCTAAACTATATTATTATTTGCCACCGCAGACCATTTGACATTCCTTTTATTATTTGTAGGCACAATGGTATTGGTCATGATTTTTGGGGCCAAGCTATCACATTTGAATGGGAAAAGATCAAAAACAGCAGTTAGCGCTTGGTGATCACTGTCAGGTCTTGCAACTACTAACATATCCTGGAGATAGGGCCAGAGGGCTTGATCAATGAAAATATAATCAAGATGGCTGGTATATGTTCCTCTTTTAAAGGTGGATAGGGGCGGGGTATCAGACTTAATGTTCCCATTCACTAGCCTCAAACTCAAACTCGGAGCCAGCTGCACTAATTGAGATGCCACCTTAGTAGTTTTCTTCCTATTCTTGTGGACTGCACAAGACCTAGTCGTTCCACCCAGTCCACGATCGTTCATCAGTGCAGGATTTGAATCGAATGATACCTGTGTGTTTTGCCGTCCCCAGCCACGATTTCTTGGGCACCCTTATTTGAGTTGATCAGTGCATCTGCTATGTGCTCCACTGTTAGTGATTAAGCATTCATAGAGCCTGATCTAAAATACATGTTCACAATAACTAGGTGCCTTGTCCCTGAGTGGTGCTCTGTTTTGGTCTGTACATTCAGAGCATCATTACTCTTAACTGGAAGAACCCTGGGAATAAGTACTGCCTCAGCCAAATTACCAAACACCCTGAGGCTCTCCCCATTGGTGAAGGTATTGAAGGTACACTAAAAGTAAGAAACCTGGATCTAAATTCCGGTTCCACCGCTCAGGTTTCTTGTAGAAGGATTATATGGTGCTGATTTATAAAATTGCACCATTCCAGATCAATTAATTTTGCTCAAATAATAGCCACGTTCCACAAAAGAAGATTAATAATGGCCTCTTCTAACACTCCATTCCACTGCCCATTCGCTGGGATAATACTTATCTTGGGCACGTCTGTGCTCTCGTTTCCCTGTAAGTTCCAATTCTCTACACTTGGTTCCACCTCCTCCTCCTTTCCTAACAAATATGTATGGGGTAAATCTGGAATCATTACAGAAAAGCATATTTTCGAACCCTGATGACCTTCCCCACCACCTCCTAGTTAGTCAACCTCTTTCAAGACTTTCATAGATTTGTGTTTTCTTATGTAGGAGTATTTGGGTAACATGGCTTTTGATAGTGCACCACTCTGAGTTGTAGTGAACCCATCTGTGATGTTTAACATAACCCTAATTAATGATACTTTCGGGGGCCTAAATCTATGTTCAAGCGAAATGAGTCCCTCACTAGATCATACTTCGCTAACTTCAGCTCTATGCAATCAAAATGGGAGTCAGAACTACTAATACAGGAAGCATGACTTATGCCTTCCCTTATTATTGATCTGCACCCATGGGTTTTCCTGATCCAGTGTATGGTTTTGTTCATAAGTGTAGTTTGGGGACATTTGTTAGGTAGATATCATATTGTTTGATCTTTGACATAGATAATTCAAGACTTTTGTGTATGCTTCACCCAGCTACAGAGCTGTTCCTCCGTGGGGCTTTTGGGTTATGGACCCGGGTCCATTGAGTGTTAGTGGGAATCTGTAGCACATTCTCTGCTTCAACCGATTTTCAAGTAGTCTGAGATAGTTCGCTGAGGGTATCGGCACTGGGACGCTCTTAAGTGCCTTCCTATGAGTGGTGTCGTGCAGGGGGGGGGGTTCTACAAAGCTTTGGAAGTTAGTAAAACCCTTCTCAGATGTATTTGTATTTGCTACTAGTGTGACAAGCCTGTCTAGCTTTTCGTTTAAAGCTTTATCTGTCACGTAAGGACTTAATTTCCCCCCTAAGCTGTTCCAGCTGACAATTAATCCTCAATCCCTTCCTCCCTATATCTTCATTTTTATTTATTTATAAAGTTTTACATACTGCGAACATGACCTGTGACGGTATCAGAGCGCATTACAAGTGATACAAAATAAGTCACAGTAAGAAACACGAGAACAACCACATATATTAGAAAGCAACAAACTGTATAAAGTAGCAAATTCACAAAGTAACCTCCAGAGCATAATTCAATATGTAAAATATACATGATTTAGTAGACGAATAATAGACATGGGGGAGATCAAGAGTCAAAATAGTGCACCAAGCATAGACATGTGATCAAAAGTAGGGATTTCACTTCATTTTTTAAGGATGCAGTCGAAGGGATCAGCCTTTCTAACTTCCCAATGGAACCCTGCCCAGGTGCATTCATGAAGAAAGTTATCCATTCTTCACAGCTGGTGTTGAAATAAAGATTAATGTTTTTCTTCTAAGTGGCACAGTTCCACACTCCTTGAAACACACTACCATCAGGCACTCCTTAGGATACCCACTGCATGCCCTCATGTGCTATCTAATTCTGCCCATTTTCAATCCTGTCGTATACAAGGTAGGTCTGGAAAAGTCACCAAACAACTGCAAAATATGTGGCAGAGAACTTCGTGTTGCGCAATCACCAAGCTGGATTCGACCCACGTAATACACAAAATCAACCTAGCAAGAATTGTAAGGAAACTTGTTCGTAGCTCAGCTGAGAGCAGCCACACCTTTAGTGACTGACACAGTGTAGGTTATTGACTCTGCTCAATGAGGAGGCAGTGGAATCCTTGCAGAGGGGCAAATATTCCACATTTTACAGGGGTGCCCTGCCACAATTTGGTGACATCTTGGCCAGGACACAACTCATCGCCATTTACGGAGTCAGCATTACTCCTTGCCACAGAGACAATATGGAGGCATGCAGACAAAGGTCAGACTGTTGCTCTGGTCCTGTTGGACCTTAGCGCAGCTTTCTAAACGGTATCCCACAAACTGCTCTTGCAACGCCTTAGGTCAGGTGGGCTGGATGGAGTTGCTCTAAAGTGAATGACTTCCTTCCTCCAGGATCGCAGTTTTCAAGTTCCTCAACGCCCACATACTTCTAAAAGCATTGCACTCTCACAAGGGGTCCCACAAGGCTCAATTCTGAGCCCAACTCTCTTTAATCTTTATATTGGACCTCTGGCAGAGATTGTGGAAAGATACAATGTCACCATTGTATCTTATGCGGATGACACGCAGCTTGTTGTCACCTTGTTCCATAACTCAGAAGAAGCAGCCATCCAGTTCTCTTCTTGTCTGAGTGATCTTGCTTCCTGGATGTCAAGAAAGTGCCTCAAATTGAACTGTAGCAAAATGGAGAACCTGGTTGTGGGGAAATCCCCCTCCATTTGGTCCTCAGCATGGTGGCCACAGATTCTGGGTCCTACACTGACCCCTAAGGAGGAAGTCAAAAATCTAGGAGTCTGGCTCGACTCTTCTCTCTCTTTTGAGACACACACTAGGAAGGTTACAGGGAAATGCTCTGGAATTCTCAAAATGTTGAGAAAAACCTTAGATATCCTCCCCATTTAAGCCAGGAAAACCCTGGTTCACGCCCTTGTAATGTCCCAGCTGGACTATGGAAATGTCCTCTATCTGGGAGCAACAAAAAAATCTCCATAGACTGCAATGCATTCAGAACGCGGCAGCTCGCTTAGTTCTCAACCTACCCAGGAAAGCTTCCTCCGTGAAAGCTCTTGACTCCCTACATTGGCTGCCTATTAACAAAAGAATTCTTTTCAAAGCCTTGTGTTTTTGTCATCGGAGCCTGCAGGGCAAAGGCCCTAGCTATCTCCATGATCTACTTGTTCCCTATAATCCGATGCAACATCTTAGATCGACCGGAGCCTATCAGGTCAAAGTTCCCAAAGTCCGAAGAGCAAGAATGGGTGCGGTCTCGTTCGGCTATTTAGCAGTCAAAAATTGGAATGCATTACCTCCTTCTCTCCGTGCCTAGTCATCGGAGAACTCTTTCCAGAAAAGACTGAAAACCTGGCTCTTCCAGCTCTGAGGCTTTTTTTTTTTTTACCCCTGCTCTTGTGTTCCGGTTCCAACCTATTTTTTAGAGAGTGGTCTTTAGGGCGGGGACACACCAGTCGGTGTAACCAGGCGCTTTATAAATGGTATTATTATTATTATTATTATTATTTGGTGGCACTCTCCTGTGATATGAATGCAGCACATGGAAAAAGCTCCTTTGTCACTCATGTGGTGCTGAAGCTTTCTCAATAACTGTGTTTGTGGCGGAGGAATGCTTAGAGTGCATGGATGGGTGAACGCTCAACTGATACCATGTGAGACAATATTGATCAGCAGAAAGACAACATGCTGTACTTCCATCACTCAGTCTGTCAGTGATGTTCGCGACCTGCTCAAAAGCGCAGAGTGCTTGTCCCCACCCCAAGTCAGAAGAAACCTCACACAGCTCTTCTTCATCCCAATTTCTGACAGACTAGTTTGATATTTTATTTATCTTTCATTATGCTCTGCTATTTGTTCATGGTTGGAAAAACTGTTGCGAGTTCCCTTCTGTATATTTTGCAGTTTAAAAAAAAAAAGAAAACGTATGAAATAAACTAGGTAAAGGTAGTTTTTGCACAATCAAAACCCTACAAAAAGCTTGCTCTTATCAAGAGAATTTTCCCACCCAAACGTAAAGACGTCCAAAATTTTCAGATTTGCAAAGGGAAAAAATGCGAACCTCACACAACTTTGTGGCAGATTTGAAATTTCACCAAACACATGTATTTTTAGGTCGAGCCTAGCGCAGCACGCATGTGCTGCTCTAACGGAGGCTTCTTGTGAGGGCTCAAAACTTCTTCGTGTAGTTCAGACTCCTCCTACACATCTTATTGGCCTTTGCTTGTGTCTTTCAGTAATAAAAGCACGCAAATGGCCAGAGGCAGGTGCATGTCCCACCTCTTCTTCAAATGTTCACTCCCACGGCGTTTTGCACTCGGTAGCGAGCAGCGGCGCGCAGGCTGGCAGCTACATTCCTCTTGGATCAAGGTTACTAATTAAACACAGCGTGGTCGCTTTCACTTTAGCGGAGGCGCTTGTTGTTTTGTGTGGGCTTGTTTATTATTACTTTCTGGCGCCGCTTGTTGCTGCTTATATTTAATGCTGCAGCGAGTTGAAATTTAAATGAGTGATGAATGTCCTAATTTTCACTGATTGTTACACTGCTTGTTTCATTTTTCTAGCTTTTGTTTAATTAGGTAATGTTTGTATACAAAAAATCACTCTCTCATGATTCTAGACGATATCCAATATGTTTGTGCTTTTACTCAATTATCCTCGCCGTTCACATCCAGAAGACGCCATCAGAACGCAGGTGCTCTGCGTTTACTGATAATTAACTGCAGGCAAATGATGACTTTCTGGTTATCATGTGGTGTTAATTAAAATACCCTCCTTCCCCTCGGGCGCCGGCTTCCCATTCACACCGTTGCCCTGACTGAGGTAAGACGTGTCAGCTCTTGCTGCGCGCTTTGATTCTTGAAACTGTCTTGTTCCACTGTAAACACACACAAGTGTTTGTAATTAATTAATTCCCGGATACTACCTGCACTTTGAGGGGTTTAGCTCACACGCTGCCAAACGCTGGTTAATTTTGGGCGCACATTCACGCAATATGTTTCATATTGCCCCGCTTTGACGAGGTTCTAGCACACGCTTTTTTCACTTTTTTAACGCGGGTGCCGTCATGTGTTGCGCATTACTTTCAAGTGCCCGTGAGGCTATCATCACCATAGCCTTTTGATCCCCGGCATCCACACGGGTCACTGGGATCCGTGCCAATTGCATAATATCACACACTGGTGTCAACCTACACGCATTTTACTCGCAGCTGAACGCGCTTGTTGATACTTCCACCTCCCCCCTTTTTTCCACGCCCCCCCGGACAGATGATAATTCCAAATGGGTCCACTTTTTAGATCACTTGCGGTTAATCACTGATGCCCACTCACTGTGACTTTCACTTTCACTCTCATTCACTCATGCACACCTGCCCTCCCTTCTACCCACAACGACTCACTCAACCACAAACTTACACACTCGCACACCCCATCCCTCACTACCTCATTCTTGTTGAGTAGTGACCCTTACGTGTTAACAGCAAACTGCTCTTTCTGCACTTCATTCAGTGATTGCAGTACCAGAAAGAAGTATGCTTTTCCAAGGTTTAGACCAATTAGCATAATGATCACATCTCTGAATATTACATCACACAACATCTCACATCACAGGACATAACACTTAATAACACGGGTGTGTTCTAATGGGGCCATCCAGGGAAGGGAAAAACAGTTCTCTTTACCTGGTACTGGCACTACATATCCCGCAATTGCCAACAATGTTTGATTATGTCTGCCATGGGTCTGAGACCTATTGTGACATCATTCACAGGATGGCCATATAAGGTAACAAAAATGCTTATTACTTTATTATAACTTTTCAACATGCTGCACAGCAGGTACACTGCTCTACAACATAGCCTAAACACATTGGCAAAGCCAATAGGTCTGGCAAAACACTTATAAGGTCCCAAAGGCGAGACCTATTGGCTATGCCAATGCTTGTTTTAAATGTTATTTTCAGTCTTGCACGTACTTCTCATACTTGAATGAATAGTTCTCACGTATTGTGTTTGGCTTCTTCTCGTACTTTGTTTTCCTTGTCACTCCTCAACCATTGTCTTTAAATTCGTTCCAAACCCGGCTTTAATCTTTCTGTCTTTACATTTATTTCTTTACTGCCCTGCTCTGCCACTTTTACTTGCAACTCACTGTTGTCTATCCTTCTTTCGCTCGTACCGTTGAAACATGGGACCTTGTTCTCTTCTTACCCAAAAGTATTTTACTCTCTTCCTGTCCTCGAAAGTCTGTTCTTAATATATGTGTATTTAAAATATCACCTCGCCGTCCATCTCTTAACGTTCGTATTTCCCTCTATTTTCCAACTTACTTGGCCAAGTCACAAAACATTTTTGACTTACACTTTTCATGTCCTTAGTAGTAAGTTAAGACAGTGCTTGCTCCAAACACCTGTTGCCACCGTATTATGAAAACTGGATTCGGATGGTGGTAATGTGTGGCAAGAACATAGTGTGAACTTTTGTTGTGGGAGTGATGTGTTCTATTTATTGTTTTTATGTGCTGCTAAATTTTTGTGCTGCTTATTGCAATGTGCTTTTGTTGGGTTGTACAGAGGTTGCTGTGATGTGTTCTGTTTTGACTGTCTCGTTGTGAAGTGCTGTGTGAATATTTTAGTCGTTTTTGTGTATGTTAGCGCTGATATGATCAGAATTTTCTCTAGATGTGTCAATACATTTTGCTGTAATTTTTAGCCAAACGTAGCACATGCCTTCAAAGTCCCTGTGACAAGAAACCATTTCCCACTGCCTAAGGTGCTAAAATAGCACTGCTCGTGCTCTAAACTACTTCAGCTACCAATCAGCCCAAAACTGTGGCTGAGAGTTTGGCAGAGAGGATACTCCATCTCAAAGGTGATATATTATATTTTCTGTCAAACCCCTCAGTCTAAACAACGAGAGAACCATCTTTGGTTCCACCAAGCTGCACAGCCACATTACTATTTGAATCCAATGAATTAAATTCATATGCTTAACACCGCTTAATCCATTTTTGCCATTAATTTTATCCTTCTTTCTTTCTTTCATTCAATTCATTTTATTCAATCCAGGTTCAACATGAATGTTCAAAACGGCTCTGAAGCATGAAGTGGGTTCCATGTCATGATTTATTTGGTGTTAACAAACCCAATGCATTTCGGGAATAAATTCCCTTCATCAGGGGCATCTGTAAATATATAAACAAATGTATACTTATAACCATTACCGTCAACCAAGCATTTCACTCAAATTTAAATGACACATGAGATATGTACATGAAACAACACGTAAAGATATTAGCATTAAGTCTCTCTGTAACGCGGTGAAAATTAGTCAAACATATATCTAGAAAATTGCCACTTACGAAATATATTCCATCATTTCTATACCCATACTATTCACACGTGTCCCGCATGAACTGATAACCCCTAAGATTTCATATAAATCCTCCCCTTATCATGATTAAAACGGTGTCATTTATTTAGACAAACGTAAAAACGAAAACTAAAGTCAACCTTTGAACGCTTACCATGACATACTGATCATCACCAGTTCCAGAATAACATTATTTTAAAATATGCAACTTCTCATTCCTCTTCCCCAGCGTGCCAAGGCATGCGTATCTTGTTTAACTGAAAACTAAGGGGCATATTAGCAAGACCCACGTCAAAATTATCGCCGTTTAGCGGCAGGAAACTGCCGCTAAAACGGCGATAATGGGCTTGCTAATATGCGTTATAGAATTCCAATAGAAGCCCAGGTTAGATGTCCTGCACATCTAACCTGGGCTTCTATTGGAATGCCATAACGCATATTAGCAAGCCCATTATCGCCGTTTTAGCGGCAGTTTCCTGCCGCTAAAACGGCGATAATTTTAACGTGGGTCTTGCTAATATGCCCCTTAATCTGATGTTCCCAAAAGCCGCTTTTTTATGTTTCCGCCCTTCTAACATTCTACAGGTGATTAATTGCGTATGCTGTTGTCAAGACGCTGCGTTAAGCAGTAACAGGAAATCATCTACGCTACGTTCTATTACTCCTTCCGCTGTGTTTTAATCAGTATTACTACTGATCCCAGAATGCAATTTACCACATCGTCTTTCACCTGGTATGTTACACAAGTCCCACTGTTTCCCCGACTTTCCCAATGAATTAATGCTAATAAAAGTGAAGCCACTCCATTCGAAATCGCCTTGTATCCATCTTAGTATTGGCCTCATAAGTCCGTAAAAATACATTCTTTACGTGAACTTTTAATGTTGCTCCTTCCATGTAATGGTTATAAACTGATGCGTGTCCGTGTTCATCAACTTGACAGGGAGCCCTGCTTCTGCGCCGTTCATCATCACCTTTTAATCAAATACTTTACTTGTCTTGTTCTTTCTACTTTTTAAACATGGGTGCTATCTCATTGGAGCCGAAGAGATTCATGCAATGAGTTAAGTGGGGATGAGATGCACTCCTAGTATAACCCCCGCACTTTGCCCACTCCCAACTTTCCATCCCTGTATTCCTTGTCATAAATAAGCCAACATACACATTCTCTTGTGGTGGTCCTTTGTTGGCCGTAGTTTTATTAGGAATACATGCATATACATATTGCCTATTGTTGTGCATCCTGCCATACATCATTATTGGCGAGCTGTCATCTTTGTGTCGTGCTTTGTTTGCATCTCGTTATACCTTGCGTTTCCGTAAATCATATGTACATTGCACAATAGCAGATTAGACTGACAGTTCGTTGTACAGGTCATTTGCAGGCTTACATTGTCTCTTGGGCCCTACTGGGTCGTTGCTTAGTTCGGTTGGATTTGCCCCTCGCCGGGGTGTAGCTTCCGTCCCCGGAGTTAGGCCACAACTCGCTACCTTGCCGATTCTTGTTGTGCCCCTGCCATCCGGCGGGGGCTGGGCAGTGAGCGCCGTCTCCGTTAGCTACCCCCTTGTGGTAGGCCAACTCACCCAGCCGTAAGGCATCCCAGAGTGAGTGGTCCTACACACCGCCCCTTAGGCCAACTCACCCAGCCGTAAGGCATCCCAAGGTGAGTGGTCCTATTCCGGCGCACCGCACTCCGGTGTGCCTCCGTACCAACCATTATCCCCGTAGTTTCTCGCCAGCGTCTTGCCTGTTCCTCCGTACTGCGACATAGCCGTTCCTTAGGTGTGGGTGGGTGGGAAAAAGATTCTCGCCGGTGCTGCTCCCCGTTTCCAAAAGATAAGAGCTTACCTGGGGGAGCAGTGCTTATATCCCCCCCCCGGGTGCTGGGCCGCCTTCTGCCTGGCCTCCCCCCATTGGGGGGTTTGTATTACGCCTCGGCCCCCATTGGCCGGGGGGGCCGGCGCCTCTCTGGCGGATGCCGCGCGGGGGGCGCGGGAGCTTCCCTGCTCCTTGGCGCGAAAACCGGTTTCGTCCGGGCGCTCGGCGTCGGTTATGGCGCCGGCCCTCTAGGCCCCCTTCGGTGGCGGCCTTTGCTATAACCCCCGCACTTTGCCCACTCCCAACTTTCCATCCCTGTATTCCTTGTCATAAATAAGCCAACATACACATTCTCTTGTGGTGGTCCTTTGTTGGCCGCAGTTTTATTAGGAATACATGCATATACATATTGCCTATTGTTGTGCATCCTGCCATACATCATTATTGGCGAGCTGTCATCTTTGTGTCGTGCTTTGTTTGCATCTCGTTATACCTTGCGTTTCCGTAAATCATATGTACATTGCACAATAGCAGATTAGACTGACAGTTCGTTGTACAGGTCATTTGCAGGCTTACATTGTCTCTTGGGCCCTACTGGGTCGTTGCTTAGTTCGGTTGGATTTGCCCTCGCCGGGGGTGTAGCTTCTGTCCCCGGAGTTAGGCCACAACTCGCTACCTTGCCGATTCTTGTTGTGCCCTGCCATCCGGCGGGGGCTGGGCAGCGAGCGCCGTCTCCGTTAGCTACCTCCTTGTGGTAGGCCAACTCACCCAGCCGTAAGGCATCCCAGAGTGAGTGGTCCTACACACCGCCCCTTAGGCCAACTCACCCAGCCGTAAGGCATCCCAAGGTGAGTGGTCCTATTCCGGCGCACCGCACTCCGGTGTGCCTCCGTACCAACCATTATCCCCGTAGTTTCTCGCCACGCCGTCAGGGAGGCTTCCGTCTTCCTGCGGCTCCCCCCTACCTCCCTTTTTTCGGCTCTTTCATCTGCAGCCTGCTAACGTCATTGCGCCCCACAGGTTGCTCCAGAAGACACCCATGCCCTCGTCAGACAAGTGCACCCCATCTTTCGCATAGAGCTCCGGGCGGCCTGTGTGGATGAGCCCGTGCCTAACTGATTCAAACCCATTGGTTCTGCAGAACTTGCTCACGGTGAGGTTCAGCTTTTTCCGTGAGTTCTCAACTGCGCTCTGTGATTGGGCTCCTCGCCATTCGTTCCTGCTGATCAGTTCTGACCAGATGATGGTGGTGCCCCCAAACGCCTTGCCTGCCTCAGTCAAATCCTTCTGTATGTCTTGGAGCAGGTTGCGCCTCCCTCGCTTGGCCAAATCGTTCCCCCCTAGGTGTATGACCAAAATGTCTGGGTGCCAAACCGTCTCTGCCTGTAGTTCAGCAAGTTTTTCCGGCAGCTGCTCCCATTTCATTCCCGGCTGGCCGAACCACCTTATGCAGGTGTCTGCTGGCCGTCCTTCTCGCTTGTACCCTTTTTGGCACCACCAGCATTGCATCCGGGTTATGAAGGAGTGGCCCACCACCCACACCAAGCGCGGTCTCCGTCCTGCCGGGGGAATGAGAAAATGTCACTTAATAGTTCGGCGGACCTGTGCTGAGGTGCCGTCTTTTTTTTTTTATTTATTTTTTTTATATCAGCTGGGGCCGTACGTATGTCCGGTACGCCTTAGACCGCCATCTCCCCACGGCCTGTATCCCAGCCTCAGACATCCCATGCTGGGCGGCTGTCGTGGCGGCCCCTATCCTGAATGAATGGGACCCGAAAACTGCCGGTGGCAGCCCTGCTTTGCTGAGTGTGAGGCGCATGATCGCGGTGAACTGGAATCTGCTGAGGTGTGTGCCGTCGCTGTGCTTGAAGAGAGGGCCCTCGCCGGCTGGACGTATTGACATAAAGGTGAGCAAACAGCACACCGCACAGCAGTTCTTATCCTTAATGCACCGTAGCCTCACCACTGCCCCTTTTCCGGTTTGGTCTGTCTTTGAACGCCTGAGTAGTAGCTCTATCTCCCCTGCTCTCGGTGTGACGTCGCCTGCCTGTAGGCAGTGGTCCGCCGGGCCTGTCCTTGCCGGCGCTACTAATTCACTAATGCGGAACGCCCCAAAGAAGGCGGTTGAAAAGGCTGCCCTGAGCAGTAGGTGCTCGAAATTGTCCTTTGTCGTGCCCTGTAGTGCACCCAACAGGGCCCCCAGCTTTGTATAGTCTATCGGGCGTCTGGTGTCCCTTCTTGCACCCTCCGCGCGCCTCCACCCCTTCATTGCAGCTTTAGTGTAGTGTGTGGCCACGGGATCCTGCCCGGTCTCCAGCTTGGCATAATATGCCACGGCGGACAGGTGGGCTTGTGTCCATGATCTGGACTTCTGAGCGTCAAATGCCCACTGTATGAACTGCTCCGCTGCCCTGCAGGTGGCCCTCGTATTGCCCAGTGACTGGATCCCCACCACCCGCATTACAGTATTGATATACGTTTTGTATCTCCTGGCGGCTTCCGGGGTGAGGGCTTGGTTGACCAGGTCTGACAGATCTATCCCCCCAGGTCCCACAGCTGGCCCGGGAAAGGGGTCATTTCCTGCTCTGCGCTGGGCGCCAGCTCCCTGAACTTCTCCATCCGTGCCCGGGACAGGGCGTCTGCCACTTCGTTGTCCACCCCTGGTACGTGGCGCGCCCGCAGGTCTATGTTGCTTTCCAGCTGTAACTTAACCAATGTGCGCATTAGTCGAAGTGTATCCGGGCATCTGGCTGTCCCCTTATTAACTGCTTGCACTACCCCCTTGTTGTCGGACCATAGTGTTAGTTTCATGCTCTGCAACTCGCGCTTCCAGATTGTGAGAGCGACTATGATGGGGAATAGCTCCAGAAAGGTGATATTATTGGTCTTCCCCGTCTTGTGCCAGCTTCCCGGCCACTGCCCTGCGCACCACTTCTTACCCAGGATTGCCCCAAAACCTGTGCTGCCTGAGGCGTCTGTGTATAGCGCGATTTGTTTGCTCGTTACCCAGCCTTCCCTCCAGATGAGTACCCCGTTAAAGTCTGCCAGGAACGTGTCCCACATTGCTAGGTCTTTCTTGACTTCTGCACCGAGCCTGACATGGTGGTGTCTATGGGTGAGCCCACATGTCAGTTGGGTCAAACGCCTGGCGAATGCCCTGCCTGCTGGGATTACCCTAGCCGCAAAGTTCAGTTTGCCTATTAGTCTCTGGAGGTCCCTCAGCGTTGCTTTCTCCCGCCCGCGGAGGCTCCTGATTTCCCCCTGAAATCTTCCACCTTTTCTGGGGGGAGCCTGGACGTCCCGGCGACGGAATCTAGCTCTATTCCCAGGAATGTGATTTTGGTCACCGGGCCTACTGTTTTTTCTGCTGAGAGTGGAACCCCTAGTTCCTCAGCCAACTTCACAAATGCTGATAGGGTGTCTCCGCACTTGTCGGATTCCGCGGGACCAGTGAATAGGAAATCGTCCAAGTAGTGGAGTTTACCGCCTGGCGGGTGTCTTACGTGTAGCGCCCATTCCAAAAAGGTGCTAAATAATTCAAAATAGGCACACGACACCGAACACCCCATGGGCATAGCTTTGTCAAAGTATAGTTTGCCCTCCCATTGGAAACCTAGTAGATGAAAACTGGAGGGGTGGACTGGGAGTAAGCGGAAGGCGGACTCGATGTCCGCCTTTGCCATGAGGGCCCCTGGGCCCGTCGCCCTAACTAGGTCGATGGCATCATCTATCGTGGAGTAGGTCACTGAACATACCTCCGCGCTAATCCCATCGTTTACGGAAGTGCCGTCGGGGAACGACAGGTGATGGATTAATCGATATTGCCCTTGCTCTTTCTTGGGGCCAACCCCTAAGGGGAGATCACCAGTTCCTTGATCATGTGATCGGGCAGGGGGCCCTCTATCCTCCCCAGGGCGCTCTCTTTCTCTATTTTCTTCGTTACTACCCCCGGGTGTTCCATTGCTGATTTCAAGTTTCTAACACTGCCTGGTGGGAGGTGGCCTGTGAACGGGATGGGAAATCCTTCCTCGAAGCCGTGGACTAGGGTGGCGGCATCGGTCCTGTTGTGGTACCCGTTGGCTAGCTTGCGCAACAGGTGCGTGTTAATGGGGGACCGCGCTAGCCTGTAAGTTTGTAAACCCGTAGTCCCCCGCGCCCCCTTCTCTCCGCTCATTGCTTCTTTTTCTCTTTCCTGTCTCCCTTGTGGTCTTTTTGCGCTTGCACCCTGCCGCCGGGTGACCCCCCGCAGGAGGAGCAGGTATGTTGGAACTTGCACGCTGCCCCATAGGTACATTCGTTCGATTCGAACTTCCAACAGATAGCTGATGTGCCGTTGTTGTGATGTGCTCTCCACGAGCCGAATTGCTTGGGCTTATTAAATGGCCTCCCCTTCCCCTTGTGGGCGGACCCTCGAAAGGACTGCTCGTTTCTACCCCCCCATGACTTGGCCTCCCTTGCCACCATCATTTTGTGAATGAATCCAGATACGTCCTCCTCGTTCCATTCCATTTCTGGGTGTGTTTGCATCTTTAGCCTGAACCCTTTATCATATTCCAGCCATGCCTCGCCTGGGAACTGTCTCTGCGCATTGTGGATGTTGGACTCATACAGCCATAGGTCGGCTGCGCAGCGCGGGAATTTTTCAACTATAATACAGGCCATTATACGGAACGCGTCTAGCCAATTATCAAAATTCCTATCCTTGCGCTCTTTCCTCCTTTCCCTTTTGTCCTCGTCCCTCTTATCGCAGGTGGTCAAGTCAAGCCCTTCTAACTGTATCTCTAGCAAGGAAAAGATGTCAATGAATTCTTTCCTCCAAATTCTTTCCTTGACCGCCAGTGGTATGAGGCTAGCTAGCCCTGTGGCCCTGGTAGTTAAGGACGCCGGGCCCGGAGAGGGGCGTGTATATGCATCGGGTGCCGCTGGTGCGGTGGGCGGGATGGGTGCGGGGGCATGCCCCCCAAGCCATTGTGGGTGATCCCGGCTCGCCCCCACCCCCGGGGTGATCTGGTCCCCTAAGCGCTGCCGGCGCGCTTGGCCGGGGTCTATCAGGTGCCATGGTAACCCCGAGGACTCTTCCCCCGCCTGGGCACCTATCCCCCTGGTCCTCCCGTGTCTCCTTGCCACCCTCCTGCCTGCGCCCCCGGTGCCCCAGCCTGCCTGACTAACCCTTGCATAAAAATTGGCGCCATAGTCTTGAGGCATTCCTGCACAATTGCACTGATATGCTCACCGTTTGTTGCTGTCTCCGGTGTCCCCCTGCTCAGTCCCACCGCCGCCGTGCTGGCTACAGGTGGCTGGGCCTTCTTCTGGGGGGCCTTCTTGGGAGCTACCGCCTCTGCGAGCTTGGCCGGTGCCCTCCTCTGTCACTTGGCTGCCGGTGTGCCGGGCCCGCTCCGCTGCTGGTGACTTGGCCCTTCCCCTGCGTCCTCCTGCAGGGGCTGCAGCCATTCGCTCCCGTGGACTTCCGATGCCGCCCGGATCCGGTGCAGTAGGTCGTTGAGGTCCTCTTGCCGACTTTTGTTCCCCTTCTTTGCCATCTCTCTGGTCGTCGTAGCGTCTGCTCACTCGTGATCCTCCTGCAGCCTACCCCTCAAGTGCCTGTGGGGGGGGCAGCTGTGGACGCTTACTAGTGCGGGGTGCTGCCGCAGCCTGATGCACCAAGCCCCAGCTGCGCGCACTGTGTAAGCCTCTGCTGGGCTGAGTGGCGCCGCGTCCGAGGCTCCTGTACCTTCCGGGCCCCGTGCCAGGGCTGGGAATGTACTTGGCAGGGGCTTAGGCTTCGTGCTCTGTTAAGGCGGGGTGCTGCCGCCTGCCGTTGTGCACCAACACACTGCTCCTCACCCACGCGCCTTTATCGTGCTGGGCTCCGCTTCGTGCCTTTGTCTCTTTAAGGCAGGAGCGGTTCGTTTTCTGCGTGCCTGCCTCTTTAATGTTTGGAGGGGGGGGGGGTCGCGCTCGCCGACGCCGGCACAGCGAGGTGGCGGGAAGGGCGAGTAGATCGGGGTAAAGCTTCCCCCTGTCTGCTCCTCGCTCCGGCAGCACTGGTACTTGCCGCCCAGTCCCGCACACGTCCAGCGCGGATGCAGGCTCCTGCAATTGCCCGCTGTTTCGCCGCGACCTCGTCTGGAATGAGGGCGGGGCTTGTGCAACGTGACGCCGGCGGGGGCAGCGGCTCGCCCAGTTCACCTCAGGGGCGCCGGGATGGGCACCCGGTCGTTCTCCTCCTACGGACAGCGGCTCACGGGTTCGATCTCCCTAATGCCCCCGACGCCGGAAGAAGTCCGCTGCTCCTCACGCTGGCTCGAGCGTCCTTTGGTTACCACGGGGGACCGGGGTGGGCACCCGGCCGCCTCACTTGCTGGAGAATTTCCGCTGCTTCGCCAAGGGGGAACCGGGGTGGGCACCCGGTCGCCTTCCTCTTCTGCTGCAGCACCAGCGGTCGCTCGGCGAGCCAGTCTTTCCGATGCAGCAGCGGTGGTGGTCGATCGCCCACGGACGACAGGCACCCCCAAGCAGGGCTCCGCCGCAACAACGCCAAAAGGCAGGTAAAACTGTGTAGCGCCAAAAAAGATTCTCGCCGGTGCTGCTCCCCCGTTTCCAAAAGATAAGAGCTTACCTGGGGGAGCAGTGCTTATATCCCCCCCCGGGTGCTGGGCCGCCTTCTGCCTGGCCTCCCCCCATTGGGGGGTTTGTATTACGCCTCGGCCCCCATTGGCCGGGGGGGGCCGGCGCCTCTCTGGCGGATGCCGCGCGGGGGGGGCGCGGGAGCTTCCCTGCTCCTTGGCGCGAAAACCGGTTTCGTCCGGGGCTCGGCGTCGGTTATGGCGCCGGCCCTCTAGGCCCCCTTCGGTGGCGGCCTTTGCTAATCCGAAAGTTAATAATTTGTAAACCAATTTACTCTTTCAAACGCTTTTGGCGGGCAAAACTTGCTTCGCGCTTCGTCCCATTGCGCTGCAACATTACTAAACAACAAGAGAACCATCTTTGGTTCCACCAAGCTGCACAGCCACATTACTATTTGACCCCTCAGTCTGCCTGCTCAATTTTGAGTTGGGCAGACCATAAGCTCTCTAACAACAGTGCCCCCACTGTCTCGGGCATCAGAACCGTAATCCGATGGAGTAGGGGCCATCAGAGTAAGGGTATCAGACCACCATTCCATATTCAGAGAGGAGGGTCTTGAAGTCCTTTTTTTGTGCCCGTCACCACCAGGTGAAACCTCACAAGGTGAGAAAACCCACCGAGTGTGGGAGCCATTATTTTTTTTGTTTTTCAGAAACAAATTCTCACTTTGGGAGTTTGTGTCTGAAAAACGAAAAAGATTGCTGCGGGGGAGTCAAAAAAGAAATGAGCTTGCAGTGGCGGCTCGCAGAGGAAAGGCCGTGGGGCGGTGAGGCGGGGCGGGGCTGGGTCGGGGTAGTGGAGTCCGACATACGACGGCAAAGGTGATCATAAATAAATAAATAAATACCTGCCATCGTATGTCGGACTCCACTACCCCCTCCCACCCCCCACCCAGCCCCGCCCCACGGCATTACCTTTGCGAGCCACCACTGTGAACTTGCACTAACATTTGATTGCCTTCACAGGAGCTGCAGTGGTGGAGGCTCCTGTACATACACAGAGGCCATCCGCTGGGCCAGCGAAGTTCTCTTAGTGTGGTGATCCTTTCTCCGTCATCCGCCACTCTGACGGTCAGAGGTAAAACCGTCATACTCTAAACCAAGCCCTGTGTCTCAACACAGCTCCCCGAGTAATCGCTGTATGTGATACCGCCCAGTAGCTCCTTTCAGGTGAGACGGACCTCTTTTGTCCATCATTTCTCATTGAGTAATTGTATTGCGGCCATACCAATTATTTATTATGTGCCTTAACTACACACTGCCACCTGTGCTTTCGAAAAAGGAGTAATTAAAAATAATTGAATAATTGAAACCACTGACCTGCGAGAAAGAGAGTGAAGTGGGGAGACCGGAAATTGAATCACTGGAGCCTTTCCTCTGCGTCACGGTAGCCGGCTGAGTTGCGAGGAGATGCGGCCAGTGGATGACCTCTGAGAGCTCTGGATCCCTTCCGCGTAGAAGACACGTGTGTCTAGCCGGAAGGAACTGAGGGTAGAGCTACTCTCATGCAATATGAGGATGATTTTTGACACAGGAAACGGTGCTGAAGAGGTGATGCAGAAGACAGGGAAAACCCCCAGAGGACTGGAAGCGATGGGGTGCCATTAGAGCAGGGTGAGCCATGCAATCATCGGCCTGTTGTCCAAGAAAGCACCTCTGAGGGGGAATGTTACATTTTTGTTTCATTATTTGCTGGTGTAGAGGAATAATGTTAAAAGGCATTAGCACCTCGAACCAAGTCTTGCACAAAAGGATGCCACCCAGTGGGTAAAAGCCTTAAGAAATAAAAGCAATTACAGGTGAAATACTTAGCCCAATAATCAAGGATGATGCAAGTTTAAGCTTAGATAATAAGAATTACTGCCAGGCCTAACTGCGAGAAACCCTTGAAATATTGGAAAATGTCATTATTTCTCTTCAGAACTATCTTTCGAATATTTAGGCCTGATGTCTCCAAGGGTTTTTTTCCCGTTCTTTGAGTATGGCAAGGTATGTAGAAACGTGTCGTTTAAGTGAAGCATGAGTGTAAGGCGTCAGCATAATATACAGTGTGTCTGCGAAGGTTCCTCTGGCAGTGAAGAACGTATCAGCTCATTTTATAGCTGCACAGTGCAATTGTCCCATGTTTCAGATGGCAGAAACTGGGTCCCTTGTGAGTTACCTTTGTAATGCGCTAAGATTTTTTGCATCCTGTAATTAGTCGATGGTTTACTTATTTGTTTGTTTCTCTTTGTTTGGCGTGCCTTGCTTTTGAGTCATATTAGACAAGTGGTACGCTGTACATCAAGCAAACATGTATTTATTTATTTAGAAATTTCGTAGGAAAAATTAAATGCATGCCCTATCATTGAATAGGATCAATATACGAATCCTTACTCCTATACATTACAATTATCCAATACAAGCACAACATGAACCTCAAATAGGACTATGGCCGGACAGTTTCTGTTTTTGCATCTGGCTAGAGACGACATTTGCTCTCTGTTGAGCACTTGTCATAAATCCAAAAAACAGGCAGAGTCAAGCTTTGAATTGGCCACCTTCACCCACTGCTTCTGTCCAAAGCTGTCTTTCTGACACCCTCAACTGCCTCCTGGTCATCTGCAGGAGAGCACCAAAAGCCCCACGCAGACCGCAAACCAAAGCAGCCTTATGCACAGAAGCCTCGGGCGACCCGCTGGCTAACAGTAAAAAAGGCCTGGCAGGACAGGCTCATGGTGGCTGTCCTATGGCTTCCAGATTGGATGCGTGGATTCGCCCAGGTTTTGCAGCTGGCATTGAGGGCTGAGGCTTGGTGTTCTCGGAAGACTTGGGATTTCGGAGACACCGTGGGGAAACCAGCTTCTAGGAGCCATTTTATTGCCACCATTATAAATAGCAAATCAATGGTTAGTCAGCTGGCCAGAATATTGAGGAATCTATTGGCTCGCATACTGACCAGCTGCTGTGGCGAGACCTCCTATTCAGCCTAGATGCCTTGAATTTCAGAAGCGCAGCATCTTTAGGATTGTTAGAGAGTGCAGGAACTGAGGAATAGAACATTACAAAAAGAATAAGGAAGCGTGTGCATTCATGCAAAAGAAATAATAACCTGGAATACAATAATCACTCATCTGCAGAACTAACCAAATTGTGTGGCTAATCAGCACAATAACCCACAATGACCCAACCCACTGCATGAACTAACCTAAGACTCTGCAGGAGCAGAACATTTTCTGAATTAATCAAAGGTTGTGAAAAGCAACATGTGTGAAGAAAACAGGTTTCTGTATATGTGAAGTGACAGCGTACAGTAGAAGTGTTCCAGTGTAGAAGCACACAATGAAGGCACGGGAACTCGAGTCGCTAACACGTTGGTCTGGTCACGCTGTATGTTATCTCCGGGATTCATCCTGAAGGCTAGTTAGTAGCGGCTGTATCAGAACATGAAGTTGAGGAGCGTAAAAACGAAGCGGGATTGAGGAGATATATCCAGAGAATGTACTGGGATTGAATATGACAAAAGAAGGTTGTATCAGTTGTGAAGTGTAGTACTGTTGTCTACTCTCCATGTTCTAGGATTCATCTCTACTTGCTAAACAGACTGAAGGCAGAGTGTGTTTTGCAAACATCCAGCGAGATGGACCTTTCTGGTTTCCTTCTTTCTCAGCCTCTTCTCCATCTTCTGTGTGTCTACTAACTACTCATTTGTTGGTTGTGCACTGGAGTACTGGGGCCAGTACATTGTGGTAAAATATTGTCTGACATAAGTGTCCTAAATATGCTTTACAAAAAATATTGCTACATTGGAGTTATTAATAGTCAAAGTCCAAACAAATCTTTATTGCATTAGTTAATTACAATCACGGTAATAGACATTTAGGGGGCCTATTACGATGTCGGTCAGAGTTTCCTCCGACCGACACCATGGCGGGACCGACCAACCGCATTCTCCCATTTCTCTATGGGAGCTTGTGTTATGGCCATAAACCGGCCATAACACAAGCTCCCATAGAGAAATGGGAGATTGTGTTAATCCCTGCACCCCATGGCAGGCATCTCAGGGTGCCTGCCACAAGGTGCAGGGAATAACCTCGGCCCCCAACTGGAGGCCTCAAGGGAAAGGAGGCCCTGCTAGGGGCCCCAACATACATACTTTCTGACAGGGTTTTCATGTCGGAAAGGTCGGCATGGAAACCCTGCCACAAACTGTGCATTGTAATCCAAATGGCTTAAACCACCATCCCTATGGATTACGGGATGGTTCTGAGCCCGTCAGTATCCAGCCGGAATGACCGACCGGTTTCAATTCCTACCGGCTGTACCGTAATCAACCGGTCGGAATTGAAACTGACGATGTCAGTTGTAAAACTTCCGACGTAAGGTCGGAGGCTTTACGACCGACATCGTAATTGGCCCCTCTAATGTTCATTAAAGGTCAATCCATTACAGAATGCTGTAAATAGACAGAACAATCAGAATTCATAGTAGTAAGCCCGAAGTTCCTATCACTCTATAAAGCTGTACCCGACAATCTCTTCATAACCACATCCAGACATTTTATAGTTTTGCATAGCACCTTGGGGTTGTCACTAGTAAAACAAAGTTTACCTCCTCCATTCAAGTAGATACCTTACTGCAGAAGTAATTGGCATAATCAGTATCTTATTCTGTTAAAGAGGTTTTACAACTACACTCTATATGCAGGATTGAATCATCCTTGTAAGAGTAAAGCCCAAAGAAACCCGCTATTTGGAAAAGGTTTTCTGAAATGGGCATTAGCACACTTCAGAAGTAAACACATTTTATTGTGTTATATTGAAGAGGAGTACATAAATAGCCTTGTTTTGGCCTTTCATAACAAAACGTTACCATATTAGTAGAGCATTCATTCGGAGACATGTTTTTCAAATTTCTGTCTTGAGAGAGAGCACTTTAATCTTTTTTTTAATCAAATTCTTAAAGTAAGTCATTATAATTACATACATGGCCCCGCTCGCACGCATCGCCAGACAACACGACCTCAACATTATCTCCTACGCCGACGACACTCAACTGATCCTCTCCTACGCCGACGACACTCAACTGATCCTCTCCCTCACCAAGGACCCCCTCGCCGCCAAAGCCAAACTCCATGACGGAATGAAGGCCGTCGCCGATTGGATGAAGATCAGCCGACTAAAGCTGAACACGGACAAAACGGAGGTCCTCATCCTCGGCTCCAACCCCTCAGCCTGGGACGACTCCTGGTGGCCAACGACGCTGGGAGCAGCCCCGACACCCACTGACCACGCACGCAACCTGGGAGTCATCCTCGACTCAACGCTCTCCATGACCAAGCAAGTCAACGCAGTCTCCTCCTCCTGCTTCAACACACTCCGCATGCTTCGCACGATCTACAGGTGGATCCCGACAGACACAAGAAGAACAGTCACCCAGGCCCTCGTCAGTAGCAGACTAGACTATGGGAACGCCCTCTACGCGGGAGCCCCGGCCAAGCTCATCAAGCGACTGCAACGCATACAAAACGCCTCTGCACGACTGATCCTCGACGTACCACGCCACAGCCACATCACCCCCACTTGAGGAACCTGCACTGGCTCCCCATCGACAGGAGGATCACCTTCAAACTCCTCACCCACGCACACAAGGCACTCCACAAAACTGGCCCAGCCTACCTCAACAGACGACTCTTCTTCTACGTCCCCAACCGCCAGCTCCGCTCCGCCAACCTCTCCCTCGCCACCGTCCCCGCATTCGAAGAACAACCACCGGCGGCAGATCCTTCTCACACCTCGCCGCCAAGACCTGGAACACCCTTCCACTAAGCCTACGAAAGACCCAAGACCTGCTGACCTTCAGGAGGCTACTCAAGACCTGGCTGTTCGACCAGTAGCAGCATCCCCCCCCTTCCCTCCCCCAGCACCTTGAGACCCTCGCGGGTAAGTAGTGCGCTCTACAAATTCTGTGATTGATTGATTGATATAATTGAAAATCAACACCAATGGAGCAATATTTTTGTAAACAATATTCAGGATATATTTAATTTCGATGATATTTGCGTGAAGGGTATTCTCACCTACAACCGCGTTGGAATGAGGCCAAATTACATCCCTTCACTCCTGCTGGTTAGGGACAATCATGTTAGTGTTCTTTTGGGAGCAAAGCGGTAACCCAAAACTCAGACACCCCAAATATTTACCCGAATCAAACCTACCACATCTACTGCATCGGAGACAGTGTTAAACCTCAATTTCATGAGGCAATGTGTCTATGCAATAAGGCACCTCCCCCAGGGGTGTAACACAGGCCCCCGCAGCCCCCATGGTGTGGGGGGGCCCGCGTTACAGGGACCCCCTCCACAGTTGCGCAGTCAACAACCACTTAACACTACACACATCCGTCTGGGATGGGAGTAATGTAACTTACGTTACGCTCGCCGTAGTTGCACGCACAGCCTCTTCATAAAATAAATGGTGCACGGCCGCGTCTGCGCGGTCTTCACCCTAAGGGTGGAGCATAGGGTGGGGCTGGTCATTCTCATGCGCATGCCACTTTGAGCAATTAAAAGTGCGAGTGAGGTGAGGAGGGGGCTGAGAAGGACCGACAGGAACTTGCACGGTGGGGGCAACAGTTTCAAAGTGAGAATGAAAAATATTATTTCACAATGTTTGCGAATAAAGCTGTAAGTTTCCTCTGGGTGTTTGTATCCTGCAGGCCCAAGGTGAGGACTTGAGACAGCTTGCTGGACTTTGGCAAGTGCCAAGCTTGTCTCATGAAGGCATCCATGAGCTGAGGCCCGCACTTCTCGTGGCCTCACTGCGGCACTGCGGGAGTCGGGTGGTAGTCATCCCTCCTCCTGCGGGACTTTAAAGCAAAAAGTAAGAAATAAATGTTGTTTAAAGTGGGTGCGATCTGACTGTGCGCACTTTAAAAGCATGTGTTTAACGGTACAGGAGGCAAGAAATGCAGTAGTAGCAGGTGGCACAGATCACTGCTGCACGGTCCTCTGCAGCACGGGCAGGCCCACACCCTGGCCACCACCTGAAAGCCTCTGCAGTGAGGACTCTGCCTGGTGCTGTAGTGCATCGCCGACAGGCTTCAGAGCGCCCTACTCTCCCCTGACAACAGCCAGCAGGCCTAACTGTAGCATGCAGGCCTCTGTAAGCAGGGGATGTGACACCACCAGGCCACCCCAGTTCCCAGTCGACACATGCCACTGGGGGATGCTGAGAGGGTGGGGGGCTCGCTGTAGTCATAGCAGAAGCTGCCATGCTCCCCAGCAACAAAATGAGCCCCCACCTTTCCAGCCTCTCTGGAAAATGCCCAGTGCCCGATAGGGCAAGTAAGGGCCTGATAACAGTTTAAAAAATTGAAAACTGATTGCATTTTTGTTTTCTCCGGGTGACAAACAGTGAGTGATCTAGACTGCAGCCTCCGATCTGCGGGTACGTTTCAAGGCACTCAAAAGCCAGCGTTGGTCCACTGATAAACTATGACAAGGTAACAGACCAGGTCACCCTCAGCAAAGAGCTGTCAGCCAAAAGGACCACCACTGTGGGTAATGACCAGAAGCAGTACGTCATTTAGTGCAGCAAAGGTCCTTTGGCTGGCCCTGCTCACCAGCTTCATCCTTTGACACCTGAAAGAGCTAAATGAACCTTCCACGTGCGTCTCACCACAATTGGCTGAACCAGTTGAGATTAAAAATGGAGGGTTTTAACTGCCCCCCCGAAAGGCAATTTATTCCACCAGCACTAGCAAATAGCTCAAGCAGATAGTCTCCCTCCTGTCAATGATCTAGTGATGCCCTGTTGGGTAGGGTACCCTGTACCCTCCTCCCAAAGCTATGGCTGTAATGTGTGCCTGCCTGGTCGCATCACAGAAATGATGTGAAAGGGTTCGAAAACTAGAGAGATGAATATTGAAACTTGCCTAGGTTCTGTTGGGTCGGGTTCCTCCCTTTCAGTCAGGTGGATCTTGGCAGCATGTTGGCCTGTTATGATCACATGTGAAAAAAAAATACTCCTCCATGGCATCACATGCAAAGCACCTTAATGGTACCTTTTTGGTAAAGTGCGCTTTAATGGTAATCTCTTGCATGTATATATCAGGCATGTCAGGAGCAACTGCGGGACCTGGGACAATAAAAACAATAATAATAATCCATATTTGTAAAGCACAAACATATCACCTTCTTAAGGGTTTCAAGGCACTTGGGGCCATCAGGGAGATTAAGTGAGCTATTGCCCAGAGTCACATGATGCTGAGCTGAGCTGCCACTGGGGCCGGTGATCCCTGCGCTCCGGAATCCGCCGCTCTGGCCAGCTGCGCCACACCTCTCCCTGGAATGGGACCCCAGTGGCATGAAGATCTGTTTCAATCTTTATGTTGAAATGTTTTTATTGAATTTTGCAAACACATCACATCAATACAATAATACACTAGGCCCAGCTATCTGTAGTCTAAGGTGCATCTACATGTAAGCAATAGCGAAACTGCCCCCGCCTTATAGAGCATTGGTCGTGAAGCGCTGGTCACCAACCGGAGGACAGTGGCGTCAATTTGGGCTGCACTGCTCTACCGCAGCCTTTGTGCCAAAATAATAAGAAAACGAAAAATAAAACTAACACTACAACCAAACTAAACTCCCCCCCCTCCCCTGTGCCGGTGGTCCCCCAAGCCCTGTCACTCAATCCCGTTTCCTCCACCCCAGCCCTCGAACTCTACTCCTCGGGTGTGGGCGTCTGATCTGACCATAGTCCATGCAAGCGTAGAACACGCAAATATTTAGGTTGAGTAAGTTCGTTGAACTCGGATGAAAGAAGCGCTATGAAAGGGCTCCACATTTCCCGGAAGGAGTCTGTGGTATTATGTAAAGTGGAAGAGATCCGTTCCATCCCCAGGATGAACCATAGCCTATGTAGCCACCCTATGTAAGTGGGGTGCGTGGTGGTGCCCCAGTGTGCCAAAACGTTCTGCAATGCCGCCCCTAATGCCATCCCCATCTGACGTCCTCTCCCGCTTTTGAGTGGGTACGTGATTGGATTAGGCAGTCCTAAGACGACATAGACTGGGAGCCTCGGTATCTCCGTATCAAAAAGAGTGTCCACCGTATCCAGAATTTTAGACCAGTAATCGGTCAATATGGGGCACTCCCATAGTATATGCAGTAGTGTGCCTTCGTTGTCGCATCCCCTCCAGCAAGTGGGACTCCTCTGTGGATTTCCCCTATGGAGTCTCACTGGCGTGAGGTACCAGTAGGTCGCGATCTTCATGGCCGACTCTATGCTGGCAACATTACGCGCTGTGTGTTTTGCTCGGAAGTAGATTCCTTCCCAGTCTTTCCGTGTGAGCTCCCCTCCCAGTTCCCTCTCCCATCGCCGCTGGCTCGGAGTAGCCTGTGACGTGGGGCCTTGTCGGATCATAGCATACATCTCTGTAATCAAACCTTTGTCAGAAGTTTTGGAGATTAACCATCTCTCATAGGCAGTTAGCCGTCGAGACCCCTGCGTCCTAACCTCGTCTTGCATTACCCAGTGCCGCACCTGCAGATATCTCAGCCTTTCTGCCTCCGGAATCCCATAGTCCAGTTTCATTTGGGAGAACGGGATAATGCCAGTTAAGTTGAATAGGTGGCCCACTGAGCGGCAGGAGGTGGTTTTCCATGCCGAGAAAGAAGCTTCCGGGATCCCAGGGGTGAACTCACTGTTGCCAAACAACGGAGTCAGCGGCGAGGGGAAAGTGGTAAGCTTCCTCCTAGTTGCTACTGCGTCCCAGGCTGACAGTACCGATTTGGTAATGGGCGATCCCATCAGTCCCCGAGGGCGTTGAAACTTCTTTAGGAAAGGGACCTTCCACAACGGGATTTGTGCCAGCGCCCTATCCTGAAACAGCCACCTTTTCTCAGACTCTGGCCTTGCCCACTCAACCAAATACCTCAATTGCGCTGCTCGGTAATAAGTGAGCAGGTCAGGGATCCCCAGCCCACCCTCCTCTGGCCTCATGTATCCCAGTGTCTTGCTCATCCTTGGTCGCGCGCCTGCCCAGACGAAGTGATTGATATCCCGCTGCAGAGCCGCCAGCGCCCCCGCCGGCGGGGGCGCAGGCAGGGTCTGAAATAAGTAAAGGGCCTTCGGCAAGAGGGACATCTTGACCGCCGCGATCCTTCCTAATAGGGAAAGGTGGCGTTTACTCCATGCCCCCAAGTCTTTTTTTGTCTGTCGGGCCAACCTAGCATAGTTCAGTTGGGCCGTGCGTTGTACCGAGGCGGCTATCTCCAATCTCAAGTAGGGAATGGTATCTTTTAGTTGGATCCCCTGCAGGCTTGTCTCCCCGCTGCCCCTCAGGTCGAGACTAGGGTTTAGGTGTACGATCATGGACTTACCCACATTGACGCGGTATCCCGACACCTGGCCAAAACTGAAAAGTTCATCAAGAAATGCAGCAAGAGAATTAGTCGGGTCTGTCAGTGCAGCAATAACATCATCTGCGTATAAGCTGATAGGATGTGTCTCCCCGCCGAACGGGATCCCCGTAATCTGCAAATTTTCCCGCACTTTCTGCGCCAGAGGTTCGATGTATAGGGCAAACAGCAGGGGGGACAGCGGGCACCCCTGCCTGGTGCCCCGCGGAATAGGAAATGCCCTGGAAGAGACCCCGTTCACCCTTACAGTCGCAGTGGGATCCTTACAACAGCAGCCTACCCATCTCCTAAACTTCTCCCCAATGCCCACTTTGGACAAGGTGTGGCCTAAGAAACCCCACTCCACGCGATCGAACGCTTTCTCAGCGTCTACCGTCAGTAGCAAGGCGTCCATTCCTGTACAATGAGCTTTATCAATCAAATGGAGCACTCTCTTAGCATTGTCGGCGCACTGACGAGTCTGTACAAATCCTGCTTGGTCTGGCTTGATCAAGGTAAGCATACTAGGGCCAAGACGCGTGGCCAGGATCCCTGTAAAAATTTTAAAGTCGACATTTAATAGGGAGATGGGTCGGTATGATCCACATTGCTGTTTGTCCTTGCCCGGCTTGGGCAGAACTACTATGGCCGCTGCCAACATCGGAGCTGGTATGGGTGCCGCCTCCCCAAATGCGTTAAAAGCCTCGTCAAGACCGGAGCTAATATATGACAAAATTTCTTATAAAAGAGGGCCGGGAACCCATCTGGGCCTGGGGACTTAAGCACCTTGAGGCGCGAGATCGCTGCTATAACCTCGTCCACTCTGATAGGGTCATCGAGCATATCGGCCTGCTCGGGGGTAAGGGCGGACATGGAGACCGATTGGAGGTATTCCGTGACTTCGGACTCTGGGGCCGGCTCCGCCGTGTACAGCTTCTCATAGAATTCCACAAATAGATCGGCTATTGCTTGGTCTTCCGTGACCTCCCCCTGCCCTTCGACCCGCAAGGAGGAAACCCTCGCCTTCTGCTGGCGAGCCCGCAATCTATTAGCCAGAAGACGACCCGTGCGGTCACCTCCAACGTAGTATGCATGCTTTAACCGCACCGCCGCATATTCCGCCCTATCCAAGTCTATGCCTGCTAATTGTGCCCTGGCAGCTTTAAGTTGTCGCCAAACTCTTGGCACTCCCGTTCTGCTGTGGACCCTCTCCAGTTCCTGGACTTGGGCGGTTAAAGCGGTTCTCACTTCTCTACGCTCTTTATTTTCCGCTGCTGCCAGTGCAATAATCTCCCCCCGTACGACTACCTTCATTGCCTCCCAGAGGGTGGTGATCTGGGTGTCAGGCGTGTCATTGTGCGTAAAATAGTCCTGGATACATTTAGTAAGCTGTTGAACTACCGCTTCTTTATGGAGCATTGCCTCCCTAAGTCTCCAGCAGCCCGGCCGTCGTAGGCCGGATGGTAGAATAATCTGAGTGCACACCGCGTCGTGGTCTGAAAGGGCCATAGGTGTAATCTCGATCGCGGCCACTCTCTCGTGGATAGCCCTGGTGCCCAAGAAGTAATCTAGACGGGCATAGGACTTGTGCGCATGTGAAAAGAATGTATATTGGGTCGTGTTCGGGTGAGCCTCTCTCCACAAGTCCAAGACACCCATTTCCGTGAGCCAGGCCTTGCTCTCCCCGGAGACCTCCCCCCTGTGCCAACATGTCGTCTGCGATCTATCTTTGCTAGCGTCCATGACCATATTCATGTCCCCCCCAATGAGTGTCATGCAGTTCTGTGATGCCATAGCGTCCGAGAGTGCCGCTTTAAGAAAGCTCTCTTGCCCCGTATTAGGTGCGTACAGGGAACCCACCACTATTGTCTGTGAGCCAAATTGGATCGAGTAAGCCAGCAGTCTTCCTTTCAATTCGGCTAGCTTATCCTTCACCACCCCTTTGCATCTTCGAGAAAGTAGTAAAGCTACCCCAGCCTTCTTATCCCCTGCACACGAGAAGTATTGCTGCGGGAATACCTGGGAGCGCATGCGGCGGCAATCCCTAGCGAGCAAGTGCGTCTCCTGCAGGAGGCATACGTCCGCCTCCGTATTTTCTAGAAAGGAGAGCACTGCCCGTCGTTTAATGGGGTTATTGAGGCCCTTAACATTTAAAGTGAGAACTTTCACAACCCCGTTAGCCATAGGAAGGTGGTGTGCGCATCTCTGTAACAGGCCGCAAAGCACAGCTCCATCGCGATCCCACCCAAGTAGCGCTCGCTCCTACCCTGCCCGCTCGCGTGAATGGAAGGCTTTTGTCCAGGGCATCTCGCTCCCCCGGGAATCCCTTAAGATTTGGATTAGCAGTCACCGGCACCCCTCCCAGCCCCACCCACACCCCAATAAAAATAACAAAACAAACATATTTAACTGTGGTCAATTGTCCGGGAGTTGCAGAGATCCTCCGCATCCCCCTGGTATGAGAGTTAATGGGGTGCGTCCTGTGGCCAACGTGGTTCCCCCGCCCCCGCCCCCCCCCCGGCAAGCTCTGAACCACTTATTCTGCCCCTGCTGATCATTTGTTCCTTGGTTCAGCGTGGCGATCCTGTAGCCAGCGACTCCAGCACTCCCTTCCGTTCCTGCGCCATTGTCTCCGAGTCAGGTTTGGCTAGGGTCCCTCGCCTCCTCCATTGGCGATTCACCCGCTGCCAGCTGTCTCTCGGCTCTCTACTCGCGTCGCCATTCTGTTCAGACTCTTGAGGCATTTCAATGCCGAGGATTTGACCGGCCTCCTTTAACGAGCGGACTTGACGTAGCTTGTCATCCCATTTGAAAATGATACGGAATGGGTGGCCCCATGAGTAGCTAATGCCCTGACTGCGAAGGTGTGCCGTGATGGGCCGGAAGGCCCTCCGTTTTTGTAGCGTAATCGCGGCCAGGTCCTGGTATAAAGCAATGTCATGGCCTCCGTACTGCAGCGGCTGCGACTCCCTGGCCTTCTTCATGATCCGCTCCTTAAGTTGATAGTCCGGCAGGTAGGCCAGGATGTCGGGAGGCGGAGCGGGGGCCCTTCTCGGCAAGCCCACCCTGTGGGCCCTATCTATTTTGATGGGGAAGTCAGCTACCTCCTGCAAGACGTGGCGAAAAAGCCCCTGCAGGTAGTGCGTGATGTCTGGGCCTTCTTCCTGCCATGGAACACCCTTAACTCGTACATTGTTCCTCCGAGATCGATTTTCCAAATCCTCGGAGTGAGCTTGGAGGTCCAACTGCTGTTCTTGGAGCCGAATCACTTCTTGCTTCAGGTGTTCCAGTTCTTCTTCCCGAGAGTCCTCTTTATCTTCCATCGAGGCCACCCTTTCCCCTATGGCGTCCATATCCCGGCGTACCTCTTTGATCTCTGTGGAGACCTCGTGGCGAAGAGTCTGGATGTCATCCCGTAGGGTCGAGAACAGCTGGGTGAGAAATGCACGGGTCACCGGCTCCTCCGTGCTGTCCAGCTCTGTCCCCCCTGTCGCTGGTGAGGGTGCCCGGCTGTCCCCTCCGGCAGGCCCCGCAGCCTTGGCAAACATGTCTTTAACGGTCCGGTCCTTCTTACCCCTGGTGGAGGACATGTCGGAGTTATATCCAGCCTCTCCTGTTTCTCCGTTTACAATGGCCACCCAGGCCGCAGCTCTTCGCCCCTTCCGCACTTCTCCTGCCTCAATTACAGGGGGTCTGGCTGCCCCTTCTTTCCTGGCCCCGTTGCCGAGTATCTGCCAAGTTCCGGGCCCGGGGGCAACCCCGGCCGCAGCTAGATGTGGCTTCCTGCGTCACCCTGAGCACTTCGCCGCCCCTGGCCCGTGGGGCTCTGTCCCTTCGCCGGTGTATTGCCGAGCCTTGCCGCCTTCACCCGCACCTCTTCTGGCCTGGCCCCTCCCCGCCGGTGCCGGCCTCCCTGGCTGCTCGCTCGGTGTGTAGTCTCACAAGTCGTACTACGCCTTACGTGGTCGCCGATCTCGCCTCGAAGGGCCTCTCCACCAGGGCCCAGACTCCAGTCATCCGGGTCCGGTCCTCCACGGGCCACAGATGCCGCCGAGCCACCGCAGGCCCAGATCTACTCCGGTCCTTCCAGGGCGGGCCCACCCCTGCCCAGCGAAGCCTGTGGGAACCCCCAGGGGTCTCGGGGTCTGGCGCAAGACCTCTCCGCCGGGTCCGCCCTATGTGGGCCCTCCAGTCCTTTGGTCCCCCGTCTGTTCCCCTCTCAGCTGGGCGGGTCACCGCCCTCAGCCCCCGCCCGGGCCACACCGCGCTAGCTCCGCTGTAGGCTATACAGGCGGTCCCTCACGGTGTTCCGCCTCAGGTCACCTCCGCAGCTTGATCATGTCCGATCAGCATCAGGCCTCTGCCATTGGCGCCTCCGCTTCCTCTACGCCACACAGTGCCTCCCTCGCCCCGGGTCGGACCCACCGCAGCCTGCCAATCCAAAGCAGCGGACTCCGGGGAGGGGGAGGGTCGTCGCGCCGCCGGTGTCTCTGCTCAGGCCCCCAGTACCTCCAGCTCCTCGGGGCTCCGGATCTCCACCCTGCACTTCTCCGGCCTCCAGGCCCTCCACTACTCCCGTGCCTTCATTGCGGCCGCCATCTTGGCCCGCGAGGCACTGCCGCCGCACTCCGCTCCTCCTCTGCCCAGCTCCTCCAGGGTCGGAGGACTCCCTTCGGCGACGCTCTCCGCAATCCTCCGCTGATTGAGCGCTACAGCAGGGGTCCGGTGCTCCGATATAGTGCCGGGAGGACCACGGGCGGCGAACGGGAGCGGGGAGACGAACGGGACACGTCCTACCCGCTCACCATCCCAGCCACGCCCCCCCTGTTTCAATCTTTAAAACAAAATGTTCTGCAGGGAAAGATAAAGCACAGCAGATCCAGCACCGGGTGCCATCCTGTGGTGTTAGACATGGCGCCATCCTGTGGTGTTACACATGGCGCTATCCTGTGGTGATAGACATGGTGCCATCCTGTGGTGATAGACATGATAGCACCCTCAACATTAAATAGGGCAGGCTAGCTTTAAACTTTATAATTAATTGTTGCCAATGATCATGGGGCCCCTAAATTGGGGCCTGATGGATGAGGATCCCTACAGCCCCCTTATGGATGGCCTGGTATATATTTATGTATTCGCTGTTCGCATAGCACTAATCTAGCTGAAAGGCAACAGAGGTTTGTTCAGAACGTTTTATTTTGGATATTAACAATAAAATGTCCATAAAGCCATCATGTACATTTTAAGATAAATTTAATATTATCTCTCATTACAAAATAGCAGATCTCTCTAAATTATATTAAAAACGAAATCTAATTTGAGAGAGGTACTTATTCTGGATAGCAGCTTTGCTATATTCTCGCAGCCTGAGATGAAAATCGACCCTGAAGAAGAAAAACCTATAAAAGAATTTTCCAAGATAAAGAAAGTAATCAATGCGAGTGTACAAGTGCTAAATGCTAATTTTAGGTACAAATATAAGACATATTGTTGCCTAAATGCCACCTAAAAGGGACAGAAAAATAGAAGTGTATTTCTCTTTCTAGTGCTTAATATGAGCCGATGGGGCCCACAGGTATTAATGTTTGGGGACCAGCACTTATTTTTCTCCATCAGACTTTGATCCAGAGCAGAAGAGAGAAAAACACAAAAGGGGGAAAGAAGGAGAAAGGAAAAAGAAAAAAAAACAGTGACAAAAAAGATAGCAGATACGAAAAAGAACCTGAAAGAGTGAGATACATGGGCAGGGAGTTTCTGGGGGTGAATGAAAGAGGCATGGGGTTCGAATCAAGATTATAAAGCACTGGAATTCACGCCTCCCAAACCAGGGACTTAATGCGGCACAGGGGGGCCCCAAACCCTTGAAGGGCCCGTCCAGTGGCGTAACATAGGCCCCCGCAGCCCTCACTGTGAGGGGCCCCCCCTCAGCATAGTACCCTGGGCGGAGAGCTCCTAATTTAGTTTGGAGCGGGCCCTTCCATGTACCTTGCAGGGGGGCCCCCTCAAGTTTCGTTACGCCACTGACCTCCCCATACATCAAATCAGCAGAATAAAACAATTCATTAAGTAATGAGGTTCACTCTCTACCTGAGATTTTGATCAGTGAAAAGTTAAAAGTTTTTATAACAAAAAAATCAAAATTAAGCAGTGCAGAATAAATGCCATGAAGGCTCTCAATGGCAGAGGTATACCGAGTATGCCAAGGTCAGAAAAATATTCAAAGTCACAATGGGCAGTAAAATCAGAAAGGAATGAACAGCATCCCTAGTAGAATAGGAAAGTCTCCTCTAAAATCTGGCGGTTTTTTATATGCAATTCTTGCATATTAAATCAACAGTTCTGCATTTGATCGTGGTGAGAGCAAATGTATAATTTCTTCAGCACATTACAGCACATACAAAATAAACATCATATTGCCTTACCACCTAAACACTTAGGGCCAGATGTATCATCATTGTATTTTGCGAGTCCTTAATAGCGAATTTTACCGATTCTCTATTAAGGACTCGCAAAATGCAATGTATGTAGGTTTTGCAATAATAAATGCGATTCCTACATATTCCTTAATTGCGAATCGCAAATTGCGATTCGCAATTAAGGAATACCTTCCCATTCATTCCTATGGGCCTAAAGGCCCATAGGAATGGATGGGAAGACATTCGCAATTTGCGAGTACCCAATGGAAACTCGCAAATTGCGAATGTAATTTCAAGGGTGCAAGGGTGCCAAAAGGACACCCTGTTGCACCCCTGAAATATGCATGTGTGCACATGTGGCGCACATACATGCCCTAAGGGCATGTATGTGCGTCACATGGCACTTTGAAAAATGCAAAAAAGTATATTTTTCTAGGAAATCGCAAATTACCACCAACTTGAAGTTGGTGGTAATTTGCGATTCCTTAAGGCCAAATCGCAACTTTTGGGTGCTTCCAGAATTGCATTTAAGGAATCGCAATTTGCGATTCCTTAAATGCATTCGCAAAATAGGGAATTGCAAATTTTGCGATTCCCTATTTTGGGATGATACATCCCAAAAGGCTTTTTCCCGTTCGCAAACGGGCCGATTCTGAGAATCGGCCCGTTTGCCAACGGGAAAAAGGCTTGATACATCTGGCCCTTAGGGCCTGATTACAACTTTGGTGGTTCTAGAGTGAAGAAACACATGCTTGGTGGGGCCGCAGCGGCAAACCAAGCATATTGCTGCCTCACACTGCAGCATCCCTGCCAGGGATTGCAGATCCCTGGTGTTTGCTGCAGGCCCACGGCAGTCCAACCGCAAAAGTTGTAATTCGGTGGTCGGACCTCCAAAATGCATTGGGAATTTCACACAAGTCGTGTTGTACCCATTGTCGAATGATGTTAATGCATTCTGTATAAGCAATGTGATGTAACATTGCAGGAAGTTTATGTATGCTAAAGCACAATGAATTTATCATATAGAATCATTATTACATAACAAATTTGGACAAATATTAAAGCTATATGTATACAATAGACAGATTTGAATTGTTTTGAGTAAACAAACATTCTGGTATCACAAGGCAGTGCACGGGCCATTAAAGGTATGCACATTGTGTTCAGTGCACCAAATGGTGCACTTTGATGGTAGACAGACAGCAATGGAGATGAGCAGGCTGCGTTACGAGGCAGCACACACAATGAGAATACGGTTTTGAGAAACTAATAAATAGGATTACTTGTGACTGCAGGATAACACCTAGATTTAAAATAGTAAACTCTGGGCCAGATGTACGACCATTGATGTTTGCGACCTGCAAATTGCATTAAATTGTGAGTCGCAATTTGCGAGTCGCAAAGATCAATGTACAACAGTGTCAGAGACACTGTTAGCGATTCCTAATGGGGTCGCAAATTGCATGCCTCATGCATATTAATGAGGCACTCGCAATTTGCGACCCCATTAGAAATGGCCGGTCCTCCCAGGTATGGTGGCCTGCTGGACTCAGTAGACCTCCATGTCGGGGACTGCTTTTAAATAAAGCAGTTATTTTATTTTTTTAAATGCAGCCCGTTTCCCTTAAAGGAAAACAGGATGCATTTAAAAAAAGAAAAATGAAAAGTTTTCGTTTCATTTTTTAAGTGCAGGTAGTGGTCCCTGGGACCACTGCCTGCCCCTAAAAAATATTTTCCGCTGCATTCACAAAGGGGGGACCCTGGGGATCCGTTCCCGTTTGCGAGTGCTTTACCACCCTTCTGAGAAGGGTGCTGAACTGCGACTGTTTTGCGACCGCAATTGCGGTCGCAAAACAGTCTTACATTGGGCTCAGACTCGCTATTAGAAAGGGACGCCCTTGGAATGCCCCTTCCTAATAGCAAGTCACTAATCCTATTTAGCGAGTCGCAAATCATTTGCGAGTCGCTAAATAGGGTTAGTACATGGCCCATTTGTTTTTTGCATGCGCAAACGAGTCGCAAACCCGTTTGCGCATGCAAAATAGGGTTGTACATCTGGCCCTCTATGCTTTACCACATTATGCATGGTGTTTGACTGTGGTGGTTGCTCTTAAGAGTTATGTCAAACAGAGATGGTATATGTTTTCTGGAGAGACCTGATTTAGCACTGAAGTCGTCTGAGCTCCTCAACAGCCCACAGCACCCGCTTAGCCTTTGGGGGTGAGTTTATTGTTCATTTAAATTGTACTGTGTTCCCGGCCGATATGTGCAGAGTTATTTACGTTTTTCCTGTTTATACTTTCCCAGTGCTTGGAGTCATGTTTGTGGCTTCCTCCAGACCCAGTCTATGCCTCTATTTCCTTTAGTTTCCCTTTTTCTCCACTCACCCTGTGTATCAACACAATATCTAATTTTTTGCTGGCCATTCGGGTCTAGGGGAGACTGTGAGCTGAGCAGCAGTTCTGGTTCATATGCACTCATTATTGGCTTTCTGTGAAGATCCCACAGCAGGTCCCATTACAACGATCTCTAAAGCTGGATGTCCTGAACAAAATTATCGATCAATATAACCAAACCTCAAACGAATAACCTTCACTTATGATCTGAACTCATATCCTACGTGGTGTGCCCCCTTGTCTGTATGCACATCAACATTGCCTCTGAAGAACTGGCAAGTAGACTTGTACCAGAATTAACAGACGAGTCGGGTGCAACAATAACGGATCCGCAGGCAATCGTCAATGAGTTTGCTGAGCATTATCGATCTATATATTGATCAAGTTCCTCCCTTTTGGAGGACGACTCACGGGCCTTGCTTTCAGATATACGGCTTCCTACCCTGTCCATAGAGGAGAAAAATGCATTGGATAGTGACTTTACGAATGATGAAGTCGCACAGGCGATCAGAAACCTCCAGTCAGGCAAAGCTTTGGGCCCTAACGGCTTACCTATCGAACTGTATAAGTTAAAGCCAGATAAAATTGCTCCGCATTTGCGGGCCATGTTTGAGGAGAGCCGAGAGATGGGACTGCTCCCTCCGACCAGAGGGTAGCAACATTGGTTACTATACACAAAGAGGGCAAACCAAGGTCTCGGTGTTCATTATATCAGCCTATTTCCTTACTGAATGCCGAGCCAAAGGTTTTAGCTAAATTGCTTGCGAGTCGCCTGGCCCAAGTAATAAGTAATTTGGTGCACCCTGACCAGTCGGGCTTTATGCCCCATCGAAACACTGCGCTAAATCTGAGGAGATTGCAGGGGGTGCTCGGAAGATTGGACACGGTCCAAGAAGCCGCAGTGGTGGTCTCGTTGGATGCTACAATGGCATTCAACACAGTCGAGTGGCCATACCTGTTTGCAGTTTTGGCAAAGATGGGTGTCGGACCCAGATTTATTGAGTGGGTGCGGCTCCTTTACACAGAACCCTTAGCGCAAGTAGTGGTCAACAATAAAAAGTCAGAGGTGTTTGAACTGGGCCGTGGGATTCGACAGGGCTGCCTACTGTCACCCTTACTCTTCGCCCTCTCTCTGGAGCCCCTAGCGGCATGGATCCGCAGAGACCCAATAATCCGGGTGCTGAAGTGGACTGATACATGGGAGGACTGCATATCTTTATATGCGGATGATATCTTCTGTACCTTGCCTCCCCTAAGGCGTCGCTCCATAGGGTGCTCAACATATTCACACATTTTGGGAAATATTCGGGGTACACAATCAATTGGAGCAAGTCCTTAATGTACGTCCTCAGTGGAGATCCCTCCCCCGCGAAGGGGATGTTCTATCCAGGTAGCAAAGGTCGGCTTCCGATACCTGGGAATTTTTATAACAGCAGACCCCAAAACCCGCTATGAGCGAAATCTACACCCCCCCCTGCCGAGGCTGAAGCGAGATGTCGCGAACTGGAGGGCGCTCCTGCTCTCTATGCTGGGCAGAGCAGCGCTGTTCAAAATGATGTCCCTGCCATGTTTTTTTATATGCATTGCAGAACTTCCCGGATCTGGTCCCAGCGAGATACTTCAAAGAGATAGAGGGCCTCCATAGGGAATTGCCTTGGGATGGTAGATCCCGCATAGCCTTACATAAACTAGTCTTGAGTTGGTATGATGGGGGGATCGGTCTCCCTGATGTTAAAAAATACTATTGGGCGGCCCACCTAGCGGCTATTAATCACTGCACATACCGCTGTGGGGATGACCCGGACTACAGAATGGATAAATGGCTACTGCCGGGGGGTAATTACAATGCGGCCCTATATTCTAAACCCCAAAGGTTTCCCCTAACAGGACTAACCAAACACTCAGTGCAGGTATGGCATGCAGCGAACAAAAGCCTGGGGTGGGATCTGAAACTTACGCAAGCTACGCCTTTGTGGGATACGGAACAGCTAGGCACACTAAGGACCTCGAAGGGGTTTGACAAGTGAGATCTGATCGGATCTCAAACATTGGGGTCCTATGGAAAAAGGGTGAGATGGTCACATTCGCTTTTCTGAAACAGGAGTTCGATTTAGCAAGCACAGAGTATTTCCGATATCTGCAGGTGCGCCATGCGCTCATGTCATGTCTACCGAAGGGTGCCTCTCCCCCAGAATCCTCGCCGCTGAAAGATAGACTGCTCGACGGATATCTGCCAACCAAAGTAATATCTCTGATCTACAAAAAATTGATTAATAATACGCCAGATCCTCTCAGATTGGTCAGGGAGCGCTGGGAGAGGGATGGGCTTGAGCTCGATGATGAGGAATGGCAAGAGGCAGTGGCCTCTCCACGGGAGGTCGCAATCTCTTCCAGATTACGCCTGATTCAGATTAAAATCCTCCACAGAGTCTATGTTTCTGAGTCCCGGCTCGTCAGTATGGGTAGGATCGCCGAGGGAATGTGCAGAAGGAATTGTGGCCAAGTAGGTACCTTTATGCATATACTATGGGAATGTGGGCATGTCCAGAGTTACTGGGCGGGAATTCATAATTGTATCAGAGAGGTCCTAGAACACAACATTAGACCTGAAGCTAAAAGGTGCCTTTTGAACGTTTGGGAACCCACAGACTTGAACAGCAAAGACAAAATTTGGGTCACGTTGGGCCTAATGGTGGCGAAAAGGAACATAGCTCAGTTGTGGGGTGCCGGGGTATCGCCTAAAGTTGACGCATGGAAAGCTGATATGGACTGGTGTATGGCCAGAGAAAAAACCATATATGTTGCACGGGGTGCCCTAAAACATGGTCTTCTATATGGAGCAAATGGAATGCCTATCGAGGCAATATCTGTGACCCACCCATTATCCCCTCACAGGAAGAATCTGCTTCACCATAAACATTGTAATTCATCATTTATCATTTGTGTAGTTTCACGGTCAATGCTTATGTATGTGTATTTAACTTTGGCATTATCCCTCCTTTTCTGTAATCAGCAATGTCGATTCTCTATGGTTTAATAAAAAGAATTATTAAAAAAAAAAAAACATTGCCTCTGAGCTGTAGCTATACAGTCTCAAATACTAAGTCCATATCAATCGTCATCCTTGATTGTGACCTTGAAACCTTTGCACTCATGGAAACCTAGCTCTGCTCATCCTCCAAAATAATAGAACCAAAAAAACACTGGTGGAATTTCAAAAGTAGCCCCTTCATTACAATATGGTTAGTTCCTAATTCTAAAGTCTCACTGCAGACATTACAAACAAAACACTTAACTGACTGAGACTGAACATCTTAGGCTGTCAAAATAGTGTTTTATTCATGGTTCCCTACTTGTAGTACTATCAACTCCCCTCCTCTTGTGATCAGATTGTTCTGGAAGATTTCAGACTTCACCGAGAGAAAGACAAAGACACTTGCACATCTCCCCTCAATTCCTTTGCTTCAGCCAACATGCTACAGCATTCTCTCCTTTGCACCTTGAAATAATGGTTTTACCCTGAACTTTATTTTCAAAAAGAAACATGAAATACAAATCTCTAACCCTCTCCAAATGTATTGCTCAAAACATATCTTCATTTCAATCATATTGCTTTATTTCAGCCGAGAGGCCATAAAAGTACAGTACAGCAACATCAAGCATACATTCAAATAGCACAGTTAAAAACAATCAAACAAATACAGCTTTCTATAACAGATAAATAGAAAATAAAAGATACAAAAGTCAGCACCTAAAATCTCGGGTGAAAAAAAGTCATATTAAAAGTACAGTGGTCTGGAATAAAGCCAGGTAAGCGAAAGTGCATAATGCTTGATCTAAAACGTTTCATAATCCATTTGACAGAGTACACGTTCTAGTATAACAGAAAATAACTGCTAATCAATTGTAAACATTTACTCAGGAACCTTGACATTTGACCACTCGCCTCAGGGCCCAGCTTTAATGCACCAGGTTGAAGGGACCAGGCCCATTATAAATAGCTTGTAAGGGCAAAGAAAATGACCTCAGCCATGTCGGTTTTCATTATGTGTAAGGCTACTGCACATTGTTTGACTCCTAAATTTCAGCAGAGGATCCGCTTGTCCCTAGGGGATTTATACTTTCGACAGAACAATAAGAAGTGGACCTCAGATTCAGCAGTGTTCGGGCAATCTTCATTGCTTTTAAGAGCCACTCTTTAACGCACGCTCCTCATGCTAACTGGAAGCAGGGATGACAAAATCTAGGGACCTCAAACCTAGTGAAAAGAAGCATTGGCAATGTTAACAGGTATGCCTTGAATATGCTCATGGAGGTAAATGCAGTTTTGGAAGGTGGTTTATTGGTTGTGGAAGGTAGGCACCTAAAACCAGAAACAAGGCCACCACGCTGTACTGGGTCGTAAATAGGGTCTCTATAAATTCGTCCCTTGCTCAACACTTGGTAGCTGACACTGAGCAATAAGGATTAACTTAGGAGACAGGCATGAAAAGCATTTAAAAACACCAATACAGTAAATAAGTAAGACACAACACAAAAAATCCAACATAATTTATAAAAATAGGAAATATTCTTATCTTTTAAACAACACCAAAACAGCCAGACTCCTATGTAGGGAACCGGAGATAGGAATTTTAAAAGAATAAACACTTTCTAGTGCTTAGAAACCAATAGCGCCACTTCAGGACATCTGGCCGTGCTTGACCGGGACAAAGTCAAAGTTTGAGGCTGACCGTGATGGAGCCCTGCTCGGATACCCCACGCAGGAGGCTTCTGTCAAAATTGTACCTTCACACTTAGAAACATTTCTGGAGCATTTTGCGCTGAGGGCCCTCGCTGCTCCCCACCAGTCAAGATTCAGTGAGGGTTTGCTGGCTTGACTTTCAGGGAGCTCCCTGACAAATTCTGGAAATAGGAACTCCGGAGCTCATCAGCGGCATGAACCCGGAATCCGGGCCGGTTTGTGGTTGAAGGTAGCCTTCTTTGCTTTCGAGGTCGGGTCGGTCACCTATGGAACTTTTCCCAAAAAGTTTCCCAAACTTCTCGAGGTTCTTCTGGAAGGTCTCCTGGGGGGGTTATAAGTGTCCAAAACACAAAGCCACAGGTCTGGAATATCCTAGATGGTCCTTGGCAGGCCGGGACTTCACTTTGCTCAGTGTACTGGGTCAACCCCTTAAAATCCACTTGACACACTCCAGGAGGTGGACTCTGGCTGGAGAAGGGTCAGTTAAGCTCTGTTAACCTCTAGCTGCAGGGACTCCACTCCTTACTCATTCTTGAATAAGGCTAAGTCCTGTGAGCTGTAGCACCAGATAGTGTAGCAGGTGACGTCTTCACCAGACAGGCTCTTGAGTGCAGATCAGGATTACAGCAGGACACTCCTCCTTCATTTTGGAGTTTCAGGCAGCAGAACTGAGAGGCTATGCATCTCTCAAATATTTATTCTCAGCTTCTAGGCGTCAAGAGGGGGACCCCCTGACCAATGAGATGAAGGGTGCCACCAAGGCGCATGACCACTTCCTCTAAAGTGCGGCATCTTCTTCTTTCAGAAAGCACTATTCTTCCAAAATCCATGATGGCTAAAATTTCATCCGAACAGTAAGAGCTAACTGAACCAACTCTTAGTGTGGCTCATTTCCACAGCTCTCCTCCCCCTAACATCTGCAAATTCCTTCCTTAAGCCTGCTATCTGGCTTGGGCACAGATGACTGGGGGTAGGTAGGCCTGACATTCCATGCCTGTCCTGTCCTCTTTTGAAGCCTCATGCTTTACAACCCCACCCCCTTGCCCTGGCATTCCTGTGTAGCTGCAGAGCTCTCTCCAGTAGATAGCCTGTCCCCTGGTAGCCACTTAGCACATAACCACAGCAGCCTTGTTAAGCCTGTTAGCACTAACCTATCAGGGAAGACTGCAGGAAGGCTGGATTTTGGCTTACAGACAAAGTGTTATAACTTCTTTTGGTACAAGTTATGATAAATTCAACAAGAGCAATCTGTTGGATTTATCAATACCATTCGTTAAGACTTTGAATGATATTTATACTGTCCTAGCAATAGTTATGCATTTATAACATATTGCCATGTTAGCCTATGAGGCCAAGTATATACAATGAGGAAATTGAAATGTGCAATTCCTCCCTCACCAGGGTTTATGGAACATCTTTTATAAGGGGCCTGATCATAATTACAGGACACCACCACCACCAACCCTCCTGGGACACATAGGGGAGACCTGGAGGTTGCCTAATATGTAAAGATGTAGATTAATACTTCACAGTGCCCACAGTACCAAAGTCGACTTTGCACTGGGTTTCCTACAGTGGGGAAAATAAATTGGGCAGTTTTCCCTCACCAGGGTTTATAAAACATCTGTGATAGGGGCCCTGCTTATAGTTACCTGACCCCCCACCCCTGGAACACCTAGGGGAGACCTTGGGGGTACCTGATATGTAACAATAATGTAAATTAACACTTTTATTGTACCCCTGCCACCAACATCGAGTTTGTAGTGAATTTACTTTTGAAAAGCAGTGCTGCCTCAGGCTCTCAGCAGTGCACACATGCAAATGCAAAAAAGGCTGCTGGCCTTTAAACTGCCAGGCCCTATCATATACTAGGGACTAATAGGCAGGTTTCATCCCCTTGCCCTATTAGCTACTAGGGACCTATAGGGTAGGTCATGCCAGTTATAAGTGTACCTCAATGCATGTGTGTGTGTTTAACATAGCACTGGCCATGGGCCTAAGTAGAAGGGCTCAGGACACAGTCAGAGTCAGCTACCATTAGTACCAGTCAGCACACAAAGATAGGGGCTGAACAGGCCAAAAGGGTGACTTTCTAACATGCAGTCATGTCTGTACAGTGCTGTTGTTTTTATCCTTAACGTGGTGCTGCTTTTCGATATCCTTTATAGGTTTTAAAACACATGCTGATAAGGAAGGCCACTATGTCATGGTCGAAAGTATGTTGAGCATGTAAATACACTATTAGTAAGACACCAGCCCTTAGATTCGTTTTTGTCTGTTATGGCATGGTCATCACATATGAGGGATTATAATAGTGGTGTGTTGTGATGAGTAGAAGTTTTCAAAACTCTCTGACTCCTCGGGGACTAGCTGATTCTTGGAGATTATGTTACTATGCTGATAGGGACTATTCATATTTATCTTAAGTACATGATTTTCATGTAAGCTTAGTTAAATGTTCTGCACTGAACATTTAAATACATTGTCATATTTGCAGAAAATTCTCATAAAAGCATTTCAGATCACAGTTGGACGTTGCTCTCTCTGGAGAGCCACCCTCAAACTTTTTTTTTTTTTGGTACATCTGCTTCTTTTACCTTGAGGATAATAGTTGGATACCAGTTGCTGGGCACACATGGGGAAATGCAAATTATAGAGTTCCAAAACACATTTGGGGGACTATTACGATGCGGTCCGAAGGCTCCAACCGAAGGTCGGAACCTTTCGGGGCCTCATCGTAATCGGCCCCTCGGTTTACTTTCCGACCGCCGCAGTACAATGCTGGCGGTCGGAAACTAAACCCACCGGTCAGTGCGACTGGCTTCCAACCGGCTCAAGGAGCCCGTCGGCCAGTTTGGAATCAGCTCGCAATCCCAAAGGGCGGGCCTTTCCGCCCTTGGGATTGCGATGCATGGTTTCCGGCATGGTTTCCATGCCGGCCTGTCCGACAGAAAGCGTGTTTAGGGCCCGCCAGCAGGTTCCCCTTGTGTGTGCAGCCTCTGGTTTTGGCCCGAGGGGGCACCTATGGAGCCCCCCTGTTGGTCCCTGCACCCCGTGGCAGGCACCTTGGTGCAGGGATGAACAGCACCTCCCATTTCCCTATGAGAGCATGTATTACGGCCTGTTTACTGCCTTAATGCATGCTCCCATAGGGAAATGTAGGAATGCGACCAAACAGTGTTCGGTCGCATCCTAATTAGGCAGTCGGGCCCGCCGACCAGAGGGCGGTCAGTCCCAGGACCGAGACGGGGTCGGGCGGACTGACATCGTAATTAGGCCCTTGATGTTTATATATGAAAGTAAATTATGTATTTTTATTGTTTTTCAAATCAAAGTTTATTACACTGCAGAGTTTGGTGAAGCATTATGGTCAAAAATTGAAAATGTTTGTATGGTATTACCTTAAAATCCATCACTGTTAAAGATATGTGGCTAATTTCTGTACTTTTACATTTTCATGATGTCAAGCAATGTCTTAAAAATGTATTATAATTGTGTCTTCCGGTTGATGGAAAAATTGTTTTTAGTGAGGGAGCCATTTTTGTATTAGAATAGCAGGCTTTTGGAGCTTGTCAGACGCACTGTTAATGTATTAATAGTGTGCAACAGCTATTTGTTGAATTAAACGTCTTTTCAAAATATCACGAAATCGTTCAATGCAATGTATTAAATAGAACATATTAAGGCCTGATATCTGGGTAGGTAAGTCAAGATCTAATTCTGTTTCACTATTGGAACTTTCACTGTATAGCTTCTGCAGTCAGTAGGATTTTGAAGGCAGACAACAATACGTGGGCCTGTATTTCAAAATAGGAGGCACCATTTATAAGGCTTTGTATTTTGGATAGTAGGCTTTTGGGGCACAATAGAAGCATTCTAAATGTATTCACTGTGTGTGATAGGCTTTCGTTCAAGTATTTTGCTTTTGAAAAATGGCATTCAAACAGTCAATGCAATGTATTGAATTGAAGATGATAAGGCCTGCTTCCTGTGCCACCAAGACAGAGTTGTAATTCTGTTTCGCTATTGGGGCTTTCAGTAAAATAGAATGACACCTACTGTAGCCGCTACGGTCAGCAAGATCTTGAAACAAGATTACCTTTCTGGGGCCTGTGCTTCCAAAATGGAGCACTGGAGTGTTTCAGAGGGACTCTAAACATATTTATTGCGTTGGGCAGTTTTGTTTGTTTCCTCCTAGACTCCTTTACAATGCAAGAAGTGTTGGAATATCTTGTCTGTCATCATCACATTTTTAAAATAGGTTAAATGTTAAATATAAGTTGGAAAAATGAAGCTCAAAAGGCACTTCGTATGTTAGTGAGTCACTTGTTTGAAAAATCTCACAGTTTTTGTTTAAAAAAAAAAAATCATTTCAAGAGGTATGAAACATTAAAGATGCAATTAGGGGTGGGTGATATATTCTGCTCTGAGTTTTTGCCACTCCACGTTACACTTATAATGCGAAGTTCTGGCCACATTCTGCCAACAACCACGTGGCAGAGTTTATTCGTGCACGCCGCTCACTGACAGAAAGTTGGTGAGTGTGAGTGAGATTTTGTGTCACGTAGCATGATTTTTGGTCTGTAGGAGGGCATCCGGTGAGATTTCTCCATCCCGGGCTGTCACGGGATATTGTGACTGTTCGCGGTCAGAAAGCTGCGACTCCAGTCAATATTCAACTCGAGCGGCAGCAAAGTCAACTCGAGAAGATGAGTCTTCGGGTACCGTTCACTCTGATTTTTAAGCGTGGAATGAGCTGCCAGCACTAAAACCCAGCGCAAGTAGGGCGACATAGCTATTTCTGCCCATTCGTGGAATTCCGCAGAATCTTACAGAGTTTTGGGAATTCAAGGAAATCCGCGGAATCTCAGAGTTTTTGGGAATTCGCAGTATTCCACAGACCGAAACTTCATGAGTTCCACCCAGGCCTAGATGCATTTCTATCTGCAAAACCTTGATGACTGAAAAGTGTTAGAATTTGTATGCATCTCATTCTGTACATTGAACTATTGGATGAAAACTATGAAAGACCCTAGCACAGCAGGTGATGCAAATTCCTCTATTTATTTACGCAGCATTCTACAGACAAAACATAAGGCATTGTTACATGGCCTCAATTTCAAGATTGGCAAACTGATCAGTTGGCCCGATTCTCAAACCAATCAGTTGGCCTTATTTCACAAAGGTAAAGTTACAAGTCTAAATTTACTCATGTATAAATTTGCCCTTGCACCCTTGCACCTAGATACTATTCACTATTTCTGAGTGTACATTTAACACATCTAAGAGTTAAATTACTAATAGTAACTTTTCACACATAGGTAAAGATTTCAACCACTGTGGTGGAGCCCTCCCTATGGGAAAGTACAGGGACAATTATTAAAGGTACTGTTCTTTAATAGCACTTTAACAGCATGTTACCTTATTAAACGTTAACTCATTAAATTAAATACATTTTGTACTAAAACATCAATATTTAAATGTGTTAAATATTTAAATACTATTTCTTAAAGGATAATTAAAGAAATCCCAACAAGTAACATTTTTATTTTATATACTGCGTATTAATGTTTTTAAAAAGTTGTGCTGAATTAATTCACAATTTTAAAAATGTTCTCAATAGTTTGATTTTATTTTTGAATTTGAATTAGGTTGAGTGCATTTTAAAATAATGAAATAATTGTTTGCTTGATAATTTTGTAGCTTTACAGATTAGCATTAAACTATATATTAGATAGATAGATAGAAAGAATTCATCATATTTTATAACAATATTTCCTATGAGATGTTATTTTAAGTCCCTACCTCCATGTTTTGCTATAGGTGTGTGTTGCAGTATCTGTGAGGGCCATGTATGATGCTTAACTTACTCCAAGGCTGGGCTGGCATGCTTTTACTACTGGTTTGGCTCCAATTGGGCTGTAATAAATTTGGAAGTGTAGTTTGTGACTAACACTGTACTTGTTTGCAGGTAGGTGACTGTTGTAGCCTGCCCGTCCCCAAACCCCTCCTTTCTCCTCCCTACACTCCTCCCATTTAGTAGTAAGTGAGCCTCATTTTCTCACCCACAGTCCCTCCTACATTTACTACAAAGAAGTAAACTTACATGTGTGGAGATCCCCCCATAGAAAAGGTAGGAGAGGTAGAGGGGACAATTTCCACTCATATGTTTGAGAATTGCTTTTTTGCAGTAAGTAGTCTTACTGTCGTGCTACTTATTGCCCTAGAAATTGCAGTATGTATTTTGGGGCCTGTGTGTCTATGTGCTTGTCCACCCCAAGGACCCTTAATCACTGTGAGCTCCACCCCCCCCAAAAAAAATCACATCTAATAAAAGAATTGTGATATATTTATATACTTTCTTCATTGTAGTTCATATCGCCCTCAGATTCTACAATTAAATCTAGAAGGATTCAGGAACAGACATGTATGACGTTGCCACAAACCAGAGCAGCCCAGAAGCCTCAATCAAGTGCTGAAGAAACAATTAATGGATGCACCCATTGCAGGACCTTCCACAAAGAAATGTTCTTCACACACTGATAAATCAGTTGTGCTTTATGAATTGTAACATTAATAAATACCCTAATGTAAGCAATTCTTTTTCTTCACAAGAATTAACATTTTTTCTATTGTGGGCCGCTGTAATATCCTAAAAATGATTTTCTTTCCCAAGATTTTGTATTTTTTTAGAGCTATTCCTTTAGAGTTTACTAACACAATACTTTTAAGATTTTATCGGCTATTTTCTCAGTTTGTATGGGCATACTCTCAACCCAGGAGGGCGTTCAAATTTTTATCTCTTCCTCGGGAAAGAGGGGTTGGGCACTACCCAACCTAAAATTATACTATTGGGCTACTGTTCTACAGTCTTGCCCAATATTGCTGCAAGATCCACCTTTAACCCCAAACACAGGTCTTCCATCACCTTTTGAACTATTACTCGGCCCTGTTGCTTGGGGGTGCTTGTGGCGCCAACTTGAACTTGGCTACTACAGGAAGGTCAAATTAAAAGACCCTTATGGGAGTATATAATGTTTTTTCTGCTGTACGCAAACACCTAGGAATTGGTAGACTGAACTATTACACCCCTACCAATAAGAACCCCAACTTACCAGATATTTTTGGGTCACCATACTTCCAAAATTGGGTTAACTCAGGCGTAAATAAACTAGGGGTTCTTTACTCGGCTGAAGGGGTCCTGGCTTTTGAGGATCTTCAAACTCAATATAATCTGAGCAACAGGGACGCTTTTAAATACCACGCAATTAGGACCTTTCTATCACGCAAGACGGGGGGGTCTGTTGGCTTCACTAAGTGCGAACTAATCAAGAAAATATGTGCATCAACCCCCTGCAAATTGGGGTAATTTATGAATTTTTTAATTTTTTAATGCCCGATGACCTGATAAAAATTTCAAACAAGTGGCAGCAAAAACTGAACACTACTGATCATGCCTTTTGCCTTGCACTCAAATTTGCCCAAAGCGATCTATTATCAGCCAGTTTGCAGGCGCAATTTTATAAAACTTGTTTTTTTAAATATTTTACACCAAGCAGAATTGCGAAGTGGGGGACTGGAAAAGGCACACACTGTCCGCACTGTGAGGAATATAGTGCAGACTCAGTTCATGTGTTCGCTACCTGCGCAGAGCTAGGCCCACTTTTAACCAAGATACAAGCCTTCCTTGGACAGGTCTTATCCTGCAACAGTCTTCTAACCCCTACAGCTATTTTGCTAGGAATACAAGACTCGGTTGATAGAAAGAGTGGTGGGGCCTTAATATTTGTTGCTATGACAATTCTCAGGCTATGCATAACTTCAGCTTGGATAGACCCTAACCCTCCTTTATTCTCACAGTGGTTGGCCCGGCTTTATTCAATACTTACCCTAGAAAAAGCAATTTACTCTAAAAAGGGTATCCGGGCCAAAAAGAAAGGGGTAGTTATCTGGGAGCCTTTGTCTCGCTGGGTTAATCAAACTAATTCTTAATAAAGCTTGGTTAAGAGGGGTATTTTCTCTGGATCCGGGACATGTGCTGAATAAACGATAGGGGGTGTTTCTGCCCACATTTCCGACTTCACCAGAGAGTGAGCGGCGGCTAATTAAGATATGTTTTTATGTATTTTATGCCCCAACGAGAACAAGCGTCAAAGACGGGGTCTTTAAATATTAACCAATCGCTACTTTTATAGACCTCGCTGGATGCGTAGCCCAACCATGCGCATTAACTATTCGTATATTTGCACAAAAGTTTTAGAAATGTATTATGATGTATTGTTGCACAGGTCACTTTACTTTTTAGGGAAATATGTTCATTCAACTATTTGCATTAACAATTTGTACATTTGCACAAGACTTCTTGCCATAGATTACGATGTATTACTGCACAGGTCACTTTACTCTCTAGAGATTCATCTCTATCTAAATTGTCTAGAGTTTGCTCTTTATTTCAGTGCACTTTTGCTGATTTTCTAGATTGTGTTATTCAGGCTTAAGTGTTATTCATAACTATTTGTCTTTTAGTTTTTGCATACGCTGTGGGGCCGATTCCGATTCGGGCCGGAAATCTCTCCGACCGAGCCGGACCCGGAGAGATTTCTGACCGAATCGGACCCGTGCAGCCCGATCAAACGAGTACGATGCGTCCGTATGCTATCGTACTCGAGTCGGTCGGACTCCCATTGAAATCAATGGGAGCCGGTCGTACAACATGTACGCGGGCTCCCATTGCCTCAATGGGTGCGAGGTGAACAAGGGCGCCCCCTACAGCGGGTACGCGGCGAAGCAGCTCGCGCCATACACGCACAGGTAGGGGGGACCCATGGGTCCCCCTGTGTGCGACTCGCGCGGCTACGCGTACAGGGGGTCCGACACGGACCCCCGAGTACGGCTCCGACTGCTCTTTCGAGCCGGACGGCGAGTGTCGGTCGGACTGCTCGCAGCGCGCATCGTACTTACCCGGCCGGGGAACGTCTCCATTGCGCAGTGCGAGTCGTGTCCGAGCGAGTCGGTCGGTGCGGTTAGACCCGGGAACGAGTCGGTCGGAGCGGTTGGGACGCCCGAACGAGTCGGTCGGCGATTTCGCATCGTACTCGCTCGTCCGGACGCGCGTACGAATCGGTCGGGAAATAGGGCTCCGAATCGGATCCGGTTATGCCGAATCCGATTCGGAGCCCTACCGGCCGAGATCGGAATTGGCCCCTGTATCTTTAGGTTCAGGGTGGGGGGGTCGCTACGCTATGTTGTTTCATTTTCTCTGTTATTTTCTTTTTCTTGTCATTTGCATACTTAAAAAATAAAAATAAATACAAAAGAATTAAAATTTTTCCATTCATTAAGCATGTTAATGAAAAGAGCAACAGGTTATCTAGCATTTTCCTAAATGTATATGTGCAACTCTACAAAATAATCTGAAGCTATCATCAAGCTGAAAGGGAAAGATGGCAGTGCTCCAATACCCAAAACAACCACTGAGCTCAATTCTGGGCCGATAAAAGGCTGTCTATTAAGAATATAGCATGTTACAATGCATGCTATTACATCGCGTTCTATTACAACACGGTCGTTACAATGACCGCGTTGTTAGAACGCGATACCTTTACATCGCAAGTCATTAGATCGACTTGCTGTAGGGGGCGCGCTGGACTTAGGAATAGTATAATTTACTATTCCAACTCCAGCGTGCGCAGCAGTAGGGAAGGTGTTGGAATAGTAAATTATACTATTCCTTAGGTTAGAGCGCCCCCTACAACAAGTCAATCTAATGACTTGCGATGTAAAGGTATCGCGTTCTAACAACGCAGTCGTTGTAACGACCGCGTTGTAAAAGTAACGCAATGTAATGGCAGCGTTGTAAACGCTGTTTCCCATCTATTAACTATAAAAATTGTTATAGACATCACATGCATTTTTCAACTCTTGGAAGAGGCCTGTGATCCTGATCCCAATTCCAACCCCAATATCAAAATGGGTATATATTACCCAGAACCTAGATCCTGACTCGTGTTGTGATGTAGACCTCAAGATGTACTCAGCTATTGTCACCATTTCCCCTCTTAACCTATGCATAGAAATCCGGCATATTTACAAGAAAGTGGTGAAGCGTGTTGTTAAGCCAAAAATGCTAAGGACACGCTCCGTCACTTTAGAAACGCAGGGCTGCACCATATTTACAAGAACATGGTGCAGCCCTGCATTTCCCCCTGCGCTTGCTGTACATTTAGCAGCCTTGAGCCAACGCAGGCACCCTTGCACCATAGTGTAAGGGTGTCTGCATTGAGGGGAAGATTGTTTATGTGCAGGAAGGTCTCCCTTCCTGCACATAAACAATCTAGAAATGGTGTTTTGTAACTTTTATAGGTGCTGCCTAATGCAGCACATGTAGAAGTTACAAAATGTCATTTTTTTAAATGATTATTTATGTGTAGGAAGGGAGCCCTTCCGGCACATAAACAATCACTGGCGATTTGCTGTTGCTTTGTGCAGCACACATGGAAACAGCAAAAACGAGGAGAAATAAAGCATTTCTCCTCGCTTCGCCTGTTTAAGACCAGGTTTTCGCTGGTCTTAATTTTGGCGCTGCCTCCTATTTACACCACCCTTGTAAAAAGGGGGCAGCGTCAAAATCAATGGGTGTTGCGGTGGAATGCCCACTGCAACACCCATTGCCCACCCCTTTCACAATAAGTATAGCTTGAAAGGGTGCCTTATTTACAAGGCAGCGTTAAGCAACGTTAAGTGGCTTAACGCTGCCTTGTAAATAAGGCAAAGTCTCTATCACCACAACAACGTCACTAAAAGTGACGTTGTGGTGGCGATAGGGGCTTGTAAATATGGCCCTGAGTTTTGATGGAGCCCTCAAAAATCACTCAGAACCATTCACCCTCTTAACCTGTACATTAAACCAGATGGTTCTAATTAACCGCTTCGCCGCGATCGGAATTCCGCCCAGGTGCTGGACATTCTGATCGCGGGTGTGGTCGTGACGAGCTCAGCTCGTCATGCGCACAGCGCGACCGCGCAGCATGACGAGCTGAGCTCGTCATGAGCATCGAAGGGGTTAATCTCTTGCTTTTTCTTCAATGTTTGGAGCCTCTGTTTCTCTTGATGATCTAGGTGTGGTCGCAGCAATATCTTGAGATTATCTTGAGAAATTCCAATAAATCCAGCTTTTGATGTAGATCTCGAAGATCTCCCGGAACCAGACCCTGACCCAAAACCCTCTGATTCTTCTTCTCTTTTAGCTGAGCAAATAATGTGTGCTAGAAGCAATATCTGCTCATGCCCCATACATTCTTCCACGTGATTTCAACTTCTGATGTAAATTTTAAGGTTTTACCTGAACCACACAACAACACCACTGTGATATCTAAGAGCAAAACTATAGGAAATCTCATTTACAAACAGAATGTCCCAAAAGGGTTAGCTTAGCAATTGGAGAAAGCACCGCAGACGCTTCTGCAAAAGGTTCAGGAGAAGATGACTAGCCAATGGATGGGCCCCAGAACGATAAAATTGAGGGTGTGATGAGAGCAGCTCTCAGTTAGGTTGTAGCCCATATACACCCAACTCCGTTCCCCAGTCACAATGTCCAATAAGGTATTAGTAAATCTGTAAAAATTGTGCAAGCAGTTTGCAAACAAGCAAACGTGTTAGCTTCTCATGTTTTAGCCTTCTGATGCTTAGAGGAATCAGGAAGCTAGAATCAAACTGCATACCTGAACTCTTAAAACTGGAAAAGAAACAAAAGAAACATAGTAATAAGAACTTCCCCTTTACCACAAAAAGTCATGAAATGGTTGGAACATTACACAATAGAATAGATGCGATTTTAAAAGCTGCCTTATCATCAGCTTGGACTTATATTGCAGACTGTTGCCAAAAAAGCAGTCCCCTCTTAAGCAGGGACAAGGGATATAAAATGACTGTTCATCAGGACCTGGCTATGCCTTTCCAATATGACCGACTAGGAACCACTACATCACCCCCTGATCCCCAACCTACAGATTCAGAGGTTGTGTTTCTTTTTTTGTGTCGTAATTCTTTACTAAGTTTTCACAACATGTGCACAGAAGAGGTGTATACGTACATAATAATAGGTTTCAGCCATCAGTGCATTATCTCCAATCTGCATTAGTGAGGGGAAGCCTCAGATGTTTGGTGATTAGCTCATATGAGCAACAAAAAGTGCTAACCTGGTGTGGGGGGGAGGGGGGAGAAAGGAGGTTGGGGACGGGCGTTAGTGCGCCCAGGGGGGTATGCCAAGGGTGCTTTTGTACCTTCTGCGCTTTGTGGGTCCTTCATCTGTGGGGCTAATCTCTGCAGGCGTAGAGTCGCGTGTCGGAGTCGTTGAGTGCTTCTTGGTGCCTTTGTTGCCCTGGTATCAAATCAGGCGGGTTGTTCGCGTGAGTCCTATCCAGGCTGTTAGCATCTTATCGGGATCCAAGTAGAGAGGGGACGACATCCCAGAAGAGGTGAGTATGGTAGGGGGGAACTTGCCTGGGTATGGTATCTTGCAAATATTATGGAGGCTGTTATATGCAGATCTGGGATTTGGCTGTTGCTGAAAAGGCTAGATGCTGAGGGACTGAGGGACTGAGTTGAGTCGGATTTTGTCCACCTGGAAGAATGGTCATCGAGAATGGGTGGGGGGGAGGAGAGCGTGCCCCCTGTATCTACCACTGTTCCCCTATTATCCCTAGATGTGCACGTCCCCGTATTGCCATAGTAGTCTCTCTACCCTCAGCAGTCTCCCTCAGTTTTTGGAGGTGGGTGAGAGCCATCTGTTCAGCATCCGAAGTAGAGTAACTGTGAGTGGGGGGGAGGCAGAAGCCCGCAAGGTCCAGTCAGTGTGCCAGGGGGAGGGGGGGAGGGGATGGGGCGGTCTGAGGGGGGGTGGAGAGGGGTGGGGGAGGGTGGGGGGTGGGTATAGGAAAGAGGGAGGGGGAGAGAAGAGGAAGGAGGGGAAGGGAGAGATAGTAAATAGGTGGAGGAGTAGGAGTAGTGTCCAAGATTGTCATGTCTCCCAGTGTCACCGGTTACTGTGGAGGGGAGGGATGGGTTCGTGTGAAGGAGTTGCAGAGTCAATATTTGTGAAGAGTGAGGGATGCGTATTGGAGAGGGTGTAGAATTGGGGACCATGATTCCACAGCTGTGCAAAGATATTGTGGTGTTGTGGTTTTGTGTGGGGGGGCGTAAGGGGTAGAGGAGCTGAAGCAAAATAAATACTGTATTAACTGAGGCGCTACTTTGCGGATGATGGAGATAGGAGGCGGCTATGGTGCAGGCCCTGAGCCTGAGGCAGAAGGAGGCTCTGGCCTCTCTGCGTGGTGTTGGGGGTCTTCCTCTGTCACCTCTGTGTGCAAAAAGGGAGTCCAGGTCTGTAGTAATAGGTCAGATTGGTCCTGCAGATTGTAGATGACCCGTTCATAGGAGGCGGTTTGGATCATGGCTACCAGCCACGACTCCTGTGTCGGTGGGGCCGGAGCCCTCCATTGGTGCAATATGCAGAGTTTGGCCGTGGCCATTGCCGCATGGAAGAGGCGGCGTTGAGGTCTCGATAATTCTGGCGATTGTTGCAGATCATGCAGGAGGATCTCGGGGGGGGTAAGCGGCAAGTGAAGAGGCATGGAGGCGCTTCAAGATCCGGCCCATTTACTCCCAGAAGGGCTGTACTGAGGGGCATTCACATATCACATGTGTTGTATCGCAGAGGGTGTTCGTGCATCTCCAACAGTTGGCGTGTGCTAGAAGATCTGCTCTGTGGAGTTTCGTGGTAGTCCAGTACCAGTCGTGTAGGACTTTGAAAGGGCAAAATTTAATCTGCACCTCCCTGGTACCCTTGTCTAGGGCTTCTAAAATGTCCGCCCATTCGTCTTCCTCATATGAGACCGATAACCGTGATTGCCACCTGGTACATAGCGTCTGCGACAGAGGTTTCGAGAAGAGATGGGACAAGAGTACTCCATACAGGCCAGACATTACCCCTTTGTGCTTTCCTCACCTGGAGAGATATGTTATCACCGGCGATGTGGGTAGAGACCACGGGTGGGGACTCAGGCATTGCCTCAGGCAGTGCTGCAGTTGGGTATGTTTCCAGTACTGCGCTGCGGGGAGACGAAACTCCTCTCCCAGTTGCGCCATTGTTTTCAGGGAGCCATTGCTGATAAATTGATTGAGCGTATGGATGCCCACCGCCTGCCATGCAGTCCACGACAGGTCTCTTCTGCCTATGTGTATGCCGGCATTTACCGATAGGGGAGCTTTCTCGTGTAGCGAGGGTGTGCGAACCCAGTAGTCGGTGCGCTCAATACCAGGCCTTGCACATAGCGGATAGTATCGGGTGGTTGGTGTGCCCTGTCACATATAGGGCGGATAGCCCCGTCTCGGCTGAAAGCAAATGGTGCTCCAATGGCACCCATTGTGGCGTGTCCGGAGTCTCTGACAGTAAGTACGTGTGTTGGAAGAGGTGCAGAGCCAGGGCGTAAAGTTCCACCAAGGGGAGACTTACCCCCCGTTAATGCGGCAGGCTTGCAGCTTGGACGCAGCTATGCAGGGTTTCGAGGAGCCCCATACAAATGATCTAATCCCGGAGTCTATCTGTTGGAGGGTGTGAGGGGTATCTGCATAGGGAGCATCCCCAGTGTGTAGTTGATGCGCGGGAACGTTACCATGCGGACGGCATTCACTCTGCCCCACATATAGAGTCCCAATGTCTTCCATTTCTCAAAATCACGGTGCATCTGAGTGATCAGTGGGTTGATGTTGTCCTGAGCCATTCTTGCTAGGCCTTTGTTCACTAGGATGCCCTGATATTTTAGGCGCAAGTGTTGCCAGTGGAATGGAAAACCATGGATAGCCACCTTTGTGGTCCCATCTGAAATGGGAAGTGCTTCACTCTTACCCCAATTGATTTTTATACCCAGAGAGGGAGGAGAAGTCATCAATGATTTGGAGCGGAGACAGTAGTGAGCGGGGCAGGTCTGTGAGGGTGAGCAGGATGTCGTCCGCATAGAGGTACAGTTTGGATTCGCCAACCGGAAGGCGTAAGCCTGTGATATTGACCGAGTTATGCATAATGGCAGACAGGGGCTCCATGGCCAGCAAAAAGAGGAGTGGCAAGAGAGGGGAACCCTGACATGTTCCTCTGCGAATTGGGAAAGGATCGGACAAGAATCCCCAGAGTTCACCTGTGCGGTGGGATTTCTGTATAGTAGGCGCACCTTAGCGATAAATTGGTCACCGAGACCGAAGTGTTCCATCACTCTGAATAGGTGGTCCCACTCAATACGATCGAATGCCTTCTCCGCATTGAGCGAAAGGGCGAGTGCATCCGAGGGGAGGCCTTTAGCTATTTAGAGTGTGTGTGAGAGAGTGCGTAAATGGTTCCTAGAGGATCGGCCCGGCACGAAACCCACTTGCAAGGCGGGCACCAGGGCGGGGAGAACTTTTCGGTGCGAGATGCCAGGATGCTGGCCAAGATTTTAATATCGGAGTTTACCAGTGAGATGGGCCGGTAACTGCCACACAACAGGGGGCTTTCCTGGGTTTAGGCAGGACAGCTATTACCGCGCTGTTGGAAAGCAGGCCCAGGGAGGCTGTCTGTTCTGCTTCATAGAATGCTGCCTGTAGTGTGTTAACCACCTCCTCCCCTGCCCAGCGATAGAATTCCGCCGGGAAGCCATCCTCTCCAGGGGCCTTATGGTAGGGTAGTTTCGCTATCGCCGAAGCTATCTCTTCTTTGCTGAACTCCCCGTCCAGTAATTCTCTACCCTTATCTGAGAGGCGGGGGAGTTTCGCCTCCTGTAGGAAGGTGTCCAGTTTGTCCACCTCAGCAGGGTGCCCTGGGGTGTATAGGGCCTTGTAAAATGAAGTGAATTCATTTGTAATGTCCTGGGGGCGTGTGAGGGTCTCGCCCAATGCCAACTTTATGGCTGGTATGGCCATGGCCGATTTGCGCTGGCAGAGTTGTGCTGCGAGCAGCCTCCCTGCCTTCTCTCCCTGCTCATAATGTCTCCCCTTCATCCTCTGCAAGGCGTACTCCGCTTTGGTTGTCAAAAGACTATTTAGAGCTATCTTGCCTGCTCGAGTGATTTGCAGAGTTGTGGGGAAGGAAGTGCAGAATATAAGTGATTATATGCCCTAATGTCGGCTTCCACCGCCTTTTGCTTATCTATATTCTGCTTGTTAGCTTGTGCCGAGTCTCGCATGAGTCGGCCGCATAAGGTGGCCTTTGCGGCGGCCCATAGGGTCTTACCAGATTCACCGGAACCCCGGTTATAGGAGAGATATTCATTAACATGTGTCTGCAATTGAGATTTACCGGTAGGGGTCCGGTATTGCTGGATGTTCATCCGCCAGGGCTTGCGACCAGAACTGACCAGTCCCAGTTCCAGGGAGAAGAGAACCAGGGAGTGATCGGAGAGGGCCGCCTCCTGGATTTGGGATTCCTGGGTGAGCTGCACCACTCTGTGGGAAATGAGGAAAAAGTCCAACCGAGAGAGCGTGCCGTGTGTTGGGGAGGTAAAGGTGTAGTCTGTATCTGTAGGGTAGCTCAGACGCCAGTGGTCCACCAGGCCATTATCCTGCATCATGTCCTCCATCAGAACACTGTCTGCTGCATTGTTCTTGTCCAGTGGCCCCGTCCTGTCCAAAACTCGATCCCTTGCTAGGTTCCAGTCCCCTCCTATGAGAAATTGTGAGGCCCCTATTTCCGTCAGAACCCAGTTGAGCTGTAATAAGAACAATATATGATGATCACCTAGTTTTAGTTTTGCGAATACATAGCGTCTGTCGGGGTCCGCCCAAGTTTTAGTCACCAGGAGGGATTTCCGGAGGAGGATTGCTAATCCACATTTACGAGTAGGTCCCGCATCCCCGGTTCCCCCATTCTGTACACTACTGTGTATCACCCTCCCCACCCAGTTCTTGCGCAGCTTGTCCAACTCCTTGGCGTCAAGGAGGGTTTCCTGCAGTAGTGCCACGTCCACACGTTTGGATAGTATTTTCTTCCGTTTTATGTAATGTGTGAGGCCATGAACGTTCCAGGTTATAGCACGCAGTGGGAATGAGGGGCTCATGATATGGAGTCGCAGCAAGTGAGGGGCGGGTGGTGTGTAGTGAGGGTTCTTGCAGGGGAAAGGTGTGATATTGGGGTCCTGAGGGAGACCCTGATCCTAAAAAGGGGGGGCTGCCCAGACTAATATGTCCGGGACGAGGGGGGGGTGCACAATTAGAGGATAAGTTGTCCTGATAAAAGAGGTGTGCGAGTCCACAGGGGTGGAGGGAAAGGAAGAATATAAAGAACCTATGTCGGGGGGAGGTAAGGGGGTGAGGATCACTGGGGTTAGGGGAAGAGAAGAGGCACAGGGTCTGGGAGGAAGGGTACGGGGGAGGGAGAGGGTGCTGATATCGGGTTAAACCCTGGCACTTCCCGGGTGGGGTAGAGCTCTATTAAGTTGTCAAGACCTCCGGTGGTCAGAGGGGGGCCTTGTTATGGTAAAACTGCTGTGTTGCCAAATAAGGCAGTAGGAAGGAAAGGGGGGGTGAGTGTACTGGGTCGGCGCTGTAGAGATGCACGGTGTCCGAGTAAAATAGGCTGAGGTGAGGGGGGAACAGCTTCCTGCACATAAACAATCTTTACAGGCGATTTGCTCTATCTATGTGTGCTGAAGAATGCAGCACACTTGGAAACAGCAAAATACGAGGAGAAATAAAATATTTCTCCTCGTATCGCCTGCTTAAGACCAGGTATTCCCTGGTGGCATTTTGGGCGCTGCCCCATACCTTGTAAATATGGGGCAGCATCAAAAAGAAATGGAAGTTGCGTTGGAACACCCCCTGCAACACCCATTGCACGCCCCTTCCACTCTAAGTGCTGCGTGAATAGGGGCATTATTAACAAGGCGCCGTTAAGCCACTTAACGTGGCTTAACACCGGCTTGTAAATAAGGCAAAGGAGTTAACGCCACCAGAACGTTCGAAAAAAGTGATGTTCTGATGGCACAAACTCCTTCCAAATATTTCCCAGAATTTGTCCTGCTCCCAGTGTGTGGGACCCTCAAGTTTTAGGTAGTAGGGTATTGGTCCCCTGCCAATATATGCACCTATAGAGTTAATGACTGTGGGATTCTGGAGTACTCTTATGGCCTAGAGCTCTGAAGAGGTATTGTGGAGTCACGCCCCAGGAGGAATCAAATCCCCATGAACCCAGTGGCTGCAGGGCCATTTGATACTCCAGAGGCTGTGGGAGATACTAGACGGAAGGGTAATGAAGCAAGTTGCCCGCCAGACCTCCAGTCAAGCCCAGCCCTAGAATTTTTCAAACACAAATTGGTGAGGCTACAAGCAATATTGCTGTCAGCCCCATGACTTGCATTCTTATACAAAATGTGAGCCAGGGCACTTATTTTTTCACAAATTAAGCTCTAACAAAAAGTTAGAGGCAAGGTATATTGATCAGGATTTGGATTTGTAAATATAACAGAAGTGCAAATTTGAAATGAAAGGAAGAATAAACTTTACATTGAAAAAATATCTTCTAAAGTGTACTGCTCTTATGTTTTCAAGCCTGTATCTAATCTTGCCCTATTCGTATGTGCAAGCTGTTGCCAGGGCAGCTTCATGATGAACCGCTCCCATAGTTGAGGTAATCTAATCGATATTTGGGCTCTGACTGTCTGTAGAGTTTCCTACTTCCTCCCAGGTTTGTTTGTTCTCTGCAAAGAAAAGCCACTTGCATTTCTTTACATATAATTTCCCATACAGACAACTTCACTTGAAAGTATTTCTAATGAAAACGAGCTTGCGTGAGGCATGATTCCTTTGACGTCTGATGATTTTTAATGACTTATCAAGTGAAGCTGTAGGGATGGTAGTAAATAAGGCGTACACCTGCTGCAAAGGGTCGCCATAGGGGTGATACCTCCGAAGGTGCTGAAAAAAATGGAAGGTTTTAGAAACATTGTGTGAAGTAAGAGCTTAATATCGCCAAACTACAAAGGCATACAGTAAATTATCACAGAACCTTCTTGCTAAGAAACTCAGGAAGGAAGGTTAGGTCTAAAGGGAGACAAGGTAGGAGCTCGATCTTCGCATTATGACATTGAAAATCCTCAAAATGGCTTCAATCATGGTTAGACCACAAATTGAGCAAGAGGAATTTGGAAAATGTCTTGCAAGGGTTATAATCTGCAGACAAACTGATTATGTTTTGTTGTCGCTACTGCACTTCACTAGTAAGTTTTCATCTGAAGTAATGCAGTGCAGGTCTTGTCCTAAGGGTTTATCACAAATCTAAAAGCATAAAGACAAATGAAGACACTCAACCGCTGCAAGAAAAAGGCAACTTGGTTTATTGTAGATCCATTTAAAAAGAAATGCTAGATGAAAGTATTCATACAGTGGAAGAACAGAGGCATAGACTGCATATAATAGAGGCAGTCACATACTACAAGATGCAAGAGATTTTCTGTGGCCCAGAACTCCTGTACTGGTAGTTCATCTGTGACCACAGGAGAAAGTTGCGGGGAAGCTCAATCCATACATTAAGAATTCTTTGCTCCCAGAAATTACAGTAAATGCACAGAACTGACTCGCAAGAAAAGTGCTGAACCAAAATATGTATGAAGAAGTGAAGAAACAGATGGAGAAGTGCCGGCTCCCCGTGTCCAGAGTAGGCTGTTGGGTAGGCAGACATGATGGCCATTTATGTTTCTATGGAAACCCTTGTTATCATTTTGCTGAAAAAGCGTGTGAAGCAACTGTTGGATCTGCTCGTGCAGTAATTGGTGGGTGGACAGTGCTTATCTGCCTCTGGTCATAAGGAACGGAGAGGACACAAGCTTTAATGTCAGCAGAGGCATATGGCATTGTGCCCAGGTTGACCCACCTGTCTGTCACAGGGTTATAGCAGTGGACCAAGTGGGAATCTTGGTAGGTTTCTTGAGAGTAGCCACCCAGGATATAGAGCTCGTCATGTAACACAGCTGAAGCAGCAACAACATGAGCCTGTGTGAGCCGTGCAAACTGGGTCCAGCAGTCTGTAGCGGGGCTGTACACTTCACACATGTACTGATCTGCAAAACCCCACACACCGTGTCCAAGCCCCCCTGCCACATATAACTTCTCTCTGATGGTTTCCATTACGTGGCCAGCTCTGATGGCATTCATTGCTGAGAGATATGTTGCATTCTTCACTGGGTGATAGAGGAAGAAAGAATTAACGCATTGGTAGCTGCTGTCACAGCCTCCAGAAATATAAATCTTGCCATCACAAACGGCTGCAGCATGCCCACAAAGAGGCTGGGGAAGTGGGTGTGCATACCTGCAATCATAAAAGAGTAGTTAGTGACAAGAGTCAAGTGTAGACAAACAACCCCTCCACAGACTGCTGCAATGCTATGCTCCGGCTTCAGGCAGCCTGTAGTGGAATCATTCAATTTGGTCTTGGTTGATATTTGACTTTCTGATGCTAGAGGCCTTCATAAGATAGAGTACAACTGCCTTCATCTTTTATCAAGCTTAGGTTGGGCTTTAATTGCATACTTATAACAAGTGCTACATTAAGGTGGCTGTAGGCACCATGATTGAAATAAAAGGCCTACAAATAGCCTACTGCTGGGATGGGGCAGACCAAAACCTAAAAATATTATTTTGATAGATGCTCCAAAAGTCCTTGCACTGGACCTGGGTGCACTAGTGCCATTCACGGCAAATTAGTTCTCTTTGAAAGTAAATCACACATGGGCCCCTCAGAAATGGAAAATAGATGCAGTCCTCTTTCTGTTCAGAACGGTTTATTGAATGGTGGCTTTTTGAGTAGTGGAATTAGATAGTGGACATGCAACTAACAGAAATGTCCCATGTCTATAGGTCACTAATTGAGAGGAAGAGTCTCCATAACTTACTTCCAGGTGTTATTGGCTGGATTGTAGCACTCCACAGAATTCAGGCACTCTGTGTTAGTGATGTCTGTATTTCCCCCAAGAATGTATATCAGGCCATCTAGACACACTAAAGGGAAGTAGCTGTGGCATTCTTTCATTTCCGCTAAAGTGTCCCATGTATTCTCCTGAGGGTTGTACCTAGAGGGAGAAGAAAAAAACAACTCAAAGTCAAGTAATACAGACAGTGCCAAGATCCTCAGTTCAGCTCGCATGCACCCTCTTCTAATAATGATGCCCTTCTAACACTACAACAGGCTATTCTGTAAACCTTCTAAAATATTGTATTCCCAAGTTTATTGCAAGTCTATTAGCTCGTCTCTGATGAGACCGAGAAACGCACTGCTAGAATTACAACTGCTTGACAAGCTTTTTGTGACTGATGTTCCTAGTCACAAAAGTAAACCAAATTTCCTCTTTTTTGTATGCCAGGAATTCACAAAGGGATTTCTGGTAGGCGCAAGCCCATTTATGAAGGATGAAATCTCAGTCATGATTGAAGAGAACTCTGTACTTGTGATCCCACTCAAGGGGTAGGAAGTCTACATTTCAGTGATGTGGTTTGCCAAGGACGTTTGGGAACACCCACCCACGTAAGTCTATGAGCATTCCAAAACTCTGTTTCCTCCCCTTTCCTAGAAAAGTTTGTAAATGTACTACTGAACATGGCTTCAAGGGAGGGAAGGGGGACACAAGATCCTATTTCCTCTGTTCAGAGTTTGAACTATGGAGAACACCACAGAGCGCAAATAGTATTTTCTGCAGATTTGTCCGCAAACGTTTTGCCTTCCTCTTGTATTTTTCTGACCCTCTTTTTGTTGGCTTTAGGACTCTGAGCACTTTACCACTGATATTCAGTGCTAAAGTGCATGTGCTCGCTCTTTTAAACATGGTATGATTAGTCTTCACCTGTGTGGCATATTTAATTTACTTGTAAGCTCCTTGTGAGCCTGCAGAGCTGCTTGCACCTCCAGCAGAAGTAGCCTTTCAAACTTGTCTCAGGCCTGCCACTGCAAGGCCTGCATGCATAGTTTACTGCCACATTGACTTGGCATTTAAAGTTACTTGCCAAGCCTGAAACTCCCCTTTTACTACATATAGGTCACCCCTAAAGTAGGCCCTAGGTAGCCCTATGGTATGTTTGGAATAGTGGTGATAAATCCTGCTTATTGGTGTGTGTAGATTTTTCATTACTAGTGTAGAAATACAATTTTTAGAAAGTGGACATTTCTCTGTGCTTATGACTTTTTGTGCTTTGCAGCCTGACTCCAATCCACATCTAGTGTAGAATGACAGCTACGCTTTGTGCATAGTTTCCAGACAGTCATCACACAGGGAGGGTTGGGTGTAACAGGGCTACATCTGCATGCTGAATGGTCTTCCTGGGCTGGGAGAGAGGGAGGCGGGTGCACTTACATTTGTATAGGCTGTGTCTGGCCCTCACACAACAGCTCCTTTACCCCCTAGTGTACTCCTGGAGCCAGGGCTGAATTGAAAGGGGGTGTTGTGCACTTCTAAGGCTTCTTTTGAAGTTGGCTCCACATCAAAGATATTTTGAGAGTAAGTACAGGAGCTCTGACCCCACATCTTGAGACACTGCGTGTGACTTGTAACCAGACACTGCTGGCTCTGCATGCTGCACCAGAGGACTGCTGTGCTGCCAGAGAAGATCACCACTTGGACTATTTTTGTTCTGTTGTGCTGACCTGATTGCCTGCTTGGCTGCTAGAGACTCTTCCACTTTGCTAAACCCAGTGTGCTGGTCTGTTGCCTGCCTGCTTGTGCCTCGTGCTCCTCAGTGTTCTCAAGAGTTCCAGTAGCAGGCCTGATCTGGCCGTGGGACATGGAGTCCAGCCACCTAAAATCTTCAAGCTCAGCACGTGGAAAGTGCTGCATGAGTCCCTATGCTTTCCCCTGGCGTGTGGGTAGTGCCTTGCTCAGGGATACCGGCACTTGTTGCTGAACTGTGCCATTAGGGCATGTCGAGCGCTTTCCTTTTGTTGCCCCAGGATCTTTGTTGTACTTGTCGTTTCCATGCATCGCCTCTCCAGTAAGAGAGAGCCGTCGGTAGTGAAGGAAGACCCCAGGGAGGAGCACCATGGTGAAGGCTGAAGCGCTGTGCAGAAACCACACCTACCCCTGTTAGCCGCTTAGCAGTGCAACTCCTGTTCTAGCAGCGCAGGCGTTAAACCAGCGGGTGGCTGATTTCTACCTCAGCACAGTCAGGAGAGACCGAGGCAGGTCTCTTGGGCTGGCAGCGCGCCCCAATCCTTGCTACCCTGAGTCACGATCGCCCGAGACCAGAAGAGGTTGTGACCTGCACCCGCAAGGACCCAGAGAGGTCCTGGACATCTGAGGCGGTCAGAGCGACTTGAAAGGTGAGTCCGGCATTGCCTTGATTTCGACAGCAGCACCACATGTTTGTGGGCAGGCCCTTTTCACTGTTTAGTGTGAAGGGGGTCCAGCGAGGATTCCCCGCCTGAAGTCAGCAGTGTTCTACCTTTATGCCTCCTCCCCACATTAAGTGCATAACTTGGGGGATTTGTCCACCATGCTGGTGGTCGGAGGGGGTGAGCCCTCAAAGGAGGCCCCCCTAGGGACTTGCTCTGATCAGGAACTCGGAGATTACTGTAATCAATCTCATAGGTGTGCAGGTGTTCCTGTGACCTACGCTTAGGAGGATTTACTGTACTGCACCAAAAAGGAGCGCAGATGCGCTGAAGCCTTCGGGTTTATGGTGAGAGTTGGTGATTTCTGTGCTTCCCCCTAACCTGACCTACATTCTATGCCTTAAAGTAATTACCACAGTTACTGAGGTGCTTATGAGGCACAGTATGGATTCATGTGTCTGTTTTATTACATGCTGCATTTCATGTTCACGGTGATATGCTGGTTTATGCCTTGCACTGTCAGGGTAATGAGTAACATAGAATGTGACTGTATAATGTGCACAGTAATGGCATTTTGGTGACGTGCAACCTGAAAATCTTTCTTTCACTGCACGCATTGTGATGTTTTTTCACTTGCCTAGTTGGCAACATAATCACTGATTTATGATGTTTTTGTCTATGGTTTATGTATAATATATTTTATATTTTTATATAACATTGGGTGGAATCTTTTTGATGGTGTATTTATTATGTCAATGGTGTGAATGTGTTGCGCAAATGCTTTACACATTCCCACTGGGTTAATCCTGACTGCTCTGGCCAAGCTACCAAGGGGGTGAGCAGGGGTTAGCTTAGATGTGTAACACCCTTACCCTGATTAGAGTGGTGTTTTCTGTCTGGCTTTGGTGCATACCATAGCCAACCAGAAACCCCATTTCTAACAGTATCCCGCTAGGAATGCTCCTGGTGGGGTTCAACCCTGTAACATCTGATCTTCAATAAACCAACATGAAAACTACCTGGATTGGATTCCCCTCTGTTCACAACAGAATGACTCATCACCTTCCCAGAAGAATGCCTGGAATCCTGCACCTCGTGTAGCTTTCCATGTGTACCTCTTGAAATGTTTGTGAATTCCAGAAAGTTGGAAAATTACACACAGGAACAGGCAGAGATATCCACCAATACTTTTCGGACTTCCTTTATGAATTTGGCCCTGAGTGTCCGTCAACCTTCATGCTTCACCTCATGAGTTCTTTCTGTAGATCTTTTAGTATTTAAAGCATGTCTGGTCTCCTCATCTTAAGGCCAGTACGAGACCTGAACTGAAGAGGAGTTTTAGTTCAGAAGTAGAAGCAGAGGTTCCCCCCAGGACTGAGGCACAAAAGCAAAGATAATGGGGCTAATACTGAAATGAGATGAATTACTATTTTAAATAGTTCATACCAGTGTTTGTCGGTGCTCAGTACCGGTGCTATTCCGCGTGAGGTTTCAAGTGCAAACAAACTCTGATAATTTCATTAAATCTTTAATTGTAAAAAAAGAGGTACCTACTTTGACTGCATTCTACAGGAATCACTGACAGAATATCGAGAGTCAGAAAATCGACCTACAGAAATATCGACGCAAAAATATTGAAGTCAAGAATATCGACATCCTATCTCCATTATGGTAAGTACAAAAATATCAAAAAAATAATATCGATGTCAAATATATCGTTGTTAAAAATATCGTTTTCTTTTTAAATGACAAAAATAATGTAAAATAAAGTAAATAATACATATAATTAAAATAAACATAGTTAAAAATATTTTAAAATGTTTAAAAATTATAACTAATATATAATGTAAAAATAAATTAAACATATACATATAATATATAATATATATACTTAATAATATTTTTTAATAATTATTTTAATAACTTATAAATTGTTAAAAAATATCTTATAAATTACAAATACATCTCTACACATAAAACAATAATATAAATAAAAATTAAATAAATATATATAACAAATAAAAAATTACAATTATTTTTAAAATTAATTATATACTACATTAACTAAAATAATACAACAAATATTAGATAGCGGAGGGAATAAAATTACTATTCCAATTCCAAACAGTGCAACAGCAGGGAAAATGTTGGATAGCGTAGGGATACAAATTACTATTCCCACTACAGTGAGTGCAACAGTAGGAAAAGTGTTGGATAGCGTAGGGGTTAAAATTACTATTCCCACTCCAGTGAGTGCAACAGTAGGGAAAGTGTTGGATAGCGTAGGGGTAAAAATTACTATTCCCAGTTCAGTGAGTGCAACAGTAGGGAAAGTGTTGGATAGCGTAGGGGTCAAAATTACTATTCCCACTCCAGTAAGTGCAACAGTAGGGAAAGTGTTGGATAGCCTAGGGGTAAAAATTACTATTCCCACTCCAGTGAGTGCAACAGTAGGGAAAGTGTTGGATAGCGTTAGGGTTAAAATTACTATTCCAACTCCCGTGAGTGTAACGGTGTGGAAAATGTATGATAGCGTAGGGGTTAAATTAACATGCTTATTAATTAATTAAAAAAATAAATAAATAACATATTAATAATTAATTAACAAAAATATTAATAATAAATACCAATAAAATTAAATAAATATTTACTTAAATAACATTAAATTACTTCCCACCCTATTCCCCTATAAACGCACAACCCACCACACATAAATAATAACACAATTAATTAAATTATCAATTAATCAATTAATAAAAAGTAATTACCAATTAATAATTAAATAACAATAAATTAATAATCAATACCAAATAATAAAAATTAAAATGTACTTAATTATAATAAATCAATTCCCACCCTATTCCCTATAAACCCACAACCCGCTACACATAAAAATAACACATTTAATGTAATTATCAATTAATCAATTAATAAAAATTAATTACCAATTAATAATTAATTAACAATAAATTAATTAACAATAAATAAATAATAATAATACATTAATTATAATTAATATAATTATAAAATAATCAATTAATACAAATTAATTACCAATTAATAATTAATTAACAATAAATTAATAATCAATAAAACTAAATAAAAAATATTAATTAATTATAATTAGATTACTTCCCACCCTATTCCCCTATAAACCCACAACCCGCTCTAATACTAAAATGCAAAATTTACTTTAAAAAAATTACTAATTTCTAAACATTTAATACATATATTTAAAAATAATTAAAAAACATTACAAAAAATGTTAAACACATACCTATAAAATAACTACTAAAATACATAACACTAATATAAATATCGATATTATTAACAACGATATTTTTGCTAAAGATATTACTTACTTCGTTATTACTTACTTCGATATAAAAAAACGATATTACTTGCCTTAAGGTCGATATTCTGGTCACCGATATTCTTGACTTCGATATTCTGTCCCTACGATATTTAAAACTCGATATTAGTATAGGTCGATAATAAAAAATCGATATTATGTCTGCATACCTTCTAGAGTGAGGCCTGATGAAACAAGCAGTCTCATTAAATTTTTGGACGGTCTATGCATGTACACGTGCAAAATGCCATCTTTTGGCTGTCCTTAACATGTCCAGTTGCCTTTTTCTCACTGTCCACGATTCAGTAGTTGCTGCAATGATGTCTGGTTTTATCCTGACAGAGCTGACACCAACCATTCCCCCCAATCTTGGAGGTAGAGTACGTCATGCACTACAATAGAGTTCGAGCCACGATTGGCGCAGCACAGCAACCTGCAGTTTTATAAACTGTCCTGCCTCTAACGTGTTAGCAATTTCCTGTTTGCCTCAATTAGTCATTAATCCAAAGAAGCACTGGCAAAGCCAATAAATCAGGAATTGACTGAAAACATTTGGCTTGATCAGCGCTTGTTTTGTCATGTTTTTTGCAAAACTTTATTGTTGGGGGAGTTGCTCAGTCCTGTACAAAAAAGATAACATTCACTAAAACCAAACTTTTTTTGCCTCAAAGTGCCACAGTGCTATAGTAATTCCTGGCACTTAATTAAACTACTTTATGTGCGGATGTGCTCCTTGTTAAAGAGCTGAATGCTGTCATTCACAGTGAAATTTTCCCCTGACTGAAGTAGGTTGACAGATTGCAGAATGCTGAATGCTGTTGTGAGTTAAAAACAATAAGATGGATGAAGAGGGCTGGCTGAAAGGCCGTGTATGTAGGTAATGTACATGTGTAAAATGAAAAGGTCTTCTTGGCTAACACTAGACCTGCAAATCATTTTGTAAATGGGCTTGTTTGAAGAGCATGGAAAGGAATGTTTATCTAGACTGTGTGAATGTTCTGTCTATGTTCCCATTTCACTTTATTTATGTTTCTCTTGTCCAAGAATGACATAGCCGACAAATGGCCCCATGTCATGTTTGAAACATTTACAAAGTCAGGCTTTTCAGTCAACATCTCTTTAAAATCTAGAATTTGTTTGGTCAATATTTACAATGTTATGTGTTTAATTACAATTCCAAAAACGCCACATTTTGCTAAAAAGCTAGGATTGGCTGAAGGGGAAACGGAAAGACATCTGGACAGCCACATGACAACAATGGTGGATCTCACTGTGCCCCTACCCTGCTTTGCCCCTATCATGTTTGGGTGGCACAACACTACCCTCGAGCTATATGCTGAGTAGCTGGCATAAGTATTGTCGCCACAGATCCCCTCCACCAGAATAGGTATGTAGTTATATGTGATGTCCATAAAGACTCCTGGCAGCATTAGCACTGACAATGGGTTGTGGACTCTTCAGAAAAATGATGGGCCCTGACAAACCTTCTTGAAGCGAATTTAAAAATATGACTTGAGAAGTAAACCTCCAAAGAGATTTCTGGATTTCCAGGTCTGATCTTCTAAAACCCCAGCGTATCTAAGGTATGCCTGTGCTTGTTCCTCTTTTCAGAGCATTGCTTCTTCTATATACACACCTCTCACGTCAGAAATTTCAGAAAACAAAATAGTACGGAATGTTGGCTGAACACTTCTCTTCTCTTCTCTTCTCTTTAATCAGGTATTGCTAGATTTTCACAAGAACTTCCAGCAGTGTCTTAACTCTCACATTCTGCGTGGAACCTCTTTACCAACAATTGCCAATCGTACAGCTGATGCATTATGCTCGTAGTCGACACTAAGCATCAACCGCTAATCACAAATGTAACAAAAATGTGCTTCACGCCCCTTACACTCTCAGTATGGATTAGGACAGCTCTTGGAGAGAGTTCTAGCAAAACCTAAATTGTTGTGGTACCTCAATGGTGTGCCGTTCTCCAAAACCTAAGGTGAGCCAAGTTCCTGAGTGAGCTAAATGGATAAATATTTGTATGTGCAACTGCCTTAATGACAGCATATTAAGGAGGTGAACATAATTTTTTTTTCTCAAAGGAGATTCAACACCCTGGCTTGCCTTACACTTTGGGAAACGTGCAAGCTTCTACCGCCTTACTGTTTCACTATCTACTGAATTTCCTATTCACCAAAAACCTGCAGGTTGCTTGCTGCTTGGAACAGTGGCTAGTAACGTTTGTGTGAAAGTGGGTAAACAACACCTCTTTATCATGAGACAGGCTGTAGGATTATGCACCCTCCAGTGGTTCGTGTCTAAACCTGCTCTGCATATTTACGCGTTTTTTTCACTTCCTATGTGTAGATATTTATGAACGTGTTGAACGTGTGCTTATGCTAATATTACTGGAGTATCTTCACAGCTAGTCTCCTCTTTTGAAACCCCTTGGCGCTATGTACAGACAGAATTTTTTTAGGTCGGGTGAAACTAGTTTCTTGTGTTTAATACACCGAGTGGCATTTGGATCAACCTTTCTTCGAACCTTTTATCTTGCTTGGGTGTTGGGTGAACCCCCCTCAGCTACTGGCTCGAGACATTGTAAACGCCCTCTTGGATGAAGACAGGAAGTATTTTAGTCTCAGTGTCAACCTACAGTGTATCTGGGTGTCTCCTTCTACCTCATAGGAATTGTTTCCATTGCAATATATAAGGGGCTGTTTGATATCTGAGAGCACTCAGTCATCACATTTTTGTCACATTCAGTTCTTTATCTCATGAATACATTTTACACAAAACCAATCCTTTCTTGGCATGTTTCACTGCAAGAAAACATTAACTTTGCAACAAACAAATGAGTTTCTATGAACGTTCCACTAATGGTTTCCATTAGATGAACAAACGTTTTCTGTCCCTTGCTAAAACCTGCAGCAACTGGGCCACTGGAAAGATTCAGCGTGCCCAGAATTTCCACTGCTTCTGCCTCTGTCCTGCTGGTGACATACACACCCAGTGCGCCTAGTGGCTTTGGCAAAGCCTGTATGTTTGGCTTGCAACAGAAAATGCAAAGCTACGTTTTTGGCTTTGCCAGTGATGTTATGTTTGTATTGCATGCTGTGGTTAACAATGGCATTGGTGCTACTGTAGGGCAGGCACATACACAAAGCTTCAGATTTGTTGCATACTCACAGAGTGCATCCATTGTTACGCATTATGTCACAGTGCATATTGGCGTATGAAAGGTGCACTGAATTGGGCAATAGCGAATGCATTAATGGCACTATAAATGCAACTAGTTATTACTTTAAGGACTATAACCTGATATAACTTCAACTATTAACAAGCCTAGACTAGCAGGCAAAGAAAAACATTTTTTATAAATATAAGAACATAAAAAATAGAACGCTGATCAACACATGGATCAGTGTGAGGAGAAAGGACATGATGCTGATCAGATAAATGGTTAAACCCTACCTGTTTCCCATACTAGCTACTTTCAATAATACCTCCTTGTAAGCACTATGGAACCCACAGACAGTTATGCACACAGTCTTAAAACAGCCTTTAGGAAAGATTATACCTATGTACATGTTGGAATATCTTGAGCTTACCTCTTCAGAGTGCCAAGTCTATGAGATCTGCCTGGGCGTTTTACTTTTCCCAGTTGGAGTTGATTAATTTCAGTTTGAACCATCTGGTTTAAACCCATTTGTGGTAAACTGTTTGTGGCTTTCATGTCTTTAGTACCACAAAGGCAGGGTAGCTCTCTAGTCCAATGCAAGTTCTGAAAACAACCTGTACCCTTTGTAATAAATTCCATTCCAGTACTAAAACAAAGAAAGGAATTGTTTTCCATACTTTCAAAGAGACATTGATACCTGATTGTTCACCATAAATGTTCAACTATCTGGATGATCACAGAGAGAGATAATTTCTAGACTGTAGCAAAATATATCTCACTCTCAGTCAGTGCTACACAGTGTGACAGGCACAGGACCTTGGAGGCTGGTGGCCATCTGTAACCTCACAGGTTCGGCTTACCTGGTAGCAGTCTTCAGGACATCTTGCTTGCCATAGTAAAAATTGCCCCCAAAAACATAGATATTGTTATCCAGCGTAACCACCCCATGCCGAAAACGTGGCATTTCGGGAAGAGAAATCAGCTTGCGCCACTCAATGTACTTCACAAGACCAATTCCCGTGATGAACTTGTGTGCAAACCACAATTCCTTGTTGGGTTTTCTATTGGAGAGATCATCATTGAGGCTATCCCCTCCAATAATGACCAGAACCTTGTCTGGGAACCGTACGCGGCAAGGAAGCTGGCTGATCAAAGAGGGTCCTCTGGGGACACTCAGAAGGGAGGCCTCCAGGACTCCATAGCACTTTCCTGATGGGGCCATCAAATCAGTAGCTAGTATCTGCTTCAGCTCCTTGTTAGTCATTAGTGGAAACCTCACGCACTTCATGACCCGTGCCGCTTGGGATAGGCGCTGCTTGCGGTCTGTGTTGATCCACTGAATGACTGATAAGAAGACCTCCAGCTCTGTGGTTGTGTAGAGAGCATCTTTGCTGAGGAAGGTGACAAGCTGATCCGCTGTAAGGTCCTGGTATTTTGGCACTGCCACCACCTGTTTGAAGTTCCTCAGGATGAACTCCTCAGTAAAGCATTTGAGATCTTGCAAACCATAGGCATCAGCCAGGGCCATCACATCCAAGCTAAACTCAGGACTCATCTCTTCCCGCAGGAATTGGAAGCACAGTGTCAGCATGCTTTGCATTTGGTATTTCATGGCAGCTTCTGTAGTTTCAAAGATACTGTCCCAGTTGACCTGAATGATGCCAGAATAGATAAAGCCGATGAACAGACGAAGGTCTGCAACAGAGAGAGACTTCAGATCGATTGTTTCCTGTTGTGCCTCTCTCATTCCACTGGTCAACATGCCATGGAAGAAGTCACTCCCAGCCGCTAGAGCTGCACGGTGCACTGGAAGAATACAGGAAAAGAATTAGAAATGTTTTTAATTGAACTAAAATGGTTGACTTGAAGTAAGGCTCATACAGCACTTAGATGAATTATGGTTACATGCTCGAGTTGAGGACAGTCAGTTTGAGACAATGGAGTGAGGAGTGTCAAGGGATTCAATTGATTAATCTATTGACACTGGATTGATTGGCTGGCTGTAACAGGGAAGGCTTGTTCAACAGTATCACTTTAGGAGAGCATATGCTAGGATGCCATTTCAAGGCATCACACTTTAACCTTTAAATAAAAGTAAATTAATTAATTGAGAATCAGTATGTGGCTTTTAATATAACAAGTTTCTTCTGAAGGTTTAGCAGCATGTTATGCGACTGCAATATACTGTCATTTGAATTAGAGTGGTGTGTGCAGTAAGTCTACGTGTGCACAATGCATTATTCTTTGTGGGTCACACAAACTAATATTACACTAATAGTACAACGGAACGAGTGTTATCCACTAACTCTAGATATAAGGCCATCCTCTGGGTCAAACTATCACTTCAACTTTTCACATTGGTGGAACTCTGTGCACCAGGATTGAGGGGAAGAACTCTATGTTGCTGCCCTCCATTGAGAGTCAGGGATAGATTCTTAAACTGACAAAGAAGGCTTGAATGAAATGAGGAAGGCTGCCCTGTATGCAAACGGCCTGTTCTAACTCATTTCAAGATGTATAGACTGAGCAACTTCCAGCTCTGCTATGATGATCAACCTTCCCAAGCTTCATATCTGCTGCTGCTGCTATGGAGCCTACACTATATGACTTGTACCAAGATGGAGAATTCTTTTCTGATCCCCTCTCTTTGCTTTACTTGCACGTGAAAGGCACCTCATGTGTTGAAAACCAGAAGCAGAAAAGCAACATTTTGACAACCTCTAGGGTAAACCAATGCCTCTGGTGGGTTTCTTCAAATCTCTGTCCTTCACTTTTGGTCTGTTCCCCATTTTGTTTCAGCAGCTCTGGTCTCCTTTGGTCATACAACACTGTGCATTTGCGACAGCTGTCACTCAGCCTGACCAGGAAGGTCTCATCACGCCACACCATAATCCATACACTGTGTCCCTCCCCTGTTCATGACTCAGTTGTCATGTCACCAGACTTGCTAGAAATATGACCATGAGTCACAGCTGAAACCCTTCCCAACAACATCCATTCCTGCTCTGGAATGCCAGCCTGGTTCCAGTAATTCTTCCATCTGGCTTGCAGGTTGTGGGTGCCTGAAACTTAGCAACATGGTCACTGGGTCTCATATTGCTAGGTGGCAACAACAAAATGATGAACACACAGTTAAGAGCATGCTGAGAATTAATCTACACCTGAAAAAGAGAGAGCAGAGCTATCAAGAAACTTTGAGCTATCACATCCTACTGAACTACTGCACTTTAAGTTTTTTTTTCTTAAAATGTTTTAATTAATTTTTTGGGCTAACTGGGAGTATAGGTCATTCTGATACCTATAGAACACCCCATTAATTGTCTCCTGTGTGTTCTGAATTGCTCCCTCTTGATTCAGTATATGTAGTACATTTTCCTGCTGGGTCTCCCTCTTCAACAGCCAAACTAACATTGTTCCTGATGTATTATCCTTTATATTGAGTCTTTGTGTGTATGACTTGTATGAATACATGTCGGGTTGTGTACACAAATCACCTAGGTGGCATTTCAGGGCCATAACTGCAGCACCGTTTCTGGGGCCCATAACGGCGTCACTGTTTCTTGGGACCTGTTGCAAACCTCTTTCCAGCTGAACTATCTTCTTGTGGAAAAATGTATTACTGTATTTGTTAGCTCACTCCATAAGTTTTGCCTAGTGCAGCACCAGAACACTGAATCCATCCCATACTGTTGCATTGGTGTCAGTCGAGCCCCAGTTCATGTAAAAATATTAATTGCGTGTTTCTTTAATGGATTTCTGGAACAACTAGCTCTGAAGCAGCAGGTAAGGACATGATGAATACGTCATACAGGCAGTGGTCATGGCTGCCTCTTAAGGTATTTCAATGTCCTTTCAATAAACTATAACACTGAGTACACATCCAACTGATTGCACAGTGCTGATTTGTAACAATGTATTAGATTCTAAACATGAATCACCTGAAGATTAAGTGACTTTCTTTTTTTTATTGAGCAGAGGAAATAAATACATAGAGTAGTTGCTTGAAATAAAACAAAAAAATTACCTTGATCATATACGTATACCAATTCATGCCAATCTGATCTTGATCGTTTAACCATAATGTATATAAAAAATAAACATTATTAATTTTGGACAATTCAAAGTGCAATAAGTATTCAAAGTGCAGTATATTCGGTTACGCCTGATTTAGAACATCTGTTCTGTTCAGAATCAAAACGCTATCTGATCTTTGGAGAAGCCAGGGTTCATCATCCATATTATCCATAACATGTGCAATAAGCAATTAAAGTGCACCGTGCTACTCCGAAATATAGGTTACTGAACACATTCTCCATACTAAACTATATCCTAGATAAAGAAAGTTCTTTGAGTGCATTAAAAGTGGAATGAATATTAAAGTGCAACCATACTACTCAAACATATTTTGAAGTACCGAATGGTTTCACAATAAAGTACATTAATTATAAACGGAAAGTGCCTTGTGCATAAAGTGCATTAGTATATAGAAGGTGCAACACAGAGTGCAGAGCAGATATGATAAAACCAGATTCGGAACAATTTTTAATATAGCACTACCCCCAATTTTCCTGAACTCTTGTCGGATGCTTTTTCATTGATGGTCTAAACTAGGAGCCCGATTTACTATACTAATGAATGGGTCAGTGGTAAATGGCAGCGCTTTAACACACACCATGATCTTATTTCAGATATTGCCAAATGGCATTAAACCTTTTGAGTCCCCCCACATGCTTTGCATATGCCTCCTCAAATGTTATAGTATGAAACATTTTATTCTTCCAACCCTGGACTGTTGGGACCTTAGCCGTCCTCCAATACTGGAGGATGAATGAGCGTGCAATCGTCAAAGCAATTGATATAAAGTATTGTTGACCTTTTACTAACTGTCGGCTCCTTTTTGAGACACCAAATAGTACAAGGGTGGCATCTAGAACTACTGTTAACTTTATAGCCTGACCTATTGCCTCAAACGACTCCTGCCAGAAATTAAAAAGATGCGGGCAAACATATTATGTGTGAAGCCAGCCTCCTTCGCCTTGTTGTTGACAGCGAAAACAATTATTTGATACCGCAGGATATTTTTTATGTAGAGTTTTTGGGGTATAGTATGCCATCTATCTAGACAGGAATGACATTCTTTTAAAATTTGCCGCCTGAATACATTTGTCTCATATCTCCACAATAGATTGCCAATCTCTCTCTGATAGATGACATTGTATTCTTTTTTCTACCCTGGAAAGAAAACTAGTTAGATCAAATGACAAGGAAAGATCTTTCAGCAATCTGTACCAATTTCCTATTACAAGCAATCTGCTCTTCACCAGAGCTCTACTGATTGAATGAGGGCCATAATATTCGCTTTTTAGTTAACCCCCGGGTGTAGTGGGCGTAGCGGGGCTACGCGAAGGGCCACGGAGTTGAGAACAAACTCCGTGGAACTCCGTGGAGCTCTGCTATGCCACCCGCCTCCCACCCGCCCTATTAACAATTGCTTACAAGTTAAATAAAACGACTTTAAAGTAAATAAAAACACCTGAGCTGCGGCGTCCCCTCATTCTCTTCATCGGGTTCTCTGGAAAGACTGCACATGCGCGAGCGCCCGCGCGCATTTCTCGTGAGAAATGCGCATGCGCAGGCAGGCGCACATGCGCAGTTTTTCCAGAGAACGTGATGAAGAGAAGGAGGGCACCCCGGGGACGCCGCAGCTAAGGTAAGGTGTTTTTATTTACTTTAAAGTCGTTTTATTTAACTTGTAAGCAATTGTTAATAGGGCGGGTGGGAGGCAGGGGCTGGCCACCTCCGCTCCGCCGCTGAGTGTGCGGAGATTTGCCTACTCCGCGTTCTCCGCGTAACGCGGAGTAGGAAAATCTCCGCACACTCCGCGGGCGGAGCGGAGGTCTCTGCCCGGGGTTATTTTTAGTGTGACCTGCAGAAAGTGTTTGATCTGGTTGAAACTTAGAAAATGTTGCATGCATTGTGGACCACTCCTTGCTACTAGTTCTACGCAGGAAATGGATTTGCCTTTATCAAAAAAGTCAGCATACGTCTTGAAGCCTATGGAGCTCCAGAATCTCACCTCACCTCACCATCTGCTAAAGGGAGCCCCAGGTACCTACCCTCCTGCAGTAACAAAGTCAGTCCATCAAAAGGCGTCTTACAAAGTTTGCTTAGGACACTTATCCGCCCATAAATATCCCGTAAAAAATTGTATCTGCTCTTTTTCGGTAGTTTAGCGACTTTAATAAAAAGTGGTTGGCTGATTTCTGATTCCTGAATCATCTTGTTAATAAAAATTTATCTAATGCTCTGCACTAGGCCTGGGTGGTAAGCTCCGTTCCGCTCGCGGAATTTGCGGGATTTGGGTAATTTCGCGTTTCGCGGAGAACGCGGAATTGCAAAAAATTTTGCGATCCGCAGAATTTTTTGCTTGTTCGCGCTTTCAAAGTGCGTGTTCGCAAGATATTTCTCCTCGAGCACGCAAACAGCGTTCGCAAACAGGAAAAAAGCATTGCGAACGGGCGGAACAAGCAATTCCGCGTGTTCGCGGAACTTTTGCGTGCTCGCGGAGATTTTTTACCGTTTCGCAGAGCTTTGCGTAGCGCGACTACGCAAATTCCGCCCACCCCTACTCTGCACCCATTTAAATACCTGGAGAGAATATCCATCAAATCGGCCTGATAATACCTTTGCATATTGGACAACGCCAATCCTCTTTGCAACTTCTGAAGTTGTAGAACCCCCAACTTCACCCTAGATTATTTTTTTATTCCAGATAAAGCTTCTAAAAAACATGTCTAGTTCCTGGAAAAAACTATTTGGGATTTTTATTGGAATATTAGAAAAAATAAATATTATCAATGATAGCACAAACATATTTATCATAGAAACACACCCTATTATTGTCAAGGGGAGCAGTGACCAGCTATCGAGCATTCCCTTTATCTTTTGCAGTGTTTTTTCATAGTTCAGATGGAACAGACTTGAGAAATTATTTGTCACTGATATCCCCAAGTATCTTATTGGGGGCTGCATCCTTGCTTGAGGTTTTAATAAGATCGGAAAATCGGCAGCTGTTACGTTAAAAAGCAATAGTTCTGTTTTAGTATGATTAATCTTATATCCTCCTATTTTAGTAAAGTCTGTTATCGTCTGCATTACCGGCTGATGTTGACCTGATCAGGCTGAAGATACAAGATAATATCCCCTGCAAATAATTTAAGCCTAGCCATCCCTTCTATGGGTGTCCTTATAGTGTCTTTGCGGAGTTGTACCGCTAGGGGTTCAATAAAAAATGTAAATGAGATGGGGGAAAGGGTACACCCTTGCCGGGTACCCCTTTTGATTGTTATTGAACCAGCCCTCTTAGAATTGACCATCACCTTAGCCTGCACCCCACTATATAAATTTGACAGCATTCCAATAAACTGAGAAGGAAAACTACATTTTTGAAGACTATAAAACAATGCATCGCAGTTCACCAGATCGAATGACTTTTTGGCATCGATCATTATAATTAGGGCTTTTGTGTTATTCGTAGAGAAGTAATCTATTGCCTGAATTAAAAACTGGGTATTAGCCATCATTAAGCGGCCTGCCACAAAGCTACTTTGGTCTTCATGTATTAACTGTTGTGCTGCTGGCGTTATACCGGTTGCCCAGATTTTCCTCAATAATTTATAGTCTGTACTAAGTAGACTAATCGGTCTATATAAATGAACCGATTTTGGGTTCTTATCCTTCTTTAAAAATAAATCAACCATGTATTCTTGGAAGGGTAAAGGGATCTCTCCCTCTTCATTAATATAGTTAAAAAGATCAACTAAAGATGGCACAAGTTCGCTGGAGAAAGTCTTAAAAAAAGTCCGTGGGTAGTCCACCATTTCCACATGCTGTTGCATTTTGCATTCTTTTAAGTGCCTCTTGACTAACAGTGCACGTTATAGGCTTCAGTAATGACGGAGAAAGTGAATTAGAGAGACTAGGAAGTTGAATGGTAGCATAATATTACCTGTTTCAGACCCTCTGCAGTGTGGTTTATGGAGGATCTTCAGCACACTAAAAAGGCATGCAAGCGCTTAGAATGCTAATGGCTGAAGAGTTATTGCTCTCTAGACAAAGAGATCTACCAGCTTGCGCTAAACGAATATCATTAGCAGATCAAGCTTGAGCAGACTCAATTCTTTACACAAAAGATAGATAAGGCAAAAAATGCTCCTCGTGAGATTTTTAGAACAGTTAAATATTTAACGTCGCTGGACGCAGTGTCAGCCGTTAGAGCTCCTAGTCAAGTAGCTGCAATGAGATTGCCCACTTTTTCTCAGACAAAATCTCATCCCTCTATGCCTGCTTTCCTGAATCGGCTAAGAATAATGGTTTCTCCCCGCCATTTAGGACTAAGGATCCCTCCCTAGTAGGTTCCTTATGATTAAGAGCATCTCGGTGGATAACGTTTGCTCCCTGGTGGCTAAAATTAAATCTGGCTCTCCGTTAGACCCCGCTATTGTGCAATGTGGTATCATTGCCCTTGCTCCCACTCTATGCACCGTTCTTAATTTATCTTTTGAAGCTGGTCTTCTCCCAGCTGAGTGGAAACACTTAATGGTGATTCCCCTCCTAAAAAAACCTACTCTGAACCCTTCCAAACTGGAGAACTTTCGCCCAATCTCCTTGCTTCCACTCATGGCAAAATTGGCTGAAAAGCATGTTAAATCTCAGCTTATGGGGTTCATTGGGGAGAACAGTCTCCTTCATGAGACTCAATCTGGATTTAGGCCACATTATTGCACAGAATCTGCCTTGCTTCTAGCCTCTGAGACACTGCAGAGAGTGGCTGATGAAGGGAGAACGGCAGCTCTCGTTATACTGGACCTAAGTGCAGCATTTGACACAGTCTCGCATGCTGTGCTGTTGGAACCGCTGTGGGCACAGGAAATAGGTGAAAGAGCTCTTGACTGGCTTGCAGATTTTCTTCATAAATGCTCTTTCCAGTTGTTTCATAAGCCTTATACCTCTGACATTATCCCCCTTCAGCAGGGAGTGCCACAGGGTTCTGCACTGAGTCCTACCCTCTTTAATTTGTATTTATGTCCTTTGGCAGATGTAATTTAACGCCATGGCGTGAGAATGGTGTCGTATGCTGATGATACTCAGCTAATCATCACACTGGTGCAAGATGATGGCAGTGCGGCAGCAAACTTTAAATCCTGTCTGGTTGACCTTGCGGCTTGGATGCAGGCTAGCTGACTGAAATTAAATGCAGACAAGACCGAGGTCATGGTGGTGGGGAGGCAACCCTCAATTTGGTCTACTGCATGGTGGCCTGGTGTTCTGGGCCCTATGCTGATCCCTAAAGCCAAAGTGAAAAATCTCGGCAGCCATTTTGATGTACAGCTATCCTTTGATAGTCAGATCAAGGCCACGGTGAGCACTTGTTTTGGGGTGCTTAGGCTGCTGCGGAAGATCCTAGGGCTCATACCGGATCCAGCGAAAAAACACAGTAATACAAGCTCTTTTGGTGTCCAGGCTCGATTATTTCAATGTGCTCTATTTGTGGGTCTCCAAAGGCAGACTGGGAATGCTTCAAAGAGTACAGAATGCCGCAGCCCGGCTGCTATTACGTATCCCAAAATGGCATACCATCAGGCTGGGTCTTGCTGAACTACACTGGCTCCCCATTCAGCACAGAGTCTCTTTCAAAGCTCTCTGTTTCATGAATAGGATACTGAATGGGAGGGGTCCTAGTTACCTGTTTCCCCCTATTCAATCCTTAATTTCCTCCAGACATCTTAGATCCAGTGATGCAGCTCTGGCAGTGATCCCTAGAGTGTGCAGACTGCGTCTGGGAGGCAGGTCTTTCAGATTAAGGGCGGCCAAGTTGTGGAACTCAGGGGCAGGGTTCCGGAAAGACCTTAAGACCTGGCTCTTTAGGCACAGTCAGTAGACTTACCAGGCCTTGCCTGTTTTCTGACTTTCCTGACTCTGTTTTAGTGCTATTTCTTAGCGCGGGGGACACTCCTTGGAGTAGCAAGGTGCTATACAAATCTCTAAATAAATAAATAAACAGCATAGTACTGTTTGATGCTAGTCTTTGACACAGTGTATTGTGTCTGATATATGTCACAATAGTGTTGTAAAAACATTTTAGCAACCTCATCCTTGTCTCTTACAAATTGCCCTGCCACAGGGTTCTCGAGAAAATTTATTGTGGCCTTCTCACTTTTGGTCCTAGTGGACCAGGCCAAAAACTTGCCAATATGTTGATTTTCTTCATATATTTTTTGTTGATAGGTGTTGGATTTATTAATCTCTTCCAGAATATAGTAGTCCCTAAGGTTTGGTTTTGCTGATGCTAGTAAGCCTACCACTGGCTCTAATCCGGAATTCCGCTCCCTTGCTTCAGTTGCATTATCTAGTGCTGCTGCAGGCTCGCTACCTGCTGGGAGTGTTCTTTATTATGGTTTGCCTTAAAGGCAATAATCCTTCCCCTTAATGTTGCCTTAAAACCCTGCCAGATGGTGAACAAAGAAGCCATTGCACTATTAATAGCAAAAAACTCTTGGATGAACTGCTTCGTTTCTATGACCCCTTGAAAATTAGAGAGCAAGGATCTATCTAACTGCCATCTGGGTCTATCCATTTACTTAGACCAATATCCGATTGACCTCTCTTCAGTAATTTCGAGACTAAAAAAAATCAATGAGGCAGTTTTAAATCTCTGTGAAAAATGTTTATTGTTTAACATTTGGATGGTCTTCTCTACAGGGATCTAGCAACTTGTAGCTAGACTTCAAAGCCTCTATTATTCTTTTCATCTTCGGTTTGAGCTGTTTATTATTCCTATTTGATGTGTCTCTGGCCAAATCTTGAATCAAGTTAAAATAGCCTCAAAAATCAAAGGTGGGTAAGAGAGTCGATATCGTCACTTACAGGACCAAAATAAATAATTAAATTTAGACTCCATCCTTTGATTGCTACTGTGACCCAAATCCATCTACCTTGTGGATCCCTGATCACCTCTCTGATCTCCCAATCAATACTGTTGTCTAATAATATTGCAACACTCCTTACCGCCGCCTGTGCTGATGCAAAAATTGCATGGGAGTACCTGCGAGGAACTGACAACTTTGGAGTATTGCTTTTAAGATGGGTCTATTGTAAAAAGATGATGTCTGGTGCAAAAGAAAATAGCCACCCAAGCAAACTGCGATATTTTCTTTTGTTAATTAGCCCATTAACATTACATGAAAGGATCTGATTCTTCTGTTTTGAAGGAAATGCCATCATGAATCGCTTTTTGAATTCCCTCTTAGCACAGGCCTCTTCACCATTTAAAATCATATTAATACATTTTTGTACTAAATTCTGTTCAACATCACTAAGCTCTATTTTCTTTTTGTAAAAGCACTCCCCTCCCCTACCCAGTTGCCTGCCCTGGAAAACCGTAGTGCCCCTAGATAAGCCCCCAATGGGAAAGGAAAACCCGCCTAGTGCCCTTTCCTATTATTGTGCCCTTTGGGTGTTTTGATATGGCACTAGAGGTCTCCACTCCTGTGTTGGCCACCGTGAAACCACCAAACCCCCAGGTCTTCCCTCGGGAATTAATACACTACACTAAATGATGTGTCCTAATCCACTATTCCACTGCTTAACTTGCCCCCCCCGTTATTCGACTGCTGCAAAATCTCTTTCACCTGCTGAATTGAATGCAAAATGTGGAATTGCCCTTTAACAAGATCTTTCAGGGGGTGTGGCCGAGCCAGCGGCAAAGATGGCCACCAGCGAGTGAAGCTCCGGAGAATAGCCAGCCTCAAGAGCAATTTCCCCCGCACTACACCCTCATTCGGCGCTTCAATGCTGTGTACCAGACGCCGGAGGCGGAGCGGCATGCGGCGAGCTGGGAGCCGAGTTCCTGTGCCCAGCTGAGGCGGAGTTTTGTCGAGCCTAAGGCGGTGTGGGTCGGGCCGGCTCTGACCCGACTGGTGTTCCTGGGCGCAGAGTGCGACTCCCGCCCATTGCCGCTGGAGTGTCCCGCAGGACTGCGACTCGGCAGGATTGGTGAGTCGGGCCCGCGATAGCTGTATTGCCCCCCCTCCCTTGCTTTCCCGGTCTGCCGTGGCGGCTGGGCTTGTCGCTCCGCCCCCACCGCTCTGTTCCTGCGAGCCAGTGAGGGGATAGGGCCTTCCGGCCTCGTCCACGGGGGGTTGGGCACTGGCCTGACGCTGCGGCGGCGGGAGCGGGTGTGCGCTCAGTGGCCGCCCAATGCATGACAGCGGCCTCATCTGCCCGCGATAAATCCCGGTGGCGCCAGGAGGAACAATGTGGCTGGCTTGCTGTAAAAATGGTGGATCCACCCGCAACACACGTTTGCTGCAATCTCTGCCTGGGGTGATTAAAGGAGAAGTTTGGCATTGTGTGGCCCCATTTTTAGTGTCTGTGACTTTACCATTTGAACCCCACATGCGCTGGGACGCCCTCTCCCCGCTGTTACAATTTCCATATCTCCAAGGCTCGGAGCCATGTTTTCTTGTCTGAACCTGTGATCCTGCGCTCTCACCCGGCTTTTGCTTTTGCTGCACCCTGCTCCCTGCTTTCAGGGTGCCTGTTGCCTGCACAAATAGGCGTTCTCACCACTGATTTTGGGCTTCTTCTTACTGCCTGGTTTCCCCCCCCACTCCCTCTTCGTTCCACTACTCTCAGTTCAAGGCATGGGACGCAAGGACCCCAAACAGCGAACCTTGCCTTACAAACCAGTGAGCGACAGCATGGCGTCACACAGTGCAGGCATGGCTGAGAGGGGTCCCGCCACTGCGCCTCCTGAGGCCTCAGAGGCCTCCGTCGCTTCATTGTTGCTAGAAATGAAGGCAGGATTTAAGGCGCTTGACTCCCGTTTCGATTCCCTAGACCAAACAATTGCATCCTTGGGCGCCAAAGTGCATGGTCACGACAGACGCCTAGACGTTGCGGAGGCCGCGTCTCCGACCTGGAGGATGGGACAGCACAGTCACTGAAGCGATTGGAGAGGGCGGAACGTCTACTCAAAGAAGTGGCTATAAAAACGAGGATTTGGAGGCGCGTGGACGTCGAAACAACGTCCGCATTATGGGGGTCCCGGAGATGACGTCAACTGGCAGAATGGACCTTTTTGTCGAGAAGCTACTTACAGATTTGTTTGGGAGTGAGGCATTTACACCTGGCTTTGTTGTTGAGCGGGCTCATAGGTCCTTGGGTCCTCGGCCAAATCCGGGCCTCCCTTCTAGACCCATCATAGCACGCCTGCTGAATTTTAGGGACCGAGACACAGCGCTCCGACTGGCACGAGAACGTGGCACGATTGAGTGGCAGGGGTCTAAACTGTCATTCTACCCAGACTTCACTCCAATGGTGCAAGAGGCACAACGCAAATTCTTGGGGGTAAAGGCTACGTTGCGGAATCTTGTACTCAAATACGGCATGCTATACCCCGCGAGACTGAAAGTGGATGTGGGAGGCAGATCGAGAATATTTGATACCCCTACAGAGGCCCAGGAATTTTGCTGCATGCACAAGACACGAGCCTCGCAGAACTCGGCGGGAAGTGCGCCTGCATCCCCACATCACAGTGGCTCGGTCGCCAGTGCGGACCTATTTTCGAACACTGGTGCTGAATGAGAGTACTTCGCATCAACATATGTGATTTGCATTGTCTAATGGGGAAAATTGTTGTTTGATTTGATATTTCTCACTGTTGCGGCATTAGGCCGGCTAGATTCTGGGCTGCCACCCCCTCTGGTGTATCCGTACAATTGGTTTCTTACCTCTTGAGGCCCACTTATTGGTCCTCAACTAGTTGCCCGGCGATCGCTAGGATTCCCGAGTACGTTATTTTGTTAGGGGTGGGCCACCTTGGGGCTGGTAGGTGGCTGGGTGGGGGGTTTTAGGGAAGATTGCACACCACGAATGTTCTAATTTACACTTTATTTACACATTGCTTACTGTGCTAATGTCGCATTGCAGCCAATGCAGGAATATGTTCTCACAAGTTCTCAATGTCTCGATTAGGTAATGTGCAGGGGCCTTCCGCCCTTACCCTTATGACTTGGAATGTCCGGGGCCTTAATAATACTCGTAAACGGCGTCAGGTGATCCACTACCTCCTTCGACACAGGGTTGACATAATATACTTGCAGGAGACACACCTCCCCCCCACAGATTTGGCTCAATTTGGCGCCAGCTGGGGCACACACAGATATTTTGCCAGTTATAGTAATTATGCTAGAGGCACGGCTATACTAATACACAAGAGGATCCCCTTCACTCTTATTGATGTGACTCTTGACCCAGCTGGTAGATTTGTGATTGTCACGGGGACCCTCTACGGCCATAAAGTGACCTTGGTTAACACTTACGCTCCTAACACTGACGACCCAGATTTCTTTCATGACCTGGATGCCCAGATTGCGAAGCATGATCCTCAGGCGTTATTTCTGGGGGGGGACCTAAATTTATTGATGGACCCGACTCTGGATAGTTCATCCAATGCATCAGCCACTAAACCACGGGCGAGGCGTGCCCTTAAGGCCCTCGGCACACATTACTCACTGGTTGACATGTGGCGACAGCGCAATCCCACTCTCACCAACTACACCCATTTCTCTGGCCCACACGGCACCTGGTCTAGGATAGATTACTGGCTCCTCTCTCCCCGCGTAATGGGTTGGTACAGTTCCCTCTCCACACTCCCCAGAACGTACTCGGACCACTCCCCAGTGACCCTGCACTTACTGCTCCCACATCCAGAGGGGTACGAAAGACAATGGCGATTCCCCAGCAGGGCCCTCCTAGATGAAGTATTTAAGGCGGAAGTGCGCGAGGCGATTGAGGACTATTTCGATATAAACACTGGCTCGGTGGACACAGCAGCTGTGCTGTGGGAGGGTTTCAAGGCAGTCATTAGGGGAGTATGCATCTCCAAACAAGTCGGAGTACTCCGTGATCTCCGTACCACGTTGGCCCGCATTGAGCAAGATATTTCTAGGCTGGACGCGCGTCTCACCTCCCTCCCGAATCCACATGACCAGGTGGAACGGCTCGCCCTACTGACAGAGTACAGGGATACGGCAGAAAGGGAGATACTATATATGGGGAAATACCAGGCAGCGCGTAGGTATGGTGAGGGCGAACGTCCTGGCAGAGTACTTGCACAAATGCTGAAACCACCCTACAGCCATTCTTACATTACTGAGCTACACTCTGCTTCCGGGGCCACGCTGTCCACTACATCGGCCATTAGGGATGAGTTCCTGGACTATTACACTACATTATACAGCTCACGGGCTGACTCGGACGGCGCTGCCCAGACTGCCTATTTAGATGAGATTGCGCTGGTGTTCCTGGAAAAGTACATGCTCGACTTTATGGCTGAGCCTGATGGAGCAGGGAAAATAAAAAATTTAACCCCTAACAAATTATATAATTAATTAATTAAAAATGTTCGTTTAAATGTATTAATCAACATTGTATATGTGGGAACGGTAATATGCAAATGTATGTGCTAAATAATCTATTAATGAATGTCCGTGTGTCTAATCATAACGTAAGAATAAAAAGCGTACTAAACAAAATAAATGCATGTTATTGTGCTTCATAGAAATAAAACGTGTCGTTGCAAAAACAAATAGTGATGGTAAGTAAGGAACGGCTTAAATGTTGCTTTTCTGCTAGGTAACAACTAATTGGGGTACGTAGACGGGAGGGAAACGAAAGGGATATTTTTCTCTATTTTAATTATGTTTTATTTGCCTCAAATTAGTGCTTCTAAAGTAGAACCGAGTGGCGATATAAAATGGCCGCCAGTGGGAAGATGTGCGCAGGCGCAAGGGGACACGTGGTACGGGATGAGATTGAAGAAATCTGGAACCTCGTGATGTCTCTGAGAGGCTAGGATGCAAGAAATGGTCAAGGCTGGTGTGACCTAATTGAACTGATAGTGTGCCGTGATGATCAGGAGAGAGTCCGTGGGAAAGGAGCCCAAGAGAAAGGACAATGACTGCGGAGTTCTTGAATGTGTCAAAAGAAGATACAAATGGACTGATCGAATCGGATGGAAATGTTTAAGCGTATGGGAAAGGAAATGATCCAAGGACCCTTGAATCCAAGAGAACTTGATTAAAGAATGAATAAGCTGACATGCATGGACCAATGAAAGAAAAGCGTGATATTAATGTTGCAACAGTTAGTTAGCAAAGTTAGAATTAGGGTATAAGAGGGCCTACTCTTAGTGGGAGGGGGTCAGTTCCAGGGAGTTCCAGTCAGAGTTCCAGGCAGTTCGAGAGTCGTGGTTGCAGTAGAAGAGACGGGTTGCAGGTAGCTGATGCTGACGAGCTGAAGTTGCTGTTGCTGTCTTTATTTTACAGTTGAGTATGAGAATCAGGCTATTTCTAATTCCTAACTTAGGTTAGAAATCATTAGGCTAAATTAGGAAGCTAGGCAGGTAATTAGGGTTTTGACTTCATGACAACATTTCCTTTCTGCAATAAATTGATTATGCTTAATAAAATTGTGAATTTAAAAATGAATAATTGAATAAAGTATTAAATTCTTTCCATGCTTTTAAAATTATATAAAATTTAAGATTCTTTAAAACCCAAAATGACTCAGTGGTTATTTTCTAAAATTATTGTGACATGAGTAATTGGTTGATTGTGATTCAGCTGGTCTTAATCACTATAAACTAATTTCTTAAATGAATGATTCAGCGACAAAACAATGAGCAGGAATATCTTAAGAAATAACTAAAAGAAAGTGACAAATTAAGGTAAAAAGATATCCTTGCTCTTCCAGCGGTACATAAAATGGTGTTCTCCATTTAGTTCTCATGCTTCTCCTAGGAGTACAGAATTTCATAAAGGTGTAAAAGGAAATCCAGGAGTGTGTGTGTGTGTTAGACGATGTTTATGGGCCCCATCGTCATGTGGATATGAGAAATATAGTTTGCCCCTGGATGACCTATAAGTAACCTAGGAGGAGAATAGTTTTTATTGTACGCGCTGCATCAGATTTCTTGGTAGCAGAGTTATGGTTTTCTATAGATTAGTTTAGTGATTATCGATTATTGATTGTTGATTATTTTTTATGACTAACACTATATGTTGAGTCGCGTTATGCTATATGTAAGTTTTCACGCTTCTGGGATGTAGGAAGTGGAACACGTGTGGCAAGAGAAGTCACATGGAATTTGGTACATGGTCTGAATTCATTTTGGTTATAACGCAGGTTGTGTTATGTTAGGGATTTCGGTGTGAAAAGTGTGTAAATGAAATAGCAAATCACGTTTACTTGTGAAACTTTGGCCTTAATTCTCAGGAGCCTAGTCTCCACATGTGTCTTATCCCCAGAGAAACGAGTAAATTGTTTGTTTGAAAGAAGGGTAAGGTAGAGGGAAGTGCTACTTTATCGGCGAAAGTAAATAATTCTGTGGTAGGGTAGAGGTAAGCGCTGCCTACTGGAAAAACAGGATTCTTGTGTAAAAGGAAAAGGCTGTCACTTTGTTTAGCGAATCAGACTATGGAATTGTTTATTTGTTGTAACTAACGAAGAAAACAGTAAAAAGAAAAATTGCCGATAAATTTTGTAAAGGAGGGGTAAAGAGTAGAAGTGACGTGGAAAAGTGCCGCGCTAGGATTGGTTAGTGCACTAGTCACGTGAATACAGAGCAGGAGTGACGTAGAAAAGTGCCGCGCTAGGATTGGTTGGTTCGCGGACGGTGGAAATTGTTCTGATTGGTACGTTAGTGTGAATCGCGCTGTAATTGGACGAAGTTCCGTACACAGAAACAGCGTTAGAGTAAAGAGAAAACAAATAGAAAACATGCCGTATTACGAGTATGAAAGGGAGAGAACGTCATGGACGACGAAATTAAAGAATTTCTTTAAGAAAGACAAAAAGGTTGTGACTAGAGAGGGACAAGTAATTCCTCCACCGAAATCAGCAGCTTCACATATGATGCTGAAATATGGATATCATACGTGCATATGGTTGGATAATTGGGTAAAATATACCAAGAATGATGGAGCATTGGCTTTCCCTGAAAATGGTTCTTTTAATGTGGCGATTTTACGGAATTTAAAAGAAAAGATGCTTAAATTGGAACCTAGACCTAGACCGACACAGTTTGAGGCTTTAACAGAATGGGAAGATGAGATGTACGAAAAAGAAAGATTCAGAGGTATGAAAGGTTATGAGTTCATGCCCGGAAGATTGTGGGGAATGAATCATGAGGACAGAATAAAACGATGGAGATGTGCTAACATGACAGGAGGTTTGTTTCCAGCTTTTACAGTTGAGGAAGGGACTAAGAAAAACGGACTGAGAAAAAGAAACATTTAGAGAGAGAAGAGTATATGCATGAGAGCGAAACGGATGACGAGTTGCTGGAAGATATATTAAATAAAAATCCACCTCCGTATCAGCAGAATTCTACAGTGGTGACACCAAATGCGCCACCAATAGAAACTATGCGAAATAAAAGTCCAGAAAAAAGACAAGAAATAAATAGGTCACAAGAACAAATAAGAACTTCCCAAAATGAGGGAATAGAAAATGATAGTGCAAGAGAATTGGCAAGGACAACAAAAGAATTAACTGAGAAAATTAGAGAATTAACCAAGAATATGGAAGCAGTTACCGTACCCGTAACAATAGGTCCAGTAATACCAGTTTTCGAGAATCAGAAAATTGATGAACGATCTTTGGTGATTCCCTTGAGTTCGCAATTCCAAAGAGAAAAGGAAAGAATGGAAACAAGTCCAGGTACGAGCAATTTGACTAGTGCTTACAGACCAAGTCCACCTGAAAATTTGACAGTGAATGAGTGTAACGGTAGGAAAATGCCTATGGTAACTGAATCGGCAACAGTGACACCTGAAAAGAGTGGAAATTGGACAGAAATAAATAGTACTCCTATAGGTCCGACTCCTGATGAGTTAAATGAGTGGATAAAAGCTTTTAAAATAAAAGAAACAGAAGAAAAACCATTAGATGTGATCAGATTGAAAATTGACATGGAAGAATTAATTTTAGGAACGATTGGTACAGAAAAGATAAAGAATTATCAGGATGATGAAATAATGTTTCTGTGCAAAAGTATAACATGGAGGGCAAAGAATTTACATGACAAACTAGAAGAAGTGGCCGGTGAGATTGGAATAGAGTTTGCAAAAGTAAAAACGTTGCAGAAACCATACAGAGTAGATTTTTGTGAAAAAGATATTGAAAATTTGAATACAGCAGGAAGGTTGACACAGATAAAAGAGTTGATTGTTTTGTTAAGAAAATGGGGTGATGTAGACAGATGGAAGGTTAGGTGGACAAAGAAGAATGAGAAAAGTGTAGACAAAGGTTCATTGGCTTTTATGATAACAGAAAAGGAACATGTTGTTAAAGAATACCCTATGAGAGAAACTCCAGGTGGTAGTTACGTGCATGTTCCCTGGACTAGGCAGGACATCCTGTCATTCACAAATGACTTTCCAAAGTTAAGAGAAAAGCCAGTTGAATGGTACCGACAGGTAGAAAGGTTTGTAAAGGTCTCGAAAGTGTTGTGGATAGATTTGGATGGATTGTTTGACATAGTGGTACCAACGGATCTGTGGTCAGAATGTAAGATTACAGTTGACTGGCCAACTACAGAATATCCAAGAGATCCTAAGACAGGAGCTCCAGGACCAGATGTGATGAAGAAATACGACAAGGTGATTACCTTTTTGAAAAATAAGATTCCTCCAAAAGAGACAGATTGGGTTAAGATTGATAGAACTACACAGGAAAGTAAGGAGAGTGTACATGCATATTATGAGCGATTGTTGTTGGTTTTCAAACAGTATAGTGGTTATGAGGAATTAAGTGAGAAGGATATGAGTCATTTTGTATACCGATTTGTGTTTGGCTTGAAACAAGAAATAAGCGATATGATTAAGCAACATATGGTAAACTGGCAGAATGCAAGTGTAGATGAGGTGCTGAGGTATGCTAAGTATTGTAGTGATGAAATAGAGAGTAAACAGCGTAAGTTGAAAGAAAAAGCAATGTGGGCACAAGTGAAAGTGGCAGAAAAACAAGAAGCCCAATTGGATAATAATAATGGAAACGAATCAGGACAGAATAAGATGCGACCAAATATAGGTAAAGGAAAAGGACAAGTGAGTCTAGAAGAGGCAAAGAAGAAATGGCCATGTCATAATTGCGGAAAATTAGGGCATTGGAGAAATGAGTGTAAGTTCCCACCTAAACCTAATCCGGAACATCAATCATTAACTCCACAGGTGCAGAATGAGGTAGTTGTTCAACAAAGTCAGGTGCCACAACCACCACTTCCCAACACTGTTAACCAGCAAAGATACAGTACAGAAACAGGATTCTACGGAGGAGAGCAGGTAACACAGTTGCCGAGAGCAGCTAACATTTCCCAGTATTGGTTGCATCAGAGTGAGGATGACCCGGATGAAAGTTTCTGACGGTGCGCAAGAGAGGGGAAAGAGTGCGTGCTTGGCGCAACTCTAGAGGTAGATCAGTCTGGTCCCTTTGTGGATGGAGAAGTGAATGGAGCAAACGTATCATTCCTTGTCGATACTGGAGCTACCCGTTCTACTGTTAGGTCAGTGGAAATTCCGAACCTTCCTCTCTCAGGTGAATGCATCCAAGTGGTAGGAGTAGCCAATCAGCAGATTAAAACCCCACTTACTGAATTGGTAGAAGTAAAAATTGGTTCTTTTAGTAAAATGCATAAATTTGTAGTGTGCGATTGTAGTCCTGTAAATCTTCTAGGTCGTGACCTTTTGTGTAAAATGAATTGCACAATTTATTGTACACCAGAAGGAATAGGTTTCCAGACTTCGGATGAAAATGTTTTGTATAAAGTAACTTTGATGAATCAAGAACCTGAAACAAATGGTTTATTTCCTGCATTTGATGCAGAAAAACTTCCAGAAGAGCTAAAAGGTGCAGTAAAAGAAAGTGTGTGGGATTTTACAGGAGAGGACATTGGATTAATGAGAGAAGTTGATCCCGTAAAAGTGACAGTGAAAGAAGGGATAAGTTATCCAAACACGCCACAGTACAAATTAACTCCAGAAATAATTGAAGGAATAACTCCTGTGATAAATAAGATGATTGAACAGGGAATTCTGAAAGAAATCATGAGCAGTCCATGTAATTCACCTATTATGGGACTGAAAAAGCCAAATGGAACATACAGAATAGTACAGGATTTGAGAAAGATCAACAAAATAGTGGTACCATGCTGTCCAATAGTGCCAAACCCTGCAGTGATTTTATATCAAATTCCGCATGAAGCTGAGTGGTACACTGTGATAGATTTGTGTCATGCATTTTTCTCTATTCCGTTGCATCCAGATAGCCAGCCATTATTTGCATTCCGTTTCGGAGAGCGTATTTTGGCATGGTGCCGAATTCCACAGGGGTATACAGAAAGCCCCTCAATTTTTAATCAGATTCTAAAGAGATCTCTGGAAGATTTAAAAATGCCAGAAAAATCAGTGATGGTGCAGTATATCGATGACCTATTGGTGGCATCGAAAACCAAAGAAGCATGTGTAAGTGACACAATTGCTTTGCTGAACCACTTAGAGAAAAGAGGACATAAAGTGTCTCCTTCAAAATTACAGTTTTGTCAGAAAGAAGTCCAGTATTTAGGACATAAAATTGAGAAAGGAGTGCGGAAAATAGCGACAGAAAGAGTAAGAATGATTCAAGGAATGAGAGCACCAATGACTCAGAGAGAGGTAAGAATGTTCTTGGGAATGGTTGGATATTGTCGACAGTGGATAAGTGGATTTTCTTTGATTGCAAAACCCTTACAAAAATTGACAAAGAAAGATGTAAAAGACCCTTTTGAGTTAAACAAAGAAGAAATGAAATCTTTCAAAGAATTGAAAAAGAAACTGTGTGAGGCCCCTGCATTAGGTATGCCTGATTATGAGAAGGATTTTGAGTTATACTGCAGTGAAAGAGATGGATGTGCATTTTCAGTACTGGTACAAAAACACGGCACCATGAAAAGGCCTATAGCTTACTTCTCAGCTGTTTTAGATCCTATAGCAAAAGCATTGCCTGGGTGTCTGAAAGCAGTTGCTGCTACTTGTGTAAGTCTGGAACAAAGTGAAGGTATAGTGATGGGGTATCCCTTGAGAGTATATGTTCCCCATTCAGTAGAAATTCTTTTGACAAGAACAAAAACACAGTACATGACACATAGTCGGCTGACTAAGTACGAAAAAGTCATCTTGAGTGCTGAAAATGTGACCATAGACAGATGCATAAATGTAAATCCTTCTACATCATTGCCAGATGAAGAGAGTATAATTGAACAAGATGAAGTAGATCATGATTGTCTGAATGTGCTGGAATATTGCACAAAACCAAGAGCTGACATAAAAGATGAACCGTTAAAGGAATCGGATTATGTCATGTTTGTAGATGGCTCATGTTTACGCACAAAAGAAGGAGTGTTAAGTGCAGCTTATGCAGTATGCACAGTGGCAACTGTGATGGAAGCGTCTTGTCTGAAAGGAGTTAGGTCTGCCCAAGTTGCGGAACTAATTGCTTTGATTCAAGCATGTAAATTGGGGAAAAATGTACGAATCACGATTGTGACCGATAGCCAATATGGTTTCGGCATCGTACATGATTTTGGTCAAATTTGGTCACAAAGAGGATTTTTGACATCTGCAGGAACACCTATCAGAAATGGAGAGTATGTTAAAAAACTGCTTGAGGCGATACAGCTGCCTAAACAAATAGCTGTAGTGAAGTGCAAGGCGCATAAGAAAAACGAAGACTACATAGCGGTCGGCAATAATTATGCTGATGAGATCGCTAGATATTGTGTGGAAAACATGGCGTCCCTGAACAAAAATAGAGAAAGGGAGCATGTCTCTTGTCCTTTGCTTTTCACTAATACAGTCGAAACATGGGATGAAGTAAGGCAGTTACAAGAAACAGCAAGAGATGAGGAAAAGGATTACTGGATTAAAACAGGATGTAGAAGACAGGAAGATAATGGAGTATGGGTATACAGAGATGAAAGACCAGTTATGCCTGATAGCATGATTGCAGACATGACACGGATGTACCATGGACAAGCTCATATTGGGAGAGATGCAATGATCAGACTTTTTAGACAGACCTGGTATAACCCAAAATTCAGAGCCATTGCTGAAAGTCTTTGTCAAAGATGTCTTATTTGTCAACAGTTTAACCCAGGAAGGAAAACCGTAGTGAGTCTAGGAACAATAGGACGAGAAGGAGGTCCATTCACAAGAATACAGATGGATTTTATTGAGATGCCCCCTAGTAACAGATTAAGATATGTTCTAGTGGTCGTCTGTTTGTTCTCTCGTTGGGTGGAGGCATACCCCACAAGAAGGAATGATGGAACAACAGTGGCAAAACTTATGCTACGAGAGTTCATTCCGAGGTATGGTTTTCCAGTCACAGTTGAGACAGATAGAGGAACACATTTTCAAAATGAGTTGATCCAATTGATTTGTGAAGCACTGAGTATTAAACAAAAATTACATTGTGCTTACAGACCAGAGGCTTCTGGGATAGTAGAGCAGATAAATGGAACAATTAAAAACAGATTGGGAAAAATGTGTCAAGCTACAGGACTCAAATGGCCAGATGCACTGCCTCTTGTTCTGATGACCATCAGGAGCATCCCTGAAAAGAAAACGGGACTCAGTCCTCATGAAATGATCATGGGACGAGCAATGAGACAAGCCCACGTACCAGTCAACAAGTTATTAACAATAACTGATGATCTAATACTGGATTATTGCAAAGGACTGGCTGATGTGGTGCGTTCTGTGTTTCATCAGGTTGGACCGGATGCGACCACTCTTGAAAGAAAACCAGCCCACGACTTGAATCCAGGAGACTGGGTCCGTATTAAAGTCCACAGGAGGAGAAACTGTCTAGTTCCGCGTTGGGATGAGCCAAGACAGGTAATCCTAGTAACAACGACTGCTGTCAAGTGTGCAGGAGTGAAGAACTGGGTTCATGCCAGCCACACAATCAGAATTCCAGAACCTACAGATCGACATGTGAGTCGGCGTCTGGAAGTGTGGGATAAAAGTTTAACGGCTGGAACAACCAAGATAAAAGAAAGGGTGCCAGAACTTGAAGATCGACCTGAAAGTCGACATCTGGAGACCCCAACGGAAAACACCTCTAGAGAAGAAGAGGAACAAGAAGAAGAAGAAGAAAGAAATTCAGAAGTTCCAGAACTTGAAGATCGACCTGTAAGTCGACATCTGGAAATATCTGACACAACTTCAGGATCTGATGATTCAGCTGCAAACTGGGAAGAATTCCGAAAGAGAACTTGGGGTTATAAACCAATTAGAGAAGAAACTGAGCAAGAAATTGAGTTAGATGAACAACCAAGTACAAGTTATGGTGGAAATCCTTCAGAAACAATATTAATAGATGAAGTAGGGAAAGAAGTACACAAAAAGTTAGAAAATCGAGAAGAACCCCGAGGAGCAATAGGGATAGATAGAGAAACAGGAGAACAGGGAAATTCAGAAACAGATAAGGAGGAAAACACCAAATCGGAAGAACCCCGAGGAGGGACAGTGATAAGGGAAAACAAAAAGGAGAAGACAGATCCACCAGTAGGAGATGACGAGATTATAAGTTTCAAAATAAGAGATAATAGTGAGACAGTTGAAACAGAAACAGAAGAAAGTGGAGAAGAGGAAAAAGCAAAGACTGAATCAAGAAAAAGAAATTGGAAATCAGAAAGAGAAGAAAGAGAAGGTGAAGCCAAAAGGCCAAGAAAAGGAGATAATTGGCCCAACAGCTATGTAAGAAAATTGAGATATAGAATAATAAGAGCGGAAGACGAAGATGCTGAACAAGTAAATGAGGTAACAAGTCAAAAGGGACAAGAAAAACCCAGTGGAAAAAGATTACAAAAGTCCAAAAGGACAAAGAAAGTGAATTCAAAATTTAAGTCACCTGAGTGGCTGTATATTGCATTAACTGATTACAAAGAAGAAGAAGAAAACACTCACGGAAACCAGAGACTGAGAAGTCGGATGGGAAAAGGTGAGATGCAACGAAACTGAAGTGAAGACTTATAGTGCTTCTGCCGGACGTGACAAATTTACTGGACGTGACAAATCACCGGATGTGACAACGAAAGAATTCTGGAGAGAATTAAAGAAAGTACCAAGCAAAGACTTTTTGAAAGCAGAGTGGCATCTAAGTCATTTCTGAGGTGTAGTGACACAATTTTCTGAAACTTAATAAATAGAAAAAGAAAAATGGAAAATAATAGGGATAGAAGAGATAAATGTGAATTTATAAAGAGATGGTGCAAAATGTGCTGCTTTTGTACAGGGTTATTAATGACCATATGGATAGTTTTAGCAATCACAATTCCTATTAGTGTAGCTGTGATAGAAGCAAAGAATGATACTAAACCAGAAAAAGAAACTAATATTAAAGAACAAGTTGTTTTAAGAAGTAGTGCAGAGTTGCATAAGGATAGGTCAGTAACAGATTTCTCAAAGAATGTTTTTACAAAGTTGTTGTATGAGTACGTAAAAACAATGGAAGTAAGAGATTGTTATGTTTGTATGCAGTTGCCTGCATCAGTATCGGAAGGTGTGACTTATCATCACTTACCTTTGACTTATGGAATAACATGTAGTGTAATAGCAAGTTTATTTTATAAAACAGGTAGATTAGAATCTTATTATACTGATATAGATAAGATATTTGCAAACATTCCAGTAGTACCAGAACTTAACAAAGTAAAACCAGCAAAAGTTTTAGGAGAATTCTTTTTAGAACATAGAAAATTAACGTTAGAAGAAATAGTTAGTAACAACCTTACCTGTGAGTTAAAGAAAGAAGAAAAGGTATTTTTAGACATGGTTGAAGAAAGAAGAATGAAATTTCAAAAAGAAGCAATAAAAGAGGAAGGAAAACGTTTATGGACGTTTGAGGAAGAAAATCATGAAGGGAAAAGGATAAATGCAGCAATGACTTTAGATTGGCCACAAACAGGAAAGTTGTGCATTAAGAGAAATAAGACAGTCTATGACAATTACTTTGTAGGTTCCAGTATCTGCCATGACAATTATCAAATTCTGGGAGGTTGGGGATTCAAAGGTGGAAAGGACCCAATATTTCCAGGTATCTATTATATTTGTGGGAATAGAGCTTATTACAGGTTACCGGACCATTGGTATGGAACTTGCTATGTAGGCCTGGTCTTTCCAAAAAATTTCACATGGACAGAGAAGAAAAGGGAACATACAAGATGATTAATAGATTCACACGTAGAAAAAGGGAAAGTTTTTCAGAAATTGTAGGTGATATTTTTGGAGCATTAATACCAGCAGTGGGAATATCTTTGAATGCATTTAAAATTCGGAAGTTATCCACAGTAGTAGATCGTTTGTCTACAGATACTGCGGGAGGGTTCTTAATGGTAAATACCGAAATGGTTGCCATGAGAGCTATGGTGATGCAAAATCGGCTTGCCCTTGATATTCTTTTGGCAAAAGAGGGTGGAGTCTGTGGAATGTTGAAAGTCCAACATTGTTGTACTTACATTCCGGATAATAGTGAAAATATACAGAAGTATATTACAAATATTACAAGTCTGCACAAAGAATTAGTTCCACTGGAGGTTGAAAGTGTTTTGGGAAAACTTGGTAGAGGGTTTTCCTCAGTAGCAAATTGGTTAACTAGGATGAGTAAACTAGTAATAGGGAAAGTTATAATAGTAGCAACTATAGTGATATTGTTAGCCATGATATTGAAAATAGTAATAACATGTATAAAGAGAAAAGTAAGACAGAATAAGATAAGAAGAAATAACAGAATAATGAGAGAAAGAGAGAGAGAAATGGGTGAAATTGAGTTGGAGAAAATGAAAGAAAGCATGTATAAAGAGACTAAAAGGCAAGATGAAGAAGAGACAGAGATATGAATAACAGAAAGTAAAGGATGAAAGACATGCTGCCTGAAAAGAAGTATGACTTGGGTTTTATGTGGTGATTTAAAAATCACCAAAGGGGGAGTTGATGGAGCAGGGAAAATAAAAAATTTAACCCCTAACAAATTATATAATTAATTAATTAAAAATGTTCGTTTAAATGTATTAATCAACATTGTATATGTGGGAACGGTAATATGCAAATGTATGTGCTAAATAATCTATTAATGAATGTCCGTGTGTCTAATCATAACGTAAGAATAAAAAGCGTACTAAACAAAATAAATGCATGTTATTGTGCTTCATAGAAATAAAACGTGTCGTTGCAAAAACAAATAGTGATGGTAAGTAAGGAACGGCTTAAATGTTGCTTTTCTGCTAGGTAACAACTAATTGGGGTACGTAGACGGGAGGGAAACGAAAGGGATATTTTTCTCTATTTTAATTATGTTTTATTTGCCTCAAATTAGTGCTTCTAAAGTAGAACCGAGTGGCGATATAAAATGGCCGCCAGTGGGAAGATGTGCGCAGGCGCAAGGGGACACGTGGTACGGGATGAGATTGAAGAAATCTGGAACCTCGTGATGTCTCTGAGAGGCTAGGATGCAAGAAATGGTCAAGGCTGGTGTGACCTAATTGAACTGATAGTGTGCCGTGATGATCAGGAGAGAGTCCGTGGGAAAGGAGCCCAAGAGAAAGGACAATGACTGCGGAGTTCTTGAATGTGTCAAAAGAAGATACAAATGGACTGATCGAATCGGATGGAAATGTTTAAGCGTATGGGAAAGGAAATGATCCAAGGACCCTTGAATCCAAGAGAACTTGATTAAAGAATGAATAAGCTGACATGCATGGACCAATGAAAGAAAAGCGTGATATTAATGTTGCAACAGTTAGTTAGCAAAGTTAGAATTAGGGTATAAGAGGGCCTACTCTTAGTGGGAGGGGGTCAGTTCCAGGGAGTTCCAGTCAGAGTTCCAGGCAGTTCGAGAGTCGTGGTTGCAGTAGAAGAGACGGGTTGCAGGTAGCTGATGCTGACGAGCTGAAGTTGCTGTTGCTGTCTTTATTTTACAGTTGAGTATGAGAATCAGGCTATTTCTAATTCCTAACTTAGGTTAGAAATCATTAGGCTAAATTAGGAAGCTAGGCAGGTAATTAGGGTTTTTGCTTCATGACAAAATTTCCTTTCTGCAATAAATTGATTATGCTTAATAAAATTGTGAATTTAAAAATGAATAATTGAATAAAGTATTAAATTCTTTCCATGCTTTTAAAATTATATAAAATTTAAGATTCTTTAAAACCCAAAATGACTCAGTGGTTATTTTCTTAAATGATTGTGACATGAGTAATTGGTTGATTGTGATTCAGCTGGTCTTAATCACTATAAACTAATTTCTTAAATGAATGATTCATCGACAAAACAATGAGCAGGAATATCTTAAGAAATAACTAAAAGAAAGTGACAAATTAAGGTAAAAAGATATCCTTGCTCTTCCAGCGGTACATAAAATGGTGTTCTCCATTTAGTTCTCATGCTTCTCCTAGGAGTACAGAATTTCATAAAGGTGTAAAAGGAAATCCAGGAGTGTGTGTGTGTGTTAGACGATGTTTATGGGCCCCATCGTCATGTGGATATGAGAAATATAGTTTGCCCCTGGATGACCTATAAGTAACCTAGGAGGAGAATAGTTTTTATTGTACGCGCTGCATCAAGCCCATATCAGTCACGGATGTAGAACTGGCCATAGATACCCTGCGAAGTTCCTCTGCCCCAGGGCTTGACGGCTTCACTGGGAATTTCTATAAAGAATTTAAGGACATATTGGCCCCTCAGTTAATCGAGGTTTACGCGGAGGCACTGGAGAAGCAGATTCTCCCTCCTACATTGCGGGAAGCCGAAATCATACTTCTTCCGAAACCCGGCAAAGACCACAAACAATGCGGTTCCTATCGACCGCTGTCCCTCCTAAATCTGGTCTACAAAATCCTAGCCAAAGTACTAGCCAATAAACTTTCACAACTAATGGAATACATCATTTCTCCGATGCAGTCTGGTTTCGTTCCCCGGCGATCCACATCCCTGAACCTCCGTACGTTGTTTGCCGCTTTGCACAGAATACAGCCTGAGGTCCCTGCGGCTGCGGTGTTATTGGATGCCGAAAAGGCATTCGATTCTTTGGAGTGGCCTTTCCTTGTGGAGGTGATGCAACGCATGGGTCTACCTTGTGGCTTCATCTCCACAGTCTCCTTGTTATATAGTCAGCCATCGGCACGTCTCCGGCTGAACGGCACCCTTTCCCGGCCATTCCGGCTGTACCGCGGGACCAGGCAGGGCTGTCCCCTGTCCCCGCTTTTGTTCATCTTAGCCATGGACCCTCTGGTCAGACATCTCCAGGAACGCCATCTACACAGGGGATTACAGTTTAACACTGGTCCCCTACTTGCCTCTCTATACGCCGATGACACTATCCTTTACGTCCGCGAGCCACACATCAACCTGTCCCCTATTATCCGGGAGATCATCCGTTTTGGTCGGTTTTCAGGACTCGGTATAAACTGGCACAAATCAATCATATTCCCACTCACAACAAGCACTACCCAATGGGAATGCGAATTTCCCCTGGAATGGTGCCAGGATTCGGTAAAGTATCTTTGCATACATATTCATTTAGACACCACTCAAATCATTTGCTTGAATTATGGGCAGACGTTCCGGAAGCTGGAGGACCAGGTCGAACGATGGCTGCGATTGCCCCTGTCACTGGCTGGCCGGGTGGCCATTCTGAAGATGGTAGTACTTCCCAAATTTTTATACCTTTTTAATAACATCCCGATCCCCCTATCTGATGGTTTCTTCCGCACCTTGCAGACACTCATGACCAGGCTGGTATGGGGTGGGAGGAGACAGCGAGTTCGCTGGTCTACAATGACGCTGCCATATGAAAGGGGCGGGTTCAGCGTGCCGGACCTCCATCTTTATTATCTCGTAGCGCAGTGTCACTATGCGTTCGCTTGGTTTCACCCTGATGCACGCATACCCTTCCTGAGACCAGAGGCTGACCTGGTACTCCCTGATAAATTATGCGAGGTGCTTCCTATGGGCTTTCCGCGTGACAAACACGACATACAGATGGTGTCCACAACTGCCTGGGCGTGGAGTAGGCTGAAAAAGCGTACAGGCGCCCCACACTTATACTCCTCTGCCCTGCCCTTACCCAACGCCAGATGGTTCCCCATCACTGGGGAGAGACTAGTACAGAACACATTGACTACGCTGGATATTACAAAAGCGGGAGATCTGTTCCCAGGGGGCCATGTGTTCTCACTGGACGAGGACGCCCGGTTCACAGATTGTGACTTCATGATGAGATTCCTGCTGTGCCGCATTAAGTCTTCACTGCACGCTGCCTTCCCCACATACCCGATTGAGCCCGACTCTTTCCCTCCACTTACACTGGTGTTGGAGTCCCCCGTCGGTACGCACCTTATCTCTAAAATGTACAAGGCCTGCGCCGAAATGCTGCCGTCGGACGACTCCGGCCTCAGACGGGCCTGGGATGCGGACACGGGGTGCACTATCACGGACAAGCAGTGGGCCAAGTGCTGCGAGGCCACCAAGGACATCTCACTTAATAGTCGCCATAAGCTGTTACATTTTAAATTTCTCCGCCGCGCTTATTTTACCCCAGCTTTGGCACACAGGATAGACGCTGAACGACCACACACTTGCATGAAATGTAATGCACCGCATGCTGACTTCATACATTTAGCATGGTCATGCCCCCGCTTGACATCCTATTGGTCAGAGGTGCATGTGACCCTGGGGAAGATAATCGGACTGCCAATGGTCCCCATTCCCGAGATTGCCCTGTTGGGGTACACTATACAGATTCCTAAGAAAGTCAGGAAGCTTGCATCATTGGGGCTGCTGTTAGCTAAACGGGAGGTAGCCTTGCACTGGGGCAGGAAGTCTACTCCTAAGCTGCAGGATTGGCTGGGAAGCCTGGCACACTGCAACACCAACACTGAAATATACGCTGGTCTCATGCCGGCTAGGTCGCGACCGCGTGACATTTGGGGGCCGCTGAGATCCTACTTTGAGAGCGCAGGCGGGCCTCTGCCTCACAGGTGGCTGCTGGGTTGGTGCTGGAGGGGGTGGGCTAATGGGGATGTTTTTCTTTATATGTGCTATGACTTCCGTTTCAGTCTCGGAAGGTTTGCTTCTGCCGTGTTCCATTGCTACATATGGGAGATGCCGCTGGTTGGGTTCCTTATTCTGTAACGGGTGATGAAGGGTGGGGGGCGGAGGGTGGGGCTGGATTTCCCCAGTACTAGTCTGGACCATGACATTGAGCATTTTAACACACATCATTGTGTATGTACCTGTCAGGCACGATTTGATTGATATGTCAGATGGCTGTTTGTAATGCAATGTGACGATTATTCTATAACTGAAAAATAAAGTTTACAAAAAAAAAAAAACAAGAACTTTCAGTTTTGACTGTTGCACCATGGCCATCTGTATTCCCTGACTCTTAAACTTATCCAGCATTGACTTGAACTCCTGTTGCCGTCTTGTGTCCATGACTGACTTTTCCGAAAAAATGTTAAAGCAATATTTTTCAGATGTCTGAAAGCCTCTTGAATTAATGGCTGCTGTGATGATTGATTCCTTCATTCAAAAGTCACCAAAATTAATGAGGAATACACATGTATATTTTGCGATAGTCGGTAGATGGAATGGGACTCAGGGAGCCCTCAAGATTTAATGCCAGTCTTTATTGTGCCCCTCTCCCAGTAAGACATATTTCTGGAAAGGTCAGAGATAAATGTAATGGGATCTTGACCCGCCCTCCTGCCCTTCCAGGATTCCCAAAATAAGTAGATTTGACCGCCTGGAACGATTCTCAAACTGGTCAAGCTTGATCCAGGTTTCTTCCAACTCCTGGCTATTTTTTGTCCAAAATACCTCATAGTTCTTCTAAGCCTCTTCGAGGTCGGAGATGCGTTGCTCTACTGGAGTTAGCCTTTGATTTAGTTGTACTATGTTATCATTAATTATGTCAAGCTGCCATTTTACTTCCCTGTGGGCTTTTTCCTGGGTGTTTTTAGCTCCCTGATTTTCCCTAGGATTACTTGCAGCATATCTCCCCTGAGGTCTGGTCCTGGCTCAGTTTGATTAAGCGCTTGAAACTGAAGGATATGAACACTGAGATTGACTTGAGATGTTGTTGGCAGGTTCGTTATAGCAGGTTCAGTAATGGGATTTTTCTCCTCCAAGGAAGCTGGAATCTCTGGTGTCGATTGTCTCTCATATCTCGGATCCGATCTCTTCTCTGATGGAAACTGAGTATCTTCCCCACTGTCTTTACTCCTTTGGTCCCAAACAATGGGTATGGGGGCTTTTGACCAGGACAATTACTTTTCTTTACCTCTGGCCCAGCGTCATGTAAATTATCTAGGGTGCGATCTTGAAGCAATTGTGGTTCTGGTTCTATCGAGGGAAGCTCACCCTGGTCTATGGGATTATTCTTCTTCTTCTGTGGGAGCGCCGATTTGTTTTGTTTAGGGGTTTCAGTTGCCTCCCCAGAAAGACAGCTTCTCTCTGAATCTGGTGAGCCATCTTGGGTCCCGCTTAGATTTATACTTGAGCTGCTTCCCTCAATATCTTCCTCTTGACTTGCCAGACCACTCTGCCCTGCCTGTTTTTTTTCGAGCTCTAGCCACCTTAGCCGCTCAGGAGACCTTCACCGTAGTGCAGAATGTGACTGTCCCCTCTCTTGCCGTGAGGTGCTACATCTGGCCTGAGAAATTATTTAAGGTAGCGTAGTGTCTACTTTCTACTGGATGGAGCTAATTTTAAAGTCTTAATGTCTTTTCTCTGTTTTGACGACCCTATGGTACGGAGGGGGTGGGGAGGGCAGAACAATACAGGCCAGGCCAGGCAGCAGCAACCCGGACCCTACACCTAAGAGGGATGCTACCGCTACTGCCTGAACACTGCGCCCTTCACAAGGGCAGCCTAATGCTTCCCTCACGATTCTACTCCCCCCAATGGTGCTCCTACCATTTTATTTTCCTTTTTTGCCATAGGCTCAATAGACGGGTCACAGCACAGAGCTTCAGTTGCTTTTCATTTCCCTTGAAAAGCTTCAGGCACCTCTCACGGCATCGCTGTCACCTTGACTCCCCCAGCGTCTCCTTCGCCATGGCCGATACGTCTGCCTCTTTCTTCATGCAGTATGCTCGCAGTCTCCCAGCTTCTTAGCAAGGCTAGGCTAAGAATAACAAAGCCAGATCCACAGCCACAGAGGGGGAGATGGCGCCTGCTGGAACCAGTGTCTGCAGACATGTGAACAGAACCTCCTACAAGCAGGAGCAGGGTTCCAAAGCGCGTCTCTCCATCAAACAGCATGGCGGCCCGGAAACTAATGTGACCTCCGAGACAAGGAGCATGACGGGAACTCAAGTTTAAGGGACTTAGTTAGAGTTTGGAGGGTGGGCCACCAAATCAACCACAGCCCGCTCAGCAAATTTACGAGTTGCAGCTATTGCTGCAGTCTTCACTCATCAAAAGTGCTTTATTCTGGCAATGCAGGAGCACTTTTGGGGAAATACCCAGTGCCTTGAAGCACACTGTGTCATGGGAGCAAATAGCAAATGCAGGTCTTTTTAAGAACGTAAATCAATATCCCTGTTTCTCTGGTAGTTTCCATTTAGTGTTTGGCAGACATTGATCACATACTCCTGCCTTAGACTGCACTGTGCACAGTAATCCCAGAAAGGAAAAATCTCTGCGAGTATGGTATAGGAAGCATTGCCCTAATTAATGTGGTGGGGGGGCAATGAGTTGATGATTTAATGCAGATCACAAATGATTTCAGTAAGAACCCTTTGATGGGCCTATGGGAGGTATCTAGTTCCAAAACCATGTAGGCCCAACTAGATGTCAGTCACAGCCAGGCACGCAACGCCCATTGGGCTCAAAGGGCTTCAGCCCCCCCATCGTGTGTGGCAGCCCGGGCTGAGACAGCTTCCCGGGCACACACACAGCCACACCTGAGTACTTCACAGGTCTTTAAAAGACCATTAGCTTGTAAATGAGGCTCTGTTGTTTTTCACCCCTTTTTAGAGCCCCTGCATCCCCACTCTGCCTATTGCTGGAAGAATTAGGCCCCCCCCCGAAATTGTTTCTTAGCCCCCCTCCGGACTCGAGTAGAAGTTTAGAGAATGTTTAGTTGGTGATGTGAAACCTTTCCTGCTGGGCACTGCTGAGCTATGGGTTCCTGAGGAGCTTCAACGGTGAAATAAAGATTACTTTACTTCATTTAAGATTCCAGTGTGTACTTTATAACAGAATGGTTGGAGGAATTTGGCATTACAGACAGATCAAACACTTCAGTTAGTATGCTCACAGGCATTGAAAAGAGATGGAAAGTTGGACTGAGAAGATTCAGTGGCCTGGACTTAATGTCCTAGAGCAACCGTACACAATGGAAGATAGGTTTCAGGGACGTTATAGTTAGAAATTAGCATTTAAAAAACCTTAGAAATTCACTGAAAAAACCATAGGTTTCATTGACGTTATAGTTAGTTGGACATTTCACTCGTACAAAACCAGAGAAATTCCGCTGTTATAGTTAGTTCAGCTAACTATAACTCGCGCCCCCGCAATGCACTGCTGATGACGTCACATATTACATCATTCATGACATGGTCAGTGACATCACTGATGACCTCACTGATGACATCTCAAATGACATCACTGATGACATCATCCACGTGAAAATCTGATGCACCTCTTCACACTCTAATATAACCTTTGATACACCCACTGTAAAATACATTTTCGAAACGATCAACACCACAATACCAGTTACTACATACGCACTCACTGATTCCTAGGTCTACACACACATCCACTCATTCACCCATACAATCACTCATATATGCAGTCACTCTTCAATGCAACACTATCATATGCACTCATACACCTATACAGACACTCATACACCACCACTCATCCATGGAGTTACTCACACACATAGTCAGTCATGCAAAGAATCAATCACACTCCCATTTACTCACCTATACAGTTATACACACACCACCTCACTTATTCATACAGATACTAATGCATACTTACTCTCTTATATAATCACTGATACAAGTACACACTCATCTATACAGTCACTCTCACAATCCCTGACTCTCACGTATAGTCATTTATATACTCCAACTCTCACATACACTGCCTTTTACATATGTAGTTACTTGCACATGTACCACTGAGACATGCATTCACTCACCAACACACCCATACACACACTCATCCACCCATACAGCTGTTTCCACATGCACTCTTGAACCCATACACCCAGTAAATCAACCACTCACACATCTATGCACAGAGTTACACACCTCCCAGTCACCCACACACACACTCAGTCTCCCATACAAATACTCAGGCAACCAATCAATAACCCATATAGACACTCATGTAGCTACTGACCAACCCATGCAGCAGCTTATACAACAACAGTCAGACTGATACAGACATTCACACAGTTAGTCACTAATCCATGCATTCAGTAAGACACATGTAATCACTCACTTAAACAGTCAGTCATGTACCTACTAAATCCTCCACCCAGACACTTATACACCCACTCATTCTTCAATACACCTTGGCATATATATAATACATATTTAAACTTTATAGAAACACACAGTCACTGGATGATGTCATCAGTGATGTCATCAGTGATGTCATGTGAGATGTCATCAGTGATGTCATCAGTGATGTCACTGACCATTTCATGAATGATGTAATATGTGACGTCATCAGCAGTGCATTGCGGGGGCGCGAGTTATAGTTAGCTGAACTAACTATAACGGCGGAATTTCTCTGGTTTTGTACGAGTGAAATGTCCAACTAACTATAACGTCAATGAAACCTATGGTTTTTTCAGTGAATTTCTAAGGTTTTTTAAATGCTAATTTCTAACTATAACGTCCCTGAAACCTATGTTTTTTTCAGTGAATTTCAAAGGTTTTTTAAATGCTAATTTCTAACTATAACGTCCCTGAAACCTATGGTTTTTTTCAGTGAATATATATATATATATATATATATATATATATATATATATATATATATATATATTCATATTCCCAAGATTTCTTAATACAAATTTGCGTGCTAAGCTAGTAAATGTAAAGGGATGATCTCCAATCCCCATACAGAGCACCCGTACGCCTACCTCCCCGACTCATATGTGTCCCCTTCGGGCAGCATGAGCCGAAAGTGACAACATAATTACGGTCCCGTCTACCCTAAACGAGTTTATTGCTCATTAAGTAACTTGATTTGCAGGCTCGTTACCAAATTAATTTTATCACCATAAAAGAGGAGAAAGCAACGCAGAGTTCCAGCCCCAGGTAGGACTGCAGGCGGCCTCGCGCCGGGGTCCTTCTGCGGGGGGCGGGGGTGCTGGGGAGAGCCATGTTCAAGGCAGGGGTAGGGGTGCCCACCTGCCTTAGCTCCAGGCATCAATTGTCTCTCAAGGCAATTACTCTGATTGAATGAATAGGAGCTGTTACTGCCAGTAATTAACCATCAGTTATTTAAACAAGAGTCTGTTTAACATATCAACACTAGGCCGCGGCTGTGGGGAGCACCCCTCCCCATCCCAGGCAGACGACCCCCCCCCAAGGCCTGCACAGTGCAGTCAGCCCCAGCAAGGGCGACGGGAACTTCACGGCGTGATTCATAGAGAAAGGGAAGCCTGCGCGCGGCCCTGGCGCGCACTGCATTCATCAGTGTCAGGCCCTCAAACCGAGATATGAGGAGGAAGTCGCCATATTGCGCAGTAGATAAACACTCTGCTGAATAATTGATCAGTGCATATGGAAAAAGGAGGGGAGGGAGGGAAACGGGGCACCTAGCTGGGTTCAGTGTCTTGCCATCTCTCCAGTTGAGCCTCACTTCTTCCCAGCTAGGCACACCTCCTCTTTTCAACCATCCGGAGTATTCGCTGCCCCGTCTGCTTTTTGTGTAATGTAGGAACTGAGGTGCCATTAAGTCAAATTGTGTGATCCTGGGACGGTCAGTTTACCTCATTGCCCCTCTATTTCCCTGTAGGTCAGTTTGAGGATATTTATAAACAAGCTAAACTCTTACTGAGAAGTATGAAACAGAAATAGGTTGTTTCTATAAAGGGTGTGTGGCTGGCACTTGTACGAGAGCTTCTTAGCACCACCCCATGAAAATGACTGGGGCGACCGAGGTTCCGGTGCTCGGCTCTGGAGCACAAAAAAACATGAATTTTAACACAAAACAGATTTGTGACAAAAATCGGCTCGGTTTTAATTTGCCCTCCGAAGAGGCTAGCGATCTCTGTTGGAATGCCACTCTATAGTGGGGAAAGGTCTTTCCCAGTCGCTCGGACAGTTGGTTCGGAATTAAAAGACACACGTCTTAATCCACTTCCTCTTTTAACCTCTGGACTTGCGGAATGGAATTTTTCCCCGTTTGTGTGGTCCCATACGTACCTCACTTGGGCCTTCCTACAAACATGTTATCGTTGAATACCATACAATACTTCACTGGGTGTAACCCACGGGCACACTTAAAGATAATGGCGTGCCAATATCTTGACACTTACGCGGATAGTTTTGTAGCCCTTTAAATGTGCTGATTTGGAATTACAGGGTGACTAATTGTGTTTTGGTATCTTGGCCATTCCAGCAAAGAAACAAAATGCAGCAAGAGAGGATTAGAAATGCCCCAGGGGGGCACTCCACCCCCCACATTAACAATGGTAATGGCCTAATAGATAAACGTTTGTGGGGAGGGTGACAACTTTGTCCTGCAAATGGTTCCGAGGAGGCCGGAATGTTCACACCTTTTCAGTGCTCCCTTCCATTGTAAACAGCAGCAGGCCAGCCCCCGTCCACACCTCCGTCCACACACAGGCGTTGGTACAGGTGATTGTTGTTGCTTCTATCAATGACCCTACCAAGGCCTGGGTTTTCTACAAACTATACGGAAATAGAGCTTGTTTTCCAACATAATCTATGGTATTGTTCCATTCAGCGCTTTGCGGTTCCTCTTATACCAAGGGTTTTCAACTAAATGCAGTAGAGATGGGGAATACTGCTCAGGAGAGGCACGCATGTTTGTTACTGCACCCCAAACATTCAGATGTCGGTGTGCTTTACATAGCGCTTAGAAGTGTTAAGATCCAATTAGGTTGTTTAAGATTAGCTGAAACCATGATGCGTGAATGGATTAACCCTGGGCCAAGCTCCACCTCTTTACTCTTCTGCCAGGCTGAGCACTGATATCGCTGCAAACACTCAGGCGTTCATTCACCCAGTCAGTCGTAATGACCTATACATTTCAGAACTACAGGCAGAATTCAATAATGTTCCTTCACATGACGTTTAACTATGCCATTTCAGTAATGTAGTGCTGTGAGGTGTTTTAGCGCTCCAGTGATTCTTGTGCAACATACTTATCATAGAGGTGTAACCTCAAATAGGTGTGTTTGCATGGGGGTATTTTGTTTGTGAGCGTGATGCATGAAGTGTTTATGTGTGACTGTACATGTGTGTGTATGCACAGGGACCTGTGTGACTAGCTTTTTTTGTCTATGGGTGTGAGCACACATGAGGGCCACTGTGTTGGATGGGAGGACACACAGGGGCAATGAGGGAGAAGTGAGAGAGGCGTGCAGAGAAGCGAAAAAAAATGGAGCTGCAGATTAATGGGCGTTAGGACGGAGAAAACAGGTATTTATGTACCATCCAGTGCCACTGCAAACAAACACTCAGTAACACTCGGTTTGTCCACTGCGAGGGCATAAACGGCGCAACCTACCCTGCTGGCACCAACTGCCTTTACAAAAGAGAGCGCGAGAGAGCGCTGTCAGACTGTGGGTGGTTGCCGTAGTGTGTGTGTGTGGGGTGGGGAGAGGGGACTTGGAGGCTTGAGTGACATGGGGAGGGTCCGAGAAGGGGAGGGGGGCTCCCTGTAAAGCGCCCCTGCATTCTGTAGATGGGACAGCCTGATAGCATTCGATGGCATTCTACTCTAGATTGAATTGCAAATGGGGCCAGTGTATACACACACAACACTCGCCCATTTGCAATGCACAGCACTGTAAAGCCATTTACCCACTCCCGGGACAAAGGGGGGGAACATAGCGCCCCTGTTTCTTCAATTAGGTCAATCTTAATTAGCAGCATTCCCTCCCAGGGTACAAAGAGATATAATGGTCTCCGTAGAGAACGCGTTCCCTGCCCTTAAACTGCCCAATACCAAGGACAGGCCGCCAGGCAGCGTCACGTTAAAACAAACTCCCGTTTCAGGGCTTTGCAAATATTGCAAATGAAAAAATGACACGTGAAAACAAACGTGGGCTCAAGGCCCAAACATTATCAATCAACTGGAGTAAACACAAGTGAAAACACTGCAGATGCTAAACTAACCCCGGAGGCACGCGGGGGCCTCACTTGTAATTAGCAAATGGAAAATGTCCAATGGAGAAAATAGAAATCGATTAAAGGTCCAACCACATCTCACTTACGACGACTCGCTAATCTCTAAAAACTGCCTGCAGAGGAGGTACGAGAAGTTGTAACAGTGACACACAGCCAAAATGAACATTTATTCATCCGAGGAATCAATCGAGTCCAGTTAACCTTTGAGGGGGTACCACCGTTGGAATTGCAGAAAGTTTTCTTCGTAAAAAGCTGGGTCTTAAGGCTGAGAAGAAACGTAACCATTCCATTGCCGACCTTTAGGAGGCGCTGCAATACTTGCTATAAAGGTTGTCTGAAAGGGAACACACACGCAAGCTATTAGAAATATATGGAAAGACGTGTTTACTCGGATATATTTAAATCTAAAACTGCGACTGTTTTGTTGTATGATAAACAGCGGTCTGCTCGGTTGGCGCGTCAAGAGCAGGAACTCAAATTAAAGCGCAATGATACTTTAGCAGTTGCAGCAGAAGTTTAGGAAATAACAGGCCTGTGACCGGGAGCTGTCGGACAGATGAGAAAGCGAGGGCAAAATAAAGGGTGATTGGGGAAAAGATAAAGAAAAGAAAAAAGAAAGGGAAGAAAGAACCAAATGATAAAAACACGAACAAAGACAGACAACATAGGATAAATACAACTAAGAATGACATGAGAATGCAAATGAAATGATGCGAAATAACAATGACAGAAACAAAGCGAGACAGAACAAAACAGAAAAGAAAGCGTGGAATAAAAAACAGTGAAAGAAAGAGTGAAAGAGTATGTTCTTCCCCTTCAGGACAGATCACCTACTTGATATTACATAATTAAATCAATTATACATTTCAGTCGTATTACACGGTTCTACTTCCTTAAAACCACACCACATTTTCAAGTCTTTCCTTCTACTTACACAGAACACGCTTGTAGAAGATCCCCCTTGAAAAAGTACGCTCTTAGAAGAAAAAAAAAAGGCCATCTCACCAAAAACTATAATAAATGAATTCGAAGGGGAGCCGTGCCCCGGTGCCCATGAAATGCCGGCGTTGGCTGTAAAAATGCCAAACATATGGCTAAACGGCAAGTGAGATTGTTTGCAGACAAATGTTTACTTTTGCTGCCGGGTCGCGAGAAGGCAGCGCCACCTCAACATGTGTGAGCGGGTTAACAACCGATCAATAGAGTGACCTGTGACGGGCCGAATATGAATATTTGATTCGGAAAACGGCTTCTTGTTTCCGACTAGTGCCCGTCTATGCGGACTGGGCATCCCCGCATTATTTCTTAATGACCCCCCCAGCTGCCGCTCTCTGCTCCCCGTGCCCGAAGCCGTCTGGCCTCCAATTAGCACCTCAATGCTCCCAACGGTACTCATTCAGTGATGAGGAAAAGGGAGGACACCCCGAAAATACGGCAGCATTTTACCTCATTGTCTCAGGCAGATTAATGTGCAAAGGTGTGGCGGCCTCAAACAATTGCCACCATATCTGTCGAACGCCCTTTTACTTTTCTGTTTGGAATTTAGGCGAAGGCAAATAAAGGGTTCACATTGTTAGCCCCCGCTAATATTTTGTGGCAATGCCCCCGGGACCTGGCCCACCCGGGGGCCTCAATTAAATGAAGCGCGGGACCCCGTTTCATTTTTAAAAAAAATTTCGGCGGGATTTGCGACCCCAGCGCGAATTTCGCTGAATTTGTTTTTTTAAAAAAATGCTTTTTTTGGACCTGGGGGTCCTTGTGGGACCCCCTGAGCAGGCCTAGGGGGTCAGGGTGTTTCTACCCTGCCCCCTTTTCTTGTTTTTCACCTTTGTTTTTACTGTTTTCTTGTAACTCGGTTTTACCGAGTCACAAGATGGCTGCCAACACTTCCTGGTTTGGAGTGTTGGCAGCCAATCACAGTGAAGCTCGTGGGCGGGAGGGTTTGCAAATCCACCGAGTCCCTAGATATCGAAACCTTTTTTTTTAAAATTTCTCAGCAACTACTGAACGGATTTACACCATTTAAAAAAAGGATGCTTTCTAAACCAAGCACTACCTTTTTGCCAAATTTGGTGTAATTCCGTTCAGCAGTTCGGGCTGTAACTGTGTCTAAAGTTTCCTATGGGAAATTGATTTTTCGACCTCTATTTTTTGAATTTCTCAGGAACTACTGAACGGATTTACACCATTTAAAAAAAAAGGACTCTTTCTGAACCAAGGGCTACCTTTTTGCCAAATTTGGTATAATTCCGTTCAGCAGTTCGGGCTGTAGCTGTGTCTAAAGTTTCCTATGGAAAATAACATGGGGAAAACACGTTTTGGGACCCCCCTTTTTTCTCAGCCCCCACTTTGCAAATCACCCAGAAACTTTCAAGACAGGAGCAGACCGGAGCGCGCCACTAGTTTTGAAAATTTCGCAAAGATTCGTCAAACGACGCCAAAGTTATTAGGAAAACAAAAAATGCTGTTCCTATGGAAAATAGGTCCTAACTATAACTACCTACTGGCGACCGCCAGTAGGTAATATATCAGAATTAAGATTATATATATTAGGTTTACACACACTAAACCACAGATATTCAGCAGTTATAGTTACCTGACTATAGCTAACTGTAACTTATGCCACCGCAACGCACTGCTTATGACCTCACATATTACATCACTCATGACATGGTCAGTGACATCACTGAAGACGTCTCAAATGACATCACTAGTGATTCTGAGTATTTTCTAAACGTTTTTGAGACTTAAAGATATATACTAAGCTACAGCATAAGCTAAATTACTATTGTTTCTGTACTAATAATTAGTCATACTATTTCTACCATCTCTCATCTGAATGGCTGTGTGACTGTCTGTATCAGTGTGTGAGCGGATGTCTGAGTGCCTGCATGAGTGTGTGAGTGGGTGTGTAAGTGACTGTATTGCAGAGTGAGTGGGTGTGCCAGTAGCTGTATTTTTTTTAAACATATCTTTATTGGGTTTTCTTTTTCAGATACATACGATATATTTGAAATCAGAGTTGCATGACAACAATAATACGTCAACATTACTGAGAAAACAGTGTCATTTGCCAATAAACCAGCTATTACAGGCATAAATGTAACTCACAACTGCATCTGTACTCATGTTTTTGCACTATTACAGTGTATGTGTAACCTGTTGTCCCTGTGTACAATAAATGTATCAAGACCCTAAATATAAATTCCGCTAAGAATATAAACTAACAATAAAAAAAAGAAAGAAAGAACGCCATCCAAAACTGTAATCAGCTGTGGTATGATGCAGGTGCCTGAATATACCAGGGCCGGTGCGTTGCTGGGACATGGAAAGAATGATAAGTCTAACAATGCACACGACTACGTGCAGTACAGTCGTGCTAAGCAGTGACTCATGATGTCATATACTGCGAGGGGGGGGATTATCTTACTGCTCCATGACTCCCTCCGTGTTGCTGGGGGGCGGCAATTCTTGCCCTGCAGAATATGACCGTGTGAGTGCTTTAAGTAAGTCATCCCAGGCTTGCGCTATTGGGTATTTGCGTAACCCCGCAGTCTCCTCTCTATGCAACGTGGTACTTTCAGCTTGTGCCCACACTGTAAGGGATTTCTCCCAGCTGCCCGGGGCTGGGGGATCGCTGTGCTTCCACCTCTTCGTGATGAGGCGTTTTGCTGTTATCAGACCCAGATCGCTAAACCTGGAGATCACCCTGTTCTGCTTTGTCTGTGGATACAACCCCAGTATGCAGACCTCCCAGCTGGACTGTAGAGATGACCCAGTGCATTTCGTTAAGGTTTCTATGACTGCATGCCAATATAGCTGAAGCAAGGGACAAGACCACAACATATGTAGAAGATCTGCTCCAGCAAACTTACATCTGGGACAGGCAGAGTTAGTGAGATTAAAGTATTCATTGAGCTTATCCGGGGAGAGGTACGCCCTGTGCAGTATGTATGTCTGTATAAGTTTGAATCTGGAACTGCGTGGTATGTATGTGGAACCAGCGATTATTGTATCCCATTCTTTGTCCGTCCATGGATGTCCCCTGTCTGCAGCCCACTTCAGGCGGAGCCTCGATAGCGGTTTCAGTGTATGCGTAAGGAGTGCCTCCACCAGCCAGTGTACCACATGTGAGCCTTCCCCCATGACATGTAGGTATTGTATGACCAAGTGTGTTTGCGGCTCAGCTGTCATGTCTCCCCAGGCAGCCGTCAAGGACCGCACTATAGCAGTGTGAAGGAGAAATTGACCCGCGGGGATATCATTTTCCATAGCCAAATTATCAAATGTTAGAAGGGTACCCTCCGTGTATAAATCACCTATTGTATCGAGGCCTGCCTCATGCCAGGTCAGTAGTTCAGTTTCCGATATTTTCCCTGTGCCTCTGGGAGTGCCTGCCAATGGTATATGCGGGGCATAGGGCGGTGTATCGCGGGTTAAATAAAGGCTTCTTCTGTAACATTTATGAGCTAACGTGATATATATCTGAGGCGGGCATGGAGCTCGAGTGATGGGGTGAAAAAAGTGGTGTAGTTGGGATTGCGACCACGGTGGTGTCATAGCTGCAGTGTCCTCCAGCCCCTTCCCACTCATCCATTTTCTCATCCATTGTAGCTGGGACGCTAGGTAGTATAGTTCCATATTTGGGACCACTAGACCTCCACTGCGCGTGGGTGCATATAATTTACTTAAAGCTATTCGCGGTCTGCCGGTATTCCAGATCAGATCGCGAAAGATGCCTTCCAGAGTGCGGAGGAGCCCAACTGGCACATACACTGGGAGATTGGAAAAATAATATAGCAGACGTGGTAGAATTATCATCTTTGTTAAGGTGACACGACTCATTACACTTAAGGGCAGTGTTTTCCAAAAGTGTACTTGCGCTCTGATCGCGGTTATGGCCCGAACGAGGTTGCCATCTAATATATCAGCGGGGGATCTATATATATAAATGCCTAGGTACCTGAACATGGACGGGTGCCAGGTCAAGGTGGCTCCATTAATAGTGATATTCGTTTCAGCTACAGCGTCAGTAAAGGAGTATAGGCCAGATTTTGCCCAGTTCACTTTAAGTCCTGACATTTTTTCGAATTGTCGAAAAATGTCTGCTATTACGGGGGGGACGGCTTGTAGATCTCTTATATACAGTAGCAGGTCATCTGCATACAACGAGACCACGTGTAGACCATCACCTAATGGTATGCCCCAATTTTCTCCGCTGTCTCTGAGGAGTGCCGCCAAGGGCTCCATCGCAAGGGAAAAAAGCAATGGGGACAACGGCCATCCTTGCCTTGTCCCCCGGTTTATTCGTAAGGCACCAGAGATCAATTTCCCTGTCTTAACCCGCACCGTAGGGTGTTGATAGAGGAGACTCACCATCTGTATGTAACTCTCTCCTAGATCATATTTACGCAACACTGCAGCAAGGTAAGGCCATTCTAAAGAGTCAAAAGCCTTCTCTAAATCAAGAACCAGGCAACCCGAACGAGGCCACTCATCTGGGGCATATGTGTGTACTCGAAACAGTCTGCGTATATTAAGGGATGTGCTTCTCGTAGGAACAAATCCGTTTTGATCGAGATGGATAAGTGACCATACTAATGGGGCTAGACGCTTGGCTAATATAGATGCAAATATTTTGTAATCTGTGTTGAGGAGCGCTAGGGGGCAATAAGAGCCAAGGAGTTCAGGGTCTCTGCCCGGCTTGAGTAAGGAGATAAGCGTCACCTCATTTTGTGTGATTGTAAGTGTAGAGTCCTCGATGGCAGCTTCATATAACTTCAGCAGTTGCGGGATTAGGGTGTCTGAGTATGCTTTGTAAAATTCCACCCGTAGGCCATCTGGGCCTGGTGATTTACCTTTGGAAAGGGAAAATATGCTGTCTCTGATTTCCTCCTGCGAAATGGAATCATTTAGTTCCTCTTGCTGGTCAGGGGTGAGCTGCAATAAAGTGAGATCTGCTAAAAAGACTGTATCTCAGTGGGCGTGGCTTGTATGCGGGATTTGTATAATATGTCATAATGAGATGTGAATTCATCATGAATGGCTGTCTGGGTGTATACCGTTTCGCCCTGCAGTGTGCATATGGATGTGACCGGCGAGGTCATCAACTCCTGCCTGATCAACCATGTAAGGAGTTTGCCCGCCTTATCGCCCTGGTGATGGGTCTTTGCAGAGTGCGCTGCATAGTTTAAGCAGCGCAACCTGTCTAATAACTGAGAGTGTTCCTCGCGTGCCCTAAAAAGAGCGTCTCCATCAACCTCATATTCCCCACGCTCAATTGTGGCCAACCGTTGCTCTATGCGTAGCAGGTCTCTCTCTAGTTGTTTACGCATACCCGCCTGCGTGTGTAAACAGTGGCCCCTCACCACCACCTTAAAGGCGTCCCATTCTAATTGGAGCGTTGAGGCTGTGTCAGTGTTTTCATCGAAATATTGAGCGATGGCAGTGGCCAGTGAGCCTCAGAAAGGTCCGTCTAGTAGAGTGTCAGGTTGCAATCTCCAGACTGGGATCGGTGGTCTAATATGCTCCCATTCTAAGTCTAAGGTGTGGGGGTTGTGATCTGAGTGTGTCCGCCCCAGATAATGTGTCGAAATAACATATGGCAGGAGACTATTGGAAATCATGAAACGGTCTAGACGCACATGCAGCCCGTGCGCACCCGAATAATAGGAGTACACCTTGTCCATAGGATTTTGATGTCTCCATGCATCCGCCAAGCGCCATTGAGTCGCCCAGTTGTGTAATGCTCTCATGGTGTTAGTGATATTTGTGCCTGTAAGAGGGGGGAACGAACGATCTAACGCTATGTCCAATTCGCTGTTATCGTCTCCTCCTAATAACATAGGGATGTCATGCCAGGGTGCTAGTATCTGTGAGATGGTGTCTAAGAATGCCCCCTTGCTCTGTGTTAGGCGCGTATAAGGAAGCGATCACTAGTTGCCTGCCGTCCAATATGCCTCTGACTGCAAAGTATCTGCCCTCTGTGTCTATTTTTGTATCTAGCACCTTAAAAGGAACTCACGGCCTGATCCATACTAAGACCCCCCGCGCAAACGCCGAATGACCCGTGGCGTACAACTGTCCCTGCCAGCGACGATGCAAGTGTGGCAATTCAGATTTGACTAGGTGTGTTTCCTGTAAAAATGCTATTTGTATATGGTGACGTTTGAGATAGGAATATATTTGGTATCTACGGGCTGGTGTATGTATACCCCGTACATTCCATGTGCCTACTTTAACAGGGGTCATTGTGTGTTGAGATTGCGATCCATAAAAGAGCGAGTGGGCATCGCACTGGAGAAGTAAACCGCACTCTTATCGAAAGTTTCAACTCCATTGGCCCCTTCGAGGCAGAGCATTGGAAATAAATGTAACAGTTTACACTAGATGGCGTCATAAACAAAATATATCAAACATGCAATTCCAAATGGGCGAGTGTGCAACAGGCAATCATCCAAACTTTGTACCAGACCAACATTTACACAATAGCTAGGGGGGGTGTACTATGCACTATATTACGAAAAATGAATATGCAACTGGCTTGGCTTCCTCTCGGGAGCCCCCTTACTGCTAGCCAACTATGGATAGGCGGGAATCATGTCTCACGGCGCTCCGGCCAATCAGCTCTCAACAGTGCGCAGGATGTGTACAAGCACTATCGCTGATGACAGTCAGGATCTTACAACCAACCCCCAACCAGTTACCTTATTCCGGGTGTGCTTCAACTGTGCCAGATTTACCAGCAGTTACTGTCTAGGATAACACAGTAAGCAGCAGTCTCTGTTTACTGACCTTGCCAAATGGCAAATCGGTGTCTTCCAGGAAAATCCGCGAGCGTCCTTTCAAGCCACTTCATCAGATGTTTGAGGAGTAACAGTTGGCAGTTCGCATGAGTCTTGTGATTCTGGCAGGTCTTCAGAGAGGTCATCGTCGCTAGCCTGCTCATGCCGGCTCGAGGTGGAGGCAGCTTCGTCCGTCAAAGAGCCTGTGATGTCTGCGGCAGCCCGGAGGGCCTCATGTCGTTCACTTAGTGCTTGACTCTGGCCTGGTCCCACAGGTGAAGAAAGCTGAGACCGCCTCCGCCTCTTGCTAGTGCGGCGACGGCGAGAAGATACAACTCCCGCCTGTGGTTTCGCGGTAGCAGCTGTAGTCCCAGTGGTCGCGGGTGCATTAGCATCTAGCCAGTCTTCCGCTAGTTCCGGAGTATCAAAGAAATGAGACTTCCCACTCGCGATCACTCGCAATCGTGCCGGGAACAGCAAAGAGTACTGGAGACTACATTGTCGAAGGCGCTTTTTGACCGCCATGAAGGAAAATCGTTGCTTCTGCACGTGCAGCGTGTAATCTGGGAAAATCATTATTTTATGATTGTCAATTTGAATGTCCTGTATTTTTCTGGTTTCGTGCAATATTGCGTCTCTGTCCCTATAATTAAGAAGGCGGATTAGAAATGGTTGCGGGTTAGATCCTGTGGGCAGGGGTCGCGCTGGCACCCTGTGCACTCTTTCCACAACGAAGCAAGGCGATAGAAAACCCACAGGCAACAGGGAACGAAGCCAGGTTTCAGTGTATGCGATCGGGTCTCTCCCTTCCTTTCCTTCCGGCAGACCCACCACTCGTATGTTGTTTCGCCATGCCCGCCCTTCCGCATCTTCGACCTTGTCTTTGAGGAATTCCACTCGATTCAGTAGATTTTGCACATGTTTGTCTGTTGTTGCAACTTGTGGAGTGATGTCAGCTATGCAAGTTTCCACGGCAGTGGTGCGGTCAGCCAGTTTGCGGTGGTCAGCACATAAATGCGTGAGGTCAATTGCAACTTTATCAATTTTGTTTTCTAAGGAGGTGCAGGTTTGATTCACAGTTTCACCCAGCTTCTCCACTGCTGCAAGCACTGCATCCAGCTTGCTGGAGGTCGTGTCGGTGGTGACCTGCGTCGCCATTTTGCCTGCTTTGCTCTTGAAAGACAAAGGTGATATAAGGGCGCCTCCCGCTCCTATCTTGGCGCGGGTGCCCCGTGACATGAGGCCCCGGCTAAGCGTGCGTGGTGATCACTGGCCTAAAAACAGCAGCGTGTCCGTTCCTTCTGGAGAGCTGGACTCACAAGGCGACTCCGTGCGTCGAGGGGCACAGACAGAGAGTCAATACATCAAGCAGTTTCCATATTTATGCAGGTGTCAGCTTCATATCGCTGCAATTGGACCGCAGGATGGAACAGATTCACCGCATTGTGATGTTAGCCGGGAGCGATATACCTATGGCACACCGTCTTTTAATTGCGCCCAGCAGCTCTGAGAGACAGTATTTTCCTCCAGGTACAGGTGAGCGGTTGAGGGCCACTAGTGTAAGTGCCAGCAGCAGAGCGGTGCGTGTGTTTCAACGGCCCTCTACTATGCCCACGCCTCTATTCATCATTAGCACTCCGAGCACCAGGAGGGGCACCAGTGTACAGACTGCAGGGAGCGCCGTGTGCCCCGCCAACTCAGCTCCTCTGTCGTGGTACAGTTTGGTGGCGCTGGAGCTTCCGGGTCTCTGATCTGCGCTCCGTCGCCGCCAGCAAATGTCGCATCAGCTGTCCACCGCCCAGTCCAACAGGCGAGGTCCGGCCGTGGGCCAGCCAGGGGGGAGTCTCTCCAGGACTACAAGGATTTAGCTATGAAAGAGGAGGTTATGGCGACCAGAGCGGAGTGTGCATCCAGTCAGTCAGGCAACACGGGAGGTTACAAGTGTCTGGCAGACGCTGTCCGATGCTGCTCCGCAGGGCCACCGCAGAGTAGGCCCACAATCCCAGACCAAGGGTGATTCACGATTTAGGTCGATGGTGGTGGGGCCAAGGCGAGCGCAGCAGGGGGGGAAGTAAAAGAATAGGAGTGGGGGGCGGACCGCCTGCGAACGCACAAGTGTGTTGCTTCCTGAAGGATTTCCCACCTGTGTCAGCACATTCGCACCTCACCTCTGCGCCCAGCTTGTACTGCGCAGTGGGGCACTGACAGACCACCGCAGCTCCCAGGCGCCGCACCCCTGTGTAGGGCCGCGATAACTCCGCAGCAGCCCCCAGGCGAGGGACTCTGGCCCCCGGATGCGCTTCCCCAACTCCTGAGCCCTAGGATGTAAGGCGGGCAGATCGGGCGTCTTCACAGCTCAGCTTGGCTCCCGATTCGTTAGCCTTCCGGGACTGATCACCAGGATCTTTAGTGCAGCGGTTGGCCAGTCAAGCAGTATGTGGGCTCATGACATCCCGGGCACTGCGTGAGTCCGGCTGCACAGGGCGTCCCTTATTCCACACGGCAATGGCTTCACAGGTTGTCTGCGCCACCGAGTTCGGCCCTGCGGGTGGGGTCCGACCACGGGCCTGCGTAGTCTGCGTACCCAGCTCCCCACAAGCCTGTTCAGCTCACCGCAGAGCCGGAGGCCGCAGCGTATCAGGCAGCCTTCAATGGGCACGAAAATCGCCACGGAGCTTCAGCGGGTATCTGGGTGTCTAGCTGCCACCCCGCGACCACCGCGGATCCATGAGGACGGAGAAATGTGGCTAGAGCAGGGAGCCCCCGACGGAGCTCTACCGAAGCACGTCTACCACCATTGCTGGCTTAGCCACGCCCCCGTGCCAGTAGCTGTATGGGTGAGTTAGGAGCTGTGTGAGTGACTCTAGGGGTGAGGGAGTGGGTGTGTGGCTGTCTGTATGTGTGGGTGACTATCTCCTTGAGTGTGTGTATAGGAGTGTATAGGTAATTGAACGGAGTGTGTGGCTGTATTGGAGAGTGAGTGTGTGTGAGCGGCTGTATGGATGTGTAAATGGGTATGGTATGTAAGTGATTCTGTGGCTGTATAAATGGGTGTGTGTGGCTGTATGGGTGAGTGAGTGGCTGTGTCAGTGGCTGTATGGGTAAGTGAGTGAGTGTGTGAGAAGCTATATGGGTAAATATGTGAGTAGCTGTACCAGTGAGTGAGTGGCAGTGACAGTGGTTGTACGAGTGAGGGTGTTGAAGTACTTGTATTGGTGAGTGAGTGGTTGTGTGGGTTTCTGTATGGGTGATTGAGTGGGTGTGTGAGTGGCTGTTAGGGTGAGTGAATGGGTATGCAAATGATTGTATGGGTCTGTCAATGAATATGTGAGTGGTTGTGTGGGTATGTGAGTTGGTTTATGTAAGGATGTATGGGTGTGTTAGTGGGTATGTGAGTGGGCCAGTGGATGATGTCATCAATTATGTCATTTGAAATGTCATAAGTGATGTCACTGACCATATCATGAGTGATTTAATATGTGAGGTCATAAGCAGTGCATTGCAGGGGCGTAAGTTATAGTTAGCTCAGGTAACTATAACTGCTGAATTTCTATGGTTTTTTACAAGTGAAATTTGAGCCTAACTATAATGTCCCTGTAACCTTTGTTTTTTCAGTGAATTTCTATGTATTTTTAATTCTATTTCCTAACTATATCGTTCCTGTAACCTTTTTTTTAAGTGAATTTCTAAGGTTTTTTAATGTTATTTCCTAAGTATAACGTCTCTATAACATTTGTTTTTTCTAAGGTTTTTAAAAACAATTCTTTACTGTAACCTGCAAGGTTTGAGAGTGGGTGTATTAGTGGCTGTATGAGTCAGTGTGTGTATGTGTGTGTCAGTGGATGTATGGGTCTTAGAGTGGGTGTGTGAGTGGCCTTATAGGTCAGTGAGTGGGTGTGTGAGTGGTTGTATGGGTCTGTGAGTGGATGTGTAAGTGGCTGTATGGGTGGTTTTTGAGTGGGTGTGAGTGGTTTTGTGGGTGTGTGAGTGGCTGTATGGGTCTGTGAGTTGGTCTGTGAGTGCCTGTGTGGGTCTGTGAGTAGGTATGTGAGTGGCACTATGGGCCTGTGATTGGGTGTGTGAGTGCCTGTGTGGGTCTGTGAGTGGGTGTATGAATGGCTATATGGGTCTCTGAGTGGGTATGTGACTAGTTTTATGGATCTGTGAGTGGGTGTGTGAGTGCTTGTGTGGGTCTGTGAGTGGTTGTATGTATCTGTGAGTGGGTCTGTGAGGTCCTTTATGGGTCTTTGAGTGGATGTGTGAGTGGCGCTATAGGTCTGTGATTAAGAGTGTGAGTGCCTGTTTAGATATGTGAGTGGGTGTGTGAGTAGAGCTATGGGACTGTGATTGGGTGTGTGAGTGCCTGTGTGGGTCAATGAGTGAGTGTGTGAGTGGGGCTATGGGTTTCTGAGTGGGTGTGTGAGTGTCTGTGTGGGTCTGTGAGTGACTGCATGAGGGCCTGAGTGAGTCAGTGGGCATGTGAGTGCATAAGTTGGTCTATGAGTGGGTATGTAAGGGTCTCTGACTGGGTCTTTGTGTGCCTGTTTGGGCTTGTGAGTGGATGTGTGTGTGTGGGTCTGTCAATGCGTGTGTAAGTATCTTTGTGGGTCTGAGTGGGTGTGTGAATGTGGGAGTAGGTCCGTGAGTGCCTGTGTGGGTTTGTGAGTGGGTCTGTGTGGGTCTGTGAGTGGTTCTGTGAGTAGGGCTATGGGTCTGTGATCAGGTGTGTGAGTGTCTGTGTGAGTGTCTGTGTGGGTCTGTAAGTGGGTGTGTGAGTGTGTGAATGGCTCTGTGAGTGGGAGTGTCTGAGTGGATCTGTGAGTGGGTATGAGAGTATTCCAAGTAGGTCTGTGAGTGAGTGTATGAGTGTGTGAGTGTCTATGAGTGAATGTGTGAGTCTGTGAGTGGGTCTGTGAGTAGGTTTTTGAGTGTGTGAGTGGGTCTGTGAGTAGGTGTGTGAGTGTATGTTTGGGTTTGTAAGTGGTTGTGAGTGTGTGAGTGGGTATGGGAGTGGGTGAGTGGGTCTCTGAGAGGGTGTGTGAGTGTCTGAATAGGTGTGTGAGTGGAACTCTGAGTAGGTGAGTATGTGAGTAGGTCTGTGAGTGGGTGTTTGTCTATGTGGATCTGTGAGTGTGTGTGTTTGCATTGATCTATGAATAGGTCTGTTAGTGTATGGATGGGCCTGTGACTGGGTCTGTGAATGGGAGTATGAGTGTCGGAGTGGGTCTGTGAGTGGGTGTGTGAGTGTCTGACTGGGTTTGTGAGTGGGTGTGCGAGTCTCTGAGGGGGTCTGTCAATGGCTGTGTATGAAACTTCAATGGTTTATATTCTTAGTTATCAATAATTAATCATCTTTATTTTACTGTTTGTAACCTGTTCGCGTACCCATGGAAATAAACTGAATGTGTTTGTTCCCTTTAAGTTCTATCTGATATACTGAATCTCCACAAAGAGGAATATGACACTTTCATCTTTGCTGGAGCCCTGTCTTCTTGGCTAACAAGTGTGACCCCGTCAGTGAGAATAAATGGTGTGTTATGTGACTGCATGACACCCACCCCTCATTATAACCAGCCTAAAAGCCTATGGCAAAAGAAAAGATGAAATGGCAAAAAAAGCAGCCCATTATTCCCAGTCATTCATCGAGAGCTTAATAGCAGCAAGCTCTCCAAAACATGAAACACCCTTTCATGAAACCGGAGCTGACTTCTTATTAAATACCAATATTAGTTACAGTTCTGTGGCCGCAGCTCCCCACCTCCATCCTTTTCGAAGGAAGTGTTTCTCATGACTGTAAAATGAGGGAGGGAGAGAGTGAAAGGAATGTTGTTTTAATTCTCCTACACAGGTGACCAAATGTAACTCATGTGGAAAACAAGCCAAAGGCTCCCATGCATTCTGTTCATAATTAAAATTCAAACAGCGACCTAAAGTGGCATATGATAGCTATCAGCAATATGAGCAATCTGCAAAGCACAAATGAAGCACCCATTTGATTTGTAATTTCGAAGTGTGATAGAAACAAGGTTGATGGAAACAAGGTTCCCATAGGATCAAAAGAAATCAAGATATGGAGATGTGCAAGAGATAAATATTCACTGAAACACATTCATTTTTGCACAATCTATTTATACCAATAAAACTGTTTGTCTATGGAAATTTAGTGGCCCATTCAAAGGAAAACGCATGGTATTCAAATGACAGTTCACTACCTCACCAGCCCTTAAAAATGCCACAACAGGGGGTACGGAATTCTGCCAGTGCATATTCCTAAAACATTTCAAATTGCATAATACATTACCATATATTGGGCAACTCCTCCTGCTTTACTGCAACAAAATGGACATGAGAGGGTATCCACACAAGTATAATGAAAATGGGCATAGCGTATATTACGACAGACCCCTTACTGCACCGAAGCAGTAAGATTTACATTACATGGCATTCGATCGTACCATTTACCGATTCCTATAAAATGGTTAAACAGTGCCACCCGGTGGCCAAATTCCAATCAGCATCTCAGTAACGTTGTTAAAAGTAATGCAACTGCATCGAGCCCATATACAACAGCATTTAATCTGTAGCATTTTGATGTAAATATTTAGGGGCAGATCTACAAGAAAGTGCCGCAGCGTGGCGCTGCAAGCCCTTTGGCTGCGCCTCGCTGCGGCACTTTCAGAGCACAGGAATGCGACATATTTACAAGAATATGTCGCATTCCTGTGCTCTCCCCTGCGCTGGCGCACAAACAGCTGCCAAGCGCCGGCGCAGGCACCCTTGCACCATGGTGCAAGGATGCCTGCGCCATGGGGAGATTGTTTTTGTGCAGGAAGGGCACCTTTCTGCACAAAAACAATCAGTACAGGCTTTTCCTCTTTCAATGCGTGCTGCAGAATGCAGCACGCATTGAAAGAGGAAAACGAGGAGAAATGAAAACATTTCTCCTCGGTGCGCCTCGCTACGCCACCTCTAGGGTGGCGTAGCATTCACACGCATCTCCAGAGTTACGATTTCTCGTAAATCTGGAGATGTGTCTTGTTCCATGGGTGTTGCGTGGGAACACCCACAGCAACACCCATGGAACGCCCCTTCAACGCAAAGTGCTGCGTGTGAAGGGACGGTATTTACAAGGAGAGGAAAAGTCACGCATGGTGGCTTTTCCTCTCCTTGTAAATATCGAGGAGCCCCCTGCGCCACCAGTACGTCACGAAAAGTGACGTACTGGTGGCGCAGGGGGCTTGTAAATCTGCCCCTTAAAGTCCTGTTAACCTGTCGCTTACCAGTGGCATGCTATCATAGCTTCCCTATTATCATAACACAGTCGTATTTACCCAGAGGTAATTCGAGTCTATAGTCATAACAGTTATAATAACGAGGATGACAGTGTTCTTTGAAATAAATATAACGTGGCTGAAAACTGGTGACCAGTGGCATTAGGCAACACTGACATTTGCAATGCAGTGCTCAGTAATGCTATTTCCTTACACCGGGGACCATCCCAGTCATGCTAGCTAGGGGGAAAGATGGCCAGGCAATGACTCGCATTTGCATTGCTAAAAGCTCTTCAATTAGCATATTTAATACTGGCCTGTTACAGTGGGTCCTGCTCCCCCAGCGCTGCGACTCCCCGCCTGCCCGTCAGTGGCATAACAAAACTTTAGTGGGCCCCTCTGCAAAGTACATGGAGGGGGGCCCCCCTCCCCGGCCCCCCTCCCCGGCCCACCACCTACCACTTTTGCTAATGGGGCCCCTGGAGCTTGTAGGCCCCTCAGCACCGCAGGGGTTTTTGTTACACCACTGCTGTCCATCCATGCCCACGTGCTGCGTCCCCAGTGTAGGTTGGCAAACAGGATGAATGAACAGTGCTTTTGGTGGACCTGTGCTGTCAATCGCAGCAACTTTTCACCAAGCTCCCTGCATAAGCCCATAATATAAATTTTAATATGCCCCTGGGACCTGGCCCTCCCTGGGGCTTAGTTGAAAACAAGCGCGTTAAGCCCACGCTTGGGTAATTTTACCCTGCCCTTTTTTCTTTATCTTTTATCTATTTGTTTGGGACTTGGCTGAGTCCGAATCCCAAAATGGCTGCCGACACTTCCTGGTTGAATTGGTGGCAGCCAATCAGATCGGGAAAATTCACGAATTATTCGCGACCCTAGATATACACATTTGAATTTCCTTTAATATCTCAGAAACTACTGAATGGATTTATACCAAATAACATAAAGTGTGCTTTCTGGACCAAGAGCTACCTTTCTGCCAAATTTGGTCTAATTTCGTCCAGCGGTTCGGGCTGTAGTTGTGTTAAAAAATCTATGAGAATTAACATGGGAAACACACTTTTTTGACCATTCCTTTTTTTTGGCTCCCACTTGACAGATCACGCCAAACCTTTCCATGAACAACAAGATTCAGGAGGACAATTTGTTGGGAACAGCGCCAAAGTTATAGGCAGGTCCTATGGAAACATGGTCCTAACTGTAACTACCTACTATATATATATATATATATATATATATATATAAGAACGTGGTGGGAATAGAGAAAGACTCTTGCGACAGAAGGAGTCACGCCACATTTTAAATCTGCGAACATTAACACCGTATGGCCTTAACCAATCAGAGGAACTGTATATTCATCTATGATAATGCATAATATAACTTCCCCTGTATGTAACAAAACGAGTGACAACTTACAAAATGTTCATAAATGCCAATAATTAAGAACATTTCTAAAATTAGAGAACACAGACTAGTTTAAGTCCCAAATGGAATAGGTGTATTCTTGTCCCATTGGAGGGATATAAATCTTTGTTGTGGGGTACTGTACGAACTAAATGTGGTCAAAAATGTTGGGAGAAACAAATAAGAAGTCCCACCAGAGGGATATAATAGGAGTGACTGGGTACCATAACGAGAAACATGTTGAAACATGTGAGGGACATTAATGATTCTGTGTGAATAAGAAATATGATTTATGGCATTTAATTTAGTTTGAATACTTATTTTATAAGCATGGTCACAAGTTTTTTTGAAAATGTATTTAAAATGTATATACAATATATAAAAAAAACTACATCTCCCAGAATGCAATGGGGCGCTTGCATCACCAAACAGGAAATGAGGTATCAACTGTTTGAATATATGTATTAGGCGGTGACAAGCGGTCAGTTGATCGTGAGCAAGGTATTTGTAGATACCGAAACGCGTTGATCGTCTCGCCTATAGCCATGCAAATGAGGATGTAAAGAAAAAGAAAATAAAAATTGCAAAAAGCTGCGGTAGTGCGACCCGTTTGTCCCTCTGTTCAGAAGGATTGTGTTGAAATATATATATATATATATATATATATATATATATATATATATATATATATATATATATTATCTACTGGCGGTCGCCAGTAGATAGTTATAGTTACAACCTATTATCCATAGGAAATCCGCGACATTCTATTTGAAATAACTCTCTTGCCGGTTGACGTATCTTCGCAAAATTTTCAAACTTTGTGGGGCGCTCCGGTCCGCTCCTACCCTGAAAGTCTCGGGGGATTCGTCAAGCGGGGGCCGAGAAAAAGGGGGGTCCCAAAACGCGTTTTCCCCATGCAATTTTCCATAGGAAACTTTAGACACGGCTACAGCCCGAACTGCTGAACGGAATTACACCAAATTTGGCAAAGAGGTAGTTCTTGGTTCAGAAAGAACCCTTTTTGTTAAATGGTGTAAATCCGTTCAGTAGTTGCTGAGAAAATCAAAAGTAAAAAGATAGTGATATCTAGGGCCGCGGATCCTCCCGAGCACGAGCTTTATGTTAATTGGCTGTCAACACTCCAAACCAGGAAGTGTTGGCAGCCATTTTGTCCCTCGGTAGAACCGAGGGACAGAAACAAGTGCGCAAAGCGCACAAAGGGGGCAGGGTAGAAACACCCTGACCCCCTAGGTCTGCTCAGGGGGTCCCACAAGGACCCCCTGGGCAAAAAATTTTTTTTTTTTTTTTTTTTAAATCGGCAGGATGCGCTCAGGGAGCGCGAACCCTGCCGAAAAAAAAAAAAATCGAAGCGCGGTCTCCCGCGCTTCGATGTTAGTTGGCCCCCGGGTGGGCCAAGTCCCGGGGGCATGCTGGGGGGGGTTAATTTTATGTGTGGGGGGCCTCTAAGGGCCCCCAAGCCCCGGGGACCACCACCCCCGGGGCTTTATGTATAATGGTGCGGGAGGGCTCTGAGCCCTCCCGCAGCCCGAGGACCGCCACCTCCCCGGGGCTTCTTTTTTTATTTAAAAAAACCTGTGTGGGGGGCTCCAGCCCCCACACGCCCCGGGGACCACCACCTCCCCGGGGCACTGAGAAAAATTAAAATGGGGGTCCGTTTTGGACCCCCAGAGCCCCGGGGACCACCACCTCCCCGGGGCTTTCAAAATGTAGGGAGGGGGGCCGCGCGGCCCCCTCCTGGAGCCCTTGATGGCCCTGGGGACCACCACCCCCAGGGCCGGCTCCTGCAGTGTCCCGGGGTGCCTACCCCGGGACACTGCTGTTTGCAATGACAGGACGGGAGCCTCGCGGCTCCCGTCCTGTCATTGCAAACTTGCTTTGGATATTGGAAGAGAGAGCAGGGAAACCTGCTCTCTCTTCCAATATCCAAAGCCGACTGCTTTTCCACATGGGGAGCAGCATGTTAGCTGCTCCCCATGTGTAAAAGCAATGCCGGCTCCCGTAGGACACGGGGAGCCGGCGGGACTGTGGGGGGTTTGGGGACCCCCCCACAGTCCCCAACGAGAGGCCAGGCCCCGGGGGATGGGGTCCCCGGGGCCATAAGAGGCCACGGAGGGGGGCCACGCAGCCCCCCTCCCCAAAGTAACAAAAATAAAAAAAAAATAAAAAAAGTGCAAGGCCGGCCCCGGGGGATGGGGTCCCCGGGGCCTTAAATGGCCTGAGGAGGGGGGCCACGCAGCCCCCCTCCAAATAAAAAAAAAGAGGCCATGCCCCGGGGGATGGGGTCCCCGGGGCCAATACAGGCCCAGGGAAGGGGGGCCACGCGGCCCCCTTCCCGTTTTTTTTTTTTTATTTTAATTTAAAAAAAAGGGGAAAGGCCCTGGGGGATGGGGTCCCCAGGGCCTAAAAATAGGAAAAAGGAAGGGGGGGCCACACAGCCCCCCTTCAGGGAAAAAAAAAAAAAAAACGATCGGGCCCGTAGGCCCCGTTCCCTTCCTTCACCACTCTGCAAACGCGCCCCCTGGCGCGTTTGCAGAGGGGGAACGAATTCCCCTTGAATACTGGGGGTCCCTGGGGGCCAACTAGCCCACCAGGAACCTCCAGTATGCGCCAGGGGGCTGCCTTGCAAAGAGGTGTACAGAGGCCACGCCCCTTTTACACCTCTCTGCAACGCAGCTCTATGGTGCTTTTTGGAGGTATATGGTGGGCTAGTTGCACCCCAGGGACCCTCAGGATTCAAGGGGAGTTAATCCCCCGACTTAAAACGCGCCACGGGGCGCGTTTGCACAGTGGTGAAGGGAGGGGCGGGGCTTCAGGTGACATGTGTGCAAACAGGCCCCGTGGCGTGTTTTAAGATGGGGAATTAAATCCTCTTCAATCCTGAGGGTCCCTGGGGGCCAACTAGCCCAACAGGTACGTCCAGAAAGCGCCACAGAGCTGCGTTGCAGAGAGGTGTAAAAAGGGGTGTGGCCTCTGTAAATGTCTCTGCAACGCAGCCCCTGGCGCATACTGGAGGTTCCTGGTGGGCTAGTTGGCCCGTAGGGACCCTCATGATTCAAGGGGACTTAATCCCCCAACTTAAAACGTGCCACGGGGCGCGTTTGCACAGATGTCACCTCAGGCCCCGCCCCTCCCTTCACCATTGTGCAAATATTCCTCTAAAATCAGCCGAAATACGAATTCTGATTTACTCACCTGTTATCAGGAGAGACCTCAGTGCTGCATCTTTTAGCCCAGTACTAATCCTGAAAAGTAATTTTAACCGTACTTACCAGTAACTTGAATTTCCTTCCATAGGCTAACATTGACTGGTTTCACTTGGATATTCTTCTAAGTGTGGAGTTTTGGAACTTTAAAATATTCCTCTAAAATCAGCCGAAATACGAATTCCGATTTACTCACTTGTTATCAGGAGAGACCTCAGTGCTGCATCTTTCAGCCCAGTACTGATCCTCAAAAGTAATTTTAACCGTACTTACCAGTAACTTGAATTTCCTTCCATAGGATATCATTGCCTGCTTTTTGCTGAAAAAGTTTCTAAGTGTTGATTTTTGAAACATACAAATATTCCTCTAAAATCTGCCGAAATCCGAATTCTGATTTACTCACCTGTTATCAGGAGAGACCTCAGTGCTGCATCTTTCAGCCCAGTACTGGTCCTGAAAAGTAATTTTAACCGTACTTACCAGTAACTTGAATTTCCTTCCATAGGCTAACATTGACTGGTTTCACTTGGAAATTCTTCTGTGTGTGGAGTTTTGGAACTTTAAAATATTCCTCTAAAATCAGCCGAAATACGAATTCCGATTTACTCACCTGTTATCAGGAGAGACCTCAGTGCTGCATCTTTCAGCCCAGTACTGATCCTGAAAAGTAATTTTAACCGTACTTACCAGTAACTTGAATTTCCTTCCATAGGAATCCATTGTCTGGTTTTCAGCAGAAAAGTTTCAAAGTGTCGATTTTCACAAACTACAAATATTCCTAAAAATCGCCTGTATGACTTAAACGCATTCTTTCAACTGTTTACAGGAGATGCACCAGTGCTGGATCCAGGATCCAACACTGAGTAAGAAAAAGTAACGATAACAGTTTTTAACTTCTAAGTGAATTTCCTTCCATAGGATAACATTGGTGATTCTATGAGAAAAAGTTTCTAAGTGTGAACTTTTAAAGTACAATAATATTCCTTAAAAATCACGACTGTAACCAAAACGCTTTTACTCAACTGTTTACAGGAGATGTCCCAGGATTGAATCTAGGATCCAGTAATGTGGTTAGAAAAGTAATCCATAAAGTAACTAATTGCATTTAACTAGAAATTCACATTGAGCTGAATGTTGCATTGTGTTTGAAAATGTGTTGCCCATTGCAACAACTGTAACTACTGTACTTAAAAGTCTATTGCCTATGTGCAAAGTAATTAAACTAAAGTAATTCATTCTGAGAAAGTATTTTTGTAATGTAATGTATAATGTAATTACAATGTAATTTAAAAATAAAATATGTAAAAAAAAATTGTTTCTAAAAAATTTGGAAATCAGTATGAAAAAAATGTATATAACAATTAATACATTTAAAAATTGTCATTTACAAAACCTTTGAAATTCACTGAAAAAACTGTAGGTTTCAGACATGTTATAGTTACAAATTAGCATTTAAAAAACCTTTGAAATTCACTGAAAAAACCATAGGTTTCAGGGACGTTATAGTTACAAATTAGCATTTAAAAAACCTTTGAAATTCACTGAAAAAACCATAGGTTTTAGGGACAGTTATAGTTAGTTGGACATTGCACTCGTACAAAACCTGTGAAATTCCCCCGTTATAGTTAGTCCAGCTAACTATAACTCGCGCCCGCAATGCACTGCTGATGACGTCACATATTACATCACTCATGACATGGTCAGTGACATCACTGATGACATCACTGATGACATCTCAAATGACATCACTGATGACATCATCCACGTGATAATCTGATGCACCTCCTCACACCCTAATATAACCTTTGATACACCCACTCTAAATTACAGACTGCCATTCGCAAAACCATAGACACTCCAACACCAATAACTACATACCCACTCACTGATTCTTAGGTCTACGCACACATCCACTCACTCACCCGTACAGTCACTCATACTTACGGTCACTCAGTACAGGACTATCATATGCACTCATACTCCTATATAGACACTCAAACACCCCCACTCATCCATAGAGGTACTCACACACCTAGTCAGTCATGCAAATAATTAAACACACTACCATTTACTCACCTATACAGTTATACACACACCAGCTCACTTACTCATACAAATAGTAGCACATTCTTACGCTCTTATACAATCACTGATACAAGCACACACTCATCCATACAGCCACTATCACAATCACTCACTCTCGCTTATAGCTATTTATATACTCCAACACACATATATACTGCCTTTCACATATGTAGTTACTCACACATGTACCACTGGGACATACATTCACTCACTAACACACTCTTACACACACTTACCCACCCATACAGTCTATCACAGTTGCACTCTTGAAACCATCCACCCAGTGAATCACCCACTCACACATCTAAGCACAGAGTTGGACACACCCCTCCCACACAAACACTCAGGCACCCATACAGATACTCAGACAAGCATTCAATAACTCATATAGACACTCATGTAGCTATTCACAAACACATGCAGCCACTTACACAGCAACAGACAGATGGATACAGACATTCACCCAGTTTAGTCACTAACCCATGCATTCAGTAAGATACGTTAAATCACTCACTTATAGAGTCAGTCACGCACCTACTAAATCATCCATACAGACACTTACACACCCACTCATTCTTCAATACGTCTTTTCCTATATATATTAAAAATATATAAACTTTACAGAAACACACAGTCACTGGATGATGTCATCAGTGATGTCATCAGTGATGTCATTTGAGATGTCATCAGTGATGTCATCAGTGATGTCACTGACCATGTCATGAGTGATGTAATATGTGACGTCATCAGCAGTGCATTGCGGGGCGCGAGTTATAGTTAGCTGGACTAACTATAACGGGGGAATTTCACGGGTTTTGTACGAGTGCAATGTCCAACTAACTATAACTGTCCCTAAAACCTATGGTTTTTTCAGTGAATTTCAAAGGTTTTTTAAATGCTAATTTGTAACTATAACGTCCCTGAAACCTATGGTTTTTTCAGTGAATATATTATATATATATATATATATATATATATATATATATATATATATATATATATATATATGTATATAACTAGTTTCCATAGGAAAAGCGTTTTTTGTTTTCACAAAAATGTTGGCGTCGTTTGACGAATCTTCGCGAAATTTTCAAAACTAGTGGGGCGCATTGGTCAGCTCCTGTCTTGAAAGTTTTGGGGTGATTCGTCAAGCGGGGGCCAAGAAAAAAGGGAGGTCCCAAAATGCGTTTTCCCCATGTTATTTTCCGTAGGAAACTTAGACAAAGCTACAGCCCGAACTGCTGAACGGAATTACACCAAATTTGGCAAAAAGGTAGGTCTTGGTTCAGAAAGATCCTTTTTTGTTAAATGGTGTAAATCTGTTCAGTAGTTCCTGCGAAATTAGAAAAAGAAAAAGTTTCGATATCTATGGCCGCGGTGGATTCGCGAACCCTCCCGAGCACAAGCTTCACTCTGATTGGCTACCAACACTCCAAACCAGGAAGTGTTGGCAGCCATCTTGTGATTCGGTAGAACCGAGTCACAAGAAAACAGTAAAAAAAAGGTTGAAAAACAAGAAAAGGGGGCAGGGTAGAAACACCCTGACCCCCTAGGCCTGCTCAGGGGGTCCCACAAGGACCCCCAGGGCCAAAAAAGCATTCTTTTAAAATAAGTTTGGTGGAATTCACGTTGGGGTCGCGAATCCCGCCGAAATTATAAAATAAATGGAGCGCTTCATTTAAATGAGGCCCCCGGGTGGGCCAGGTCCCGGAGGCATTGCCCAAATAATAAAATCGGGGGCCCGTGGGGGCCCCCGCAGGCAGGGGACCGCCACCTCCCCAGGGCTATGCTGATTATTTGCGTGGGGCACGTGGCCCCCCGCAGCCCCGGGGACCGCCACCTCCCCGGGGCTTTTGAAAGAAAAATGCGTGCGGGGTCCCACCCCCCCACGCTGCCCCGGGGACTGCCACCTCGCCTGGGCTTTTTTAATTGTATGCGGGGCACGCGGCCCCCCTGCAGCCCCGGGGACCGCCACCTCCCCGGGGCTCTGTTTAAAAAAAAAAAAAAGAAGTGTGGGGGGGGGGCAAGAGCCCCTCCACACGCCCGGGGACCACCACCTCCCCGGGGCACTCTTTTTTTCACCTCGGGGTCCTTACGGACCCCCCAGCCCCGAGGACCACCACCTCCCCGGGGCTTTCTAAATGAAGGGAGGGGGGCCACGCGGCCCCCTCCTGGAGCCCTCAATGGCCCTGGGGACCGCCACCCCCAGGGCCAGCTCCTGCAGTGCCCCGGGGTGCCCACCCCGGGACACTGCTGTTTGATATGGCAGGGCGGGAGCCGTGCGGCTCCCGCCCCTGTCATAGCAAACACTGGTTTGGATTTTAGGCGAGAGCAGGTTTCCTGCTCTCGCTTCCAAAATCCAAAGCAGATTGATTTTCCACAAGGGGAGTTGCATGTCAGCAGCTCCCCTTGTGGAAAAGCAATGCCGGCTCCCCAGGAGGCGGGGAGCCGGCTGGACCGTGGGGGCATTGGGGCTCCCCCCACGGTCCCCAACGGAGTGGCCAGGCCCCGGGGATGGGGTCCCCGGGGCTAGAAGTGGCCAGGGAGGGAGGCCACGTGGCCCCCCTCCCCCCCCCAAAAAAATAAAAAATTTTAAAAAGGAAAGGCCGGCCCCGGGGGATGGGGTCTCCGGGGCCATAAATGGCCTGAGGAGGGGGGCCACCCGTCCCCCCTCCAAATATATATATTTTTTAATTAAATACTGGCCATGCCCCAGGGGATGGGGTCCCCGGGCCCGAAAAGGGCCTCTGGAGGGGGGCCACGCGGCCCCCTTCCCGTAGTTTAAAAAAAATTAAACATAATAGGGGTCAGGCCCTGGGGGATGGGGTCCCGAGGGCCCAAAAAGTAGGAAAAGAAGGGGGGCCACACAGCCCCCCTTCTAAAAAAAAAAAAAGAAAAAAAAAAAACGGCATCGCGCCGGAGGCCCCGCCCCCTCAGTGCATCACTCTGCAAACACGCGCTGTGGCGCGTTGTAAGTTGGGGAATTAATTCCCCTTGAATACTGGGGGTCCCTGGGAGCCAACTAGCCCACCAGATACCTCCAGTATGCGCCACAGAGCTGCGTTGCAGAGAGGTGGTCCAAGGCCACGCCCCTTTTTACACCTCTCTGCAACGCAGCTCTGTGGCGCTTACTGGAGGTACCTGGTGGGCTAGTTGGTCCCCAGGGTCCCTCAGGATTCAAGGGGACTTAATCCCCAACTTAAAACGCGCCACGGGGCGCGTTTGCACGGTGGTGAAGGGAGGGGGCGGGGCCTGATGTGACATGTGTGCAAACACATCCTATGGCGTGTTTTAAGTTGGGGGATTAAGTCCCCTTGAATCCTGAGGGTCCCTGGGGGCCAACTAGCCCACCAGGTACCTCCAGTAAGCGCCACAGAGTTGCGTTGCAGAGAGGTGTAAAAATGGGCGTGGCCTTGGACCACCTCTCTGCAATGCAGCTCGGTGGCGCTTACTGGAGGTACCTGGTGGGCTAGTTGGCCCCCAGGGACCCTCAGGATTCAAGGGGACTTAATCCCCCAACTTAAAATGCGCCACGGGCGCGTTTGCACACTTGTGACATCAGGCCTCACCCCCTCCCTTCACCACTGTGCAAACGGGCCCTCTGGTGCGTTGTAAGTTGGGGGATTAAGTCCCCTTGAATCCCGAGGGTCCCTTGGGTCCAACTAGCCCACCAGGTACCTACAGTAAGCGCCACAGAGCTGCGTTGCAGAGAGGTGTAAAAAGGGGCGTGGCCTTGGACAACGTCTCTGCAAAGCAGCTCTGGTGGGTTAGTTGGCCCCCAGGGACCCTCAGGATTCAAGGGGATTTAATCCACCAACTTACAACGTGCTAGGGGGCACGTTTGTACAGTGGTGGAGGGAGGGAGTGGGGCCTGATATAAGAAGTTAGCAATCCTGCTGTGTGGGACTTACTGGTGGTAATAAAAGGGATAGTTGGACCCCAAGGTTGATGTTGGGGGCTAACTACTCCTCCTGTTACCTCCAGTAAATCCCACACAGTGGGATTGCTAAGAGGTGTTTCGGAGGCCACGCTGACCTTTCTCCACCACTCTGGAAACGCGACGGGTATGTTATAGTAAATTAGCAGTTAAAAAACCTTTGAAATTCACTGAAAAAACCATAGGTTTCAGGGACGTTATAGTTAGAAATTAGCATTTAAAAAACCATTGAAATTCACTGAAAAAACCATAGGTTTCAGGCACGTTATAGTTAGAAATTAGCATTTAAAAAACCTTAGAAATTCACTGAAAAAAACCATAGGTTTCAGGGACGTTATAGTTAGTTGGACATTTCTCTCGTACAAAACCATAGAAATTCCCCCGATATAGTTAGTTCAGCTAACTATAACTCGCGCACCCGCAATGCACTGCTGATGGCGTCACAAATTACATCATTCATGAGATGGTCAGTGACATCACTGATGACATCACTTATGACATCTCAAATTACATCACTGATGACATCATCCACATGAAAATCTGATGCACCTCCTCACAGTCTAATATAACCTTTGATACACCCACTGTAAAATACAGACTACCATTTTCGAAACAATCGACACACCAATGCCAGTTGCTACATTCGCACTCACTGATTCCTAGGTCTACCACACATCCACTCATTCACCCATACAATCACTCATACATGCAGTCACTCATCAATACAACAGTATCATAAGCACTCATACACCTATACAGACACTCACACACCACCACTCATCCAGAGTTACTCACACACCTAGTCACTCATGCAAAGAATCAATCACACTTCCATTTACTGACCTATACAGTTATACACACACCACATCACTTATTCAAACAGAAACAAACGCATACTTACTCTCTTATTCAATCACTGATATAAGTACACACTCATCCATACAGCCACTCTCACAATCACTGACTCTCACGTATAGTCATTTATATACTTCAACTCTCACATACACTGCTTTTTACATATGTAGTTACTTGGACATGTACCATTGAGACATCCTTTCACTTACCAACACACCCATACACACACTCACCCACCCATACAGCTGTTTCCACATGCACTTTTGAACCCATACACACAGTGAATCAACCACTCAAACATCTATGCACAGAGTCACACACCTCCCACCCACACACACACACACTCAGGCACCCATACAAATACTCAGGCAACCAATCGATAACCCATATAGACACTCATGTAGCTACTGACCAACCCATGCAGCAGCCGATACAAAAACAGACAGACTGATACAGACATTCACAAAGTTTAGTCACTAACACATGCATTAAGTAAGACACGTTTAATCACTCACTTAAACAGTCAGTCACGCACCTACTAAATCCTCCATCCAGACACTTATACACCCACTCATTCTTCAATACACCTTGGCATATATATAATACATATTTAAACTTTAAAGAAAAACATAGTCACTGGATGATGTCATCAGTGATGCCATCAGTGATGTCATTTGAGATGTCATCAGTGATGTCATCAGTGATGTCACTGACCATGTCATGAATGATGTAATATGTGACGTCATCAGCAGTGCATTGCGGGTGCACGAGTTATAGTTAGCTGAACTAACTATAACGGGGGAATTTCTATGGTTTTGTTCGAGAGAAATGTCTAACGAACTATAACGTCCCTGAAACCTATGGTTTTTTTCAGTGAATTTCTAAGGTTTTTTAAATGCTAATTTCTAACTATAACGTGCCTGAAACCTATGGTTTTTTCAGTGAATATATATATATATATTCTTTCTGAAGGCCCACCTATCGGCCTATCTCCCTATTGCCTCCCGAATACTCCAGGACATTCCAGGACTACTTTTAAAGATCCACGAGCGCGGAAGTTGTACTCAGCTCCTGCTAAGAGAGAGCCCTAAGGCGTCCGCAGAAGCGGCCTGGCTAGGCCTAGGTGTGGCTTGCCGTCTGCTTGGGGGATCCCACTCATATTACTGTGAAATCGAGGACTTCGACGATACAACATAAAAAGGAAAGGTCAACAATTCATAGAGCTACCAGAGATGAAGTAATTAATAATCTTACATCATCGTTATTGTCACATTTATCAACCACTATAGTAGGACCAGAACAATTCCTGCTAAAAGCATAGGGCAATCAGTGCCACTGCTCACTGAGCCACATTTTGCCTCTCCTCAACAAACCATAATACACTGTTAGTAAAGCGGACTTACGGTCTCGCGACATAAAATCCTATATTAAGCTTCAGAAGGAGAGCTCGCTAAAAGTGAGTTAAAAATAGAACATAATTGGACATCTATTTACCCAACTAAGCGACAACTAAATGCCAAAACGGCATGGTTTACAAAAAGCTACGGTCTCGAACCGTACATATGAAAAAACTAGGAACAACGCAAGTATCAATAAAAAGCATTTGCGGGCAACACGCATAGGAGCCACAGTAGGGGAACCTTCAATTTCAAGCTTTATTACAATAACGCAGAAAACCGGAGATTCATCAGCCCCAACGGTACAGGGAGCCAACCGAGAGTTGACTAAAAGCACAGATGAGTCAGTAATTGGCACGGAGATATCGAAGGCCTACACTGAACCAGAAAAGGAAATAGTGCCTAAAGGTATGCAGTCTTTAGAACATCGAAAAGGCATAGAGCCTACGGTCCCAGAGGAGACCACTGATCCTATGGCGATTCGAGAAGATCCCCCCAAAACCATCGCAATAGATCAACCGGACGATCTTTTACAAACATCCGCCCCACAAATCTTAGCCACTGACTTCACTCTCCCGGACATCGATCATTTGCCATCACATTACTCTGACCCAGGCGAATCTCTAAAAAACTCATTGCACTTGCTCTCTAGCACTCCAAGTAACCTTATTGATGCGGCACAAAGCCTTTCACAATCGTCAGAATTTCCATCGTTCATTTTACGTCAATCACCAAATAGGCATGATCCCATCTCAAGTACTATCCTATCGTTACAGAGAATCATGGAATCTATATTATTACTTTTAGAGAAGAATATGGAAAATAGGGACCAGATATTAGAAACACAAACAGGGATATTACAACATCTTGTGGATAAAAAAAGGAAAAAACTACTTCTTCAAGATGTTCAAACTCTGACAGCCATCTCAGAGAGCCCTCAGGGCAGAGAAGACAAGTTTCAATATTTTTCTCCAACGCCCAGCACTTCTTCTATTAAAAAAAAGCAGAAAGCGACTCAAACGGAGGATCTTCCCATGAAACAGAAATCTAACAAATTAAGCGTTGAAAAAATATATTCTCTATGTAACCTATTCGAGGAACCTCTGCCAGAGACTACTCCGCAGAGTACTCCACACATCTCTACTCGGATGTTCCCAATTTTCACACAAAATGTTCAAAAAGGAGGCTTCAACCCCCCTCCTCAAACAAACGAAAAGGTTTCAGAGGGAGTATCTTCCTTAACTCAAACAAATCAAATAGAATCAACTCTTGCACAAAAGGCCCAAAAAGGCGGCCCCAACCCCCCTTTGCAAAAAGTCGAAAAAGACCTAGAGGGAGTATCCTTTTTACTCAAACAAATCAAATAGAATCTAAAATATCGTAGACAAAAAAAGGGGAAAAAACGCACGCAAAAACTAATAAAAATAGCAACATGAAGAAAAGAGTTAAGCGAGGAATATCAAGAAAATCCCTGAGAAAAGTGGCGTTTCCACAATCATGCGTTAATCGCGGCGCGAATTCCGCTGCGGTGCGGCGGTTTGATTGAGTGGGCGGGGCCGCGTCGGCCAACGGACGTGCGCAGCACTACGGAGGTAGTGCTCGCGACGGCCGTTGACCGACGGGCGCAGCGAAGGGGTTAAAGAGCAGGAAGAAGAAAACAACAGCTGTGACTCAAAAGCCTCAAACGCAACCCAACATATAACCCAAAGACCTGCGCCTTCTGAAATTCAGGAAGATTGCAAAGTTTTGAACCATCTTGCATCAAGTTTTACAATGAACCCTATAAAACCTGTTTATTAGGATATTGTAAAACACTCAGTAAATCAGGAATCACAAGATATCGGGGAACAATCAGTATCAACGGCTCTGGAACTAGCTGACTTATTTCCTTGCGACAACATCTCACTAAATCGTGGGAGAATAGTTGAACTTTTACAAAAATCCGCTCTCTTCATTCACTTACCACCGCTGAAATAAAATTACTCTCCTTTCCAAACAAACACTCTACTTCAGTGACAATAGTAATGTTCTGGTCCAATGTAATACCATCTATAATAATAAAAGAAAGCAATATTCTCTACAAAAACGGCTTAGATATATCTGAAATTAAAGATTTCGACGACCTCCACAAATATGCAAAAGGGGCCGAAGAGAATGAGGCTCTCCCACATAACTATAACCAGCAACTCAAGGGCAATGTAACCTCTAGGAATACAACGGATGGCCCCCTAATGATCTCATTTAAAGATGTAGTGCGCCGAATCGGGAATTGCTCTGATACTAAAAAGACCCCTCAACACTTGGGCGTGGGTGGCAGGCGCCTTAAGCAGCAACAAACCAGGCAAAGACCGAAAACTACTTTTTTAGCAGTAACCTAAAATAGTATCATGGAACATAGCCGGAACAACCACAGAAAAGTTATCTCTCATCCTGGAAAGCACTCCACCTATAGCGCTGCTACAAGAAACATGGTCCGTGGCTCCTTTCTATCAAAAAGATTATTTTGTGCTTGTCAACGCAGCAGTGCCCTCAAGAAGGGGCCACGCAAGAGGCGGACTTGCGATCCCGCTAAGTGAAGAATTCGATTGGGAACATGAAGAAATAGAGCTCTCCCTGTTGAATGTGCAGTGCATTAACATAAAGGGGCCGATTCCGATCTCGGCCGGTAGGGCTCCGAATCGGATTCGGCTTTACCGGATCCGATTCGGAGCCCTGTTTCCCGACCGAATCGTACGCGGGTCCGGCCGAGCGAGTACGATGCGAATTCGCCGACCGACTCGTCCGGGCGTCCCGACCGCTCCGACCGACTCGTTCCCGGCTCGAACCGCACCGACCGACCTCGCTCGGACTCGACTAGCACCGCGCAATGGAGACGTTCCCCGGCCGGGTAAGTACGATGCACGCCGCGAGCAGTCCGACCGAGCCGCGCACTCCGGCTCGAAAGAGCTGTCGGAGCCGTACTTTGGGGGTCCGTGTCGGACCCCCTGTACGCGTAGCCGCGCGAGTCGCACACAGGGGGGACCCATGGGTCCCCCTACCTGTGCGTGTACGGCGCGACCGCTCGCCGCGTACCCGCTGTAGGGGGCGCACTTGTCCGCCTCGCACCCATTGAGTCAATGGGAGCCCGCGTACGCGTTGTACGACAGGCTCCCATTGACTTCAATGGGAGTCCGACCGACTCGGGTCCGATGGCATACGTGCGCATCGTACTCGTTCGGTCGGACTGCACGGGTCCGATTCGGTCGGAAATCTCTCCGGGTCCGGCTCGGTCGGAGAGATTTCCGTCCCGAATCGGAATCGACCCCAAAGTGTCAAAATGAAAGCACAGAGTCTGCTTCAGATCTATTACTCTTCAACATATACATTCCACCCGGCTCTTTAAATGACTCCCTTTTGGAAAAGTCTTTCGTGAAAGTTGACCAAACTTTGGATTCCAGGGGGTTTCCCCCTATGATTATCGCTGGGGACTTCAATGGAAAAATCTCTAATGCACTTTTGAACAACGGAGGGATGTCAGCACAGGAGGAAGCATATTCAATTCCAATGCCATACTCCCAGCCAAGATAAGAGCAGATAAACGGGGCAAGCAGCTACTATCTCACATTGCAGGAATTAATGGCATTGTGTCATCAACGGTAGAGTGGAAGGAGATATCCCGGCAGCATTTACTAGAATAGATAATTGTAGTTCATCTATTTTAGACTATGTAATCTGCAGCACAGATCTGTTTACGAAAGTACGGTCACTAACTATACAGCTCACGTACATAAGCGATCACGCACATTTGACTTTGGGAATCGAAATTTTAACACACTCTTCCTCTCCATGGTCTCTTAAATTCCTAAATGGTCGGGCACACGTAAACCAAAAATCAGGCAGGATCGACTGGAGCTCGAAAGCAATTAATAAAATGAACATTGCAATTTCTTCTGTTTTGTCAAATTCAATAAGTGAAAAAGTTGACCCCATAACCAAATATGAAAATACAGTGCACTCAATCGTGGCAACCCTTCAGGCAAACACAATTAGTAAAGATAAAGGCAAAACTCTCCGCAATATAAAGCGAACAGATCACCAGTCAGTTCACTTAAATAAACTGACCAGAATGGAATTCCTATCTTTCTGTGTTATAAGACAAAAAGAAATAAGAAATTAAAAAAACTTCGTCAACGAACTAAAGCAAAGGAAAAGCAAGCCCAAAAGGACAAAAACTGGGTAGACATTAATATCGCAGTAAAAAGTGGAAACAATAAGGCTTTCTGGAACATAGTATCTGCTCACATGGGGGATAAGAAAGTCAACTCAAGGATCTCCAGTTCCACCATCCGAATGGGAGAAACATTTACTAAATCTATATAAATCTAACAACCAAATACAAGCCTCCTCTAGTCAGTTCCCCGATCAAAAGGGTTAATCTGAACAGGGCACGTTAACTATTTCAGCTACTCAGATTGCCACTTTTATTAAATCCGCCAGAGCATCTGCAGCAATGGGCCCAGATAACATTCCGATCAAAGTTCTTCAATCAAACCCGGAAGACTGGAGCAAATTCTTAATTCCTCTTTTTCAGTATTCGTTCGAGACTGGGCATATACCAAAATCCTGGCAAGGGAGCATTGTCGTCCTCCTCTTAAAAAAAGGCCCTAGTTCAATTCCTATTAATTACAGACAAATTGCCCTTTTAGACGCCACTGGCAAGATCGTCGCAGCATGCGAATTGGACCATCTAAAAGATTGGGCATTTTCAAACAACGTGATCCCCATGACACAGGCTGGTTTTCGTTCAAAACATTCAAGTATGGACAACATTGCTATTCTACAGACTGTTCTCGATAAGTATGTAGTGCAAAAATCACAAACAGTTTACTGTGCCTTTATTGATTTTTCAACTGCTTTTGACAGTGTGGACAGGCCAAGGCTATGGGAAAAGCTAGAGTGTTTAGGGGTCCCAAATGATTTACTCACAATAATTATATCTTTGCATACAGCAACATGATGTGGAGTGAAAATGGGGGAAATAGGGGCCTAACCAGACCAATCCCCACGATGAATGGTTTGAAACAATGCTGCCTTCTCGCCCCCTTGTTATTCTCCATCTATATAAGCGGCCTACAGGGGTACTTTTCCCAAATTAATAATTTTCCCGCAAAACTAGCGCAAAGTGACATCAATAGCCTAATGTACGCAGACGATATCATCATATTTGATCGCACCCCAATTGGATTACAAAGAAACCTAACTGAATTAAATAGATACGCAAAAGAAAACTTCTTGGTCCCTAATATTTCCAAAACTAAAATTTGACCTTTTAGAGGAAGAAGGAAATTTTCGCCATTTACTTGGTTTTTGGGAGGTAAACCAATTGAGGTAGTGAAAGAGTACTTTTAATGGGGCCAAATAGTTTCATATAATGTCCAAAATGCTTCTTACTTTCATCACCTGGGGCGAAAGGCCGACTCCCATTAAAGAGATTTTATTCCTCGACAGGGAAGAGACACTTTATATCCCTGCTAAAGGTTTATAGCGTGAAAATTCCACCTATTTTATCTTATGCTCTGAAATATATACAGATTAAATCCTGGCAACAAATAAAAGTGAAAGAAGGGATTATCCTAAGGAAACTGCTGGAAGTCTCTCAATCCGTTCCCGCACAAGCCCTACGCCTTGAACTCTCCTTAATAAGTACATATGCTCGAGCAATTTCTAATATTATAAGGTGGGCTTTTAAACTTTTACATGCGGATCCCGGCTCTCTAAGACATATATTAAAATTAGAGACTTTTAGAGGAGAATCGGCACCGCATACTTTCAATAGGAATCTTAAAGCAGCCCTAGAGGCATCAGAATGCACTACAGCACTTTTGCAGGATTGGTCCCCAGCACATTTGAAGCTCTTTTTAAAACATATAACGCCAAGAATACGTTTTGACTCAGACAAGGAGTATTGTACTCAATTAAAACAATACAAAAAATATGCGAACACTATAGTATATAATACTCCTGAGCATTACTTAAAATTTCAGCTTGAACATAGAGTAAGGCGTTGTATCCTTCTCCTGCGATTAGGAGTTCTTCCAATTAAAGTTTACTCTTCCAGATGGAATTCCTCTGAATGTTCATCAGGTATCTGCGACTTGTGTAACAGTGGAGTACAAGACCTTTGCCATGCACTTTTAAATTGCCCAAATTTGATCCTGGTAGAAACCCGGCAACGTTTCATAAAACCTATTCACCTCCTATATAACGCTATTTTATCTCAATATTTAATATCATTGTGTAAATCTCCTCTAAATGAATTTATTTGCTATAACTTGTACAAGTTCTTAAAGAGTTTTTTAAAGTTGCAAAAAAAGTTACAATTTTAACAACCACAGATTATGTATTTGTACTCATTAAATTTAAATTACCATGTCTACAACGTGTTTTTAAAGAAAGTTCAAAAGTTTAAATACAATTTTTAAATTATGTATTTGTATTTGTTGGCCTCAGACGAGGTCTGAATCAAATAAATTGTTTTTTATTTATATATATATATATATATATATATTTATATATATATATATATATATATTTATATATATATATATATATATATATTCACTGAAAAAACCATAGGTTTCAGGGACGTTACAGTTAGAAATTAGCATTAAAAAACATTAGAAATTCACTGAAAAAACCACAGGTTTCAGGGACGTTGTAGTTAGTTGGACATTTCACTCATACAAAACCAGAGACATTCGGCCGTTATAGTAAGTTGAGCTAACTATAACTCGCGCCCCCGCAATGTACTGCTGATGACATCACATATTACATCACTCATGACATGGTCAGCGACATCACTGATGACATCTCAAATGACATCACTGATGACATCACAGATGACATCAACCAGTGACTGAGTGTTTCTAAAAAGTTTAAATATGTTTTATATATATATATATGCCAAGGTGTATTGAAGAATGAGTGGGTGTATGAGTGTCTGAATGGATGATTTAGTAGGTGCATGACTGACTGTATAAGTGAGTGATTAAACGTGTCTTACTAATACATGGGTGACTGACTAATCTTTATGAATGTCTGTATTGGTCTGTCAGTTGGTGTGTAAGTGGCTGCTTGGGTTGGTGAGTAGCTACATGAGTGTCTATATGGGTTTTTGATTGGTTGTCTGAGTACCTGAATGGGTGCCTGAGTGTCTGTGTGGGTGGGTGGGGTGTGTGTGACTCCCTGCATGGATATGTGAGTGAGTGATTAACTGGGTGTATGGGTTCAAGAGTGCATCTGTGAGGGGCTGTATGGGTGGGTGAGTGTGTGTATGGCTGTGTTGGTGAGTTAATGGATGACTCAGTGGTACATGTGAGAGTAACTACATATGTGAAAGGCAGTATATGTGAGTGTTGGAGTATATAAATGATTATATGTGAGAGTGAGTGATTGTTAGAGTGGCTGTATGGATGAGTGTGTGCTTGTGTCAGTGATTGTATAAGAGAGTAAGTATGTGTTAGTATCTGTATAAATAAGTGAGTTGGTGTGTGTATAACTGTGTAGGTGAGTAAATGGGAGTGTGATTGATTCTTTGCATGACTGACTAGGTGTGTGAGGAACTCTATAGGTGAGTGGCAGTGTGTGGGTGTCTGTATGGGTGTATGAGTGCATGTGATAGTGGCTGTATTGACGAGTGACTGCATGTATGAGTGACTGAATTGATGAGGGAGTGGATGTGTGTGTAGACCTAGGAATCAGTGAGTGGGTATGTAGTAACTGGTATTGGTGTGTCTATGGTTTCGAGAATCGCAGTCTGTATTTTAGAGTGGGTGTATCAAAGGTTATATTAGGCTGTGAGGAGGTGCTTCAGATTATCACGTGGATGATGTCATCAGTGATGTCATCAGTGATGCCATTTGGCATGTCATCATTGATGTCATCAGTGATGTCACTGACCATGTCATGAGTGATGTAATATGTGATGTCATCAGCAGTGCATTGCGGGGGCACGAGTTATAGTTAGCTCAACTAACTATAACCGCCGAATTTCTCTGGTTTTGTATGAGTGAACTGTCCAACTAACTATAACATCCCTGACACCTGTGGTTTTTTCAGTGAATTTTTAAGGTTTTTTAAATGCTAATTTCTAACTATAACATCCCTGAAACCTATGGTTTTTTCAGTGAATTTCAAAGGTTTTTTAAATGCTTATTTCTAAATATGCCTACTTAGGTAGGACATGTGCCGGAAGAAGAAGAAAGGCGCCGAAAGAAGCAAGAGAAGTGCAGAAAGAGGCAACAGAAGTCCAGAAAGAGGAAGAAAGGTGCAGAAAGAAGCAAGAGAAGTGCAGAAAGAACCAACAGAGGTGCAGAAAGAGGCCTACTTTGACTGTACCTTACAACAGACTCATACAAAGTAGCCTAATCACTAATCCTTCTGCCAAGATGTCTTAAACCTCACTTTTCTCTTGAAGGTTCACTATTAATCGACTGCTCAGAATGTTAGGCCTACCTACCAAATATAAAGCAGCAATCCTAAGCATATCACTGTTGTAAGTCTGACCAAGTTTGTGAAGGTATGCATGCGTGTCTCTGCTTTTACCGAGTGACATGTTACATAAAAATAAACATAGAAATATTTGAATACCTGTGTTTCAAACAGCATACTCTGTAAATATGTGTACAAAAAGGTGTATGTATTTCTTTCTGCTCATAATACAGGGCACATGGGTATTCAATAGTATATTTGAGGGGCCCTATAATACCGTCCTATATACATAAGACATGTCTGCCTGTGCAACTGGATGACAGAGCAGAACTGAGAATATTTAACCACCTATAGAAGAAGCTACCCACTTTTTAAGCTACCATCTTCAGATACATAACACATGTGAGAATACATAAACAAGTAGACATATACCTCAGTCAAAAGAGCACGCAGACCTTTAAACTTGACAGCTTGCACTTCCCATTTGAGTACAGAAAGAGGCAAGAGAAGTACAGAAAGAAGCAAGAGATGTGCAGAAAGAAACAAAAGAAGTGCAGAAAGAAGTAACAGAGGTGCAGAAAGAGGCAACAGGGGTGCAGAAAGAGGGAAGATGGGTGGAGAAAGAGGCAAGGGGCTGCAGAAAGAAGCAAAAGAGCTGCAGAAAGAAATAAAAGAAGTGCAGAAAGAAGGAACAGAGGTGCATAAAGAGGCAAGAGGGGTGCAGAAAGAGGGGAGTGGGGTGCAGAAAGAGGTAAAAGGGGTGCAGAAAGAAGTGAGAGGTGCAGAAAGAAACATAATAAGTACAGAAAGAAGGAACAGAGGTGCAGAAAGAGGCAAGAGGGATGCAGAAAGAGGGAAGAGGAATGCAGAAAGAGGGAATAGGGGTGCACAAAGATGCACGAGGGGTGCAGAAATAAACAAGAAAGGTGCAGAAAGAAACAAAAGAAGTGCAGAAAGAAGCAACAGAGGTGCAGAAAGAGGCAAGAGGGGTACAGAAAGAAACAAAAGAAGTGCCGAAAGAAGTAACAGGTGCACAAAGAGGCAAGAGGAGTGCAGTAAGAGGGAAGAGGGTGCACAAAGAGGCACGAGTGGTGCAGAAAGAACCAAGAGAGGTGCAGAAGAAGCAAGTAAAGTGCAGAAAGAACCAACAGAGGTGCAGAAAGAGGCAAGAGGGGTGCAGAAAGAAACAAGAGAGGTACAGAAAGAAACAAAAGAAGTACAGAAAGAAGGAACAGAGGTGCAGAAAGAGGCAAGAGGGGTGCAGAAAGAGGAAAGAAGGGTGTGAAAGAGGCACGAGGGGTGCTGAAAGAAGCAAGAGGGGTACAGAAAGAAGCAAGAGAGGTGCAGAAAGAATCAAAAGAAGTGCAGAAAGAAGGAACAGAGGTGCAGAAAACGGCAAGAGGAGTGCAAAAAGAGGGACGAGGGGTGCAGAAAGAGGCACGAGGGGTGCAGAAAGAAGCAAGAGTGGTACAGAAAGAAACAAAAGAAGTACAGAAAGAGGCAACAGAGGTGCAGAAAGAGAAGAGGGGAGCAGAAAGAGGGAAGAGGGGTGCAGAAAGAGGTACAAGTGTTGCAGAAAGAAGGGACAGAGGTGCAGAAAGAAGCAAGAGAAGTGCAGAAAGATGGATGAGGGGTGGAGAAAGTGGCAAAAGAAGTGCAGAAAGAAGAGACAGAGATGCAAAAAGGGGTAACAGGGGTGGAGAAAGTGGCAGGAGGGGTGCAGAAAGAAGCAAGAGAGGTGCAGAAAGAAGCAAGAGTAGTGCAGAAAGAAACAACAGAGGTGCAGAAGGAGGCAAGAGGGGTGTAACGAGAGAAGAGAGGTGCAGAAAGAGGCACGAGCGGTGGAGAAAGAAGCAAGAGATGTGCAAAAAGAAACAAAAGAAGTGCAGAAAGAAGGAACAGAGGTGCAGAAAGAGGCAACAGGGGTGAAGAAAAAGGGAAGAGGGGTGGAGAAAGAGGCAAGGGGGTGCAGAAATAAGCAAGAGAGCTGCAGAAAGAAACAAAAGAAGTGCAGAAAGAAGGAACAGAGGTGGAGAAAGAGGCTAGAGGAGTGCAGAAAGAGGTAAAAGGGGTGCAGAAAGAAGAGAGAGGTGCAGAAAGAAACAAAAGAAGTGTAGAAAGAAGGAACACAGGTGCAGAAAGAGGCAAGAGGGGTGCAGGAAGAGATGTGTGAAAGAGGCACGAGGGGTGCAGGAAGAAGCAAGTGAGGTTCAGAAAGAAGCAACAGAGGTGCAGAAAGAGGGAAGAGGGGTGGAGAAAGATTCAAGAGGGGTGCAGAAAGAAGCAAGAGAGGTGCAGAAAGTAACAAAAGAAGTGCAGAAAGAAGGAACAGAGGTGCAGAAAGAGGCAAGAGGAGTGCAGAAAGAGAAGAGGGGTGCTGAAAGAGGCACAAGGGGTGCAGAAAGAAGCAAGAGAGGCACAGAAAGATGCAAGATAAGTGCAGAAAGAAGCAACAGAGATGCAGAAAGAGGGAAGAGGGGTGGAAAAAGAGGCAAGAGAAGTGCAGAAAGAAGCAACAGACATGCAGAAAGGGGGAAGAGGGGTAGAGAAAGAGGCAAGAGGGGTGCAGAAAGAAGCAAGAGAGGTGCAGAAAGAAACAAAAGAAGTGCAGAAAGAAGGAACAGAGGTGCAGAAAGAGGCAGGAGGGGTGCAGAAAGAGGGAAGAGAGGTGCAGAAAGAGGCAAGAGAGGTGCAGAAAGAGGCAAGAGGGGTGCACAAAGAAGCAAGTGAGATGCAGAAAGAGGCAAGAGAGGTGCAGAAAGAGGCAAAAGAGGTGCAGAAAGTAGAAGAGATGTGCAAAAAGAGGGAAGAGAGGCACAGAAAGTGTCAAGAGTGGCTTGCACACCATTAGTACCAATTTAACACTCAAATTTAGCAATAAGTAACAGGTGACCATTCTAGGTTTACAAAGGACCTTCCACCACGCTGTAACACTTGTCGCTGCATTTTTGGTAACGTTTGAGCTAGAAACAAGGCTTTTTTTGTAACAAATCTGCAGATTAGGCAGCAGATGATGGATTATGTGGCTAATGCGGAAAATGTATAATGGTGCGAAAGTCGGTGCAGCCAAACAGTCGCATAATTCCAGTGGCCCTGCTCATACCTCGACTAGGTCCAGAAGTGCTCCTCAGTGATTCCTTCTTTTTTTCCCGTCTCATTGAGTTCATAGTTTAGCATTTATGGAAACAAGGAAGACTAAACCTGAGGTTACCACTCCACATCACAGACTACCATACCACATAATTTCTCTCCATAACACTTCATCCCACTCTACATAATTCCTATACACTAAAAGCCACATACTTTCTATCCACATAATTTCACTGCACAACATACCACATAATTCCACTACACCCAACATACATCCACTCCACTCCAAAAACATTAGTAAAAAACTTCTACATTTACAATGCCAATAGTTCTAACTCTCGCAAATGCGAAACCTATTACATTGCAAATTCTTCTTTAACTAGTAGTCGCGTTTGCAGAGTGGTGGAGAAAGGGTGCTGGGCCTCCGACCAGCGCTCAGGAATTCCGCTGCGTAGGACTTACAAGAGGAACCAGGAGGGCTTCTTGGCCCCCAAAGTGCCTCAGGAGTAAAGTGGACTTCATCCCCAACCCGTAGTGTGCCAGGAGGCGCGTTTGCAGAGTGGTGGAGAAAGGGGGCATGGCCTCCGAAGACCTCTTAGCAATCCCACTGTGTGGGACTTACTGGAGGTAACAGGAGGGCTAGTCGGCCTCCAAGGACATCTTTGGGGGCCAATTACCCCTCCTATTATCTCCAGTAAGTCCCACACAACAGGATTGCTAAGTTCTCATAGCAGGTCACGCCCCCTTTGCCCACCACTCTGCAAAGGCGCCTCCTGGCATGCTCTTGGTTGGGGATGAAGTACCCTTCGCTTGTGGGGGTCTTTAGGGGCCAACTAGCCTACCTGTTACCTCCAGTAATCCCCACACAGTGGGATTGCTGAGAGGTGGACACAGGCCACGCCCCCTTTCTCCACCACTCTGCAAACGCGCCTCCTGGCATGCTATTGGTTGGGAGATGAAGTCCCCTTGCCTCCTGAGGGTCCCTGGGGGCCAACTAGCCCTCCAGTTATCTCTAGTAAGCCCCACACAGCTGGATTGCTGAGAGTGGTCCGAGGCCATGCCCCCTTTTTACACCACTCTTCAAACACGCCTCTTGGTGCACTGCTGCTCAGGGGATGAAGTCCACTTTAGTCCTGAGGTCCTCAGGACACAAGAGGACCTCATCGCCCCACCAGGTGGTGCGTTTGCAGAGTGGTGTAAAAATGGGCGTGGCCTCGGACCACCTCTCAGCAATCCCACTGTGTGGGGATTACTGGAGGTACCTGGTGGTCTAGTTGGCCCCTAAGGACCCTTAGGATTGAATGGGACTTAATCCCCCAATTCAGAACTCGCCAGTAGGCGCGTTTGCACAGTGGTGCAGGGAGGGGGCGGGGCCTCTAGCTTTTTTAATTTGCTTTTTTGGAAGGGGGGCTGTGTGGCCCCCCTTCTCCTAATTATTTTGGGCCCAGGGATCCCATCCCCCAGGGCCTGAGCATTTTTTTGTTTTTTTTAAAAACACTATTGGCCCCGGGGACCCCATCCCCCGGGCATCCCCCGGGGCCTAGCCTCGTTTTTAATTTTTTTTTTTAAATTCCCTGGAGGGGGCTGCTTGCCCCCCTCCCCTGTGCCACTTCTGGCCATGGGGACTCCATCCCCTGGGGCCTGGCCTCATTTAAAAAAAAAAAAATTCCCAGGAGGGTGGCCGCATGGCCCTCCCTCCCCTGGGCCACTTCTGGCCCCGAGGACCCCATACCCTGGGGCCGGAACCCAACGTTGGGGACCGCGGGGGAGCCCCAATGCCCCCACGGTCCCACCCAGCTCCCCGCCTCCTGCAGGAGCCAGCATTGCTTTTGGACAAGGGGAGCTGCTGACATGCAGCTCCCCTTGTCCAAAAGCAATACTGCCTTGCTTCATGGAAGCGAAAGCAGGTTTCCTGCTCTCGCTTCCATGAAGCAAAGCAGAAGTTTTCAATGACAGGGCGGGAGCCGTGCTCCCGCCCTGCCATTGCAAACTGAAATGTCCCGGGGGTGGGCACTCCGGGACATTGCTGGAGCCGGCCCTGGGGGGCGGCGGTCCCCAGGGCCATGGATTGCTCCAGGAGTGGGGCCGCGTGCCCCCCTCCCTTCGAGTACAAAGCCCTGGGGCTTGGGGGGGCCCGTGTGGCCCCCCTCATTAATTAATAAAGCCCCAGGGAGGTGGCGGTCCCCGGGGCTGCGGGGGGGCTGCGTGCCCCCTGCGCATAATAAATAAAGCCCTGGGGAGGTGGTGATTCCCGGAGCTGCAGGGGCCCCCGCGGGCCCCTGCATATAATTTCCTTATTGCCCCCGGGACTTGGCCCACCCGGGGGCTCAAAGAAACAAAGCACGGGAGCCCGCGCTTCGTTTTTAAAAATAATTTTTGGCCAGATTCGCGCACCCAGAGCGAATTCGGCTGAAAATATAAAAAAATGCTTTTTTTGGCCCTGGGGATCCTTGTGGGACTTCCTGAGCAGGCCTAGAGGGTCAGAGTGTTTCTATCATGACCCCTTATCTTGTTTTTTATCCCTTTTTTTACTGTTTTCTTATGACTCGGTTTTACCGAGTCACAAGATGGCTGCCAACACTTCCTGGTTTGGAGTGTTGACAGCCAATCAAAATGAAGTTCGTGCTCGGGAGGGTTTGCGAATCCTCCTCAGCTCACAGATATCGATATTTTTATATTTTTAATTTCTCAGGAACTACTGAACGGATTTACACCATTTAAAAAAAGGTCGCTTTCTGAACTAGGAGCTACCTTTTTGCCAAATGTGGTGTAATTCCGTTCCGCAGTTCAGGCTGTAGCCGTGTCTAAAGTTCCTATGGAATTTAATATGGAGAAAACGCGTTTTTGGACCCCCCTTTTTTCTCGGCCCCCGCTTGACGAATCACCCCAAAACTTTCAAGACAGGAGCTGACCTGAGTGAACCGTTAGTTTTGAAAATTTCGCAAAGATTCGTCAAACAGCGCCAAAGATATTGGCAGAAGAAAAAACGCTTTTTGAATAGAAACAAGGTCCTAACTATAACTACCTACTGGCGACTGCCAGTAGGTAATATATATATATTTTAGGCCAAGGTGTATTGAAGAATGAGTGGGTGTATGAGTGTCTGTATGGATGATTTAGTGGGTGTGTGACTGACTGTATAAGTGAGTGATTATATGTGTCTCTGTGAATGTATGGGTGAGTAACCAATCTGTGTGAATATCTGTATCAGTCTGTCAGTTGGTGTGTAAGTGGCTGAATGGGTTGGTGAGTAGGTACATGAGTGTCTATATGGGTTATTGATTAGTTGTCTGAGTACCTGTATGGGTGCCTGAGTGTCTGTGTGGGTGGGTGAGGGGATGTGTGACTCCCTGCATGGATATGTGAGTGGGTGAATCCCTGGGTGTGTGGATTCATGAGTACGTCTGCGAGGGGCTGTATGGGTGAGTGAGTGTGCATATGGCTGTGTTGGTGAGTAAATGGATGTCTCAGTGGTATATCGGTGAGTAACTGCATATATGAAAGGCAGTATATATGAGTATTTTGGAACTTGATAGGTTGCCAAAGGTAATTATGTAAAGTCCTTGGGTAAGAGAATGCCAGAATCTGATATCGCGCTTTGGATATAGGAAGTCCGATATTGTGTTTTGACTATAGTATTTAAGTATTTGATTCTTTATTCAAATGCAAGTAAACACAAGAACAGCGACATGTGTTTCACCTAAAAGGCCAGCAGGCCAAGGGCTTTTTCAAGGCAAGCTGAGAGAACTTCTGAGGGAAAAGTAAAAAATTGTCAGATTATCATCCCATGGAAATCAGAAACATCCTGTGTCGGGATGCGTAGTTCGGTCTCTGTGGTCCGGACTTTTCCCTCAAAAGTTCTCTCAGCTTGCCTTGGCCTGCTGGCCTTTTCTGGCGAAACATGTGCCGGCTGTTTTTGTGTTTACTTGCATTTGAATAAAGAATAAAATACTTAAATACTATATTCAAAACACATTATCGGACTTCCTATATCCAAAACGCGATATCGGATTCTGAGATTCTCTTACCCTAGGACTCTACATATTTACCTTTGGCACAAACCTATCACAGTTTCAAAATATTTGCTCTACATTAGGTGGTCCCTGGGTGAAACCACCTGATAGGTACGTGCTATACCTAAGATTGGGTCCTGTCCCATTGTGTGTGAACCCTGGCAGCACCCACTGCCCAAATGAGCTAACCAGTATATGTGAGTGTTGGAGTATATAAGTGACTGTATCTGCGAGTGAGTGATTGTGAGAGTGGCTGTATGGGTGAGTGTGTGTTTGTGTCAGTGACTGTATAGGAGAGTAAGTATGTGTTAGTATCTGTATGAAAAAGTGAGGTGGTGTGTGTATAACTGTATAGGTAAGTGGCAGTGTGATTGACTCTTTAGGTGAGTGACTTGGTGTGTGACTAACTCTTGGGTGACTGACGGTGTATGAGTGGCTGTATGGGTGTATGAGTGGATATATCAGTGGCTGTATTGGTGAGTGACTGGGTGTATGAGTGGCTGTATGGGCGAGTGAGTGGATGTGTATGTGGACCTATGACTCAGTGAGTGCGTATATACGTACTGGTATTGGTGTGTCAGTGGTTTCAAGAATGGTAGTCTGAAATTTGGAGTGGGTGTATGAAAGGTTATATTGGGGGGTGAGTAGGTGCATCAGAGATTATGTAGATGATGCCATCAGAGATGTCATGAGTGATCTGCACCCCCTTCCAGCGTTCTGCACCCTCCCACCTGCAGTGGTACCCCCAGAAGACAAACCGGTAGGGACACTGCTTACAGATATCCATCCCTCCAGGTCAGGCAGGACCTGAACCTGGTCTCCCAGCCCAGGGACTACACTCTGCGGCTGAGCACCTGCCTGGCATACCAGGACTTCCTGGGGAGCATGCATGCCCCCTGAGGGTAACATATAACTCAGGTGTTGTGTGACAGTCTGCCTGGTGCTGATCTCCCAACCACTGTCCATCTGACAGTGTGCGAAGATTGCCCAGGGTAGAAGTGGTGTCACCATGGTCACTCCTAGGAGGCTCAGCCCTTATGGCTGGCCCCTGACCCACTGGTTTTCCCACTGTGGACCGCATCCCCCTCCCACCCCTCCATCTGGACTTCTGCACCCTCTACTCAGGAGTGGCACCGCCAGACACCAGAACTGATGGAGCTCCGCTTACAGATGCTCCAAGTTCTCCTGACACTAGGAGATCATCCCCAATGGATGACCTACCAGTACAGCCTAGGCTCCCCACCTGGTGTTCCCTTAGGGAACCCTCCAGGCCCTGAGACTGGGTTTCAGGCACTTTGGGACGCATCCCATTCTCACTCCTTCTCCGCAGAGATAGGACGTGAGTCCCTACACCCCTCCCTCTACACCGGGACCTATCTGGGCTACTAAGAACCTTTCCCACCACTCTGGGCTGGGAAATACCTGAGCCACTCCTCTTAGGGTCACTCCCAAATGCCTTCTCGGACCCTCTGGCACGCACCCAGAGGTCGGCCTCCCGTGCAAGTTCCCTGGGGTCAGAGAACTCACACTCCAACAGGTGTTGGCATAACCCTGGAAAACAACAACGGAACATGTGCTCTCTGACAATCAGATTGAACAGCCCTTCAAAATTGTTTGCCGTGCTACCCATCACGCAACCTTCCAATGCATCACAACATTCATCCACAAACTCCCCCCAAGACAGGTGAGACAGATTCCTACTGCCCCTGAACCTCAACCTATACCCTTCAGGTGTGATACCCTCTTCCTGGGAACTAGGTACCATGCTCTGGGATCTGGGAGTGGGACTTCCTACACTGGACTCTCTATTGCTGCCACCACTGGACTCCACCCTCACTGGTGAATCCAGACCACTAAAACTACACTCAGGGGACACATCCTCAAGAGCTAGTTTTTCCCTGGCGAAGGCCCTCTGCCTCCACCATCCTCTCCTGCGCTAAGACCCTTTCAGTCTCTAGCTTTTTCTCCTCAACACCCAGCTGCGCTAGCTCCAACCTGAGCCTTTCCAATGCCAGCTGGTGCTCCCTTTCTTCCCTCCTATCCACCCACTCCTCTGGGGACAGGGAAAGGGATGGGGCACTGCCCCCGGCACCCAGCAAGGGACTTCCTCTCTACGGGGTCCTCACTATCTACTGGCATCCCTGCCCTGTCATTTTCTCCCTCCTGCTCAAACTCTCCAGGGCCAGGGGTGCTGGTCGGGGACCCTCCCTCTCAGAGACCTCACTGATCTCGGGGTCCTCCTTCCCAGACTCCTCCCTCACCCGGTTTTTGGATATCCAACAGGCCAACACGGCCTCCCGCAGTTCCACCTTCCTGGCAGACCTACTCACTTGACACTCAAGACCCTGACAGAACCTCTTTAGGTCCTTCACAGTATACCTATGCAACATCCTTACATTAAATGCACTTTCTGTCACAACAACTGCTGGATCTCCGAGGTGAGACATGACTGACACTTAAAGGGTGTCACCAAAATTTTAGAAGAACAGGAAAACACAATTCAAAAAATGACACTTTCAAGAGAAATAAAAATCAGGAGAAATCCCCAAACATGTGATTTGTCTAAACTGCAGAGTTTGTAGTTCAACCAGGTGTCGCTGTGGTACTCCGCAAACGCAAGTCCTATCCTCACCGCTGACAACCAATGTTAGAAATGGGATTTCTGGTTGGCTAGGGCATGCGCCTAAGCCAGGCAGAAGCCACCACTCTAGTCAGGGCAAGGGAGTTACATGCTGAAGATAACCCCTGCTCACCCCCTTGGTAGCTTGGCACGAGCAGTCAGGCTTATCCTAGAGGCAATGTGTAAAATGTTTGCGCAACACATTCACACAGCAGCGACACACTAGGCACACCACAAAAGAAACTCCACACAAGGTCATATAAATATAGCCTTTGTATTATCCATAAAACACATCAGAGCATTATCACATATATACACTGTGCCACCTGGCACTAGGTATTACTTTTAACCCTGGGCGGAGTTCGCGGAGTTGCACATCGCGGAACACCGCGAAGTGCAAAAAAACCTCCGTCCCACTACGCAGAGCTCCGCGAGCGGCGGAGTATATTAAAAAAATGCCGTTCGCGGTGATTGCACAGATGCTTGTCCGCACTGTGCAATCATTGCGAACGGCACCATGCACAGCGAAAGCTTTCTTTTTCTGCCGCTCAAGTAGATTTTTACTCGAGCAGCAGCTTTCTCAACGCGAACGGGCAGTTTCTCAATGTGAGCGGTCGCGAGCATACGCGACCACTCGCAATGAGAAACCTGACCCCCCCGCATTGAGAAATCTCACTGGGATGTTGATTTTCCACGCTCGCGCTCGCCAACTTGATATTGATGATCGCGAACGAGGAAAAATCTCGCCTGGATGTTGATTTTCCACGCTCGCGCTCACCAACTTGATGTTGACGATCGCGAATGAGGAAAAATCTCGCTGGGAGATTGATTTTCCTCGCTCGCGGTCGCCAACTTGACGTTGACGAACGCGAGCGAGGAAAAAACTCTGTTCCGCAACGCGAAGCGGAGTTTTTCGGAACTCCGCGATCTCTGCATAACGTGGAGTGCAGAAAACTCTGCAAACTCCGTGAGCGGAGCGGAGTTCACCGCCCAGGGTTAATTACTTTACAGGGGATTATATACATTACAGGGCCAATCGGGCCACTGTCATAACCATTAGAACACATAAGTAGTGAAAATAAAGAAACAACATGTAACTACTGGTAACCACTGTACTTGGCATAAACACATTATGCATAGATCAGATTAGCCATACATCCTAAATTGCAAGTGCACCACAGTAACTCTCATATGGTGCACACATTACCTCAGGGCCTTACACCCAACCAAAACATAAGGTGAACACCAGACCGACTGGCCTGCTCCTCGGGGGCCCGCCTTGGGCTTCCCTGCAATGCCCTCTGTCCCAAAGTCTGGGCCTACCTGGCTGCCGATGCAGCACTCAGTTATGGGCACAATCCTCACATGGGGCGGGGGTGCAACTCACCCTTGTCCTCCCCAACCATGTGTGCCCCACGTTGCAGCTGCCCACGACCTGGTGGTGCAGCTGTATAAACAAAATAGGCACCAATAGTGTGCCCTCCAAGCCCCACTCACCGGGGCTTCTCTTGTGCAGGGGAAATAGGCAGGCACCAACAGTGTGCCTTTTCGAGCCCTACTCACCCAGGCTTCTCTCCTCTTCTGCCAATCAGGGCGGATCCTGGATCTCCCAGTGAGCTCCTGCCGTAGACCTCTCCCAGGTTTCTCAGTAGCTCACCCGCGGCCCAGGAGGTCCTGGAATTCTTGGGTCCCCTGTCTGCGGCGTCTCGTCTCCATGTGCGGGCCACGCCCACCACCAGGCTCAGCCCTTGCCTGGCTTCCACCCGGTCTCCACACTCTGCCTTCCGGCCATGCCCACAACCAGGCCACGGCCGCCTGGCTTCCTGTTTCTCCACCGTGGGGCTGGTTGCTAGATGGCAACCTTGAAATGAGCAGCCGCTCTCGAACAGCAGCTCCGTGCGGCTGGGGGATTTCTCAGTTCAGAAATGCGGGGTAGGGTCCCGCCCGCCTTCTCATGTCCCCAGACTATCCCGGCCAGGGATTCCTACGGGTTTCGGCATTTTCCTCGCAGCCCGGGGCCAGGTAGCAGAGCCCCGGCTGCCTACCACTGGAAATGCGTCAGGTTGCATGGCCGGGAGCGGGAGAGCGATTTCCTCGACTTGGCTCTCCCCTCCGTTGCTCCGGCCATAAACGAGAGGGAGGCGCTGCCCACGCTGCAGGGCACAAAGCGCTCCTCTCCTCACCTGGGACACGTAAGAAAAACGAGGCGTTAAGTCCCCAGTTCCTGAGGGTAGAGCTGGGCACAGGAATAGCAGGCAGGCCAGCACGTAGGGACCCTAAGCAGAGGGGAAGTCCCTAAAGCCACTCCCTAGCAGGTAACAGCTTGCTTGGTCCCAGACGGTGGTTCCTCCTGGCAGTCCAACAGCCTGCTGGCTATCAGTCCAAAGTAAGCACAACCGCACACTTTACATGGGGTCACAGCCCCAATACTTTTTACCCCCTCTGTTCTTTGTTCTCCCCCTGGCATAGGGCTCTGTGCCCGGTCTAAACCAGTTCTGGGAGGCACTTAACATTTTATTTACAGTGCACAACAACCTCCTTTGTAAGTGTAGGCTCTGGCCCCAGACACACCACAGGGGGGCGGAGCCAGCATTGTGGAAAGCAGGCACAGTCCTATTCAGGGTCAGGTGCTACTCCTCCCACTACTCCAAATGCAGATTGGCCTATTCAGCCTAGCGCTGACTCACCCAGCCCCTCTGGAGCCACTGCACCTCCCCAGCCCCTGTCACTCCAGAGCCAGACATGCAATACACATCAGGCAGGCACAAAGACACATAGCACACAGAAATGCCCACTTCTAAAAGTGGGATTTCTAAAATAGTGACAATAAATCTGCGCACACCATTACGCAGCATTTATTACCACTATTCCAAACATACCAAACTTGATCACGCTACTCCTCTCAGATCAGGAATTACCACTGGTACACTTATCAGGGAATCCCCAATGCATTCCTATGAGAGGGTAGCCTCACAGTAGTGAGAAACCAAAATGGCTGTTTGTCACTACCGGGACATGCCACACAGTTAAGGCACATGTCCTACCTTTTACCTACATTGCACCCTGCCCATAGGGCTAGCTAGGGCGTACCTTAGGGGTGGCTGATATGTAGTAAAAGGGGAGTCACAGACGTGGCAACCACTTTATGTGCCACGTCACAGCGGCAGTAAACTGCGCACGCAGGACCTGCATTGGCAGAGGCCTGAGACAGGTTTAAAAGACTACTTTGGTGGGTGGCGCAAACAGCGCTGCAAGCCCACCAGTAGCATTTAATTTATTGGCCCGGGGTATATGAGATACCACTTTACAAGGGACTGATAGGTAAATTAAATACGCCAAACAGGTTTAGACCAATCTTACCACGTTTACCATAGAGAGCACATGTACTTTACACTGGACAGCAGTGATAAAGTGCCCAGAGTACTAAAACCACCAACACCAGGTCAGAAAAAATACCAGGAGGACGGCAAAAAGTTCAGGTGTGACCCTGCAAAAAGGGCCAAGTCTTACAATGAGTGATGTCACTGATCATGTCATGAGTGATGCTATATGTGACATCATCAGCAGTGCATTGTGGGGGCGCGAGTTATAGTTAGCTCAGCTAACTATAACAGCTGAATTTGTCTGGTTTTGTACGAGTGAATTGTCAGCCTAACTATAATTTCTCCGTAACCTTTGTTTTTTTCTGTGAAGTTCTCAGGTTTTTTAATTGCTAATTCCTAACTACAAAGTCCCTGAAACCTGTGTTTTTTTCAGTGAATTTAATGTTTTTTAAATGCTAATTCCTAACTATAACATCCCTTAAACCTGTGGTTTTTTCAGTGAGTTTCTAATGTTTTTAAACAGTTTTATTTATTAAAAGATTTCTGTAACTATTATTTGTATAATGTTTTGTAACATTTTCTATGTATTTAAAAAAATATATATAATCACTTATTTAAAATATAGATCACATAGCTGATTACATATTGATAGTGTTATTTATTTGAATGATTTCAATTTTTAGAAAATGTAAATATTGCTCTATTGTTTATAATTTTATAGAGTATGTTATTATATGACAGAATTAAGCTTAGAAATAGAAAATTTGTATTTAATATTTTGGGGTTATTTTATTTACTGTTTTTTGCTAAATTAATTTTTGTATGGTTACTTTTAACAGTATAAAAGATGTATTGTTGTGTCATTATTATAAATATCTAAAACTGCTTATGACCTCACATATTACATCACTCATGACATGGTCAGTGACATCACTCATGACATTAGTGATGACATCATCGAGTGACTGTGAGTGTTTTAAAAAAGTTTATGAGTGTTAAATATATATACAATGTATTGGTGAATCAGTGGGTGTATGAGTGACTGTATGGATGACTCAGTGGGTGCGTAACTGCCTGTATAAGTCTGTGGTTAGGTGTCTCATTGAATGTATGGATGAGTGACTGGTTATGTGAATGTGTGTATCTGTTTGTCAGTTGATGTCTTAGTGGATGTATGAGTGTGTTAGTGGATACGTGAATGGCCTTATGGGTGATTGATTGGTTGTCTGACTACCTCTATGGTTGTCTGGGTGTCTATGTGTGTGGGTGAGGAGGTGTGTGACTGCCTGTATGGATGAGTGAGTGGGTGAGTCAGTGGCTGTATGGGGTACTAAGTGCATTTGTGAGAAGTTGTATGGGTGATTGGGTGTCTGTATGGCTGTGTCGGTGATTGAGTGCTTGTGTCAGTATCTGTGACTGGGTATGTGAAAGGTAGTATATGTGAGTGACAGGGTATATGAGAGACAGTATGCGTGATTTAGTGAATATGATAGTGGCTATATGGATGAGTGCATGCTTCTGTCAGTGACTGTTTAGGTGAGTGAGTATGTGTTACTATTTGTATGAATAAGTGGGTCTGTATATAACTGTTTGGGTGAGTACATACCTATATTATTGACTGTATGGGTGAGTGTGTAGGTGTGTGAGTAGTTCTATAGGTGACTCACTCAGTGTGTGAGTCCCTGTATGGGTTTATGAGTGGATATGTCAATAGCTGTATTAGTGAGTGAGTGGGTGTATGAGTGGCAATATGGGTGAGCAAGTGGATATGTGTGTGTAGATCTATGAATCAGACAGTGGGGGTGTAAGTACTGGTATGGGTCTGTGAATGGGTTTCTAAATGGTTGTGTGGGAGTGGCAGTGGGTGTTTAACCCATTCGATGCGTCGGACTGCCCCCAGCCGTCCGACGTCATGGTGGGCGTGTGCGGAGGACGGCCGGGGGCCGTCCGAGACACGCCCACTCATTATTTCACCCGCACCGTGGCAGAATTCGCGCCGCGGTCAAGCGGTTAAAAGATTCTATAGGGGTGTGATTGGGTGTGTCAGAGATGATGTGGATGATGTTACTGGCCATGTCATGAGTGATGTAATATGTGAGGTCATAAGCAGTGCATTGCGGGGGCATGAGTTATAGTTAACTCAGCTAACTATAACGGCTGAATTTCTCTGGTTTTGTATGAGTGAAATGTCAGCCTAACTATAACGTCCCTGTAACCTTTGCTTTTTTAGTGAATTCCTAAGGTTTTTTATATTCTATTTGCTAACTATAACATCCCTGTAACCTATGTTTTTTGTGTGAATTTCTAAGGGTTTTTAACTAGCAGTCACGTTTGCAGAGTGATGGAGAAAGAGGGCTGGGCCTCTGACCCGCTCTCAGGAATTCCGCTGCGTTGGACTTACTGGAGGTACCAGGAGGGCTTCTTGGCCCCCAAGGTCCCTCAGGAGTAAATTGGACTTCATCCGTCAACCAGTAGTGCGCCAGGAGGTGCATTTGCAGAGTGGTGGAGAAAGGGGGGCGTGGCCTCGAAGACCTCTTAGCAATCCCAATGTGTGGGACTTACTGGAGGTAACAGAGGTTTGTCTCTCTTTTTTTGATATTGTGTGTGAGTTTGTCCACCCTCACGGTTTATGGCACGTGTTGAAAGAGCTCGGCATTGGTGGTGGCAACTTTGGAAAAGAATATAGATAAATAGATAGATAGATAGATAATTAGGCAAAAAAACTAGGGCTCTATCATGCAAAACAGCATGGGGGCATAGCCACATCAGACACACAAAATATAAATAATTAAAATATTTTAAAATATATGTGTGAGAAGATGGCCTGGTATATGATGTCCACTAATTAAAGTGGGCACCTTGCACCAGTCCAAACAACCCTTGTGGTGATTTAAGAGGTCAGAGATAACCTTTATAAAGCTACCCAAGTGGTAGCTGGGGAGAGCAGCCTTCAGGCTTAGGGGCCGATTCCGATCTCGGCCAGTAGGGCTCCGAATCGGATTCGGCTTTACCGGATCCGATTCGGAGGCCTTTTTTCCGACCGATTCGTACAGTCGTCCCAGCGAGCAAGTACGATGCGAGCGCACGCGAAATCGCCGACCGACTCGTTCCCGGGTCTGAACCGCTCCGACCGACTGGTACGGACACGGCTCGCACCACGCAATGGAGACGTTTCCCGACCGAGCGAGTACGATGCACGCGTCGGACGGCCGGATCGAGACAGAGCGTCCGGCTCACAAAAGCACCCGGAGCCGGACTTGGGGGGTCCGTGTCGGGCCCCCACTGCACGCGTAGCCGCACGAGTCGAACAGGGTCCCCCCTACACATGCATGTACGGTGCGAGTCGCACCGACGTGTACCCACTGTAGGGGGCCCCCCTGTTCGCGACGTGCCCATTCAGTCAATGGGAGCCCGTGTACACGTTGTACGACCGGCTCCCATTGACTTCAATGGGAGTCCGACCGAATCGAGTCGGGCAGCATACGGCCGCATCGTACTCGCTCGGTCAGACTGGGGGAGTCCGGCTCGGTCGGAAAGCTCTCCGGATCCGGCTCGGTCGGAGAGCTTTCTGACCCAGATCGGAATCGGCCCCTTAGTCTTGAAGGAATGTTAAGCAGCTTCTTTTACCAGAATGCAACCTTATTGTATTGGTTAAATGAAAGGAGAATCACACAGTAGTTATCAGAATATATAATTATTATTATAACATCTTAAATACCTCACAGTATCTGCTACACGCAGATAAACACAAAGCACACAGTACTGTAGCAGAGAAACAATCGTAAGTAGCAATAATACACAGTAGGCTCCCAGGGAAGACCAAACCATATACTAAAATAGTGGTATAAGAACCACAACTCGAGTCAAGACAGTGTCTAGAGAGTAGAGAATCACTGGGACCCCAAGTAACCACCCAAGGTGAGTAAGTAGGGACCCCACGGAGGACGGGTGCAGTGTGAGAACACACCCGTGTGCTATGTACAATTCAATGGGAGAGTCGCGGTTGCAATTTGAAAGTTTAAGGACCAGTCCCGGTGGATTACGAGGAAACCCTTTGGAACATAGAAGGTTGGAGAGCCACCCCACCCGTGGATACTGAAGTACCAGAGTTACCTATCCCAGAGGAGTCGGGTGCATAGGGCTGAATTGGTGTTGGATGCCGCTGTCGTTCTCCATGGGAGTCTTCAAAAAAATGCCACTGATGTAAAGAAGAAAAGTGTCAGTTGGAATCCGCAGGTGGATTCTTGATGGAAGGAACCTGAAAGCAGAGGGGACAGAGTCTGGGTCACTCAAGAGTGACCAGGGGCTTGGTAGACGAATGTCGGGTGCTTCAGGTGCGAAGAAGGAGACCTTGACTCTATAGCTGCAGGGACCAGGAGATGTCGAGGATGACCAGGAGCTGGATTCGAGCTGTCCCATGAAGGATGTCGAGTGCTGAAGGGTTGGTGTCTGTAGGAGCACCAACAAGCCTTGGCAACGGCAACCCATGAAGAAGGTCAAGAAAGGTTACGGTCTGGCCCAGCAAGGACCAGAAATCTCACCACAGCAAGGGGAGTCAGGGCAGGCCTGGAGCAACCAGGGGAGCCCAAGAAAATCAGGATTGTCCCTCAAATGGACCTACAGGCCGAAGGCACAGGAGTCGCAAGGGGACATCTAGCAGTTTCACAAAACAACAGCTTGCAGGGCAAGGAGTGCAAGGAGACTAAAGTTCTTTCTATGAAATGTGCGCAGAGGTTAAGGCTATTGAGAACCCAATGCACAAAGTTGGAGAACACCAACAAGCATATGCACTTGCAAATGTACATGGTGCACAGGGGCTCAGGCTATGCAGTCCCCATGAGGGATACTGGCTTCAAACTTGGTGAGAGGGCAGCCGGACCTCAAGGAACATAGGAACCCACCTCCTGTGTTGCTGGAGTCTTCGGAGTCTGCAGGAGCTCAGGATCAGCAGACCAGTAATTTGCAATATGGTGCCTGCGAATGCAGGGGAGTGACTCCTTCACCCCAAGGGAAATACTTCAGTTGTCCTTGAAGCTCCACAGGTCCTGCATGGAACCTGTATGGTGCACGGGCACAGGCGATGCTTTGGATGGAGAGGGAGACGAGGTCTGGCCCAGTCGAAGTCCAGCGAAGTCTAGAGTGTCCGACGGTCGAAGGTCAGTGGTTTCTTGTTCAGAATTTTGTCCACATCGAATTTAGGGTCCTACAGCCAGGTAAGCCCTTTTGTACCCACGGGAGAAGGTTGGACAGATTCAGGGGACCCTCCCAGGGGAGGGTCAGGACAGTGGGGAGGTTACTCCCATATCCTTTGTCCAGTTGCGCGCCAGAGCAGGAGCCAACAGCTCCCAGAACTGGTTTGAGCTGGTCTATGCACAGGGACACCAAATGTGCACCTCGTGCAGACTTTCAGGCACTTTGGAAGTGCACCCACCCAGCTTCAATACACTAAATCCTGTCTGGGAGGTGGCCACACCTCCCTGTGATAGGATGCCTATTGTGCTGCCTTCCTCTGCTCGAGCTTGGCTCAGCAGCAGGAGGACAGAAATGTGTCTCTGGTCGGCAGCAACCATTTTGTGCTGTCCGGGTCGAGAAGGCTGGCACCGGGAAGACCAGGGACCCATGAAGCTTGCTTCAGAAGTGTGGAATCATACCTCCCACACCGGTTACTGGTGTGGAGGTATGATTCCAAGGTGTTTGATACCAAACACAACATGTTTTGTTTCAGCCGTTTTCGAGATAGCATTTACCGCGAGGATATAATGCACCTCTACCTATATGTCTGGCTGTGTCACAGACAACCCGGGAGAATGGTCTCCGAAGGCTGCAGAGGAGATTTGCTCATGCAGGGGCACCCTCTCATGTAAAACCCAGCACCCTGCCTTCAGGATTGTTAAGGCCTGCTATAGGGGTGACTTATAGGTTTTAAGTGTAGTGACCTATAGATATAGTAAACCTATATCTAACGTAAGTGGTGCATGCACCATATTACACAGGCTGCAATGGCAGACCTGTAGTTCCATTTTGCATGGCCTCTCAGGGGTGGCATGGATCACTGACAAAATATCGAAGGTCAAAAAATCGACCTACAAAAATATCGGAGCAAGAATATCGATGTCAACAATATCGATATCCTATCTACAGCATGGTAAGTACAAAAATATCGAGAAAAAAAATATCCATGTCAAAAATATCGTTATCAAAAATATCGGGGTTTTTTGTTAAAAAAATATGTAAAATAAACTAAATAATACTTATAAATAAAATAAACATAGTTAAAAATATTTTATAATGTTTAAAATTAATAAGTAATATATATAATTTAATAAAACATTAATTAAACATATACATATAATATATATATACTTACTTAATAATCAGTTTTAATAATTATTTTAATAAATTATAAATTAATAAAAAATATTATAAATTACAAATACATCTATACACATAAAACAAAAACATAAATAAAAATTAAATAATTATGTATAACAAATTTAAAAAAAAAAATTTACTTTTCATATTTTTAAAATTAATTATATACTACATTAACTAAAATAATACAAAAAATATTAAATAGCGGAGGGAATAAAACGACTATTTCAACTCCCAAAAAAACAACAGTAAGAAAAATGTTGGAATGAGTAGAGGTTAAAATTACTATTCCCACTCTAGAGAGTGCAACAGTAGAGAAAGTATTGGATAGCGTAGGGGTAAAATTACTATTCCCACTCCAGGTAGCGCAACAGTAGGGAAAACGTTGGATAGCGAGAGGGTAAAAATTAATATTCCCACTCCAGTGAGTGCAACCGTAGGGAAAGCGTTGGATAGCGTAAGGGTAAAATTACTATTCCCACTCCAGTGAGTGCAACAGTAGGGAAAGTGTTGGATAGCGTAGGGGTAAAAATTACTATTCCCACTCCAGGGAGTGCAACAGTAGGGAAAGCGTTGGATAGCGGGAGGGTAAAAATGAATATTCCCACTCCAGTGAGTGCAACAGTAGGGAAAGTGTTGGATAGCGTAGGGGTAAAAATTACTATTCCCACTCCAGGGAGTGCAACAGTAGGGAAAGCGTTGGATAGCGGGAGGGTAAAAATGAATATTCCCACTCCAGTGAGTGCAACAGTAGGGAAAGTGTTGGATAGCGTAGGGGTAAAATTACTATTCCCACTCCAGGGAGTGCAACTGTAGGGAAAGCGTTGGATAGCGTGAGGGTAAAAATTACTATTCCCACTCCAGTGAGTGCAACAGTAGGGAAAGTGTTGGATAGCGTAGGGGTAAAAATTACTATTCCAACTCCAGAGAGTGCAACAGTAGGGAAAGTGTTGGATAGCGTAGGGGTAAAAATTACTAGTCCAACTCCAGAGAGTGCAACAGTAGGGAAAGTGTTGGATAGCGTAGAAGTTACAAATAACATACTTATAAATAAAATAATTTTTTACAATAATTAATGAATTATTAAATAACTGTAAACTATTTACCAATACCAATAAATAATTATTAAAAACATAATTACCAATAGAAAATTTATTAACAATAAATTAATAATAAATACCAATAATTAATAATTAATAAATATTAATTACTAAATAATAAATATTGAACAATAAAATATTTTTAATAACAAAAAACATATAAATTATTAAAACGTAATTACCAATTAACTAATATTGAACAATTAAATGCTTTTTTATACCAAAAATAATAATAATTAAACATTAATTATCAATTACTTCTTAATATATTAATTAAATTTATCAATAAATAATATTTAATAATATTTAATTACCAATTGATGATAAAACAACAATAAATTAATTTTTAGAACCAAAAAACTCTAATTAAAAAAAATTACCAATTAATAATTAATGTCCAATAAATTAATTATCAATACCAAAAAATAAATTTAATAATTACTTAATTAGATTTCAATTACTTCCAAAAGTATTCCCCTATAAACGCACAACACACTCCAATAATAAAATAATACACTTAACATAATGATCAATTAATCAATTAATAAAAATTAATTACCAATTATTAAATAATTAACAATAATATAATTAGCAATACCAATTAATTAAAATAAATTATAACTTAATTACAATTAAATGACATAATGATCAATTAACCAATTAATAAAAGTTATTAACTAATTAATAAAAATTAATTACCAATTATTAATTAATTAACAATATTATAATTATCAATACCAATTAATTAAAATAAATTATAACTTAATTACAATTAAATTACTTCCCACCCTATTCCCCTATAAACCCACAACCCGCTACAGAACTTAAACGCAAAAATAATTAAAATTAATTTATAATTCCTAAAAATTAATAATTAATTTAGTATAATTAAATTACTTCCCACCCTATTCCCCTATAAACCCACAACCCGCTACGGTACAAAAAAAAAACAATAACTTAAAAAAAACATTATTAACATATAAAAAATGTATACATATATATTTAGACAAGTAGAACACTTAACAAAAACACATATAACACATACATATTAAAAACATAACAAAATACATAACAATAATACAAATATCGATATTAGTAACATCGATATTAGTAACATTGATATATTTGATTTCGATATTACTAACTTCGATATTACTTACATCGATATAAAAAAATTCGATATTACTTACCTTAGGGTCGATATTCTGTCAATCGATATTCTTAACATCGATATTCTGTCCCTTTGATATTGTGACTTCGATATTAGTGTATGTCGATATTTTATTTTCGATATTTTGACTGCTCACCGGGTGGCATAATACATGCTTCAGCCCATGGGAGGCCTCTGGGGTACCTATGCCCTGGGTACATGTGTACCATATACTAGGGACTTATAAGGGTACCCCAGTATCCAATCTGGACTGTACCTAAGTACATGTCAATACATTTTAGGGAGAAAGCAGATAGACTGGGGTCCTTATTAGCAGGATCCCAGTCAGAGTAGTCAAAACAGTGTAACATCAAGCAAAAAGTGGGGGCAACCATAAGAAGCAGATCCTACTTTCCTACACAACCCCCCCAAACGTAAGGAGATGAGACTAACCTTGCCCAGTTGAGTCTTCATTTTCTAAGTGGAAATATCTGTAGAGTCCATCCGCATTGGCATGGTTACTCCCAGGACTATGTTCCACTGTATAGTCCATCCCCTGTAGGGAAATGGACCACCTCAAAAGTTTGGGGTTTTCACCCTTCATCTGTTTTAGCCATAAGAAGGGCTTATGGACTGTCTGAACAATGAAGTGAGTGCCAAACAAGTATGGCCACAGCTTCTTCAGAGCCCAAATCACAGCAAAGGCTTCCCTCTCAATAGCTGACCAACGTTTCTCTCTGGGGTCAACCTTCTGCTAATAAAAGCTACTGGTTGATCCTTACATCTGCATTAAGTTGTGACAACACAGCACCTACCCCCAACGCAGATGCATCTGTTTGGACAATGAATTGTTTAGAATAGTCAGGACTTTGGAGAATTGGAGCAGTGCACATGGCCTGCTTGAGATCATCAAATGCATTCTGACAGCTAACTGTCCACTGAACTTTCTTGGGCATTCTTTTTGATGTCAGATCATTCAAGGGAGTCACTATAGACCCATATCTTTTTACAAATCTTCTGTAGTACCCAGTCAGGCCCAAGAAAGCTCTGACCTGAGTCTGGGTAGTGGGAGCAACCCAGTCCATGATGGTCTGGATTTTGCTCTGCAATGGTTGAACCTGGCCTCCACCCACAAGGTTGCCCAGGTACACAACCTTACTCTGCCCTATCTGACACTTGGTGGCCTTGATAGTGAGACCTGCTTTCTGCAGAGCCTCCAAAACATTCTTTAGGTGGACCAGGTGATCCTCCCAGGTGGAGCTAAAGACAGCAATATCATCAAGATATGCTGCACTATAGGCTTCCAGGCCTGTAAGGACTTGAATGTGGCAGGTGCATTTTTCAAACCAAAGTTTTTGGTTTGGCATCCTCAGCTAGTCTGATTTGCCAATATCCAGCAGTGAGGTCAAATGTGCTCAAGAACTTGGCTGAGGCCAAAGTGTCAATGAGTTCATCTGCCCTAGGAATGGGGTGAGCATCAGTCCTGGTGACTGCATTGAGCCCCCTGTAGTCCACACAAAACCTCATTTCTCTTTTACCACCTGGGTATGAGCTTTGGGTACCAAGACCACTGGACTAGCCCAAGGGCTATCTAAGGGTTCAATCACTCCCAATTCCAGCATCTTTTGGACCTCAGTCCTGATGCAATCTGTGGCATGGTCAGGCTGCCTGTAAATCTTATTTTTAACATGTAGACTCTCACCTGTGTCTACTTCATGGGTACACCAAGTGGTCTGACTAGGAGTCAAAGAGAACATGTGTCTGTATTGATTGAGGACCTTCCTGCAATCAACCTGCTGTTGCTCGGTGAGGCTGCCTGCCAAGGCTACACTATCAACTGAACCATCATCAGGGTTCTGTGAGAGGAGATCAGGGAGTGGGTCACTCTCTTCTTCCTGTCCCTCATCAGTAGCCATGAGCAAGCACATGTCTACCCTGTCCACATAGGGTTTGAGCCTGCTTACATGGAGCACCCTGTGGGGGCTCCTGGGAGTTCCAAGGCCCACCAAGTAGGTGACCTCTCCCTTCTGCTCAAGGATAGTATGGGGTCCACTCCACTTGTCTTGGAGAGCTGCTGGGGCCACAGGCTCCAACACCCATACTTTCTGTCCTCGCTGATAAACAGTCAGTACAGCCTTTTGGTCATGCCAAGTTTTTTGTAATTCTTGACTTGCCTCAAGGTTTTTGCTGGCCTTCTTCATGTACTCAGTCATCCTGGAGCGCAGACCAAGTACATAGTCCATTATATCTTGCTTGGGAGGTTTGAGAGGTAACTCCCATCCCTCCTTCACCAAAACAAAAGGGACCCCTAACTGGATGCCCAAACAAAAGTTCAAAAGTGCTGTAGCCAACCCCCTTTTGTGGGACCTCTCTGTAGGCAAAGAGAAGGGAGGGCAACAGAACATCCCATTTCCCCCTAAGCTTTTCTGGGAGGCCCATGATCATGCCCTTTAGGGTTTTGTTGAATCTTTCAACCAACCCATTGCATTGTGGGTGATAGGGCGTGGTGAATTTATAATTCACTCCACACTCCTTCCACATTGCAGTGATATAACTGGACATGAAGTTTGTACCTGTCAGTTAAGACCTCCTTAGGGAAACCCACTCTAGGAAAAATTCCCAGGAGGGCCCTGACCACCAAAGGAGCTGTGGTAGTTCTAAGGGCTATAGCCTCTGGATACCTAGTGGCATGGTCCACCACCACTAGAATATAACTGTGCCCAGATGCAGTTGGAGGGTTCATGGGACCAATTATGTCAATCCCAACCCTCTCAAAGGGAACCCCCACCACAGGTAGTGGTATTAGGGGGGGTCTTTGTGGTACCACCTGACTTACCACTGGCTTGACAGGTGGTACAGGAGCGACAAAACTCCTTGGTGTCCTCTGACATGTGAGGCCAGTGAAAGTGAGGGATAAGCCTGTCCCAAGTCTTAGTTTGGCCTAGGTGTCCTGCTAGGAGAATGTCATGTGCCAAGGTGAGTAGGAAGCCCCTAAACTTCAAAGGTATGACCAACATTCTGGTGGCACCAGGCTTGGGGTCTCTACCCTCTGAGTGAAGGAGTCCCTCATCCCAATAGATCCTGTGGGATCCACTGACACTCCCAGCAGCCTCAGCAGCAGCTTGCTGTCTGAGGGCTTTAAGAGAGGGGCAGGTTTGCTGCTCCTGACTCATTTCTGCCCTGGAAGGACCCCCTGTTCCCAAGAACTCAACCTGATCACAGGGACTGGGATCATCTCCCTCAAGAGATTGACCCTCTCTCTGAGCCTGGGGGGGAGGTAAAGCCTTACCCCTCCTGCTCCTTCTCTTGGAAGGCACCTGGTCCACTTTTTCAGAATCCAGGGCCTGTTCAGTAGACATCAGTTTGGCCTGTGACCTGGTCACAGCAAACACAATTCAATTCAATTCAAAAGAACTTTATTCGGTTACAGACAATGTAAACCATAAAAGCACATTTCATATCAAACACATAGAATAATATAAGAACAATTTTAAAAACACTGGGACAATTTATACAGGAGACCACTAGAAAGAAATATTATATTACAATTGATTTGCGTGATTTAAAAACATTTCTTAAAAAAGCATTGACTGAGGCAATAATAAATTCATTATCTAAAAATTGTAAGGCCAAGAATGCGGGGCGGCACTGCCTCAATCCCAGCTTCATCAAAACTGGTTTAATCCATCTTTTCCTAGCAGCAGAGTAAAAAGTACAGAAAAACAAAATATGAATCGTCGATTGCACAGAAATGTCGTCACACGGACACTTACAGAGAATTTTAGACCAATCATTTTGTTCGGGAAACTCAAAGACCTATGTAAGATATTTAATCTAAACCGGGTTAGCAAAAATCGATCGTAATCACCAGTTACTAGCAGGAGATATGGTTGCGCAGTTGTAGTGGCCAGAGTTTGATAATGCGTTTGGACTGTCGTTTTTTTCATTTCAGCCATATTTCTGATGTCACTCAAAAACTGCAAACATACACTCTTTAGATCCTTTCTTGACACATTTGACAGGGTATGGGGATTGTTATAATATTCTTGATGGCCTAATTGAGATAAAAAACTTTTAACGTATTCAAGCCATCTTATGCAGCTGGCCCCTTCCAACCCCATAGCGTCCTTCATTATGTGTCTGTTAAAAGCTGATTCCTCCGTACTCCAAACTCTGTGCCACAAAAGCACAGGCTGCATTTTAATCACATCCTCCAAGTAAGGCATGCCCAATTCAGTGTGACATATAAAATTTGACGTGCTATCAGGTACTGCCAAGAGATACCTAAAAAACAAATTTTCTGCCAGCTGGAGTGATTTAACATTAGCAAAGCCCCAAATTCCAGCTCCGTAAGTGGCGATACTAACACATTTAGCTTTATAGATTTGCAACAGGTCACCCGGTGGGCGTTTCCCCAACTTCCTACTAAAATTGGACAGTGCTATCAATGATTTTTTAAACAGAAGCCTTCTTGCCTGGACTGCCCGAGTCCAGGATCCTGTATAATCAAATAAGATTCCTAGATACGAGAAGGTACTAGTATTCTCTAAAACCTTAGAATTAATAAAAATGGGCTTACACTTTTTTTACCCCGTTCCCGCAATTCATAACAAACGTTTTAGAACAATTAATTGTAAGGCCCAGATTATTCATAAAGGTAGTAAAAGAGTCAACTACTCTCTGTAGGCCAAGCGGGGTGCGAGCCATAAGGACCGCATCATCTGCATATAGGAGTGCAGGGATAGAACGCCCTATTGCCATTGGTGTATCCCTGCACTCTTTAACCAAAACAGATTCCAGATCGTTGATATATAATGTAAATAAAAAAGGGGCTAAAACACAACCTTGCCTTACTCCCTTTCCTACTTTAAAATTTTTAGTACAGTCCCCGCCCAACCCAAAGCGCACCTTCGCCTTTGCCCCAGAATAAAGTTGTCTTAAAAAAGAAATTAGTAAAACATCCACCCCCAGCCCCTTTAAAATTGACCATAATTTAGCATGTGCAACGCAGTCAAATGCTGCCGTAAGGTCTACAAAAGTTAAAAACATCCTTTCCTTCTTCGCTCTAATATATTTATCTAGTAAAATATACAGATTAAGTCCCTGATCAATAGTACCCAAGCCCTTGCGAAAACCATATTGCAAATCACTTAAAATTGCCTGGTCATCCGCCCAAGCCTGCAATCTTTCTAGTACCACTCTCCCTACGATCTTCACCGTGGAGTCCAACAAAGAGATAGGGCGATAACACGCTGGGTTCGCCCTATCTCCTTTTTTAAAAATAGGTACAATTATAGATTCATACCATGTATTTAAAAATCCAGCCGCACAACATGCATTTAAAACCTGTGTTAGGAGTGGACCGCACAATTCAAGGTTGAGTTTAAATAGATCGACAGGTATGCCGTCCGGCCCCGGAGCTTTACCTCCTGAACTAACCTTTATGGCTGCATTTACTTCGGTTAAAGTAAAATTAATTTCCAACTGATGAAAGATGGGAGAATGCTCAGGCTCAAGATCATACTGCATTGGCCCCTGTTCTTCTACCTGAGAGTTTGTATACAGCTTTGAATAATGGAGTATCCATTCTGACTCAGGTATAGCTATTTCTATGGTTGATTTATCATTCCCTGCCAGGAAGGGTGCGTTAACCGCTCTCCAAAAGGCTATAGGATCTCGATTAGTCGAGGCCTCATGTAACGCACACCATGCTTCATTTCTCAGCGTTTTCTTTCTGTCTTTTAACACTTGCTGATAGTATTTTCTAGCCTCCCTGATATAAATCTGATCTTTCGGTTTTCCCTTTAAGGCGTGTTTAAGCTTAGTGTGTGCCTTAGTGCACTGGGAGTCAAACCACCCATTACTTTTCGTCTTATTCTTATTAGCTTTAACCCACAACATTGCTTTAATTTGATTAGAAATAGCTAAAAAATTGTAAAGAATTACATGGTCAGTTGACACAGGATCAAGACAAGAATAAAACATATCCATATTTTGCGATACTAATTTTGTAGTAAAATCCACTGAATCCAGTTTCCCCCAACTTAATGCATAACCGTTTTGTCTACAAACACATCTGCAGAGATGCCCAGCATTGCTGCATGAGTCCTTAATTCCACTTCAGCCCTGGCTGAAGTCTCCAAATTGTTGACCAATAATCATTCCACTGGAAGGTCTGAGCTAACCACAACTTTCCTTGGGCCAGTTACCCCTCCCAAGCTGAAATTAACAACTGCCAAGGACTGATCAGTCCTGACATTGTTAGCATTGGTCACTTGGTACATCTCACCAAGTATGATCTGTTCAGGGTCTACAAGATCTTTTGTCACCATAGTGACACTTGCACCTGTGTCCATGTATGCCATGGCCTCCTTACCATTAATCAAAGGCTGTTGTCTGTATTTGCCCAGGTTACTGGGACTGACAAATAAGGTGGCAATATTCATGCCACCATCACAGACAAGTACAGCCTGAGCTGGAGTTATGACTAGGCCAGTACCCATGTCAGAGCCCAAGGTTAACCCTACTATTCCCTTGTTCCCTGTACCACCACTTGAAACTGTCCTAGGGGGAGCAGTTGCCTTAGGGTCAGTGGTGGTTGGAGGTGAATCCTTGGCCTTTGGACAATTGGCATCTTTTATCCAATGGGTCTTTTCTTTCCATAAGTAACACCAAGGTTTCTTTTTGCCTTTTCCTTTGTTGGATTGTGACTCCCCCCCCAGATGCAGGTTTTGGGGCCCTGATGAAGACTTTTCATCTTTATCTTTGTCCCCACCCTTATCTGAATTTTTAGCATCCTGCTTCTTTTGGTCACCACCATTGTTCTGGTTTCTCTGCTTCACCCTGGTTCTGACCCACCTATCTGCCTTCTTTTCCACTTCTTGGGGAGAAGTCAGATCAGAGTCAACCAGGTATTGATGCAACAACTGATTTTGGCAATTATTAAGGATCTACTCCCTCATAATCAAATTGTACAATCCCTTGAAATCATTCACTTTGCTGCCAAGCAACCAGCCTTCTCTGAACTTAATCCTATACTGTTCAGTGGTTAAGCCAAACCAATCAATGAGAGCACTCTTCAGAACTGAGTAATTGTCAGCATCCTCTTCTCTAACAACGAAGAGCTTATCTCTACCTTTGTCAGCAAAGGAGAGCCACAAGATAGCTGCCCACTGCTCTTGAGGGACCCTCTGAACTTTACAGGCCCTCTCTAAAGCAGTTATCCATTTATGGATGTCATCCCCAACATGGTAGGGAGGGACAATCTTGCTCAGGTTCCTATTGTCAAAAGAATGTTCCTTAACTCTAGGGACCCTGTTGCTGCCACCATGGGACTCTAGTCCCAATCTTTTTCTAGCTCTCTGGACTTCTAGGGACACTTTATCCAGGGCCAATTGCTGTTGAATGACCCTAAGCTTAGCTTTCTCAAGTTCCAGAAATTGGTACTCCCTATCATAAGAGTGGTCCCTCCTGCTAGATACAGAGGTCCCTACAGACTGTCCTGAGTGATCTGACCCTGCAGAGGGAGATCTAGATCTCCTTGGTAAACTCTGCACTCTTCCAGGAGGGGTGAAGAGAGGGCCATCTTGGCCTTCTTCTCCATCTCCATGAAGATCTGAGTTGTCCAGGTGGGAACCATCTTGTTCCTCCTGGTCAGGGTTTGAGTCTAGGTCATAAAAGGTGTCACCTCCTGACCTGTCCTCATTCCCTGCCCCACCCACTTTCTCCTGTTCATCTGTCCCATGGGTCTTCCTCAGGTTATCAAGCAGTAAGGCCTCTATGAGGCGGTGGGTGTTTGCAGTTCTCCCTGTCTTCAGCTTTCTAGAGGCACATAGGGCTTTCAATTCTTGGAATGAAAGCTCAATGTATCTAGAGGGCAGAGAGCCACTGGCATCTCCTTTAGAAGACATACTAAGTGTAGTGAGGTGTTGCACCTACCTAACCTAGTGGGAACTAAACTCTCTGAGGTTGGAGAAAGGGTGTGCTAGACCCTTGACTTACCCAACCTTAAGTTCAGTAGAACTTACTTATTCTAAGCTAGTATTATATGCACCTAGTACTTAGTGGTTTTTGGTTAATCAATACAAAGATTTATCTGGTAAAACAATGCAGGCTTGAATCCCAACCGCTGCACACCAAATTGTACCTAGTGACTCCAAGCACAGAAGGATCAACGAAAAGAGGCTCCTGGATTGCTCGTATTTCTGGAGGAACAGCTGCACTCAGCACATCATCGTTTTCCTTGTCTGTTTGCATCCAGGTCAACCTTGCATCACTGAAAGGGACACACCGAGGCACCGTCTCGCACTCAGAGACCCCTACTCCATCCTTCACCCACTGGTCGTAGGGCAAAGGCAAAGGGATTCTGCAACAATGGGTCGCATGAATCCAGTTCTTACTGCCAGCGACCTTGACTACAGTGCGTGTTGCTAAGAGGACCTGCTCTGGTCCCTTCCATCGCAGCTCCAAACTTTTCTTCCGCTGAAAATTCTTGACTAGGATAAAGTCCCCAGGCTGAATGTCGTGTCCGGGCCCCTCTGATGTAGCTGGCAGGGATTCCTGGACCTGTTGGTGAATAGAACGCAAACTTTCAGTTAACTGGCCAAGATAATCGATCAACAATGGGTACTCAATATCAGAGAACCGCTGAGGTTGGGGGACGCCCCAGACATTTGCCGGGTGTCCACACACAACCTCGTGCAGTGACAATCCTGCTCTAGAATGTGCTGTCGTTCTTGTTGTTAAAAGACCTAACGGTAACGCATCTGCCCACTTTAACCCTGTGGTCTCCTGAATTTTTGCCAGTTTGAGCTTGAGAGTACCATTGTACTTCTCAACCAAACCTGCTGACTGTGGATGATTGGCAGCATGGACCTTTTGCTTTATGTGCAAACCATCACAAATTAATTGAATCACTTTTGCATTAAAATGACTTCCGTTATCACTCCAAATCAATCGGGGCAAACAGAAACGAGGAAAGAACTCCTTCAGGAGTACTTTCGCAGTCGTAATGGCTGTATTATCTTTAGTGGGATAAGCCTCAACCCATTTAGTGAATGCACATACAACCACCAAAACATACTTCAAATTATTGCATCTCTCTAATTCTACATAGTCCATCTGAAGGACTTCAAAAGGGAAAGTAGGAGGTGCAAAATTACCAGGCGGTGTCGGAGTACCCTTTCCAGGATTGTGCATCATGCACACCATACAGTACTTCACTAAGTGTGCGGCTGTCTTGGAGATGTTATCATCCTGCCACACGGGGTCTAACAGTTTACAGATACCCTTAGCACTGATGTGAGCTGGACCATGGGCCATCGTGACTACAGGACGAACATATGCATCTGGCAACTTCCATCTCTGCTTCCCTGACTTATCGATCCAACATCCCTCATCATTCAATTGTGCTGTACTTTCCTGCCACACCGCTAATTCTTCTACTGTGGCCTCACTTTGTATCTCCTTTACATTCTCAAGAGTGTCCTCAAACATAATAACCTCAGGCACCCACCTAGCCGGACCAGCTACAAACATTCTTTTCATCTTCGTCCGGGCCGTCTCCTTAGCTGTCTGATCTGCAAAGGCATTTCCCCTACCTACATCGTCAGTGACATTATGGTGGGCGCTACACTTTACTATGGCCAACTTCTTAGGGAGTGTCAAAGCAGATAAAAGTTTCAAAATAAGGTGCCCATGTTGGATTCTGGTACCATGGGAAGTAAGAAACCCTCTCTCTGCCCAGAGTTGCCCAAAATTATGTGCGACCCCGAAAGCGTACTGGCTGTCAGTAAAAATGTTGACAAAAAATCCCTCACTCAATTCACCAGCTCGAATTAAAGCAGCTAGCTCAGCAGCTTGCGCTGACTGGTAAGGAACATGGGATGTCTCTACCACCGTACGCAGTGTGGTAATAGCATAGGCTGCAGTGGTGGTGCCATCTGGTAATTTAAAACAAGAGCCATCAACATATAGTTCCCCTTGTGGATCAGATAAGGGAACATCAGTCAGGTCTACCCATCCTTTCGTCTCTTCTTCCGTCCGGAAGATACAATCATGTTTATTGCCTTCATCATTCTCAGAAGGGAGGGGTAGTAACGTGGCTGGATTCAGAGTGGCACATCTCTTAATCGTAATGTGTTTAGCAAACAATGTCAATTCATAACCTGTAAGACGTGCACTGGTGAGGTGCTGTGTCTTTGTCTTATTCAAAAGCGTGTCCACAGCATGGGGTACCATGACTGTGAGGTCAGTATCAAGCACGAGTCCAGCCGATTGTCTGATTGAAGTGGCCACAGCCGAGACCGCTCTTAGACAACTCGGGAGGGCTCTCGCGACTAGATCTAGGACAGCAGAGAAATAAGCACACAACTGTTGCTTATCTCCAAATTTTTGTGTTAAAATAGAAAGCGCACAACCAGCCATCTAGTGGATGTACAACACAAATGGTTTGCCGTAGTTACGGGTGCCAAGTACTGGAAACGAACAAAGCGCAGTTTTCAATTGCTCAAAAGACGGCTGACATTCAGGCGTCCAAGGCAAAGGCTCATGCACTTCTTTCGTTGTTAGGGAAAGCAAGGGTTTGATTAGTAAGGAATAGTTAGGTATCCACTGCCAACAGTAGGAAGTGATACCTACAAAAGCACGCACATCTTTCTGAGTCTGTGGAATAGGTGTTTTAACAATGGTACTGATGCGCTCAGGGGTCAACCTCCTACCCTCCTTCGACAGTAGGTGACCTAAATAGGTGACCTCCTGTCAACAATACTGAAATTTAGAAAGGGAAACGTTATGTTTATAATGAGCCAAATGCAACAATAATTTAACCGTACTATCTTTACAACCCTGCTCAGTATCAGAAGCAAGAAGGAGGTCATCAACATACTGCACCAATACATTACCTGCGGGAAGCGAAAGGGAATCCAATTGACTCTTTAAAGCCTGACTATAAATACTGGGACTCTCTGTATAGCCCTGAGGAGCTCGGCAGAACCGAAAGCTCCTATCAGTTAGGGTGAACCCAAACAGATATCTACTATCTGGATGAATAGGAATACTGAAGAACGCGTTTTTCAAATTAACGACAGAAAAGAATGTAGCAGTGGAAGGAATCATTGTCAAAAGCGTAGTAATGTCTGGGACCACTGGAAACTGAGGAACCACTATTTTATTAACATCACGCAAATCGATCACAAAATGATAAACATCTTCTTGATCATCAGGCGCCCGTTTAAGAATCGGAAGATTGGGACTATTACAAATATTGCAGATGTCTCTTCCACTACTCCTTTCTTGATCAAATCCTGAATAATTTGTAACAGGGCTCGTTCTCCTGCCTGTGGTATTTTATACTGGGGAATATGAGGCAGAATAGCATTGTCTTTGACCTGTAACGAAACCGGTGGTATATGCAACAGTCCTACGTCGGTATCACCTGTCGCCCACAGAGTGGGTGGCACGTCACCAAATTCAGCAGGAAGAGAAAGAGGCAGGCACTGCTTGGTCCTCACACTTGGGCCCATCGTCATATAAACACCATCTGGGGAACAATAAATAGTGGCATGTAATTTCTTCAACAAATGCAAGCCCATCAAATTCTCACCGCAATTAGATGTCAACAAAAATGGGGGAATCCACAGTAAAAGGACCAATAGTCAATGCAAGACGTCTTGAAATGGGGCTCACAACCTGTACACCTGAAAAACCTACCGAAACATTAGTATGGCCAGACAGAGCCGCCCAAGGGACCATGTTTCGAGAAACAGAACTTTTTGTTGCATCTGTGTCCACCAAAAATTCCTTAGTCGAACCTTTTAATTCCGCTGTTACATAAGGCCCACGCTGGTCTACAGGTATCGGAACTGGTCTCCCACTCTGTCCCTGGCAATCTTAGCTATAAAACATCCCTGTCACTTCATCCATATCATAGTCATCATGGTAGTACTGCCCATCGCGAGGGTCATCAAAATAATTAATATCAGAACAAACCTGTGAGGCTGCAGCATTCTGAGCCCTATCGGCCCCACCAGCTCCACAACCCCGTCCAAGAGAACCGCGTCCTCTAGGTATTGTAACCTTCTGCAAAAGCACGGGACACTCGCTACACCAGTGACCCCCATCCTTACAATACGTACACTGATTCAGCCCCAAAGGCGTCGTATTCGTCTGCCTACTAGTGCATGGTAGCTGTCGGTCAGAACCACCATGTCCTCTACCATTCCCTCTAAATGCTTGTTGCAACAACATCTTTATCTTTAAATCCTTATGCTTTTTCTCTGCCCTTTCTTTCTCCTCATTGTCCCGATGTTCATAATATTGAGCCATATTCAAGATAACAGAAGGGAAAGAGGTGGACCAGGTACTTTCAGAAGCCTGTAAACAAGTCTCAATTTCGGGAAAGAAATTAGAAACAAACTTATTGACAAACAACCGAACACCTCCCTCAAAAGACAGGCCCTGCCCATTGTAATCCAGAAATATATCCTTGAACCGAGTGAAAAAATTGGACACACTCTCATCTTTCTTTTGTCGACAAGCCGTCAACTTGTCCCAATCTACTTTCCTCAGCGGAATAGGAGAATGCATATATGTAATAATGTGGCCTGGCAAAGCAAGTATCTCTGCTCGGGGCTTATCACCTGGCTTTCTTTCCTGATCCCATGCTTTGATTTGATCCCATGTACCACCCAACTCCGCTACATGATCCTGAGTATGATCCTGCCTCCAAATATCAACCGGAACAAGAAGACCAAAAAACATTTCAATATCAGCAAGAGTCATTACCGTCGACGAAACAGCTTCTGTCAGTTCCTTATAATAAGCAGTACGATTTTTACTAGGATCGGGCAAATGAGTCTTAAGAGACACAATCTCACTTCTTTTCCACAGAGTATAAACCCATTGTTCTTAAATCCGGGCCGCTACACCCGCTCGAGTGACATTACAAGGCTGATCCGTTAACTCTGGTATCCCTGGGTGATATATAGGATGAACCTCTTGCATCGGAAACTGAGGTACCGTAGTAGGACTCTTGTCATGCAACCTGCCCCTATAGGCAACTAACGTGGTGATGTTTCCAAAAACTTGACCTGGGTCCAAACCACTGGCATACACGCGGTCTCTGATATCGAATAATATTTGTGGTGCATCATCCCCAAAATGTTGCTGCCAAAGGCCAATCAACGTAGAGGACATATGTTTAAGAGCATGCTGCTGTATAAAAGGCTCATAATCTTTCATCACACTCCAAACATCCTCCACACTGTAGATGAGATTACGACCCCACTGCGCAGACTGATCAGCTACTACCTTCTTCTCTTCATCCCCCACCACAGACCGTACAAAAGGGCCCATACGCTGACTAAATTTTGTCAAATCCCTGTCCTCAAATCTACGCGTCCGCATCTCAGCAGCCAATAATGCTGGGAAATGAACCATCAAAGATGGAGAAGCAGCTGAAACACCGGGTAGAATCGTCGCAGGCGGGTGCACCGGGGGTGAGAGAGCTGGAGAAAGGGATGCCGAGACAATAGTTGTACTTGGTGTGCTAAAAGTCACAATTGCCACAGACAGCGACGGCAAAGAAGGAGGAGGAGGTGCCGAAGCCACAGCTGTTGAGACAACAGCAGTGGATACAGGTACAGTGGGAACAGTTGTAACAGGCGGCTGTGACGGCACAGGGACAGTGGGATATATCCGTTGCGGGGCATATGGGGGCGGGGGTCGGTTGTATAACAATTCCTTCACAAAAGTATCAGTTTCCTCCTGAGCCAAATACGATTTATCAACATGTAATCGAAACCTCCTATCCTCACATTCAACTCCCTTTTCTTGCCTTTCTTCATCATATGCTACAGCTTTCTGAGTCAGCGTCTGCATCTTCCCTTTCTGTGCATCTTTTTCCATTTTCAATCGTCTCTGCCTAGCTGCTTTCTGCCACGTTCTGAGAGAATCAAACATAGACTGTCTACTTCATCTCTTAAACAACTGTTCCTGTAAATACCCAATCTTTTGTTCATCGAAACTGCCCGTCAACGGCCACCGCAACTCAGCATTGTCCCTCGTATATTTGTGCCATAGTGTACTAAACATAATAGGGCCAAGACCATGCTTCACATACATATCAAAATTAGGGGTGCCTTCTGGAGGCATCGGCTGGGCTTCTTCCAATCGAGCATCTGCAGAACAACAGAGACAGCACAAAGAAAACAACTTACTGACACCAGGCATTCTCCAAAGAAAACAAGTTCACTAGTTATGCTTGGCAAAGCAATTACAAATGCTTTTATCCCAAAGACGGTCCTCAGACAGTACCAAATGCAAACCAAAATGGTACCATATCCACAAAGAACCAAAACAGACTCACCTGATATATGCAGGCCAAGCGAACTATTCCTCCACTGCCGACTCTTCAGCCCAAACGGTCAGATTGAAGGGTTTCACCGTCTAGGACTCCAGTCGGGATGACCACTGGGCGAGGCACTGTCCGGCAGGACGGAAGAGGCAGCTGCGAGCAATCAATGCTCCTCATACAGGGATCCCTGGACCGTCAGTCCAACCCGACAAGGGGATGGGTCACTCACCCAAAGGAGTCCCTGTTTGGGTGCCAACTGAAGGAAGTGACCCGATTAGGGCCACCCGGGTCACTCAAGACCACCTCTCAGCCTTCCATACCAAATGAAGAGTCGGTCAGACAGTAGAGAATACAAACCAATATCTGTTTATTTCAGGTACACTCAGAGTGGAGCCCAGTCTGCCCAGTCACTAGGAGTGCTGCAGAGGGACTGACATCAACAAGCATAAAGATACATTATGCAGATTCAGAACCAAATGAAGGCACGCCCACAATGGAATTTTCCAGACAGATGCAGCTGAACAAAGAAGTACAGAGGATAAGTTTCGATTCTAAGACCGGGCACACACTATCTACTACTCAAGGTCGTTCTGTCCGTGCCCGCCACTAGACAAGTGGGAGAAGGCCTCTATCTAGCTAGAAAGGTATGCAGTAATAACTTAGAACAGTCTATTCATTAGTGAAGCAAAACCCGATTTCGGGGAATGGAAACTTAACAGAGGCCTCTTCTCGGAGTCCACGAAGAGTTAGTTTAGATTTTGACGCAAAATGGCCCCTACATAGAAAATGGCGCTGCGAATGCTAACTTACATAGAACAATAAGTAAACATGAATGTCTCTATTCTAACATATGCTTACATACATGGTCTTTTTATAGCTGGAACCTAGACAAATACCATCGGAAAAGTATACATTATTAAAGCATAAAGTCAATGAGTAATTGGGAAGGAAGCTGAGATGTGGACGGTTAATGTATTGTGATGCAGTGTTCTTTAAAGAGGTGAGTCTCTCTTTCTGCTATTAGAGCAGCGTTGGGCGATGTTGTTCCAGATTCTGGGTGCATAAACTTCTTAGTCTGCAGTGTGATGGTGTCCTGGCTGCAGGTATGCCAAAAACCCCCAGAGATAATGAGCTTGTCTGCAAAAAGTAGGGCAGCTGGCGTGATGGCTTTGCAAATGATGCAGCAGGTTTTGCAGATGGAGCAGGTCAGCCACCAGAGACAAAGTAGTTTAATCAGAATGGTGTGATGTGATTATATTTATTCAGGCCCTGGATGAGATTTGCTAAAACGTGTAGGATGCCCTTAAGAAGGTGCCAGTTAGGAGAGTGGGAGGCCATGGAGCAGGGCATTACCACCATCCAGATGCGAGAGAACGAGGGCTTGAATAGAAATTCTGAAGTAGCTTTCTTGAATAAACCGCTTGACTTTCTTTAGAAGAGACAACTTGTACCAAGGCATTTTAGTTTTTTGGCAATGTGTGCCTTGAGGGTGAGGTTGGTGTGCAGAGTGAATCCAAGTCAGTTGGCATTCAGTGCAAGTTTTGGCTTGAAGCCATTAAGATTTATGTATTTTAGCCACGTTTGTACTGTTTCATGTTTGTTGTTCTTGGCAAATAACAATAATGTGTCTGGGCAAATAACAGGAATTTTGTCTCTGTTGGTTTGAGCTTCAGGTAGGGGCTGGACATCCAGCTCTGGTTGATGTGCAATCAGTGTTTGAGTAGTTGGATATCTGAAGCAGAAGAGAATCTTAATGCTGTCTGGGAGGAGTGCACCAAGTTGCTCCATGTAAGGATTGAAGATGACAGCAATACGATGTAATTGTGTAAAAATAAGTAAAGTCATCATAAAAGTACATGTTAAACTCTTTTGAACAACAGGCAAGAAAGCAGTAAAAGTTGGTGAAAAGGGCAACATCCGTTGATCTGAAGAATAATTGTTACTAGCAATTGTCATGAACAAACTTTGTCACAGGGAAGGATCTTCATTAGTAGTGACCTTCATGTTAAAGAAGTTCCATATGAACTCGCTCTCAAATTTGATTGGGGTCATGATGCATTTCAAAATTTTTAGTGCAAAAACACAAGGGCTACAAGCAAAAGCTTCTCTTGTCCTGTCTATTCGGGTTGTTCTGGTGCTCCTGCAATAGTATTTTTTATCCGAACAACCCTCAACATTGTCTTGAGGCATATTAGCATAATTTCAGGGAATTTGTCATGAAAAGCATAACGTGTAACACGGGAAATTACTCAAATTATTCTGGTGTAATTGACATTTCACGCAAGTCTAATATCACCACGACACAGATGAATGGTGCAAGGGTGCCTGCTATTAGTTTTCCTGGAATCAGGTGAATTAGTGAGCCAGTCACTGCGTCACTTTTGTTTACTTAAAAATCCAGAAACGTAATCGTTCGGTAATTAGCAGTTCGTGCAATAAGCATGTTCGGAGGAAAGTTAATTTTACCCACTTTTGTTTCTCTTGTTCTTGTCGATTGTTTATCTGCTTTCATCCATTGGAAAATAAGTTCATTCCTAGCACTTTATTTTATCGGCCTCAAAGCATTTCGAGCCATGGCTCTTCCTTCCTGTAGTGTCGTCATGCCTGGCCTGGTGCTACGCGCCAGGGCCAGGCAAGGGAGGAAGCAGAGGGAGGGGGCCGGAAAGTTACGGAGGTGCAGAGAGAAATAAAGACGTGCTAAAGAAGTTCCTGCAGTCAGTCTCGTTATTACGCGCCGAGACACGAAACTGGCAACGAGGGTGGGATGCAGAAGAACCCCCTTGCCTGCGCAGTGCTGCACCACCTACAGTGAGGCCGAGTGCCTCTACTTACGACGCGAATGCCTGCTGTGCAGCGGACCGCGTCAGAGTCAAGTACCTACCATACGCTGCTGCCGCATGCACTGACAGCCGCTTCAGACGTGTGCCGAACCCCAGAACCTCAGAGTTGGGGTAAGTCTTCTCACCCTGTGTCTGCGACACACACACGCCTATCCTGACCAGCGGCCATATTGAGGTCAGGCAGTTAACATTGGGAAGACCCTGCCCTCATTTCGGTGGCCATTTTAAAGTCAGGCGAAGCAGAAAACACCACTACTTCTGCTACATGGGAGGAATGCGACAGTACTCCTGAGTGTCACTGCTGCCCGCTACACCCTTACACTACCAGGTGCAGTGCAAACACGCTGCAGAGTTGAGAAGAGCGAACGAAATCACCTACACGTCATGTCTACGCCCCCAGATTCCTCCCAGAATGGGCAACCGGGTCCTGCGCCAATCGCACAGCCTGGCCCAGTGCTGCTGGGGGTATCGTTCCTGCGCCCCCCGGAACCCCTGCTGCTGACATCTGGAAATAGCATGGGCCCTAGATGGCAAAGCTGGCTGGAAGACTTCGAGGACTTCATGAAAGGATCACGGGTACTTGACCCAAACCAACAACTTATCGCTCTGCGTAATCTGGTGGGCAAAGACGTCGGACAAATCATCAAGGAACTACCACCGGCCACGTCTGCCTCCTATGCAGACGTAAGGGAAGCACTCAACAGAAAATTCCTCCCCAAGCGAAATCTAGACTACGAACGCTACACCTTCAATTTAGCATCCCAAGAAAAGGATGAAGCGATTGGCGATTTCATTACGCCCCTTAAGCGCCTAGACCGATACTGTGAATTCGATAACTTCACTACCGAAGATGCACTTCGCCTACGGATCATAGAAGGGTGCCTGTTGAAGAAACACCACTCCCTGGACGACATCGAAGAGCACAAGCGCATAAACAACCAAGCTGAAGAGCATGCAAAAAAAATGGAAGCGGGCAAGACGGAGAAACGTGAGCAAGCTTTTCGACTGCACTCTCAGGCAGACACAAAGCGCCAGTCGGATCCCAGGAAACCCTTGAAACTCACGAGTCAAAGTCGTGGCGGAAGCAAGAACAGCAACACTCGGAAACAACCATTGCAGTGCTATCTTTGCGGCCAAGACTACCCCCACACCGGCCCATGCCCGTCCATGGGACAACAGTGCCACCGCTGTGGGAAAGATAATCACTTTGAAACAGTGTGCCAGACTTATCGCAAGGAGTCCGCGCCAACCAAACGTAACCCGGGACCTCGTCATCACGCAAGAGCAGTACGAGAGAGAAGGGACCGATCAACCAGCTCATCGAGATCCAGTAGCTGGTCACACCTCTCTTATCGGTCTCCACGATCGTCATCAAGGGAATCGTCAGCCCTCACTCCCATATCTCAAGACAGCGATGAGTATGTGTGCTTTGTAGCGGACCCTGACCGATTAAAGAAGTACCCCAGGCTGCATATTCAAATGGAAAACCACCCCGCGAAGTTCGTTTTAGATACTGGAGCGTCACTCAATTACATATGCACAACTGAGTACAAGAGGATGAATCTGAAGCCCAAACTACAGCCGGCCGCTGTGCGTGTTTACACCTGGATGTCCAAGGAACCCCTGCCGTGCCTAGGAGAATTCCATACATCTCTGACATACGAAGACAGGACAGTTCATGCCCAAATCCACGTCATAGTGGGCCCTGAAGCGGCTGACTGTCTTCTCAGCCTACCCACAGCGGAGCGCCTGAAGCTCGTGGAAATCCTATACAAAGTGGATGACACACCTGATATCATCAGTAAGTTCCCAAAACTGTTCTCTGGACTAGGAAAATTAGCTCATTTCAAAGTCCGACTACACATAAATGAACAGGTGTACCTGTGGCCCAACATCACCGGAAAGTACCTTTTCACCTCCAGCAAGCGGTGGATGAAGAGCTTCAGGATCTACTGAGGGCAGACATCATAGAGAGGTCAACGGGACCCACCCCATGGGTATCGCCAGTGGTAGTAGTACCCAAAGGGGAGCAGAGAACAAAGTGCGTCTCTGCGTGAATATGCGAGCTCCGAACACAGCCATTGAGCGGGAAAGGCATCCGGGACCCCACATCAGCGACATGATCACCCGCCTGAACGGAGCAAAGGTCTTTTCAAAATTAGACCTAAACAAGGGATATCATCAGCTTGAGCTCCATGAGAAGTCCCGGTACATCACCACTTTCACCACGCACCAAGGGCTCTTCAGGTACAAGCGCCTCAACTTCGGAATTTCCTCGGCAGCGGAAATATTTCAAGAGGCGGTGCGGCGAGTCATCCAGCACATTCCAAACTCTTTCAACTACAGTGACGACATTTTGGTATTCGGTGAAACTCGCAAGGAACACGACAAGGCTCTTGATCGCGTGTGTCATGCTCTTCTAAATGCCAACCTCACGCTCAACCGAGACAAGTGCGAGTTTCACAAGTCTACGCTAAAGCTCTATGGTCACATTTTTTCCAGTGACGGGATGCTACCTGATCCTGAAAAAGTATCAGCATTATCTGACACGCCATGCCCCCGAGATGTTAGTGATATACGATCCTTCCTGGGTATGGCTAGCTACTGTGCCCGTTATATCAAGGACTACGCCACCATCAGTTACCCCCTGCGGGAGCTCACAAAACAAGGCCAAATCTTTCACTGGTCCACCAAGTGTGAGCAAGCATTCAGCCAAATCAATACAGCAGTGAGTTCTGCCATCAACCTAGCTTACTTCAACCCCTGCAAGAAAACAGAAATCACAGTCAATGCAAGTCCTGTAGGACCGGGAGCCATCTTAGCTCAATACGATGATGAAGGAGAACAGCGACACATTGTAGCGTATGCTAGTCGCAGCCTCACCGACACATAGAAAGCTTACTCACAGCCTGAAAAAGAGAGTCTGGCAGTTGTGTGGGCGTGCAAGCATTTCCATCTCTTCATCTATGGGAAGCACTTCACGCTCACCACTGACCACCAGGCCCTCATAACGATCTTCGGAAATCCTCGAGCAAAGATGCCACCACGGATCGAACGGTGGGGTATTTGCCTCCAAGAAACACCATTGTTCACAAACCGGGGAAGGCGGAGAACCCAGCAGACTACGTATCGCGACACCCCAGGACGTCTACACGGACAAGGTGCTCACTGGCAGAAGAATACCTTCATTTTCTCATTGATCAAGCAAGGCCACCCGCAGTCCCACTAGAAGCTATCATAGAAGCCACTGCTAAGGACGCCACGCTCCAGAACATAATACATCGTATCCGCACGAACTCGTGGAGACACCTGGAGGAGACATCAAGGGCCTGATTCACAGAACTAACTTACGTCAAAAACGTAAAGTTAGTACTTTTTGGTATTCACAGAATACACTTACTCATTTTGGTATTCACAGAATGAACTTACTCATTTCGGTATTCACAGAAGTTAGTAGTCCTAACTTTAGGACTCCTAAATGCCTTCTGTGAATACCGAAAGTCTTAAAGTTAGGATTTTTATCAGTTTAGGAGTAGTAAAGTTAGACAATCGTCGACATGCCAAGGTGTCTGACATTCAAGAAGGAAAATGGGTATTAGTCAGGCAAGAGCAAAGAGCAAAGACGGACAGCTGCTACTGTGCCCAACCTCTACAAGTGACAAGGCAGAAAGGAACCATGATCACGGCTGCCTCTGAGACCAAGAGAACCACACGAAACGCGTCACACTTCAAAAAATGCAATCCCGCAGTATACACCCACGTGGAAGAACCAGAATATGACACAGATGAGTCGAGCCGAGAAGCTGAAGATCGAGAAGAACCTGAAACCACAGCGAGTCCGAGAGAGTCACGAGAGGGGCGCCTCTCACGCCGACCACAGAGGACCATCAGGAGACCTACCCGGCTTATTGAAGAACTCTGAGCAAGTAGGCATTGAACATTTAAAGAGGGGGGAGATGTAGTGTCGTCATGCCTGACCCGGCGCTGCGCGCCAGGGCCAAGCAAGGGAGGAAGCGGAAGGGAGGGGGCCGGAAAGAGTCAGTTACGGAGGTGCAGAGAAAAATAAAGACGTGCTAAAGAAGTTCCTGCTGTCGGTCTTGTTATTAGGCGCCGAGACACGAAACTTCCTAAGCACATAAGTTTGTATACTGTATACATGGATAAGTAAAAACAAATGGTTACGCACTTAACAATGGCTTAATTTAATATAAACATTCACAAATTCAATAACAGCGTCATTATCGGACAGAGATGGCAGTATCAGCACTGAAGAGGCATGGGGCAGATTTACAATTAACTAACGCAGCATGGCGCATGGGTGTTGCATGGGAACACCCACAGCAACACCCATGGAACGCCCCCTCCACGCAAAGTGCTGCGTGTGAAGGGGCCATATTTACAAGGAGAGGAAAAGTCACGCAGGGTGGCTTTTCCTCTCCTTGTAAATATGGAGAAGTGGAATGCGCCTCCAGTACGTCACAAAAAGTGACGTACTGGTGCGCAGGGGGCTTGTAAATCTGCCCCTCAGTCTTATCATTCTTTTACTCGCCAAATTGGATATGGCGTATATATTCACACTGAAAAAAACTTTTGAAGTGTAATGTTTCGTGGATTTTTCTTTCTCATTATCGCTCCCTTTTCATGAAAAGAATCACTGCAGCTGCCTGGCCGACAGCTGGAAATCACTGTGCAGTTTGTAGTGTGTCCCTGTGTTCCATTCCCATGACTCCCCAGTCAATTAGATAAAGAAGGTATTATCGAGCCCTGAATATGGCATTTCATTATTTCATAACGCACCTGCTGGTTACTACATCACTGGGTTCAACAACTCTGTGCCCGGTGGTGTCAAGTGATAGAGACTGCATTCAATTGTTGAGCAACCTTCATGCTAATTACTGTTTTTTCAATTTTTTTTATTTCAATTACTTTTATTGAGTTTCATATAACAGACAGTAAGGGCAAGTCATTGTAGCACATCATACGATACAAACAACATTGGATAAATTCTCTGTCTGGAGGTATGGCTGAGAATACACAGATCAATATACATATTGTCATTGAGTCACTTGTAGCTTATCATACTGTCATATAAGGAGACGTTTCACTATAAATAAACAAGGCGCAGTCAGGGTTTAAAATGTGGGACACTACGTTTAGCCTGAGATCAGATCTGTGTCGAAAAGTTATTTATCATACGTCTTGAAAGTGTACCGCACTATGGGGATATTCTCAAGAACGTGTGATAATTATCGCAAAATTAGCTTAACGCAACTTTGCACATCGCAGTCTATCACGGGAAAATAACGCCGTGTTAACGTTGTATTCTCAACAAGGCGGTACCATGCGATAGTCTCATGCTAACGCGTCAAATGACCGTGATAAAATTACCGTGATGGCAAAAAAACGTGAAACACGAACGCGAAAAAAGTTGCGATGTGGCCAACCGCGATAAAAAAATCAGCAATAACCAGCGACAGGCCTGCAATACCCACGCGTCATGTGGGAAAATGCACTATAAAAGCACCGAAAAACCCAAACAAAATAATTCAAACTGCGTAGCACCATGGAGGAAGCCGGAGCAAGTACAAAGGATGACCAGAACCCCACACGCCCCCAGGAGGACCAGCCTGGGACCTCGGGGTCACGGAAGGGCAAGGAGAAGAAGACGAGGAAGACGAGGTTCAGTCCGCAGGAAAACAGGATCATCATGACGGAGGTGATAGAACACCACCAACAACTGTTCGTCACTTCCAACGTGTCATTGGCAAATAAAAATGCAATATGGCAGTCCATCCTGGACAAGGTGAATGCAGTCGGAGTGAGGAGGAGGACAATTGGAGAGGTCAAGAGGCGCTGGAATGATGCGAAGCGCAAAACCAAGAAGAAACTGGCTGACAACCATCAGGTAGCAATGCAGACTGGAGGTGGCAGTATAGCGGAACACCAGGAGCTGGATGAGATGGAGGAAATGGTGGCCACAGTCATCAGTGGGGAGACGGTGGCAGGAGTTGGGGGCCCGGACACTGCTCGACATGACCTGACACAACAGCACCAGGGTGAGTACCGAACAGGGACTGGGGGGATGGGGGGAGATGGGCACAATGGCACACATGCACAATTAAGTAGAGCACACTGCACACCCACAATGACTCTGGATCATGTCCCTGATCCCCTTGGCACACTGCAGCACACATACAAACAGCACGTAGGCCCCCGTCCACTATGGGCACAAAGGGGTCCCCTCCACACAGCACCAATCTCACAACCAACCCATGCACACGTGTCAAAACCAGCAAAGCTGTGTGTCTGTGAGCCACACTGACAATGCAAGTGAAACTGCATGACGAACTGCATGGCTGCAGTCCAATTATCATGACATGGTGCACGCCACGACACTGAGGTGGCTGAGTGTGGAACACATCCGTAAAGGAGCAGGTCACACTCTGACACATCCACGTGCACAAACAACCCCTGACGTCAACAACACATCTGCAGATAAACCATGTCCAAGAGTCCAAAATCCGAACTAGAGCCAAAGTTAGCCAAGTCGGCAACATCTCAGCACTGTAGAAGCACAGAAGTCAAAGGCACACCGCCTCAAAGGGATAAGGGGCAGCAAAATCACAGCTGCAGAGGCGACTCTCCCACAATGCAGCACACACACTTAGCAATAACAGCACATCATCATTGATGACAATGTGGTACAAAGTGCAACACTCTCACTACAGAACAGAGGACACAACTGGTTCCGCTTGTGCATAGAAACTGGCCAATCACATCTGGCATAGCAGGAAACTGTGAGATGATAATGTACATGTACAACCTCACATCTGTGATGTAGTTCAAATGTCCACTGTCCCGCATCAAATAGTTAGCTCCTCCCAAACAGTCACAATGTACATTGTCATGCATTCTGTATGTAAACTTGAACAATGCGTCAACATACATATCAACACAATGTTAAAATGCATCTCCCCTTCACATTGCAGAGGGACAATCAGCACCTCCTGCAGAGCAGACCAGACAACTCATCAGTGATGATGAAGAGGACCTCCACACCTTCGACACCGACGCCCTACAACAGCTTATGGACAGCTACGGCAACCCACCTCCAGGAGCAGGGCAGCCCAGATGCATCGAGGAGACCCCACCACCTGCACAGACCACACAGCAGGAAGCACCCACCACCATGGCTGGCTCCCAGCACCTCACCGAAGAACACATCGCATTCCAAGGCCATGTGTTGGACTGCCAGAAGGAGGTGGCTGAACAGGTGCGGGTGGGGTTCGACCTCATGGCAGCCAAACTAGATGACATACGTGGGTGTCTAAGTCCCATCAGGGACCACTTACACTCCCTAACGGACACCCACAGTTCACTCCTTGATGTCCAACAATCCATGCCCGACATCGCTGGAGTCATGACTCTGAGAGGAGAACAACTGTCTAGTCAGAGTGGCCTCAGCGATGTCAGCCGAGAGTTGGCACAGATGCTGAGGATAATGGAGAACATGGAGCGGATGCATGCGGAAAGAATGGCTGCCACGGATGCACACCAGCGAAAAGTTGTTGGGATCTTCCATGCCCTGCAGATCCTCATCATCGCATTGCTGCCACTAAGGCAGTCGCTGATGAATGCTGCTGGTACTTCTACACACACATCTCCGGCCCCTGATGTGTCAGTGGCACACAGTGCTGCAGACCAATGATCAGCACCCACATGTCAGACAGATGAAATAGAGGACGAAGATGCGGATGATTCCACCTTTGTAGTAAGAAGGAGCCAGTAGCATTCTTCTCCGCCATATGCCCTGTTTCAGCTTGGTTCTGCCCTCTGCATCATGCCCTGTAACAACACCTCCCACTGTCCCCTGAAACACTCTGCGACACTCACCTTGGACCTCGACATGGACTGCCATATTTTGTTTGTTTACCAATGACACAGCAATCAGACTGCGGACTGTACTCTCCCTCTTCCGATGTACTTGTCAATCCCTAAATGACTCTGGCTGGCCCACCACTGGGCTACAATGTAATGTGGGGTTTGCATGGCCATGTACTGCTCCCGCTCCGACACTTCACCGAATGTGAATAAATCATTCAAATTCACACAGATGTGTCATGTCCATAATCGATCAAGTATGAAAGTATGGATGAATGTAAGGACATTGATTGCCCAAAAAGGTACACCCTGGGAAATGAAAGCAATGCACATGTTTGACCGTGACACACATAGGAAGTGAGATGACTGGGAATGTGTGCAGTAGCTGTGGCCTCATTGCTCTGAAACAACAATCGCGCAATTCCTCAACTTTGCCCCACGCAATGTTAGAAATAGGGCTGGGTATGAAATGTCAAAGTCGTTGGCAGGCCTAAAGTAGTGTCCCCCATCACATTTGACAACAGAACATCTCTTCGCATACCTACTCACACTCAACTGGGTGGACACAGCCTGTAGTGATGGATCACATTGATCCACATGGCAAGAATATGGACACCATACTCACATTGCTGAAGACACGTAAGAGCACAGGTCCATCAGCAACTATCCCAACCACTATGTCTGGCTCACAGAGGTGGAGCTGGCAATAGGGACTCACCCCTAAGTGAAATGTGTCAGTCAGTCCCTCCCTGTGTACCTACAATGCTCATTGAGGCACACGATTTGTCATTCTAATCAACACTCATCACAGTTGAACACTAGTGAAGTTGCGTAGACTTTATTGCCATGTGCATGTCAGTACGGGCAAGACAAGGGCCACAACATGCAGACCAATGCATCAGACACTAACAGGCAGCATTCGGTCACAGTACAGTTCCACGTGACAAGCGTTGTGCATGCGGCCGGGATGTTCTGCCATTGCGTTGGTGGCTCTCGCAGAACCGGCACTCTTCTGACCTGCGGCAGTTATGTGGATGATATGCCACAGCTCGGAGCAATGAGTCGTATGTGTGTGCAACATTTGGACGTATGGGTTGTTGTGTACGTAAGTGTCAAGGGCATTCCATGCAAGAGTACCTCGAGCAAGAACTTCTGTGTGTGGGGTGTGGATACGTTGGTCTTTCATTAGCGCTGTGCGTAGTGTGGGAGTCGTCATCATCTGCTATGGTATCTCTCTCAGGGGGTGCCTGCCACATGCAAGACCAAGGTCGGAGGTGCAGATGTCCTTCCGCCTTATGTATTGAGACAAAGGAGCTTTCATCCCTAATGTTAGTCTGACTACTGCTTGCATTCTGGAAATGTGATGTGGCTTTCGCGCTGCAATTGAGGCTAGGCCGAAATGCAAAACACACAAGATGATGGACGGAATGCTGCACATTGGCAAACATTCACCCCCAGTCACAGATCTGGGTTTAATCCATCGTTATTTTGCTTCACCACGCCACCCCAGTTCAGACATAGCCATATGCAAATCAGTCTTCACCCTGTGCCTCATGGGAACAGTCCAGACCAAACTGCCAAGCCATGTCTTCCCTGGACCGGAATCAAGCATCCTAGGACCGGTTTCAGGCTATCAGCCTTCATCAGCCAGGATAGCTTGACTCCAGTGGCGTAGTGAGCACGGGACCCACGTCTGGGCATACCCTTCCCACATAGGGCGAAATGCAAAACACACAAGATGATGGACGGAATGCTGCACATTGGCAAACATTCACCCCCAGTCACAGATCTGGGTTTAATCCATCGTTATTTTGCTTCACCACGCCACCCCGGTTCAGACATAGCCATATGCAAATCAGTCTTGACCCTGTGCCTCATGGGAACAGTCCAGACCGAACTGCCAAGCCATGTCTTCCCTGGACCGGAATCAAGCATCCTAGGACCGGGAACAGGCTATCAGCCTTCATCAGCCAGGATAGCTTGACTCCAGTGGCGTAGTGAGCACGGGACCCACGTCTGGGCATACCCTTCCCACATAGGGCGAAATGCAAAACACACAAGATGATGGACGGAATGCTGCACATTGGCAAACATTCACCCCCAGTCACAGATCTGGGTTTAATCCATCGTTATTTTTGCTTCACCACGCCACCCCAGTTCAGACATAGCCATATGCAAATCAGTCTTGACCCTGTGCCTCATGGGAACAGTCCAGACCGAACTGCCAAGCCATGTCTTCCCTGGACCGGAATCAAGCATCCTAGGACCGGTTTCAGGCTATCAGCCTTCATCAGCCAGGATAGCTTGACTCCAGTGGCGTAGTGAGCACGGGACCCACATCTGGGCATACCCTTCCCACATAGGGCGAAATGCAAAACACACAAGATGATGGACGGAATGCTGCACATTGGCAAACATTCACCCCCAGTCACAGATCTGGGTTTAATCCATCGTTATTTTGCTTCACCACGCCACCCCAGTTCAGACATAGCCATATGCAAATCAGTCTTGACCCTGTGCCTCATGGGAACAGTCCAGACCGAACTGCCAAGCCATGTCTTCCCTGGACCCGGAATCAAGCATCCTAGGACCGGTTTCAGGCTATCAGCCTTCATAAGCCAGGATAGCTTGACTCCAGTGGCGTAGTGAGCACGGGACCCACGTCTGGGCATACCCTTCCCACATAGGGCGAAATGCAAAACACACAAGATGATGGACGGAATGCTGCACATTGGCAAACATTCACCCCCAGTCACAGATCTGGGTTTAATCCATCGTTATTTTGCTTCACCACGCCACCCCAGTTCAGACATAGCCATATGCAAATCAGTCTTGACCCTGTGCCTCATGGGAACAGTCCAGACCGAACTGCCAAGCCATGTCTTCCCTGGACCGGAATCAAGCATCCTAGGACCGGTTTCAGGCTATCAGCCTTCATCAGCCAGGATAGCTTGACTCCAGTGGCGTAGTGAGCACAGGACCCACGTCTGGGCATACCCTTCCCACATAGGGCGAAATGCAAAACACACAAGATGATGGACGGAATGCTGCACATTGGCAAACATTCACCCCCAGTCACAGATCTGGGTTTAATCCATCGTTATTTTGCTTCACCACGCCACCCCAGTTCAGACATAGCCATATGCAAATCAGTCTTGACCCTGTGCCTCATGGGAACAGTCCAGACCGAACTGCCAAGCCATGTCTTCCCTGGACCGGAATCAAGCATCCTAGGACCGGTTTCAGGCTATCAGCCTTCATCAGCCAGGATAGCTTGACTCCAGTGGCGTAGTGAGCACGGGACCCACGTCTGGGCATACCCTTCCCACATAGGGCAAAATGCAAAACACACAAGATGATGGACGGAATGCTGCACATTGGCAAACATTCACCCCCAGTCACAGATCTGAGTTTAATCCATCGTTATTTTGCTTCACCACGCCACCCCAGTTCAGACATAGCCATATGCAAATCAGTCTTGACCCTGTGCCTCATGGGAACAGTCAAGACCGAACTGCCAAGCCATGTCTTCCCTGGACCGGAATCAAGCATCCTAGGACCGGTTTCAGGCTATCAGCCTTCATCAGCCAGGATAGCTTGACTCCAGTGGCGTAGTGAGCTCGGGACCCACGTCTGGGCATACCCTTCCCACATAGGGCGAAATGCAAAACACACAAGATGATGGACGGAATGCTGCACATTGGCAAACATTCACCCCCAGTCACAGATCTGGGTTTAATCCATCGTTATTTTGCTTCACCACGCCACCCCAGTTCAGACATATCCATATGCAAATCAGTCTTGACCCTGTGCCTCATGGGAACTGTCCAGACCGAACTGCCAAGCCATGTCTTCCCTGGACCGGAATCAAGCATCCTAGGACCGGTTTCAGGCTATCAGCCTTCATCAGCCAGGATAGCTTGACTCCAGTGGCGTAGTGAGCACGGGACCCACGTCTGGGCATACCCTTCCCACATAGGGCGAAATGCAAAACACACAAGATGATGGACGGAATGCTGCACATTGGCAAACATTCACCCCCAGTCACAGATCTGGGTTTAATCCATCGTTATTTTGCTTCACCACGCCACCCCGGTTCAGACATAGCCATATGCAAATCAGTCTTGACCCTGTGCCTCATGGGAACAGTCCAGACCGAACTGCCAAGCCATGTCTTCCCTGGACCGGAATCAAGCATCCTAGGACCGGGAACAGGCTATCAGCCTTCATCAGCCAGGATAGCTTGACTCCAGTGGCGTAGTGAGCACGGGACCCACGTCTGGGCATACCCTTCCCACATAGGGCGAAATGCAAAACACACAAGATGATGGACGGAATGCTGCACATTGGCAAACATTCACCCCCAGTCACAGATCTGGGTTTAATCCATCGTTATTTTGCTTCACCACGCCACCCCAGTTCAGACATAGCCATATGCAAATCAGTCTTGACCCTGTGCCTCATGGGAACAGTCCAGACCGAACTGCCAAGCCATGTCTTCCCTGGACAGGAATCAAGCATCCTAGGACCGGTTTCAGGCTATCAGCCTTCATCAGCCAGGATAGCTTGACTCCAGTGGCGTAGTGAGCACGGGACCCACATCTGGGCATACCCTTCCCACATAGGGCGAAATGCAAAACACACAAGATGATGGACGGAATGCTGCACATTGGCAAACATTCACCCCCAGTCACAGATCTGGGTTTAATCCATCGTTATTTTGCTTCACCACGCCACCCCAGTTCAGACATAGCCATATGCAAATCAGTCTTGACCCTGTGCCTCATGGGAACAGTCCAGACCGAACTGCCAAGCCATGTCTTCCCTGGACCCGGAATCAAGCATCCTAGGACCGGTTTCCAGGCTATCAGCCTTCATAAGCCAGGATAGCTTGACTCCAGTGGCGTAGTGAGCACGGGACCCACGTCTGGGCATACCCTTCCCACATAGGGCGAAATGCAAAACACACAAGATGATGGACGGAATGCTGCACATTGGCAAACATTCACCCCCAGTCACAGATCTGGGTTTAATCCATCGTTATTTTGCTTCACCACGCCACCCCAGTTCAGACATAGCCATATGCAAATCAGTCTTGACCCTGTGCCTCATGGGAACAGTCCAGACCGAACTGCCAAGCCATGTCTTCCCTGGACCGGAATCAAGCATCCTAGGACCGGTTTCAGGCTATCAGCCTTCATCAGCCAGGATAGCTTGACTCCAGTGGCGTAGTGAGCACAGGACCCACGTCTGGGCATACCCCTTCCCACATAGGGCGAAATGCAAAACACACAAGATGATGGACGGAATGCTGCACATTGGCAAACATTCACCCCCAGTCACAGATCTGGGTTTAATCCATCGTTATTTTGCTTCACCACGCCACCCCAGTTCAGACATAGCCATATGCAAATCAGTCTTGACCCTGTGCCTCATGGGAACAGTCCAGACCGAACTGCCAAGCCATGTCTTCCCTGGACCGGAATCAAGCATCCTAGGACCGGTTTCAGGCTATCAGCCTTCATCAGCCAGGATAGCTTGACTCCAGTGGCGTAGTGAGCACGGGACCCACGTCTGGGCATACCCTTCCCACATAGGGCGAAATGCAAAACACACAAGATGATGGACGGAATGCTGCACATTGGCAAACATTCACCCCCAGTCACAGATCTGGGTTTAATCCATCGTTATTTTGCTTCACCACGCCACCCCAGTTCAGACATAGCCATATGCAAATCAGTCTTGACCCTGTGCCTCATGGGAACAGTCCAGACCGAACTGCCAAGCCATGTCTTCCCTGGACCGGAATCAAGTATCCTAGGACCGGTTTCAGGCTATCAGCCTTCATCAGCCAGGATAGCTTGACTCCAGTGGCGTAGTGAGCACGGGACCCACGTCTGGGCATACCCTTCCCACATAGGGCAAAATGCAAAACACACAAGATGATGGACGGAATGCTGCACATTGGCAAACATTCACCCCCAGTCACAGATCTGAGTTTAATCCATCATTATTTTGCTTCACCACGCCACCCCAGTTCAGACATAGCCATATGCAAATCAGTCTTGACCCTGTGCCTCATGGGAACAGTCCAGACCGAACTGCCAAGCCATGTCTTCCCTGGACCGGAATCAAGCATCCTAGGACCGGTTTCAGGCTATCAGCCTTCATCAGCCAGGATAGCTTGACTCCAGTGGCGTAGTGAGCACGGGACCCACGTCTGGGCATACCCTTCCCACATAGGGCGAAATGCAAAACACACAAGATGATGGACGGAATGCTGCACATTGGCAAACATTCACCCCCAGTCACAGATCTGGGTTTAATCCATCGTTATTTTGCTTCACCACGCCACCCCAGTTCAGACATAGCCATATGCAAATCAGTCTTGACCCTGTGCCTCATGGGAACAGTCAAGACCGAACTGCCAAGCCATGTCTTCCCTGGACCGGAATCAAGCATCCTAGGACCGGTTTCAGGCTATCAGCCTTCATCAGCCAGGATAGCTTGACTCCAGTGGCGTAGTGAGCTCGGGACCCACGTCTGGGCATACCCTTCCCACATAGGGCGAAATGCAAAACACACAAGATGATGGACGGAATGCTGCACATTGGCAAACATTCACCCCCAGTCACAGATCTGGGTTTAATCCATCGTTATTTTGCTTCACCACGCCACCCCAGTTCAGACATAGCCATATGCAAATCAGTCTTGACCCTGTGCCTCATGGGAACAGTCCAGACCGAACTGCCAAGCCATGTCTTCCCTGGACCGGAATCAAGCATCCTAGGACCGGTTTCAGGCTATCAGCCTTCATCAGCCAGGATAGCTTGACTCCAGTGGCGTAGTGAGCACGGGACCCACGTCTGGGCATACCCTTCCCACATAGGGCGAAATGCAAAACACACAAGATGATGGACGGAATGCTGCACATTGGCAAACATTCACCCCCAGTCACAGATCTGGGTTTAATCCATCGTTATTTTGCTTCACCACGCCACCCCGGTTCAGACATAGCCATATGCAAATCAGTCTTGACCCTGTGCCTCATGGGAACAGTCCAGACCGAACTGCCAAGCCATGTCTTTCCTGGACCGGAATCAAGCATCCTAGGACCGGTTTCAGGCTATCAGCCTTCATCAGCCAGGATAGCTTGACTCCAGTGGCGTAGTGAGCACGGGACCCACGTCTGGGCATACCCTTCCCACATAGGGCGAAATGCAAACACACAAGATGATGGACGGAATGCTGCACATTGGCAAACATTCACCCCCAGTCACAGATCTGGGTTTAATCCATCGTTATTTTGCTTCACCACGCCACCCCAGTTCAGACATAGCCATATGCAAATCAGTCTTGACCCTGTGCCTCATGGGAACAGTCCAGACCGAACTGCCAAGCCATGTCTTCCCTGGACCGGAATCAAGCATCCTAGGACCGGTTTCAGGCTATCAGCCTTCATCAGCCAGGATAGCTTGACTCCAGTGGCGTAGTGAGCACGGGACCCACATCTGGGCATACCCTTCCCACATAGGCGAAATGCAAAACACACAAGATGATGGACGGAATGCTGCACATTGGCAAACATTCACCCCCAGTCACAGATCTGGGTTTAATCCATCGTTATTTTGCTTCACCACGCCACCCCAGTTCAGACATAGCCATATGCAAATCAGTCTTGACCCTGTGCCTCATGGGAACAGTCCAGACCGAACTGCCAAGCCATGTCTTCCCTGGACCGGAATCAAGCATCCTAGGACCGGTTTCAGGCTATCAGCCTTCATCAGCCAGGATAGCTTGACTCCAGTGGCGTAGTGAGCACGGGACCCACGTCTGGGCATACCCTTCCCACATAGGGCGAAATGCAAAACACACAAGATGATGGACGGAATGCTGCACATTGGCAAACATTCACCCCCAGTCACAGATCTGGGGTAATCCATCGTTATTTTGCTTCACCACGCCACCCCAATTCAGACATAGCCATATGCAAATCAGTCTTGACCCTGTGCCTCATGGGAACAGTCCAGACCGAACTGCCAAGCCATGTCTTCCCTGGACCGGAATCAAGCATCCTAGGACCGGTTTCAGGCTATCAGCCTTCATCAGCCAGGATAGCTTGACTCCAGTGGCGTAGTGAGCACGGGACCCACGTCTGGGCATACCCTTCCCACATAGGGCGAAATGCAAAACACACAAGATGATGGACGGAATGCTGCACATTGGCAAACATTCACCCCCAGTCACAGATCTGGGTTTAATCCATCGTTATTTTGCTTCACCACGCCACCCCATTTCAGACATAGCCATATGCAAATCAGTCTTGACCCTGTGCCTCATGGGAACAGTCCAGACCGAACTGCCAAGCCATGTCTTCCCTGGACCGGAATCAAGCATCCTAGGACCGGTTTCAGGCTATCAGCCTTCATCAGCCAGGATAGCTTGACTCCAGTGGCGTAGTGAGCACGGGTCCCACGTCTGGGCATACCCTTCCCACATAGGGCGAAATGCAAAACACACAAGATGATGGACGGAATGCTGCACATTGGCAAACATTCACCCCCAGTCACAGATCTGGGTTTAATCCATCGTTATTTTGCTTCACCACGCCACCCCAGTTCAGACATAGCCATATGCAAATCAGTCTTTACCCGGTGCCTCATGGGAACAGTCCAGACCGAACTGCCAAGCCATGTCTTCCCTGGACAGGAATCAAGCATCCTAGGACCGGTTTCAGGCTATCAGCCTTCATCAGCCAGGATAGCTTGACTCCAGTGGCGTAGTGAGCACGGGACCCACGCCTGGGCATACCCTTCCCACATAGGGCGAAATGCAAAACACACAAGATGATGGACGGAATGCTGCACATTGGCAAACATTCACCCCCAGTCACAGATCTCGGTTTAATCCATCGTTATTTTGCTTCACCACGCCACCCCATTTCAGACATAGCCATATGCAAATCAGTCTTGACCCTGTGCCTCATGGGAACAGTCCAGACCGAACTGCCAAGCCATGTCTTCCTGGACCGGAATCAAGCATCCTAGGACCGGTTTCAGGCTATCAGCCTTCATCAGCCAGGATAGCTTGACTCCAGTGGCGTAGTGAGCACAGGACCCACGTCTGGGCATACCCTTCCCACATAGGGCGAAATGCAAAACACACAAGATGATGGACGGAATGCTGCACCTGGCAAACATTCACCCCCAGTCACAGATCTGGGTTTAATCCATCGTTATTTTGCTTCACCACGCCACCCCGGTTCAGACATAGCCATATGCAAATCAGTCTTGACCCTGTGCCTCATGGGAACAGTCCAGACCGAACTGCCAAGCCATGTCTTCCCTGGACCGGAATCAAGCATCCTAGGACCGGTTTCAGGCTATCAGCCTTCATCAGCCAGGATAGCTTGACTCCAGTGGCCTAGTGAGCACAGGACCCACGTCTGGGCATACCCTTCCCACATAGGGCGAAATGCAAAACACACAAGATGATGGACGGAATGCTACACATTGGCAAACATTCACCCCCAGTCACAGATCTGGGTTTAATCCATCGTTATTTTGCTTCACCACGCCACCCCCAGTTCAGACATAGCCATATGCAAATCAGTCTTGACCCTGTGCCTCATGGGAACAGTCCAGACCGAACTGCCAAGCCATGTCTTCCTGGACCGGAATCAAGCATCCTAGGACCGGTTTCAGGCTATCAGCCTTCATCAGCCAGGATAGCTTGACTCCAGTGGCGTAGTGAGCACGGGACCCACGTCTGGGCATACCCTTCCCACATAGGGCGAAATGCAAACACACAAGATGATGGACGGAATGCTGCACATTGGCAAACATTCACCCCCAGTCACAGATCTGGGTTTAATCCATCGTTATTTTGCTTCACCACGCCACCCCAGTTCAGACATAGCCATATGCAAATCAGTCTTGACCCTGTGCCTCATGGGAACAGTCCAGACCGAACTGCCAAGCCATGTCTTCCCTGGACCGGAATCAAGCATCCTAGGACCGGTTTCAGGCTATCAGCCTTCATCAGCCAGGATAGCTTGACTCCAGTGGCGTAGTGAGCACGGGACCCACGTCTGGGCATACCCTTCCCACATAGGGCGAAATGCAAAACGCACAAGATGATGGACGGAATGCTGCACATTGGCAAACATTCACCCCCAGTCACAGATCTGGGTTTAATCCATCGTTATTTTGCTTCACCACGCCACTCCCAGTTCAGACATAGCCATATGCAAATCAGTCTTGACCCTGTGCCTCATGGGAACAGTCCAGACCGAACTGCCAAGCCATGTCTTCCCTGGACCGGAATCAAGCATCCTAGGTCCGGTTTCAGGCTATCAGCCTTCATCAGCCAGGATAGCTTGACTCCAGTGGCGTAGTGAGCACGGGACCCACGTCTGGGCATACCCTTCCCACATAGGGCGAAATGCAAAACACACAAGATGATGGACGGAATGCTGCACATTGGCAAACATTCACCCCCAGTCACAGATCTGGGTTTAATCAATCGCAATTGAGGCTAGGCCTTAGGCTTATGGTGCACCAATAGCAATACACACACAACAGTTGGCATGCATGAGCCAAGAGCCCGAGCAGCCTTGCGCTCCTTGTACAATCCCTTCGTGCGCGGCCGCCCTCCGGGTGCATGCAACATTGCAACATTGTCGATTGCGGGTCGTGTGGCGCAGACACTGCAACAGAGACACACGCTTCAGTTGGTTTCCTGTCCTGCCCAGAAATGAACCACGCCCAGAGCCCAGGGATAATTATTTACACCCCTACTCTGGCCTGGCGTATGCCGACCCAGCCCACTCGGCTTACGTATAAAGGGGGGGACGACGACGCTACCTGTTCCAGTTCTTCCCCACTGCCGGAGGTGACATGGCTGCGTCCGCCTGGCATATCACGAGACTCAATCAGAAAGGGTCCATGACTTGCGTTGCACAGAGTTGGTGGCACCGGAAACACTGAGGCCGGCACGGGCCTACCGCCACGGGACGGGGACTTTCGGTGCACTGAGGTAGGGGCACCTTAGGTGCTGAGCGGGTGTGCAGCCTGCGATGATGCGCCGTCCTGGCGGTCTGAACTGGTAAGGATTTGTGTGAGCCCTGCTGGACCGCAGTGTAGGCCTGAGCCAGCGGGCAGCGCGGGCCTACCGCCACGTGGCGTTGCCTCACGGTTCACAGAGTTACTGGCACCTATAGATTTGAGCGGGTGTGCAGCCTGCGATGATGCCGTGTGCATTGATATGATCTCTGCTATTGCAAAATCAAGACCCAGAATCACGTGTGTGACCTGGTGGCCCGCGGGGCTGCATGATGTGGAGGCTGCCAAGGTCGCGGGCCCCGGGCTTGGAGCTTGCACCGGCACGTGGTGGGCACTCTTGGAGACACGCTGGTGGCAGAAGGTGAGCAGTGAGGCCTGGGTGTGCAGGGGCGGGCAAACACCGCTGGGTGGCGGGAGTGACTGGGGTGCAGCAGCCTGTGTTCGCAGGGGCGGCCAAGCGATGATGGCGTGTGCAATGATATGAACTCTGCCATTCATAAATCTGGACTCTGTTTCAGATAAGGGACCTGGTGGACTGCAGTGTATCCCGGCACAAGGTTGGAGACACACCGGTGGCAGCAGGTGAGCAGTGAGGCCTGGGTCCGCAGTGTCGGCACTCTCTCTCCCTCTCCCTCTATTCCTTTCACTGTCTCTCTCTCTTCCTCTGTTACTCTCTCTCTCCTTCTCCCTCTCTTCCTTTCACTGCCTCTCTCTCTTCCTGTTTCTCTCTCTCTCTCCTTCTCCCTCTCTCCCCCTTTCTCTCTCTTTCTCTCTCTCTCTCTCTCTTTCACTCTCTCTCTCCCTTTCTTTCTCTCTCTCTCTCTCTCTCTCTCTCTCTCTCTATCCTTTGATGAGCGCATGACACACCTTCTTATCTTGAATTTTGTCTTGCAGGCTGTGTCTTACAGATTGTCCAGAGAAGACCCGCCATGACTCTTCCGAATAGTTGTTTTGAGTTAAATTTGAATAAAATAATCTGTTTGGAAATTCAAAGATGAATGAATGATTCTCCTTTTTCTGACCACACATGAATGTTAATTGTTGTACTTGTGCGACATCAGGCGAATTGTTTTGTTCATGATTTCGTAAAGTTGATGTAAAATATCTTTGTCCAGGGTAGGGCCCCCGGGGGGGTGGGTCTTGGGGGGGGGTAGCGGTGGGTGTTGTGGCCCTCTTGGGTGTCCGGCTGCATGATCAGTAGCTCCATGGCATCTGTTGTTCTTCTGGTGTGGCTGTGGGCTGGGCTCCCATTTCTGGTGCAGGTTATCGTCCGACTTAATACCAGGAAAGAGCAGGTGTAAATTCCCTGCTGCTAACGCGCCTTATCACATGTTTTGTGATCTTATCGCCGATCTGGCTGGTCGTTGAGAATGTTGCGAAGTGGTGTTGTCGCGGGTTTTTGCACGGGAACGCCTACTCTGCATCTCATTAGCGTTAGTTGCCGGTGTCATCCGTGGTGATGTTTTTTGCGGCTGCTATCGCAGGAAAACTGGCGATATCGGCTGTTAGCACCAGCTTGTGAATAGGGCGATAAATCTATCGCCACTTTGGCCGCGATAAAGTGCAGCTAACTCGGCGAAAGTCCTTGAGAATATGCCCCTATATGTCCATTGTTAGGGAGGGTATAAAAGGTGGAGGGGTGGAGCCCAGTGAGAACAATTTAGGTGATCGGACCATTTTGTTGTAGTGGTGGCTTACAGATGGAGGGGGGCTGGATAGAGTTTTGCATAATTTTTAATGCTATCTGGCCATTTGAGTGCCATGTTAGCAAACGTGAGGCAACACAGGGGCGGACAGAATGGTTTAAGTTAGACCATTTTACTTTAAGTTTTAAGAAGGTGTAGAAATCTAAGTTAGGCAGGCTGAATATGGATTGGAGATCTGCAAAAGAGCACAGTCTTTTGTTCTCATAGTACAGGTCTTGAATTAGTCTCATACCTTTGAAAGCCCGTGAAGGGCCTAGGTTAGTGACTGTTTCAGCATTAATTTTAGAGTTATGCCAAATAGAAGGTAGTGATGAAGTGTAAATGAAATGCAGAAATCATTTGTCAAGTAGTTTGAGCACGTTCGCAGTGTCTGTAATTATTTGCTGGGAGTGTGTGAACTTAAATTTCGACATTGTAATAATGGAGACGGTATGGAAGGGGTCGCTTAATGTGCTTTCCTTTTCTAACCAGCCGGGATGATCAATTGTATCCGATAGCAGCCAATAGGCTTCTTGTGCTTCCAAGAAGGCTGACTAGTAGTCAGAGAGATTTGTAATTGATTCTGGCTCTTTTACTGTTCCAGAGGAAGGTTGATATTAGTTTATCGATTGATTTAAAGAAGGTGGGTGAAAGTTTGAGGGGTAGCATTGATGTGACAAAATTTACCACTGGGGTAATCATCATTTTAAGAGTTTGAAGTGTTCCCCACCAGGATATGTGTTTAGGAGACCAGGAGGTGAGGAGTTCTTTAACTTTAGTTATGGTTTGGGATTCACTATATCTCAATGATTCGATTAAATCACTGGTATACCAGATACCCAGATATTTAAAGTACTTTGATTGGCATTTGAGTCCAGAATCCCCCATTTGTGTGGGCTAACAATGTGGGTTGAGAGGAAGCATCTCCATTTTGTCTTTTTTTAAGGAGTATCCACATATCCGGGAGAATCAGTGGATTTTGTTAGTAATTTCTGGGATGGCCCTCCTAAAGTCATCAGAAAATATGAGGATGTCGTCTGCATGTGCAGACATTTTGTATGATGTAGTACAAAAGTGGAACCCTCTATGTCTGGGGAGATGATCATTTGCAGAAGTGGGTCAATGGAAAATAGGAATAGGAGGGGAGAGAGGGAGCATCCCTGTTGTGTACCTTGGTGAAGGTCCAAGGAAGTGGAAAGTGTGCCATTAACTCTGATTCTCGCTTTCAGATTGGCATATAATGCCATAGCCATTTTAATGAATGTTTCCTCAAGTTTGTGTGTCTCAAGAACTGACTGCAGGCACATCCGCAAGACTGTATCAAAGGCCTTTTCGGCATTAAATATAATAGCTGCAGCTTGGAGTGTGGAGTGTGAAGAGATGGGACTTTTCTTCTATGTTACAGAATGTGCACACTCTGTCTCTGGCAAGTCTTCCTTTAATCAAACCAACTGAGATTTGTGAATAAGTTAAAGGATGCATGGTTCCAGTCTTTTTGCTAAGATCTTTGCATTGATTTTGGCTTCTATGTTGAGGATGGATATTGGGGGGTAGTTTTTTGGTCCGGGTGGACATTACCCTCTTTAGGTATTACTACAATAGTGGCATCCTCAGCAGTTCCTGAACCCCTGCCTTGTAGGGAAAAGTGCTCAAGAGTGCCTTTAAAGCCTTTGGTCATGGTGGTCAATCAGTATGAGTATGAATCATTGTCAATATTGCTATGATGGTGTACTGTGATGTGATGTTCCTTTTTATCTTTTCTACTGGTCCTGTGCGGAATCACACTTGCCTATGTAACGATGTACTATAAAGCTATTCTCCACACGATGGTTGTTGCTGTTGTGATGACATTGTGTTTGTTATGATAACCAAAAACAATAAAAAGATATTTGACAAAAAAAAGAGTGCCTTTTAATGGTTTAAATATAGCTCTCGTCAATTTTGTATAGAATATTATGGGGAAGCCGTCTGGGCCAGGGTCTTTCCCAGAGTGGTTGGAGTTTATTGCATACACAATTTCCCTCCATTTCTAAGGGTTTATTTCAGCGGATTTTATCAGTTTCCATAATTTATTTTATTGGAAGACTCTGGAGGTAATCTAGACAGTCTCGCTTTATTCATGTTCCCCTGAGGACCGTAGAGGTCCATGTAGAACTTTTTAAACACCTCTAATATTTCAGTATTTTTGTGAGTCATCCAGAGCTGTGATGTCTGAGATTTGGCTACTGAGATTTTTAAATTTAAGGGTGGCAGCTAAAGCTTTACCCTCTCTATTGAGGAACAGTAGTCTTTTGGATTTCTGTGGAGGAACCCATAAATGTGCACGCTTGCTGATTATGGAGTTGTAGTTGTATTTTAGTTGTTTGATTTCTTTTAAAAGGTGAACATTTTTGAGTGTCAAAAGGATACTTCTTTCCATTTTATTTTGTTGGCTAATTTTTGTTGTGTTTCTTTTATATCCCTGTGTTTTTTGGACTTGTTTCTTTTATATCCCTGTTTTTTTTTGGACATGCGTCTGATATTTTGACCGCTTATGACCCCGTAAGACTAATGTGGAGGAGAAAGAGTGCTCATTTTCTTTAAAGTATAGTTGTATTTCCCTCTCTAAGTTTTTTTATGTATGAATAATTGTCTAGATGTTCTGTGTTCAAATGCGAAATTGAGTGTCTTTCTTTATTAGGAAGATTCAGAATAGATACCAATGTTGTTGCATGATCTGATATAACAATAGGTTGAATTGTGGCATTGGAGGTGGCAGTTAATAGCATCTACTGGGAAGTAGCTTGTGTGAGAAAAGCTTGAGTGGGGAGGGAAAAAACTATAATATTTCTACCAGTTGGATTATGGACCCTCCAGATGTCTAAAACACCATGTGCATTGCACAGGTTGAGCATTTGTTTGTGTGCCTCAGGAGGCCTGAATTTGAATGCTAAGGGGCCGATTCCGATCTCGGCCGGTAGGGCACCTAACAGTATTCGTCCGGAAAAAAACCCAGCCGAATGCGTGTTTCCCGACCGATTCGTACACCCGTCCGGACGAACAAGTACGATGCGTATAACAACCCATTTCCCGAGCGAGCCGTACTCACCCAATCCAGCTCCTGTTCCCCGCCCGAGCCGGATCCGTAAACGCCGAATTTAGTCGCACGGAACCAAATACACAGCACCTTCCGGCCGGACTAGTACGATGCGCGCTCCGTACGCGCCGAACCAGTCGCTACGTTCGGCACGTTTCAGCATCCGGGAGAGCCGCACATAAGCTCCGTTTCGCGCCACAAGACGATCCATGGCTACGAGATGAACAAGCCAGCGACGAGTACGAGTCGAAGACACGAGAAACCCGAACGAGACGACCCAACCATGAATCCAATCGCGCAGGTCCTACCTATACTCTACATCTATTACCGGGACCGGTACGGACGCGTATGGCGCAGACAGTAAGTCAAACAACAACAATACAAACAAACTACACGTACCCAAAATATGTCACACACACATAGGGATGCACAAATGACGTACACTAGCAACAGCACAACCATAGGGGTGGGATGGGCATCACCAATGCCACACACACCCATAGGGGGATGGATGCCTACCACTACCACCACCCCTACTCAGGGGGGGCTGGATGCCTGCCACTACCACCACCCCTACTCAGGGGGGGATGGATGCCTACCACTACCACCACCCCTACCCAGGGGGGGCTGGATGCCTACCACTACCACCACCCCTACTCATGGGGGCCTGGATGCCTGTCACTACTACCATCCCCACCCATAGGGGGATGGATGCCTACCACTACCACCACCCCTACTCAGGGGGCTGGATGCCTGCCACTACCACCACCCCTACTCAGGGGGCTGGATGCCTGCCACTACCACCACCCCTACTGAGGGGGCATGGATGCCTATCACTACTACCATCCCCACCCATAGGGGATGGATGCCTACCACTACCACCACCCCTACTCAGGGGGCTGGATGCCTGCCACTACCACCACCCCTACTGAGGGGGATGGATGCCTACCACTACCACCACCCCTACTCAGGGGGCTGGATGCCTGCCACTACCACCACCCCTACTCAGGGGGATGGATGCCTACCACTACCACCCCCCCTACCCAGGGGGGGGCAGGATGCCTACCACTACCACCACCCCTACTCATGGGGGCCTGGATGCCTGTCACTACTACCATCCCCACCCATAGGGGGATGGATGCCTACCACTACCACCACCCCTACTCAGGGGGGGCTGGATGCCTGCCACTACCACCACCCCTACTCAGGGGGGGCTGGATGCCTACCACTACCACCACCACTACTGAGGGGGGATGGATGCCTTTCACTACTACCATCCCCACCCATTGGGGGATGGATGCCTACCACTACCACCACCCCTACTCAGGGGGGGCTGGATGCCTGCCACTACCACCACCCCTACTGAGGGGGGATGGATGCCTACCACTACCACCACCCCTACTCAGGGGGGGCTGGATGCCTGCCACTACCACCACCCCTACTCAGGGGGGGCTGGATGCCTATCACTACTACCATCCCCACCCATAGGGGGCTGGATGCCTACCACTACCACCACCCCTACTCATGGGGGCCTGGATGCCTGTCACTACTACCATCCCCACCCATAGGGGGCTGGATGCCTACCACTACCACCACCCCTACTCATGGGGGCCTGGATGCCTGCCACTACCACCACCCCTACTCAGGGGGGCTGGATGCCTGCCACTACCACCACCCCTACTCAGGGGGGGCTGGATGCCTACCACTACCACCACCCCTACTCAGGGGGGGCTGGATGCCTGTCACTACTACCACCCCTACTCATGGGGGCCTGGATGCCTGTCACTACTACCATCCCCACCCATAAGGGGCTGGATGCCTACCACTACCACCACCCCTACTCATGGGGGCCTGGATGCCTATCACTACTACCATCCCCACCCATAGGGGGATGGATGCCTACCACTACCACCACCCCTACTCAGGGGGGGCTGGATGCCTGCCACTACCACCACCCCTACTGAGGGGGGGATGGATGCCTATCACTACTACCATCCCCACCCATAGGGGGATGGATGCCTACCACTACCACCACCCCTACTCTGGGGGGGCCCGATGCCTGCCACTACCACCACCCCCACTGAGGGGGGATGGATGCCTCACCACTACCACCACCCCTACTCAGGGGGGCTGGATGCCTGCCACTACCACCACCCCTACTCAGGGGGCTGGATGCCTACCACTACCACCACCCCTACTCAGGGGGCTGGATGCCTGTCACTACTACCACCCCTACTCATGGGGGCCTGGATGCCTGTCACTACTACCATCCCCACCCATAGGGGGCTGGATGCCTACCACTACCACCACCCCTACTCATGGGGGCCTGGATGCCTATCACTACTACCATCCCCACCCATAAGGGGATGGATGCCTACCACTACCACCACCCCTACTCAGGGGGGGCTGGATGCCTGCCACTACCACCACCCCTACTGAGGGGGGATGGATGCCTATCACTACTACCATCCCCACCCATAGGGGGATGGATGCCTACCACTACCACCACCCCTACTCAGGGGGGGCTGGATGCCTGCCACTACCACCACCCCTACTGAGGGGGATGGATGCCTACCACTACCACCACCCCTACTCATGGGGGCTGGATGCCTGCCACTACCACCACCCCTACTCAGGGGGGCTGGATGCCTACCACTACCACCACCCCTACTCAGGGGGGCTGGATGCCTGCCACTACCACCACCCCTACTCAGGGGGCCTGGATGCCTGCCACTACCACCACCCCTACTCAGGGGGGCTGGATGCCTGCCACTACCACCACCCCTACTCATAGGACGGGTTATGCATGACACAACCAGCATACTCCTACATAAGGAATGACAGAAAATTACATCCCCCCAACACCATGACAAGCATGTGTAGTCTGTGTCAAATGCCTACAACACTGAACATGACATTGAACATACAATGTGACCCACTATCACATGTGTCACACATAAATGTGTGTGGCCTCCACAATGCAAGCAGACCATGACCACTGTGGCCATGGGGTCGAACACCCCATCATCAAAGTGACCAAAAGGTAAGTGTGGGGTCCATAGCTGATGTACCTCTTGAACAGTGTGGCCATGGGGCCTAAAGCCCCATCACCACAGTGACCAAAAGGTAAGTGTGGGGTCCATAGCTGATGTACCTCTTGAACAGTGTGGCCATGGGGCCTAAAGCCCCATCACCACAGTGACCAAAAGGTAAGTGTGGGGTCCATAGCTGATGCACCTCTTGAACAGTGTGGCCATGGGGCCTAAAGCCCCATCACCACAGTGACCAAAAGGTAAGTGTGGGGTCCATAGCTGATGCACCTCTTGAACAGTGTGGCCATGGGGCCTAAAGCCCCATCACCACAGTGACCAAAAGGTAAGTGTGGGGTCCATAGCTGATGCACCTCTTGAACAGTGTGGCCATGGGGCCTAAAGCCCCATCACCACAGTGACCAAAAGGTAAGTGTGGGGTCCATAGCTGATGCACCTTTTGAACAGTGTGGCCAAAAGCCCATCACCACGGTGATCATAAGGTAAGTGTAGCCATGGTAAAAGCTGTGAAAGCCAAACTGTATGGATGAATCCTGGTCACACAACAAGAAACACATCAGTGGCATAGTAGTGCTTGTGTCCCATAGCAACATAGATTGGGCAGGGCAAACAGTGCAGTGTCACAGAAACATCGTTTTGGCCATGTGCATACAAACATCACCCATGGGGGACCACATTGTCAATATTCACAAATAACACAATGACAGAAGTGACCATCATAATGCTGAGCCACTTATCTGCACCAATGGGCACACAAATGTAGATATCCTGTGGAGACTGTCGATGTCAGGTGAACAAATACCATATCATGGCATCAATGGGACATACAAACCATGATCACTGTGCTGACTGATGACCTAGGAGTCCCAGGGACAGCTGGGGAAACCAACCAAACAACATACAGACAATGGCACACTACAGAAATGCCAATGCAGTGGTGCAAATGCACAAACACAAACAGGCAGACTCACACTGCATTTCAAACACAACAGGTGATGGGGGGTGTGCCAGTGTCCCCAGGCAACCACACAACACATGAGGAGGCCTGAACTCCAATCACACAGATGTGTATACAGTGCCATACAAAAGTTACTCATGGATCGGATACCCCTATGTGGGCAATCAGGCATCGTCGGCTGAGAGGGAGGCCAAATTACACATGTCACACAAGCTTGTAGGAACAGCAACTAACACAGCAAGAGACAGACCCACCACAGCACTACCCCCAGGGACCCCACATTGTGCTGACACTAGCCTGCATGACAATCCCACTGTGATGACAAAGGTAGATGTCGTTCACACTGTGAACCACAGCCATGTGTCCTGAGCAACAAACTACCATCACACCTACACAAGCTCCAATCAATCAGCACGGCCTGCCAGCCAAGGCCAATATGGAGGTAGGGGTCTAGCCATGCAACAACTCACATTTGCACACTCAACACCACACACCCTGATCTCCACCAATGTGCAGCAGTGAAGCTCACATGGACTGGTGACAGTGCACATGCACCCATGACAATTCCAGGGGTGGTGGGGGGAACTAAGGTGCAGAAACCCATCACACCTGGCCAGTCAACAAGATTTGTGAATGTCTGACACACTGCACAGTACGCCGTACATGGGCATGATGTGAAATCCACCACAATCAATGGGATCCTGGCCATAGTCACACACCTACGAAGAAGCCAAGGTGACACACAAAGAACACACGTACACAACTTCCAACATTGCAGCTCTGACCCTGAGGAGTGGCAGCAGTCACACTCACACCGTGTCACAATCACTGAAAGCTACCACAAACTGAAATTCACATGACTTGTGTGTAAACAACAAGTGCCAAGGGGAATCCAGAATGTGTCCCATCACCGTTTGCCCACATCCCCAGCCCTGACAACAAAGACAACCTGGGATGACAACCTCATGAACATTAGTTTGCCATGCAACCACATCACAGAGAAACCAGGTCCAAGATGCTGGATGAACACAGACCAACTCTGCAAGCAACACAAACAGGAACATCCCTAGGGACACAGCCTGTGTAGGAAAAGGGAAGGGAACACGCACAGACATGCTTACACAACACACAACACGGGCACACGCAATGTCACGGGATTACACACTGCCATGAGGGCACTCCACTCCTGTGGAAGGTCCGCTGTGCCAAACCTTGTCTGTGCACGACTCAAACATGTCAGCAGGACACTCCGTCAGTGAGTCAACAACTACAACACACAGAAGGCTCTGCTCACATCAGCCTGGGTACGGTAGTGTCACGTCAGTCATCTGCATACACCCAAAACACGTGTCAAGCCAGTTGCACTGTATACACAGATGAGTCCTTCAACATTGATGTGCAAAACTGCATGTCCAGTGGAGATGGGCACACAGTCAGGGAAATCGGAACATTGAACAGTGGTAAGCCCACCAGATGTGCATCAGTGTAAGACAACGATGTTCCTTTACAAATGCAAAACGTACATCCCTGTGTCAAATGCTGAACATTACACCCTCAGACTGCAGCAAAGGATGCCATAGATCCAGAGTAGAACAGGACACATATCCCATGGACCACATGGAGTCCATCACAGCAACATTTCATTTTCCTGAACTGAACACTATAACAACTGCAAATGCAGGATGCTACTCATCTACATCATGTTCATCAAAAGAAACACCTCAATTAAACAAAAAGAGGCTTTATTCAGCTAATGTAAAATTAAAAGTTGACGTCCAAAAGAAACTAAGGCCAATGGCCAGTCCAAAATCCATGTCCCAACAGGGTGACAAGTGACAACTGGTCACCCATTGCTTGCCTGCACTGGTACGGACAGGGGACATCCCCCTTGGAGGGGCATACAAGGGGCAGGCCAGGCACCGCAGGGACAGGATCAGGGGATGGCAGAGTGAGGCAGTGAAGGGGTGGTGGGTGCAGGAGTGTCACCGGCAACTGCAGTGGAGGTGTCTGACTCAGGGGGCCAGCACCACCGTGCTACACAAGTCAGTTGGTGTGGGTGCTGCAACCACTGCAGTGGGCTGGTCTGATGTAGTGGACTGGGTCCCCACTGCAGTGCCCAAGTCAGACGGGGTGGTTGTGGACTCCACTGCAGTGCATAACTCCAAGGGAGTGGAAGGGTGGGCATATGAGGTGGGCAGGACAGAGGGGGGGACCCGGTCCCCAGACCAGTGGCACTAACAGGCAGAGCGTCTGGGTTGGGTGTGGAAGAGCAAGTGGCATGGGGGAGGGCCTAAGCAGTCTGGGGATGCGGTATCGGTGTGTGGGGGAACCTGGGGCAGGGTGTGGCGGGGGAACCTGTAGAGTGGTGGCCTGGGGGATGGAGGAGAGAGACTGGGTGGTGGAGCTGCGTGGTGGTGGTGGTGGGGTCTTGCTCTTCCTGCTCCGGGGGACTTCCGAATGGGGTCCTGTGTCTGCCTGCGCCTGGGGAGGGTGTCCGGGGGCGAGGGGCACTCCCTCTGTGTGGGTGGACTTCCGCTTCCCCGGTATGCTGGATCAGCAGGATTGGAGGGAAGAGGCCGAGGTCACACAGGAAGAGCTGCTGTGTATGTGGGGTAGCAGGTGAGGCAAGGGAAGGGGTCTTGGAGGGAGAGGATTTGGAGGACTGCGGAGTGACTGTGGATGCCTGTGTGTGTGTGTGTTCCCCATCCCCTGTGTCTGTGGTATCAGTCCCCTGAGGATGCTTGTGTGCACGTCTTGCCTTTCTCTCGGGTGTGTCTGTGCTGCTCGTGTCTGTGTGTTTGGGTGATTGTGCAGGTGTGCATGTGCTTTGGACAGGTAGGGTGGCAGGAAGTGTGGATGGGGCAGAGGTGGGAGGGGTGAGGTACTGTTGGAGGAGGGACACTGCTGCTGTCAGGGAGGAGTCCATGGACTTATTGCTCCTCTGTAGGGCAGACATACCCGTCGAGATGCCCTCCATGAACGACACCAGCTGTGTCAACAGAGTGGTGTGTGCATGGAGGACAGTCAGCATTGCTGTCTGCCCTACATGGAGCTGCTGAAGGAGGTACACAGACTCCTCACTCAGGGCAGCAGGGGACACAGGGGCAGGGGGTGCGGTGCCTGGCATGAAGGAGACACGCTCCCGAGCACAGGAGCCTCCACGGACCTCAGGAATGGGAGCCATTGGGAGGGCGGTGGTGGTGGTGGTGGTGGCGGGGCCAGACAGACTAGCTTGACTTTGGTGGCTGCTGACACCTGCCTCCACAAGGGAGTCATCCTCCGAGCTGCTGTGGTCCTCAGCTGAGGTGGATGGTGCTGAGGACTCCTCGGTGTGGCTCCCCTCGCCCTCCGTGCCACTGGGTCCCTCTGACCACTTGTCGGACGCTGACCCAGTCTGGCTCCGCTGCTCCTCCTGGTCCGTGGAGCTGTCCCCTCCTGTGGCCGTGGATGTATCTGCAAACAATTAGGGAAACAGACAAACATCAGTCACCTGCACTGAACGCACACACCACAGTAAGTACAGCACATCACAGAGCCAGCCCAGGCATCCTTAGTTGAACATTGCCTAAAGTCCTCACACAGATTTGTGGAAGCCAATTGTCAGTCTGATGGTCAACCATGGGACTCACACCCCTCCTGCCCTTGCACCCATCTGTCTGGTGCCTGTCTGATGGTAAGACCCCAGTGTGGACACATGCACCACCTACACAGTTGTTGGACATTGCAGGGAACACAGTGAAGTATGTGAACATGCACACAACACATCTCTTGCAACTAAGTCAGTGCAGGTGTCCGGATGAAGGGATGGCCAGAGTCTAAATAGAAATGCATGTGATGCATACCAGCACCACACACCATGATGCACCCATGTCCGGATAGTCAATGCCACAATGGGGTGCATGTTGCACATGTCACTCCCTGCAGGATCACTCTTAGGAAGTTTAATGCCATGACACAGGCATGCGTGCAAAGTCATACATCACTGTCTCCAGTCACATGGGCATGGCAGCCAGCCAACAACAGTCTGCACTGTGTCACAATCCTAGGACATGGGGAATGCAAGTTATGTAACTGACAAGTGCACATGTCCATCCCCCAAAAACCACATCATCAGTACTACTACTTGTCCATGTCATACCTATTGGACATATGGGGGGCATGAAACACAACTCTCTGAACATGAGCACCTCACAGTGTGCTGTGAATGAGAAACAGCTGCCTGAAAGTCACAGTCGCATACACCTGTGTGCACAGTCAAGTGATCAGACACCTAAAAATCACAGAAGTTTCGTCTATCATGGTCACATCTCCGCTGGCATGCTGAGCCCTAACCGATAAACATACCAGTAGTCCTGACAACGAGGACACAGCACAATGACACAGAGGCAGACACCTGAAGGAACATTTCACTGATCACAACATGCCAGATGGTACACAGGAGTGGGAGTACAGAGTGTATTGTATGCCCTGGAGTAGGCATGACTGTCCAGCTCCACCTGTAAGAGGAATGAGTCCTGGACAGTAGGCATGTGGCTAAGCACGTGTGACACACTTGATACACATACTCCTGAGGCCCAAACATTGTTCCCACCGGCAGCATGGGTGTGTGCCAAATTCCCCAGGGACATGTGGTGATTCAGATCAGCAAGTGGACCACATATCAAAGTTACACCCAGATTACATGTCAGAACTTAGGCATTGTGTAAGCAATTGACCCACACATGAATCCCACAACATAGTCACGGGAACAAATGCTGTCCCGCACCTTGAGCGAAGCTAAATGCAATGACACAGTCCCCAAGTGACACAATTTCCTGACTGTAAGGGCCACACATATGCGTATCAGAGGAGAAGTGGGCATGTCACAAATGAGGGACATGGGTCCTGGACCACATGACTGATGTACTGTGGAAGTTTAACCAGGCCAGAGGAGGGCACATAGCATGTCAGACAAAGTGCACAGTGCAGTCATGGACTCACCCCCTCCTTGCTGCTGTCTGGCCTTCAGCTGCCCATCCAGGTCAGGGAAGACCACCGCCAGGATCCGGAGCATGTGGGGGGTCAGGGTCCGGTGTCCGCCCCTCCTGCGAGGAGGCGACAGCTTCAGCTGGACCCTTGCGATCCTCTGGGTCCAGCCACGAAGGTCCTGCCACCTCTTCTGGCAGTTGCGGATCCTGCGCCTGTAGACCCCCACGGATCTTACTTTCCGGGCGATGGTCAGCCAGATTTCCTGCTTCTGGTGGGCATCGACCTGTGAGGATGACAAAGTAAAAAGGCCATTACTACACATGCAACATATCCGTGCATCACACAGTTGGATATACATGTCTCAATCACAGGGGCATATGATGTACATAGGCAGTGCAACAATGGCTATGAACAGTTTGCCAGCAGTCACTACATGGTGTCATTGCATGGGGAGTAAACCTTTTGGAATGCACTGTTACTGCACTGTACCTGTTCAGTGCATGTAACTACACACTTTGGGGTGTGACAACTACTCAGTGAGCATGCTAGCCAGTGGTGTGCACACTGTAAGTCCTGCTAGTCAGACAACATGCACAATTGGTAAGGCAGTGGACAGCACACTCACCTGCTCCCCTGGTTTCCCATACAGCTTGCTGTACTGTGGAAAGAGGCTGTCCAGCAGGGCCTGGTTCTCCTCAAGGCTGAAGGCTGGGGCTCTATCCACAGTACGTGCCATTGCAGTAGCCAGAGGATGCAGAGACAGCAGCAGTGTTGTTGGCAGATGTCGTCCTGGAGCATGTAGTGCAGGCAAGTGAGCTCTCAGGGGAACAGCCAGCCTTATATGTGTGCTGCAGAGGCAGATACTGTCCCATGTGTCCAATGTGATTGGTCCAAGTCGTTTGCATCTTCTGAATCTGACCAATCCATGGAATAGCAGCACTAATACACGCCCACAGCATCCTTCAAATCTTCAAATTCATGACATCCATGATTTTGCAACATTGTTGTGGCTGGCCAACTGAATTCACTGCATCAGACTCGTTGGACCACGAAAACGCATCCGTTGCCAGGCCAGGCCCCAGCCAATGCGTGCGCACCGATCGGTCCATTGCTGTACAACGCGTATTTGGGGGTACAACGTGTACCCGCACACAACACATGCAATGGGCCGGCTGGGCACACCGATCGGTCCATTGCTGTACAACGCGTATTTCGGGGTACAACGCGTACCCGCACACAACACATGCAATGGGCCGGCCTGGCACACCGATCGGTCCATTGCTGTACAACGCGTACCCGCACACATCACATGCAATGGGCCGGCCGGGCACACCGATCGGTCCATTGCTGTACAACGCGTACCCGCACACAACACTTGCAATGGGCCGGCCGGGCACACCGATCGGTCCATTGCTGTACAACGCGTATTTCAGGGTACAACGCGTACCCGCACACAACACATGCAATGGGCCGGCCAGGCACACCGATCGGTCCATTGCTGTACAACGCGTATTTCGGGGTACAACGCGTACCCGCACAAAACACATGCAATGGGCCGGCCGGGCACACTGATCGGTCCATTGCTGTACAACGCGTATTTCGGGATACAACGCGTACCCGCACACAACACATGCAATGGGCTGGCCAGGCACACCGATCGGTCCATTGCTGTACAACGCGTATTTGGGGGTACAACGCGTACCCGCACACAACACATGCAATGGGCCGGCCGGGCACACCGATCGGTCCATTGCTGTACAACACGTATTTTGGGTTACAACGCGTACCCACACACAACACATGCAATGGGCCAGCCGGGCACACCGATCGGTCCATTGCTGTACAACGCGTACCCGCACACAACACATGCAATGGGCCGGCTGGGCACACCGATCGGTCCATTGCTGTACAACGCGTATTTCGGGGTACAACGCATACCCGCACACAACACATGCAATGGGCCGGCCAGGCACACCGATCGGTCCATTGCTGTACAACGCGTACCTGTACAGGTCAGTCGCATATGTCACCATGCTTGTCACTGGTGAACATATGCCAGCCACATATACCTGCCAGAGACACAGGGGCACACCTACAACACCACACCCACTCCACACTGTTTCCTAAGGCATGTAAGGCTGCATTACCTTTTCTGTGTATGGGGGTTGACATGTGGTTTCTGTGGTGGCACTGGTGGGCATCCACACCCAGGCTGTGCATGTGTTCATGGGGACAGGGTCCTTTGTGTGTTGTGCACATGACCACTGTGATGTGCAACAGTTCATTTCAGAGCATGTGGCATGGTCACATTTCCAGGTTGTGTAGTGTGTGACATGTCACATACCCCCAGGGTCCCATGGGGGAAGGCATGTACGTAACAGGATGACCCATTGCCACAATAGTGATGTCCCTCCACAGTCTGTGTGCATGTTGTGTTTCCGATGTCTCTGATTCCATGTGCACGATGGGAGACAGTCTCCACAGCAACGTTGTTTGTGCATGGACTTTGATGTTGTGCGTGTGTGTGTCACTGACGTCCATGTCTGTCCTGCGGAGGCAACAGGGGCCACTACCTGTGGGAATCATGTTTGTTTTTCTGACGTGTACATGATACGCCATGTCATGCCAGTGTCCATGTGGCAAGACAGGGTCCCTGGGAATCTACCTGTCAATGTGCTGTGATGCCTGTGGCGCATCTGTCCAGACATGTCACTGTGGTGTGTGTGTGGAACGTGACAGCAGTAAATGGGTACTGTGATACAGCCTACTGCTTTCTCATAGCACAACCTGGTACCTGTTGTGCACACATGTTGTACTGAGAACTTAGATGATGGCCATGTTGGTGCGAGTTATGTCCGAACAGAACGGCACACACATCAAGTACTTGTGTCTCGTAATGATGTATCATGTGAAATTGAGTATGGTGAAAGGCACATCTGTGGGGTGACTGACAATCTTTCTTTCTTCATCCTATGCACTGCAGGGCTCCAGCTGTCCATAGACCATTCCCTGACCTGGCAACGATGGTGGAACGTGACAGCATCCGACGGTACCGCTTCACCAGGCAGCTGATTGAGGATTTGGCAGTGCGCTTGGCACCACATCTGCAACCGGGCCGGCCGTACCCTACGGCGCTGACACCCAAGGTGAAGGTAATGGCAGCCCTACACTTCTTTGCCACCGGTACCTTCCAACACACTGTGGCGACTGATGGTGGGATGTCACAGACTATGTTCAGCCGTGTGCTACGCGATGCTTTGGTGGCTATGTTGAGGAACCTGAACCAGTTCATCTATTTCCCCAAACGTCGACAACTCACTGACGTTAAGAGTGACTTTTATGCCCTGGGGAGGATGCCACATGTAATTGGCTCCATTGATGGGACACATGTGGCTTTGGTACCACCACAGGCACATGAGCAGGCCTACCGTAACCGCAAACACTACCATTCGATCAATGCGCTGGTGGTATGTCTTGCAGATATGACCATCACACATGTGTGTGCCCGTTTCCCTGGTTCTGCTCACGATGCCTACGTGATGAGGAGTAGTCGCATCCCGAGGATGATGTCACAGATGCCGAACCAGCGTGCCTGGCTTGTCGGTGTGTACTGACTTTGTACCATTGTGTGTGTTCTGCTATGTTGTATTCCACCCACTTTTTGAACTCAGCTAATGTGCAATTGTCTGTCTGTAGGTGACTCCGGATACCCCAACATGCCGTGGTTGCTGACACCCCTCAGGAACCCTGTGACACCAGCCCAGATGCGCTACAATGAGGCACATGGTCGGACCAGGAGAGTGATCGAGCGGACCTTTGTCTCCTGAAGAGCCGCTTCCGCTGCCTGGACAAGACAGGAGGGGCCCTCCCATATGCCCCAGCAAAGGTGTGCAAGATTGTCATCGTTTGCTGCAGGCTCCACAACCTGGCAGTGCGGAAGGAGTTGCCTCTCATCCTGGATGACGATGACCAACGTCCGCCACCTGTGGAGGATCCTGGCCTGGATCACGATGCCAGTGATGATGATGATGATGGTGGTGATGTCCGCACACAGCTCATCACCAACTTCTTCAGCTGAATGTGAGTATCCAGGGAGATGCAATGTGAATGATGTGAGTTTGCATGATATGTGTGTGTGGTGCTCTGGTGCTGTTTTAGTGTGGCCATGTGCCACTTGACTGGATGCGTGCAGCGATGTGTCCTTACAGGTAGTCTGTACTCCCCAACAGTGTTGACATGCAAACGTGCTTTTGTGTAACCCTGGGCGTAGTTCGCGAAGTTGCGCTACGCGAAGCTACGTGAAGTGCACCTCGCACTCACGCGAGCTACGCGTAGCTACGCGAACTGCGTAGTGCACTGTGCAAAATGCTGTTCGCACTGATTGCACAGTGCCGGATGCTTGTCCGCACTGTGCAATCATTGAAAACGGCATCTTGCACAGTGCGAGCTGTCTGCTTACTGCCGCTCGAGTAGATTTTTACTCGAGCGGCAGCTTCTCAACGCGGACTGGTAGTTTCTCATCGCGAGCGGTCGCAAGCATGCGCAACCACTCGCAATGAGAAACCTGACCTCCCGCGTTGAGAATCTCGCCAGGAGAGTTTTTCACGCTCGCGATCGGCAACTTGATGTTGCTGATCGCTGACGCGAGAAAAAGTCTCGCCTGGATGTCAGTTTGCTTGCTCGCGGTCGCCAACTTGACGTTGAGGACCGCGAGCAAGCAAAAAATGACCGCTACGCTACGCTATGCGTGTTTGCACTGTGCTACGTGCAATTCACGTAGTGCGAAGTAGCGCAAACTTCGCAAACTACGCGAGCGTAGCGTAGTGCTTTGCCCAGGCTTACTTTTGTGTAGGTATCTTGTGACATGTTTAGGGCATGAGTATTGCAGTTCTGTCCGGTTCTTCAGTGGTTTTGACTGTGTGTCATGTCTGTCCTTCACAGGGTGCTTACAGAGTTGTTTGGTCAACTTGGATCCCCCAACACCATGATTCAGCTTTCAGGGTGGCAGCAGTCGTTTCCCTACAGGTGATGTGCCACACACCCCTGGACTTCATATCTTCTGCACTTGTTGACTGTGTGGCCATTGCCACGTGTGATTAACTTGCATTTGTAGTGGTAACAACATGTTACAAATGTGTAATAAACCAGTGCTTCACTTTGGGATGTGCGTTGTCTGTGGTCACACATCTGACTGACATTTGCTTACTGCACCTGTGGGCTAGTTGACACAGACTCTGAATAGGTGTGGTGTCTGTGCATTCCACTGTATTTCCTGGCAACATCACTGTGGGCGATGAGTCCGATGGCCCTGGTGTCTGTGTTGTGTAGCCCTAGTGGTGTGTCTCCCTCATATGTGTCACATCACCATGACTCACACGACGGTGTTGTACTTGCTGTAGCAGTTAGCATACACAGTGTAATTTAGCAGAACATCATCACCATAACAGTATCCACATTTGAATAACAACAGTGGCAAGTATGGTGTACTAGTGATTTTATTTACAGAAATGTGTGTGTGTATAGTGCACAGGATGGTGGGTGCTGTACATTGTGATTGTGATCCAAAGTTCCCAGATGAGTTGGAAGTCTTGGTAGCAGAAATGTCCTGAGTGAAGTCCACAGTCATATGATACATTAGTCCAACTTGAACTCCCCATGTCATGTGGGAAAGTAGTGTTGCATTCGACAGGGTGAAACGTTTGCACACAAAGGAGAATTTCCGGAACAGGTGTTGGCTTCCTGGGGGATGTACGTGGCCATCAACCTCTCAGTTTTCCTTCCTCGGACGACCCCTCTTCTTTGTGGGGGACCCTCACGTGCAGGCTGCTGCGGTGCAGGGGACTCTCCGCCAGAGTCCTCCTCCCTCCCTGTGGTGGTGTCAGTTGTTGCAGCACCAGATGTTGTGGGCACATAGGGAGGTGTGGCCATGTTGGTGCTAATCTGGTGGAGGCATGTCAATATGTCCCTATGCACCGCTGTGAGTTCTTGCAATGTATCCCACTTGGACTCCATGCCCGACATGTGTGTCTCCACACGGGCCATGTGTGTCTCCACACGGGCCATGTGGGAGTCCAAGCGGGCATGATGGGCAGCCTGCTGCTGTTGTATGTCCTTGAGGATCCCCACTACCTGTCTGACCTCTCCGGTGCTATCCTGGTACGCATCAGCGATGCGTGCCAGTTGTGGGTCATCATGCAGTCCAGACCCCTCTGCAAGCAGCGACCTATGTCTACCACCCCTCCCACCACCCCTGGCGACACGTGCAGGACCTGCGGTGGCACGCACAGGTGACCCGAGGCCCACTTGGGGGTTGTTAGTGGTGTTGTCATCCGTTGCTCCACGGTGGGCCTGGGACCCTGTGCTGTTGTCAGCGGTGGTCCTTGGTCTGTCCGTGTCGGCGTGGGTGGTCTGTATGTTGGCAGTTGTTGGAGGGGTGGGTGCAGGGAGTGCAGATGTTGGTCCAGCTGGTGCTGCATGATGACTCAGACCGGAGGTGCCAGGTAGGTCTTCGCCATCCGAGGTGGGCAGAGGCTGTTCCACACCAGTGAGCTCTGTGTCCCCCGGAGCCTGGGACAGGGACTCCTCCTCGCCTGCTGCTGTGTCCCCATCATCGTCACCTGTATATGGAATAGACACACATTGTATGTAATGTTTCTACATGCATCAATGGTTCACACACCTAACAGTTGTGACTGTACCTCTGGATGCGGGCATGTACATTGCATTGTCCTAAGTTGTCACAGTAAGAGGTTGATATTGGTGTAGCACATTGTCATGCATACCTGGGGCATTTCACTATGAATGTTGAGGTGTGTGCATGGCCAGCATTGGTTGTATTTGGTGGACATCCGGCCATCCTTCTCCACCTGGCCCAGTTATCCCACCATGAAGCATGCCACCCTTGCAGTGGGTTCAGGTTGACTCTCAGGATGTCATTCAGTGGTGTTGTGCTGTTTGTTGGTGCACAGTTCCCAGCAGGGCCTTGTGCTCCCCACAGCAGTAGCCAGTGTCAGCCATCTTGTAAGTCCTTGTCCACTCCCTGTGATGTGAGCATGGTTCAGAGTGGTGTTGATGGGCCAATTGTGAGGCTGAGCAGTATCTGTGACTCCAACTCCCATCATGCTATTGGCTACACCCCCTTCCCAGCATGCCCGTACTTCCTTCCTTTGGACTGTGCTTCCCTGTGGGGTAGTGTGCCTGTGCTGACAGGAAGGCTGACAGTGTTGTCCTTGCGTTTGTTTGGCTACAAGTCCCAGGTGTGTCCCTGTGCTTCACACAGCATTACCCAGGGTGGTGGTTCTTTGTGGGATGTTCATTTGGTATGTGAGGCATTGCATTCTCCCAGGTGGGTTATGTGGAGTTTGTGTTGAGGGGGTGTGTGAGGTGAGCTGTTTGTAACTATGGTCAGTGCTGTGAGTCCTCCTTCCCACCCAGCCAGATATCCCACCATGCTACGTGCTTGCATTGCAGAGAGTGCAAGTTGGCTTTCAGGTTGTCAGGCAGTGGTGTTGTGCTGTTTGTTGGTGCACAGTTCCCAGCAGGGCCTTGTGCTCCCCACAGCAGTAGCCAGTGTCAGCCATCTTGTAAGTCCTTGTCCACTCCCTGTGATGTGAGCATGGTTCAGAGTGGTGTTGATGGGCCAATTGTGAGGCTGAGCAGTATCTGTGACTCCAACTCCCATCATGCTATTGGCTACACCCCCCTTCCCAGCATGCCCGTACTTCCTTCCTTTGGACTGTGCTTCCCTGTGGGGTAGTGTGCCTGTGCTGACAGGAAGGCTGACAGTGTTGTCCTTGCGTTTGTTTGGCTACAAGTCCCAGGTGTGTCCCTGTGCTTCACACAGCATTACCCAGGGTGGTGGTTCTTTGTGGGATCTTCATTTGGTATGTGAGGCATTGCATTCTCCCAGGTGGGTTATGTGGAGTTTGTGTTGAGGGGGTGTGTGAGGTGAACTGCTTGTAACTATGGTCAGTGCTGTGAGTCCTCCTTCCCACCCAGCCAGATATCCCACCATGCTACGTGCTTGCATTGCAGAGAGTGCAAGTTGGCTTTCAGGTTGTCAGGCAGTGGTGTTGTGCTGTTTGTTGGTGCACAGTTCCCAGCAGGGCCTTGTGCTCCCCACAGCAGTAGCCAGTGTCAGCCATCTTGTAAGTCCTTGTCCACTCCCTGTGATGTGAGCATGGTTCAGAGTGGTGTTGATGGGCCAATTGTGAGGCTGAGCAGTATCTGTGACTCCAACTCCCATCATGCTATTGGCTACACCCCCTTCCCAGCATGCCCGTACTTCCTTCCTTTGGACTGTGCTTCCCTGTGGGGTAGTGTGCCTGTGCTGACAGGAAGACTGACAGTGTTGTCCTTGCGTTTGTTTGGCTACAAGTCCCAGGTGTGTCCCTGTGCTTCAAACAGCATTACCCAGGGTGGTGGTTCTTTGTGGGATCTTCATTTGGTATGTGAGGCATTGCATTCTCCCAGGTGGGTTATGTGGAGTTTGTGTTGAGGCGGTGTGTGAGGTGAGCTGCTTGTAACTATGGTCAGTGCTGTGAGTCCTCCTTCCCACCCAGCCAGATATCCCACCATGCTACGTGCTTGCATTGCAGAGAGTGCAAGTTGGCTTTCAGGATGTCAGGCAGTGGTGTTGTGCTGTTTGTTGGTGCACAGTTCCCAGCAGGGCCTTGTGCTCCACACAGCAGTAGCCAGTGTCAGCCACCTTGTAAGTTCTTTTCCACTCCCTGTGATGTGAGCATGGTTCAGAGTGGTGTTGATGGGCCAATTGTGAGGCTGAGCAATATCTGTGACTCCAACTCCCATCATGCTATTGCCTACACCCCCTTCCCAGCATGCCCGTAGTTCCTTGCTTTTGAGTGGACTTCACTGTGTGTGAGTGTGACAGCAATGGCAAGATGGCTGACAGTGGTGTCCTGCTGTTTGTTGGTGCACAGTTCCCAGCAGGGCCTTGTGCACCCCACAGCAGTAGCCAGTGTCAGCCATCTTGTCAGTCCTTATCCACTCCCTGTGATGTGAGCATGTTTCGGAGTGGTGTTGATGGGCCAATTGTAAGGGTGAGCAATATCTGTGACTACAACTCCCATCATGCTATTGGCTACACTGACTTCACCAGCATACACAGATTTCCTTCCTTTAAGTGAGCTTCCCTGTGAGGTGGTGTTCTAGTGGTGGCAAAATATCAGGCAGTGTTTGTTGGTTATATTTGTACCACTGCCTTGCTCTATTTGTTGTTGTGTTTGTACATGTCATGACACAGTTACATATCACTATGAGATGGCATGTATTGTGTTAATCTAACTGACATACACATCTTGGGATGATTATCTTTTGGTTGCTGTTGATTTGCTAGGGGTGGATGGTTTGACTGTCCCCTTGAGAGTGATGTGTGTGTATTGGCACACAATATTGTGTATATTAGTTGTGTACTCACCAGGCTCTGGGATGTCTGTTAGTCCATATACGCTCACTGGTGGTAGGATGGCCCGCACCTTCTCCTCCCAGGGCCTGAGGTATAGTGGTTTTGCAGGAGGGCCACTGCCGGTGTGCTGGCTCAGGAGGTAATCCTTCTTGAGTAGGTCTCTGACCCTCCTGCGCACATCATACCACCTGTTCTGGATGTCTTCCTTTGTGCGCAAACATGGTGATTGTGCGTTCACCCTGTCGACGATCCTCGCCCACATCTTGGTTTTCTGCGACATGGGGGTCTGTTGGACCAATGTGCCAAACAACTGTGGCTCTACCCTCAGGATCTCGTCTACCATGACTTCCAATTCACTATCTAGGAACTTTGGATTCTTCTTTAGGGGCATGGTGATGGGTGGTGGTGGTGATTGATGTGTGTGTGTGTGTGTGCAAGTGAGGGTGTGTGAGTGTAGGTTTTGCTGTGTGTGTGTGAGGGTGCTATTTGTTGAGGTGCTAATGGTGTGTGGCTTTTGTGTTGGATGAGCTGTGTGTGTGTCTGTGTTTGCTGTGTGATGGTGTTGTGTGCTGGCAGGTCAGTGGAATTTGCAAAGGATCATGGTAGGGATTTGTGGGTTTTATGTAGGTGGAGTTGGGGGTGTGTCCTTGTTCCATTTCTTTCTCCCCCTGTATTTATTGGCTTTGTCATTGCTTGTTTGGCCCTTTTTTTTGGTATTTTTTCATTAGTGATTATTGTGCATGTAGGAGTCGTTCTTCTGACCGAGTAGGACGTTGCAGTTGTCTCGTGCGCGCCTGTCCGAGTCGTTCCCGCTGTGTTTCAGCTCCGTTTCATATGCGGCGTACGCGTCATTCGCGGGGTATTGTGTTTGTTCGGCTGGCTTTTGTATGCGTGTCGGTCGTACGGCTTGGGCTCCGTGCGAGTCGGTCTGATTTTGCACCCATTGCATCGTACTGCGCGGGTCGGAGTTCGCGGGTAAGTTTCGTTCGGGTTGTTTCCTGGTGCGTGTCGGTCGGTGCGATTCGCGTGGTTTCCCGGACGGATAGCTTGTTTCCGGCCGGGTCGGTCGTTCGCCTTGAGTTCCGTGCGAGTCGGTCGTGATTTCCATGCATTTCATCGTACTTCCCAGGTCGGGCAACGCCGGTACGTGTCGGTCGGACTATAATCCCGTACCGAGTCGGTCGGTATTTTTTCCGGCCCGAATCGGAATCGGCCCCTAAGTGTCGATTTATTATGGAGTCCATTAAGAGGTTCAAATTGCCTCCAAAGATAATTTTGGCAATTTTGTTAATTACTGTGTTAAACAGTAAACAGTGATACAATTGTATAAACTCCCTGGGAAAAAAACTCCTGCTTGGTAGCTGTGAAGTAGCAAACATTTTCAGCAAACTCTCCGGCAGGGCTGGACTGGCCTTTTTTCCACTCTGACTTTTTCCTGGTGGATGTCACACCGAGAGGGCTGCTTTCAGAGCTGGATGGGCTGCTGTGTTCCAACCATGAAAGCCAACATGGCCCCATTCTACTGCCTCCTGCAATGTGGGGGTGGTTTGAACATTTTTGCCAGGGTTGATTTTTATTTCGAGTCTGGCCTTGCCCTCAGGCTGTTTACTTCCTCCTGTTTCTTTTCTCACATTTGTCCAATTCCTGCCTCGAACAAGACACAAGTTTGTGCCGGTGCTGGACACAGACTCTTCCTGGTTTCCTAGCAACTGTGGTCCTACTATTAAACCATTGTATATGATGCACTGCATGATGACGTGATAATGTTGCTGATTGGTTGTAGTAAGATTCAGGGTTACCCTACTTGTTGATTTTGTTCTTGTCACTCCATGACAGTTCTTTAGATGGTGAACTTTGCCCTGTGTATTAATCTAAAAAAGTCTAGTTGAGTGTTGTTGAGGTGTATTATTACATTGTTGCAGGGTCTGACTGTAACAGAAAGTAGGCCCGGGGATCAAAATAAAAATGTCTTCTATTAGCGAATGGCTAAAAAAGTGGCCCACGTTTGCAAATCAGGAAATTCTGAACTTATAAAGACACTATAGATGTTCTGCAATTTGTTCTTGCTGCAGGCAATGTTCGTGGTAATCTCAGGGCAATCAACAGTATACCAGAGTCCATAATGCAGGCACGTAAAAAGGCATGGTTTTGACTTTGGTTTGTTCCTGTATATAAGTGATATGCATGTGTGGCGATGTGTTGGTCTGTCCCATTATTTACACAAATAACAATTTAAAACACACTATTTTGTTTCTTTTCTTTTATAGCGCAACATATCCCAATGTAGGGTGTCAGTGTGCTTTGCATCACACATACACATTGTACACTGACAATAAATCAAAACAAGTGTGTAAATCAATGTACAGTATGTAAGACATTGATGGTTACAAGGTGTAGGAGTCACATTTCTCCTTCATAGCTCACTGCATTATATTAAAAGGATTACAAATTATGAACTGCAAGTAACAAAAGCGTCTGTTTTAAAAGCAGTGACCCACTTAGCTATCTGCATAAAATAAAATCTCTCATCTGCATGTTAGATAATGTGATTTGCAGGAGACCCACTAACCCTCTATGCTACTTTGAGTACAAATTGTGGCTAAACAAATGCGTAAACCACCATTGTTATCTTACCATTATTATTATTCTAGAGATTTACTGGGCACAAAAGATCTCTGCAGCAGATGCCCTAACCCCATAAGATATTTTAAAATGATGGCTATCCAACCAATTAAGCAGAACAGATTTACTATCACATTTCACCTTGCCAATTTCTTTGTGGCAGTTTAAAAAAAAAAAAAATGTAGAGGTTGAGGCCCAGATTGTGCATCGGAGGTGATTCACTTTTTGGCACAACCGTGATACAAAATCTATTTTGAGATTTACAGTGCCACAGAAATCCTGTTTGTGTGTCTTTGTAGAAAAAAAAACCATTGTGCTGCCTTGCTTTCGCTTCCCTCAAGTAGGCGTTACTTGGGTGGTGCAATAGCGTTCCCGTGCATCCACCCATATATTTTGTGTACTAATAATATACACAGCCTTCTTAAGGCAAGGCACACTAAATTTCCCTGGGTCAGCTCTCGAGTCCCACTTCCTTGTTTAAGGATCATGATAATTCTCCATTTATGTGAGGCGACATTCCAGCTAGGCCTTGCTATTGAGTTCAAGCCTAAAAAGTTCCACGATTGGCTTTGAAAAAGCCAGTGTCTCTGCGCTGTAGGGGGTCAGTCAGAGCAAATTGCCCCCAAGACTTGTTCTTTGCCCTCCTCACACCTACCTACTACAGTGATGCTGAAAGGTTTGTGATGGAATATATTATAAAGCACTAACACAGTGTAGGTTTGTTGTTACAATGCTCCTAGTCAGACAGACTTATGTAATTCAGAGTTATGATATTTATGAGATGAAAGATCATGTGTGCTTCCATAGGCTTGCTCCTTCAGGATGAGGTTATAGTGAATAGTCAAGCTCACAGGTCAGTGTTACTGCAAACATGCAGGTCAAGTAGGCCTTCTCCAGTGCACCATTTTGGCAGTGTAACATGTCTAGGATGTGCAAAGTTCTTATTAGCGAGCATAGTCTAGTGCAGGTTCTGATTCCTGGCCATACTTTGTGGTGTCTCTCACTGCCCTTAGAGCTCCCCACTTGTGTTGTTTTTCTCTTCAAACTAACAGTATTTTCTTGTGAGGGTCCAAATTTCCTTGAAAGTGCTAGCTGGGACTGGAATTGCATGGGCCCATTTGTAGTGAGTAAACTTTATCACCATTTCCTTCTTATCCTTGCCTCCGTTCCACCGCTGCTGCCCCTGCAAGCCCCTCTCCCCGGACAGCTCACGCTCCCAGCCTCTCCCCCCTCCCCTATTTAATGGTAGCCGCTGCGGGGGAGCGTGAGAAAGACCTCTGACCCTCGGTCTAGGTCCACTCGCTCCCCAACAGCTCTGCTGTGCCGTCTCCTGCTCTCCAGACCCCGACCTCCTCCTGGGATGTTCGAGGCTGCTGCCGGCACCCGCTGCCCGCTCCACCTAGGAACTGGCCTGCCGGCCTGCCTTCAGCGCGCTCCACGCCCTGCTGCCACCGCTATTCTCCCGCCACCGTAACTATTTTCATCCTCATTTTACTTTTTACTTACATTTCATTGTTGTTCCACCTCTGTTTTAATTTATCACCACTGTTTTCATTCATCTTGTGCCTGCCTTCGTTCTGCTGCTGCTGCCCCTGCGGCCCCTCCCCCCCGGACAGTTCCCACTCCCGCCTCCCAGCCTCTCGTCCCTTCCCCTCCCCTATTTAATGGCGGCTGTTGCGCGGTCGCACCACCGGCGTGCCAAAGGCAAGCCCGTCTGCGCCCATCCGCAACCCGACCGCAACCAGCTCCAGGGACCCTGGATCTCGAACCACCCACTGCTACAACACAGCCACCCTCCTCGCGCTCAACCCCGGAAGACACAGCGACTGCCAACAGGCCACACCAAACATGACCCACGGCCAGTTCTCCTGCCTCCACTGCCGTCAGACCTTCACCACCACCCCGGCCACCAGCACTGCCGATGCCAACACCGGCGACGCCCTAAGATGCATCCTCCTCAATGTGCGCTCCATGCAGACACGCCGTGGAGATCTGGAACCTACTCGACTCTCTCTCGCCCGACATCACCTTCTTCACGGAGACCTGGACCAACGCCTCTTCAACCCCCGACATCAACACCGCCATCCTGGACAGATACAAGATCCAGAGGAAGGACCACCCCAACCACCCGGGAGGGGGCCTCGCCATCGTCCACAAGAACACCCTCCGCCTAACCACCTCCAGCGAAACCTTCCCCTCCGCGGAACACCTGCACTTCCAGATCCAGACCAGCCCCAACTCCACACTCCGCGGCACCCTCGCCTACAGACCCCCGGCCCCCCTTCGCCACCACCATCACAGACCTCATCGCACCCCACGCCATCGCCTCAATGAACTACATACTAATCGGAGACCTGAACTTCCACCTCGACAACCCCAGCGACCCCAACTCCACCACCCTCCGTGACAACCTCCCCAACATCGGACTTAAACAACTCGTCACCACACCAACCCACAGGGCAGGACACACCCTTAACCCCATCTTCGCAGCAGGAAACAGCATCCATTTCAGCCACACAACGCAACCTCCATGGACCGACCACCACTGCGTACACTTCCTCGTCGACAAACCCAAGCCACCCAAACCATCCCCACGCCCACCGCGAAGGAACTGGAGCAAAGTCACCGACGAACAACTCAACTCCACACTCACCGAGACAACCACACCGCGACATCCGACGCCAACCTCGCAGCCAGGGAATTCCACACTTGGATCTCCAGCAGCGTAGACAAGCTCGCCCCGCTCCGCAACCCCGACAAACAGCGCCCCAGAAAATCCGCCTGGTACACCACCGATCTCCAAGAAGCCAGACGCACCTGCAGACGCCTGGAGAAGAACTGGAGAAACAGCAAGACACCTGAAAACTACACCACCTACAAGGACGCCATGACGGACTACCACAAATGAATCAGAACCACCAAAAGGACCTTCATCCACAACAAAATCCTCGCTAACTCCAGCAACTCCAAGGAACTTTTTAGTGTCATCCAGGAATTCACCAACCCCCGCAGCGAAGCCATGGACATCACCCCGTCCCAAGACCTCTGCGACAAGCTCAGATCCTACTTCCACCTCAAGATCAAAAACCTCTACGACAACTTCATCGGAAAAATACGCCTGACTCCACAGCCGGCCCGCCGTCCAGACACACCAGTCATCCCACCATCTCCTCCTAGACGCCGATCGCAGCCGAAGACACCGCCTCGACCATGAAAGGCATCCACTCGGGGGCCCCCACCAACCCCTGCCCTCCACACATCTACCACAGAGCCGCCATCGCACCCGAACTACAGCGCACCATTAACACCACCTTTGAAACAGGCACCTTCCCAGATGACTGGAAATGCGCAGAAGTCAGGCCCCTGCTCAAGAAGCCCCAGCTGACCCCACGGACCTCAAGAACTACCGGCCCATCTCGCTTCTCCCCTTTGCTGCCAAGGTTGCGGAGAAAACAGTCAACGCGGAACTGACGAGATTCATCGAAGACAATGCAGTCCTCGACCCATCCCAATCAGGATTCCAAAGCAACCACAGCATCGAGACCGCCCTACTCGCCGCCACAGACGACATCCACACCCTCCTCGACCAAGGCCACTCCGCAGCCTGATTCTACTCGACCTATCAGCAGCTTTCGACACCGTTTCCCATCGCACACTCGTAGCCAGACTACACAACGCCGGCATACAAGGAACCGTCCTAGACTGGATCCGATCATTCCTCACCGGAAGAAGCCAAAGGATTAGACTGCCACCCTTCCTCTCCGATCCCAAGGAAATCACCTGCGGAGTCCCACAGGGGTCATCACTCAGCCCGACCCTCTTCAACATCTACATGGCCCCCCTTGCCGCCATCGTCCGACAACACGGCCTCAACATCGTATCCTACGCTGACGACACCCAGCTCATCCTCTTCCTCACCAAGGACCCCACCATCGCCAGACTCAGCTTCCAGAAAGGAATGCAGGACGTCGCAGTCTGGATGACCAACAGCTGCCTAAAGCTCAACGCCGAGAAGACAGAAGTCCTCATCCTCGTAACCACCACTTCAGCATGGGACAACACCTGGTGACCCACCACCCTCGGCAGCTCACTGACCCCCACGGACCATGCCAGAAACCTCTGCATCATACTCAACTCATCCCTCACCATGAACCGACAGGTCAACGCCGTCGCCTCCAGCTGCTTCAACACCCTCCACATCCTCCGTAAGACGTTCAAATGGACCCCCACCCCGAGTCAAGGAACACAGTCACCCACGCACTCATCACCAGCAGGCTGGACTATGGAAACGCACTCTACGCCGGCATAAACAAGTCCCTACTCCGCAAACTCCAGACGATACAGAACACCACCGCCTGACTCGTCCTCTGCATCCCTCGACACGAGCACATCAGCCAACACCTACAGAAGCTCCACTGGCTCCCCATGGAGAAGAGAGTCACTTTAAAAATCCTCACCCACGCCTACAAATGCCTACACAACACCGGACCCAAATACCTCAACGACAGAGTCACCCTCCACGTACCCAAAAGAAACCTCCGATCAGCCAACCTCGTACTCGCCGAAACCCTGCGCATCCACAGAGCCAAAGCAGGCAGAAGATCCTTCTCCTACATTGCGGCCAAGACCTGGAACGAGCTGCTGGCAAACATCAGATGTGCGCCCTCCCTGTACACCTTCAGGAAGACTCTCAAGACCTGGCTCTTTGGCTAAACAGCTCTGCTGACCCCCCCCCCCCCAGCGCCTTGAGACCCTCAGGGGTGGATAGTGGGCTTACAACTCCCTGATTGATTGATTGATTGATTGATCCTTGTATGCTGGGTGGCTAACCCTAATTTTGATGTGGACCTGATACCTCTTACTGGGAAATTCATGGTCCATTCTTTGTGTGGGTATTTTGGTGGTACTGATTCCAGGGTGAGCTCTCAGGTGGCTTTGGTGAATGTGAGGGTGGATTAGATATACGTGTGTCAACAATTAGAACATGAGATATGTCTGATGCTAAATATGAAGATGATATTTTGGTGGCAGTGTGTAATTTGTAAAAACATAAATTGAGTACTTGGTGAGAGAATGTGGCCTAACGGCTAGGGCGGTTGACCTTGGAGCCGGGGAACTGCATTCGAGTCTCGGCAGGGACGCTCAACATTCTGTGATTCTGGGCAAATCACTTAATCTCCCCATGCCGAGTGTTGGACTTGGCCCTTTTTGCAGGGTCATCCCTGAACTTTTTGCCTTCCTCCTGTATTTTCTCTGACCTGTTTTTGTTGGTTTTATGACTCTGGGCACTTTTACCACTGCTGATCAGTGCTAAAGTGCATATGCTCTCCCTGCAAACTGATGTAATGGATTAGTGACTCCATGATTGGCTTATTTGGTTTACTTGTCAGACCCTAGTACAGTGCACCGTGTGTGTCCAGGGCCTGTAAATCAAATGCTGCTGGTGGGCTTGCAGCACTGGTTGTGCCACCCACAGAAGCAGCTTGTAAAGTGTAGCTCAGGCCTGCCATTGCAGAGCCTGTGTGCAGTCTGGGATTGCCATGTCGACTTGGCAAGTGTACCCACTTGCCAGTCCCTAAACCTTCCCTTTTCTACATATCAGATACCCCTAAGGTAGGCCCAAGGGCAGGGTGCATTGTATGTAAAAGGTAAGACATGCCCTGATGTGTGTAGCATGTCCTGGTAGTGAATTACAGCCAATTTCGTTTTTCACTATTGCAAGGCTACCTGTCCCCATAGGCCAGAATGGGCAGCTTGATTATTACATCTTATAATCCTAACTGACCATGGTAGAAATTCGTATTTAGTATGCCTGAACTCAGAATGATAAAATACATCTTTTAGTGAAGTTGGTTTTAACATTCTGTGTTTGAAAATACTACTTTTAGAAAGTAGGTATTTTCTTGCCTAACCATCCAGCCTGCCTCTGCTAGCTTGTGTATTGTATGTCTGGTTTTGTGAGTGACAGGGGCTGGGGGACTCCAGGAGACAGGGTGAGACAGCACAGGGATGAATAGACCTATCTGCATGTAGAGTGGTGGGAGGACTAGCACCTGGGCCTGAATAGGACTGTGCCTGCCTTCCACAATGCTGGCTCCACCTCCTGTGGTGCGTCTGATGACCCTGGCCCACACTGACAAAGGAAGTAGTTGTGCACTGGCAGAATGCACCCAGAACTGGTTTGGACTAGGTACAGGACCCTCTGCCTTCAGAGGACAAAGGATTTGCTAGTATAAATATTGGCGCCCAGACCCCAAGACTTTCGATCACTGCTGGAACAACAAGACGAACCTTTGCCAAGGAGAAGAACCAAGGAAGCTGCAGGAGTTTGGACTGCCCCTCTGCCAGTGTGCTGTTTGCTGGGTTGGCCTGCAGTGGTCTTCATTGCCAAGGAAAGGAGAAGGAACTTTCAAAGAACTTTCATCATCTTGCAGAATATTTCTCCAAGGGCTTGAACTAGAGTTTGCCTCCTGCTGAAGTCTCAGGGCTATAAGACTTCACCACCAGCTCTCTCCTGAATTCCCTTGCTGGTGATTCTGTCTGCAGAAGCCTGCGTGTCGCTGGGAGCTGGAAGCACGACTCAACGAGAAGAAGCATGTCGCTGTCGCAGCTATTCCCGTCGCATCGCCGGAGAAGTGTGTCGCCGCCGCAAGGGTCGCCGTCGCATCACCGGAGAAGCGTTTCGCCGTCGCAGCTGCCTGCCGTCGCATCACCAGAGAAGCGTGTCGCAGGGCCTGTCGTGGCTCCAAAGGTACAGAGTTTGCCGCACTTCCGTCGGGCGTGCACGCATCATCTTCACGTCATCGCATCGCATCAAGGGCGCACTCTCGCATCGCACCGGATCATCACATCGCATCGAGGCGCCTGCTTGCCGCATCGCCCTCCCTGCGGACCCTTTGTTTGTTTTGCGTTATGCATCCAAGGTACTTTTGTGAGAAATGTGTCGCATTTATCATCATCTTGAACTAAGTTACTTCTACCATCTTTAAGTCTATTTTGAGTTCAGTATTGTGGATTTTTGTCGTTTGTGGTCTTGTGTTAAGTCTATATAAAGAATACTTATTTTTATAAAACCTGTGTGGTGTCCCTCTGTAGTGTTTTCACTGTATTACTGTATGTGTTCACAAATGCTTAACACACTGCCTCTGAGATAAGCCTGTCTGCTCGTGCCAAGCTACCAAGGGGGTGAGCAGGGGTTATCCAGTAGTGTAATCCCCTTTCCCTGACTAGAAGCAAGGGTCCCTATTTGGTCAAAGGTGTATACCATTGCCAACTAGAGACACCCAGTTCTAACATTGGTGGCAGCGGTGGGATTCTGGACTTGCATTTGTGACGCATATACAGTGATTGGTGTACACTATTAGTGAGTGCAGACCAAACGCAACCACATACTTTTTTGGTAGAATTTTTTTCTCCTTGGACTGTTATTTTTTCTGAGAACTGCCAATTCTTACTACCATGAGCCGACCAGCATCTGTTGCGTCTATGGATCTAGATTTTGAGGAAGAGAGGTTGGAAACCTACAATGTGAAACAGCAAAAGCGCTTTTGCAAAAAATTTAAAGTTGCTACCCAAGGCATTGCCAAAAAGGATGAATACCAAAAGGCGCTGAGGGCCTGGGTGGAAGCAAGAAATACCCCTGACCTGGTGGTGGAGCCAGTTGGGGATGCAGAGGGGCAGCTGAATATACCATTGATTCCAGCCAGGGAAGGGGTACCGTCCCCGCCTGGCAGTAGCGTCTCTTCCAAAGGCCCGTCCCCAGGAGAGCTGGAAGACAGGGAGAGATATAGGGTGCACAAACTGGAGATGGCCAGGCTCCAGATGGAGGGTCAAAGGGACCTAGAGAATAGCAGGTTGTCCTTGGAGAGAGAGAGAATGAGATTGGAACATGAGTTGAGAATGAGGGAGCTTGATTTGGAGCTCGAGAAGCTTGAGGCCATGAGTGTCTCAGCCCAACAACAAGAAATTTGGGTAGCTCAGGAAGTGAGCTTTGCTGAGTTGGAGGTGGAATCCAGCTCAGATGGTGGCAGCAATATTGAGTTATCTAGTGCTGAGGGAGTAGTACACACACCCAGAGATGTGGTGCCTGACTTAAAGGAGGGGGTTAACATACACCAGGTGGTTATAGGATGTGAGGTAGCTCCAGTGGTGCGCAGTGTCCCTGAGGTGAATTGGGAAACTGACGCAGGGGTTCATAGTCCTAGTGGTAGGAGGGACACTCTACTGACTCTAGATGAGAGGTACAGGGAGAGGGGTTCCCCCATGGTTGAAGTCCTGGTGTGTGAATGTGAAGACCGCCCAAAAGAGTGTGGGTTGAGTGACAGAGACAGTCAGATACTGTCTTGCCAATCTCAGGAGAGTGGTGTGCGAGGCACTGGATGGTGAGGTGAAGGATAGTTTGGTTAACCCTTGTAGGGGGCTGTGGGATCCAATTGTGGGAGAGCATATTGTAAGTCCCTGTTTTCCAGAGCTATGCCAACACCTTTTGGAGAGTGAGTTCTGTGACCCCAGGGAGCTCACAACGGAGGCAGACCTTTTGGTGGATTCCAGAGGGTCTGAAGAGGCATTGGGGAGTGACCCTAAGGGGAGTGGCTCAGGTATCTACCAACCCAGAGTGGTGGAAGTGGTTCAGAGTAGCCCAGCTAGGTCCCGGTGTAGTGGGAGGGGTGTAGGGGCTCACGTCCTGTCTCAGCGGAGACGGAGTGAGTATGGGGCTGCGTGTCCCCAGGTGCCCGACACCCAGTCTCAGGGCCTGGATGGTTCTTTAAGGGAACACCAGGTGGGGAGCCTAGTCTGTCCTGATGGGCCGCCCGTTGAGGGGGATCCCCTAGTATCTGGTGAACTGGGAGTGTCTGTAAGCAGGCCTCCATCAGTTCTGGTATCTGGCAGTGCCACTCCTAAGTGGAGGGTGCAGAAGTCCAGATTGAGGGGTGGGAGGGGGAAAGAGTCCCCAGTGGAAGAACCAGTGGGTCAGGGGCCAGCCAGAAGGGATGAGTCACCAATGAATGACCATGGTGACACCACTTCTGTCCTCGGGGATCTTCACGCACTGTCAGATGGACAGGGGTCGGAAGATCTGCGCCAGGAAGACTGTCACACGACACATGAGTTGTGTGTCACCCTCGGGGGGCATATGTGCTCCCAATGAAGTCCTGGTGCGCCGGACAAGTGTTCAACCGCAGGGGTTGGTCCCTGGGTTGGGAAGCCAGGTTCAGGTGTTGTCTGACCTGGAGGGAGGGACAACTGTAAACAGTGTCCTGACCGGTTGGTCTTCTAGGGGTACCACTCCAGGTGAGAGGGTACAGCACTCTGGAAGGGGTGCAGAGGGAGGGAGTCCTCGCCTCTGACCCCGGTTCAACTGGAGGGTCTAGTCCCTAGGTTGGAGGGCCAGGTTCGGGGTGTCCCCCCTGACCTGGACGCCCAGTTGCAGGATATAACCCCTGAACTGGAGGGCGAATTGTACAGGACACCTGCCACAGGTGCCCTGGCAATTCTGGAAGGGGGTACCACTCCAGGTGGGAGGGTACAGAGCCCCAATGAGGAGAAGGAGGACCGGGTGTGGGAATGCCCACCCCAGTCTCCTATCCAGCCGCCAGGTACAGGCCCGGGGCTGGTGGGTCAGTGCCAGGATGTCATACCTGACCTGACAGGAGGGAGAGTGGACAAAGGGTGCCAAGCACCTGGGGCCACTGCCCCCCACTCTCTAACGCCACAGAGGTTTGAGAGCCCTGCGAGGCATAAGGCCTCGGTCTCATCACTGACCACTGTCAGTGGCCACTGTGGCTCGCTGTCTGTCTGTTGGGACACACCTGTGAGCAAGCTAAGGTTAGGTACTGCACAGCTGGTGTCCACAGGTGCGGAGAAGGGTTCCCCATGGGTTAACTTGGTGTGCCCTGAGAGTATGGACAGAGGGACCCAAATAGGGTCAGATTGGCGTAGAACTGGAGTATGCCCCTGCTGTTGCAGGCCAGGGTCCGTGTTCTATCGCCCAAAGCAGAGAAGCCCATTAGGGTAGTGATTGGTCTCCCCTGCGTTTTGGCTGGAAGGGGGTTGTGTTGGACTTGGCCCTTTTTGCAGGGTCATCCCTGAACTTTTTGCCTTCCTCCTGTATTTTCTCTGACCTGTTTTTGTTGGTTTTATGACTCTGGGCACTTTTACCACTGCTGATCAGTGCTAAAGTGCATATGCTCTCCCTGTAAATTGATGGAATGGATTAGTGACTCCATGATTGGCTTATTTGGTTTACTTGTCAGACCCTAGTACAGTGCACCGTGTGTGCCCAGGGCCTGTAAATCAAATGCTGCTGGTGGGCTTGCAGCACTGGTTGTGCCACCCACAGAAGCAACTTGTAAAGTGTAGCTCAGGCCTGCCATTGCAGAGCCTGTGTGCAGTCTGGGACTGCCATGTCGACTTGGCAAGTGCACCCACTTGCCAGTCCCTAAACCTTCCCTTTTCTACATATCAGTCACCCCTAAGGTAGGCCCAAGGGCAGGGTGCATTGTATGTAAAAGGTAGGACATGCCCTGATGTGTGTAGCATGTCCTGGTAGTGAATTACAGCCAATTTCGTTTTTCACTATTGCAAGGCTACCTGTCCCCATAGGCCAGAATGGGCAGCTTGATTATTACATCTTATAATCCTAACTGACCCAGGGAACATAGTAGAAATTCGAATTTAGTATGCCTGAACTCAGAATGATAAAATACATCTTTTAGTGAAGTTGGTTTTAACATTCTGTGTATGAAAATACCACTTTTAGAAAGTAGGTATTTTCTTGCCTAACCATCCAGCCTGCCTCTGCTAGCTTGTGTATTGTATGTCTGGTTTTGTGAGTGACAGGGGCTGGGGGACTCCAGGAGACAGGGTGAGTCAGCACAGGGCTGAATAGACCTCTCTGCATGTAGAGTGGTGGGAGGACTATCACCTGGGCCTGAATAGGGCTGTGCCTGCCTTCCACAATGCTGGCTCCACCTCCTGTGGTGCGTCTGATGACCCTGGCCCACACTGACAAAGGAAGAAGTTGTGCACTGGCAGAATGCACCCAGAACTGGTTTGGACTAGGTACAGGACCCTCTGCCTACAGAAGACAAAGGATTTGCTAGTATAAATATTGGGGCCCAGACCCCAAGACTTTAGATCACTTCTGGAACAACAAGACGAACCTTTGCCAAGGAGAAGAACCAAGGAAGCTGCAGGAGTTTGGACTGCCCCTCTGCCAGTGTACTGTTTGCTGGGTAGGCCTGCAGTGGTCTTCATTGCCAAGGAAAGGAGAAGGAACTTTCAAAGAACTTTCATCATATTGCAGAATATTTCTCCAAGGGCTTGAACTAGAGCTTGCCTCCTGCTGAAGTCTCAGGGCTACAAGACTTCACCACCAGCTCCCTCCTGAATTCCCTTGCTGGGGATTCTGTCTGCAGAAGCCTGCGTGTCGCTGGGAGCTGGAAGCGCGACTCAATGAGAAGAAGCGTGTCGCTGTTGCAGCTGTTGCCGTCGCATCGCCGGAGAAGCGTGTCACCGCCGCAGAGACCGCCGCCGCATCACCAGAGAAGCGTGTCTTCGTCGCAGCTGCCTGCCGTCGCATCACCGGAGAAGCGTGTCTTCATCACAACTGCCTGCCGTCGCATCCTCGGGGAAGCGTGTCTCCAACGTAAGGGTCGCCGTCGCATCACCAGAGAAGCGTTTCGCCGTCACAGCTGCCTGCCGTCGCATCACCGGAGAAGCGTGTCGCAGGGCCTGTCGCGGCTCCAAAGGTACAGAGTTCGCCGCACGGCCATCGGGCGTGCACGCATCATCTTCACGTCGTCGCATCGCATCAAGGGCGCACTCTCATCTCATCGCACCAGATCGTCGCATCGCATCGAGGCGCCTGCTTGCCGCATCGCCTTCGCTGCGGACCCTTTGTTTGCTTTGCGTGACGCATCCAAGGTACTTTTGTGAGAAACGTGTCGCATTTATCATCATCTTGAACTAAGTTACTTCTACCATCTTTAAGTCTATTTTGAGTACAGTATTGTGGATTTTTGTCGTTTGTGGTCTTGTGTTAAGTCTATATAAAGAATACTTATTTTTATAAAACCTGTGTGGTGTCCCTCTGTAGTGTTTTCACTGTATTACTGTATGTGTTCACAAATGCTTAACACACTGCCTCTGAGATAAGCCTGTCTGCTCGTGCCAAGTTACCAAGGGGGTGAGCAGGGGTTATCCAGTAGTGTAATCCCCCTTTCCCTGACTAGAAGCAAGGGTCCCTATTTGGTCAAAGGTGTATACCATTGCCAACTAGAGACCCCCAGTTCTAACACCGAGCAAAAAATGATTGTGTCCATCTGCAACGTAACTGGTGCTCATGTAAAGCACTCGGATACCTTCTGGTCTAGTTTGGGCTGTTTAAAACTCCACAAAAAATTAAATAAATAAATGTGGAGCCCAAAGCTTTTTCTTAGGGTCTCATTGTCGAATACCAGGGTTGTCATAACTCTTTCTTTCTCTCCCCTGCACCTGCATTTTCTTGGAGGTTCTTTTTTCATCCCTTTTTCTACTTTCATTATTGTTTTCCAATCTCTCTTTCACCCCTTTCTTTTTCTGTTTCTTTGGGTCATGGTCGGTTTGTGAAAAATGAGCCACAATCTCCTAGTGCAGGTGCCCACCACAAACACATTAAGTGGTGGGTAGGATTGAATAAGCATATTTACCATAGGAGAGTGGTCTCACTTCTGGAGAGCATAGGCAGCTAAAGCAATCACATCTTCAACAAAATGTGCTGTACATGGAATAGTACGCCTTGTGGGGTGGGATGCCAGTGGAGTTAGTTTGTTCAATCATTAGGTAAAGTAATTTTTACACTGCCAAAATGCAACATTGTTTTATGTGTACCTTCCAAAAGTGTGGATTTTCTCCCTAAATCATAAGTGTTTGCATATATACTTCTTGTCCCTTGGATTCATAATCCATTTCACAATCTCTGCAAACGTGCTCTATGGTTTTCAAACATAGCAATGATGGAACCCAATTAATGCCCATGCCTTGGCCATTGATTTGTCTGACACTTTTCAACATCTGTAGTTCTTTAGTTAATAGGGTCTCACTCCCCTCAATGTAGCTATCTCATAATTTTAGATGTTCCTAATTCAACTCTGTGGTTCTAATTACATCAATTTTCCACAGCGATGAAACTTTGAGGTGATGTTCCTATGATTAACATGAATCTGCATGCTAAACAAAGGTCTTTGTAGTAGTAGACTTTTAACTCAAACACCAAAATGATCAGTTCACCACTTTGTTCAATATTTTACAGTTACGCCTTCTACAGATTAACCCCTTCGCTGCTAGGCCTTTCCCCCCCTGTGCTAAGCCTTTTTTTGGCTATTTGGGGTAGTTCGCGCTTAGGCCCCTGTAACTTTTTGACCACATAAGGTATCCACGCCAAATTTGCATCCTTTTTTTCCAACATCATGGGGATTCTAAAGGTACCCAGGGTTTGTGGATTCCCCTGGAGGGGACCCAGAAATTAGCCAAAATACAGCTACATTTTGGGTTTTTGGGAAAAATGTGAAAAAGGGCTACAGATGAAAGTGTCTGGTTTTTTCCTGCAAATGGTATCAAAAAGGGGTTGTGGTGCTGAAATCACCATCTTCCCAGCTTTCAGGGACAAGCAGACTTTTGTCAGAAAATCAAAAAAATTAGACAGTTTTGGCATTTTTCTGGGACATAGCCTATTTTTGCTATTTTTTGTGCTTTCAACCTTCTTCCAGTTAATGGTAGAAATGGGTATGAAAGCAATAATGGATCCTGGAGAGCTATACATTTCTAAAAGTAGATAAAATTCTGAATTCAGCAAGGGGTCATTTGTGTAGATCCTAAAAGTTTTCTTTATAGAAACTAACAGTTAAATATAGGAAAAATTGAAAATTAGTTGACAAAACCAGGCATTTGTGTCAACGTTTTCACCTGTAACTTCTTCTAATTATGACAGCTATTTGAAAGCAATATACCATTACATCCGCTGGACCTTTCTGGTTGTGTTGATAAATAGGACTTGTAGGTTCACCAAGAACCCGACGAACCCAGAGCCAATAACTGAGCAGCGTCTTGCAATGGTTTTTTATTATGTACCGGGTATATAGCAATTATTCTGGGAAAATGTACACATGGAAAAATCGGTATGAAAGACACCTATGTATTTCTGAAATGGGAACAAAATATAGAGTTTAGAAACAGTAGATATTTGCACATTTCCGAAATTGGGAGTACCCATACTAGCATGAGAATTATAGGTCATTATTCAAAATGACTTATTTTTTACACATTGTCTTTCATTTGGAAGGCAGAAATGCATCGAAAGTCAATAGGTAATCACAGTTGCTCTACAATCAATTCTGTATTACCCTAAGTCTCCCGATAAAAATGGTACCTCACTTGTGTGGGTAGGCATAGTGCCCGCGACAGGAAACGGGCCAAAACGCAACGTGGACACACCACATTTTCACAGTGAAACATGACCCTTTTTTTGCAAAGTGCTTAGCTGTAGTTTTTGAACCCTAGCTTTGCCGGTACCTAGGGAAACCTAGCAAACCTATACAATTTTGAAAACTAGACACCCAGGGGAATCCAGGATGGGGTGACTTGACTGGCTCTCAGCAGGTTCTGTTACCCAGAATCCCTTGCAAACCTAAAAAAGTGTCCAAAAAAACACATTTTCCTCACATTTCTGTGGTGGAAAGTTCTGGAATCTGAGTGGATCTACAAACTTCCACCCACCCCGCATTCCCCAAAGTCTTCCGAGGAAAATGGTACCTCACTTGTGTCGGTAGGCCTAGTGCCAATGACAGGAAACGGCGCAAAACGCAACGTGGACACACCACATTTTCACAGTGAAAAATGACCCTTTTTTTGCAAAGTGCCTAGCTGTAGTTTTTTAACCCTAGCTCTGCCGGCACCTAGGTAAACCTAGCAAACCTATACATTTCTGAAAACTAGACACCCAGGGGAATCCAGAATGGGGTGACTTGACTGGCTCTCACCAGGTTCTGTTACCCAGAATCCCTTGCAAACCTAAACAATTGTAAAAAAAAACACATTTTCCTCACATTTCTGTGGTGGAAAGTTCTGGAATATGCATGGATCCACAAAATTCCACCCACCCCGCGTTCCCCAAAGTCTTTCAAGAAAAACGGTACCTCACTTGTGTGGGTAGGCCTAGTGCCCGCGACAGGAAACAGCACAAAACACAACGTGGACACACTACATTTTCACAGTGAAAAATGACCCTTTTTTTGCAAAGTGCCTGCACCTAGGGAAACCTAGCAAACCTATACATTTTTGAAAACTAGACACCCAGGGGAATCCAGGATGGGGTGACTTGACTGGCTCTCACCAGGTTCTGTTACCCAGAATCCCTTGCAAACCTAAAAAATTGTCAAAAAAACCACATTTTCCTCACATTTCTGTGGTGGCAAGTTCTGGAATCTGCGTGGATTCACAAAATTCCACCCACCCCGCGTTCCCCAAAGTCTTTTGAGAAAAATGGTACCTTACTTGCGTGGGTGGGTCAAGAACCCGCGAAAGGCAAGGGCCCAAAACCTATTGATGCGACATCAAAATCACCTATCACAAACCAACCTGGTTTTGCAAAGGGGGTCCCATGACTTTTTGGCCCGGGGCTCGGCGGTCACCTAGGGAAACCTACCAAACCCACACATTTCTGAAAACTAGACATCCGGGGGATTCCAGGGAGGTATGGCTTGCGTGGATCCCCCAACGTTTTCTTACCCAGAATCCCCTGCAAACCTGAAATTTAGCTGAAGAAATCACTTTTTTACACATTTTTGTGTGGGAAAGTTGTGGCATCACGGGGCTGACACAAATTTCCTACCACCCAGTGTACCCCCAGGTCTCCCGATAAAAATGGTGCCTCACTCGTGTGGGAGGCCCAAGTACCCGCGACAGGCAAGGGCCCAAAACGGATTGAGGCGACATCAAAATTGCCTATCACAAAACGACCTGGTTTTGCAAGGGGGGGTCACCTGGGTTTTTGGCCCCGTGCTCGGCGGCCACCTAGAGAAACCTACCAAACCCAAACATTTCTGAAAACTAGACACCCGGGGGATTACAGGGAGGTATGGCTTGCGTGGATCCCCCAACGTATTCTTACCCAGAATCCCCTGCAAACCTGAAATTTAGCTGAAAAAATCACTTTTTTCACACATTTTTGTGTGGGAGAGTTGTGGCATCACCGGGCTGACACACATTTCCTACCACCCAGCGTTCCCCCAGGTCTCCCGATAAAAATGGTGCCTCACTCGTGTGGGAGGCCCAAGTACCTGCGACAGGCAAGGGCCCAAAACGTATTGAGGCGACAACAAAATTGCCTATCACAAAACGACCTGGTTTTGCAAGGGGGGTCACCTTCGTTTTGGCCCCGTGCTCGGCGGCCACCTAGGAAACCTACCAAACCCACACATTTCTAAAAACTAGACACCCGGGGATTCCAGGGAGGTATGGCTTGCGTGGATCACCCAACGTTTTCTTACCCAGAATCCCTGCAAACCTGAAATTTAGCTGAATAAATCACTTTTTTCACACATTTTTGTGTGGGAAAGTTGTGGCATCACCGGGCTGACACAAATTTCCTACCACCCAGCGTTCCCCCAGGTCTCCCGATAAAAATGGTGCCTCACTCGTGTGGGAGGCCCAAGTACCAGCGACAGGCAAGGGCCCAAAACTTATTGAGCCGACATCAAAATTACCTATCACAAAACGACCTGGTTTTGCAAGGGGGTTCACCTGGGTTTTTGGCCCCGTGCTCGGCGGCCACCTAGGGAAACTGACCAAACCCATACATTTCTGAAAACTAGACACCCGGGGGATTCCAGGGAGGTATGGCTTGCGTGGATCCCCCAACGTTTTCTTACCCAGAATCCCTTGCAAACCTGAAATGTGGCTGAAACAATCACTTTTTTCACACATTTTTGTGTGGGAAAGTTGTGGCATCACCGGGCTGACACAAATTTCCTACCACCCAGTGTTCCCCCAGGTCTCTCGATAAAAATGGTGCCTCACTCGTGCGGGAGGCCCAAGTACCCGCGACAGGCACAGACCTAAAACCTATTGAGGCAACATCAAAATTGCCTATCACAAAACGACCTGGTTTTGCAAGGGGGGTCACCTGGGTTTTTGGCCCCGTGCTCGGCGGCCACCTAGGGAAACCTACCAAACCCACACATTTCTAAAAACTAGACACCCGGGGGATTCCAGGGAGGTATGGCTTGCACGGATCCCCCAACGTTTTCTTACCCAGAATCCCTTGCAAACCTGAAATTTAGCTGAATAAATCACTTTTTTCACACATTTTTGTGTGGGAAAGTTGTGGCATCACTGGGCTGACACAAATTTCCTACCACCCAGCGTTCCCCCAGGTCTCCCGATAAAAATGGTGCCTCACTCGTGTGGGAGGCCCAAGTACCCGCGACAGGCAAGGGCCCAAAACGTATTGAGCCGACATCAAAATTGCCTATCACAAAACGACCTGGTTTTGCAAGGGGGGTCACCTGGGTTTTTGGCCCCGTGCTCGGCGGCCACCTAGGGAAACCGACCATACCCACACATTTCTGAAAACTAGACACCCGGGGGATTCCAGGGAGGTATGGCTTGCGTGGATCCCCCAACGTTTTCTTACCCAGAATCCCGGGGAGGGCAGAAAGTCCTATTCTTACTTGGGGGGTAGGGTGGGGGCTTTGGCATGCCCATTCTGGGCAGCCCACACCCCTGGCACATAAAAAAATCCCTGGCGTCTAGGGTGCTTTCTGCCCCCCTGGGGGGCAGATTGGGGGCTACTGCCCTCATCGACCCCCAGGGGGGGCAGAAAGGCTGTATATTGTTTTTTATTTTGGGTTGGGGTATTTGCATGCCCATTCTGGGCAGCCCCCACCCCTACATATATATAAAAAAGAAAAACCCTGGGGCCTAGTGGGCTTTCTGCCCCCGGGGGGCAGATCAGGGTCTATTGCCCCCATCTGCCTCCTGGGGGGGCATAAAGTCTTATTCTTACTTTGGGGGTAGGGTGGGGGCTTTGGCATGCCCATTCTGGGCAGCCCCTACCCCTGGCGCAATAAAAAAAAAACTGGCGTCTAGGGTGCTTTCTGCCCCCCGGGGGGGGGGGGGGGCAGAAAGACTGTTATTGTGCAGGGGGGGTTGGGGGCTTTGGCGTGCCCATATTGGGCAGCCCCCACCCCTAATTTACATTAAAAAATTAATCCCTGGTTTCTAGTGGGCTTTCTGCCCCCCGGGTCGCAGAAAGACTGGAATTTTGTGGGGGGGAGGGGTGGGGGCATTGGCATGCCCATCTTTGGCAGCTCCCACCCCTAAATTAATCGTCAAAAAAAAACCCTGGCGTCTTGTGGGCTTTCTGCCCCCTGGAGGGCAGATTGGGGGCTACTACCCCCATCTGCACCCAGGGGGGCAGAAAGACTGTTATTGTGCAGGGGGGGAGTTGGGGGCTTTGGCGTGCCCATATTGGGCAGCCCCCACCCATAATTTACATTAAAAAATTAATCCCTGGTTTCTAGTGGGCTTTCTGCCCCCCTGGGGGGGCAGATTGGGGCTACTGCCCCCCGGGCGGGGCAGAAAGACTCTAATTGTGCATGGGGGTTGGGGGCATTGGCGTGCCCATATTGGGCAGCCCCCACCCCTAAATTAAATGTAAAAAGAAAAACCCTGGTGTCTAGTGGGCTTTCTGCCTCCCCCAGGGGGGCATATTGGGAGCTACTGCCCCCATCTACCCCCCAGGGGGGGGGCAGAAAGACTCTAATTGTGCATGGGGGGTGGGGGCATTGTCGTGCCCATATTGGGCAGCCCCCACCCCTAATTTACATAATAAAAAAAATTCCCTGGTTCTAGTGGGCTTTCTGCCCCCCCGGGGGGGCAGAAAGACTAGAATTGTGTGGGGGGAGGGGTGGGGGCATTGACATGCCCATCTTGGGCAGCTCCCACCCCTAAATTAAATCTTTAAAAAAATAACCTGGTGTCTAGTGGGCTTTTTGCCCCCCGGGGGGGGCAGATTGGGGGCTACTGCCCCATCTGCCCCCCAGGGGGGGCAGAAAGACTCTAATTGTGCAGGGGGGTGGGGGCATTGGCATGCCCATATTGGGCAGCCCCCACCCCTAATTTACTTAATAAAAAAATTCGCTGGCTCTACTGGGCTTTCTGCCCCCCCGGGGGGGCAGATCGGGGGCTGTAGCCCCCATCTGCCCCCCAGGGGGGTCATAAAGACTGAAATTATGCCAAAAAAAATGGGGGGAGCAAAGGCCCTTGCCCAAGGGGCTGCTCCCCCCTCCCTGGTGGCTAGTGGGTGGATCCCTGCTTGGGGATCGCCCTCCTGGGGCAATCCCCAAGCAGGGATCCACTAGGGAAGGGTACCATTGGAAAGGGGAGATCCTCCCCTCTCCAACGATACCTCTCCCAAGTGTTTCAGTGCTCGGGGGGCTGAGATAGCCCCACGAGCACTGAAACACTGAAACTGAAACTAAGTTTCAGTCTCGTTTTCAGTCTAATGACGACAGCGCGCCATGTGCGCGATCGTCATTAGACTGAAAACAGCTGATGGGCCTCGGGAGGTTGGGGAAGCTCTTCCCCCCCCTCCCGGGGCCCAAAAAAAATGGAAATCCCTCTGCTGTTTGTAGCAGAGGGATTTCGTGCCCCTGTCCTCATGACGGAATGGTTCCGTCATGAGCACAGGAGCACCGGTGCTCATGACGGAACCATTCCGTCATGAGCACCGAAAGGGTTAAAAAAAATCCACCACTGTTGTATATTTTTTCTTTACAGATGTTAACGACTTGATCGTTGGATGCAGAAATGTTCTTTCTGACCCTTTTACTACTTTTTCTTAGGACATTTTAGGGTGTAGGGTTAAAGCTGCTCACAGAGCATGCACAGGCAACTTATGTATGCTCGACAAGTGCTGACTGTCCATGTATTTAAGGTCCCTGGCCACACTAATGGCTGCCAAAACATCCTCCTAGCAGGCCTTCCAAAGAAATGCACAAGAGGGTTATTTTGCCCATGAATAGTTTGTGTTAGTGTATAAACATGCAGGAGATTCTCTCTTAATTATAAACTCATAGCAGAAGGTTTCAAAGCCTATATTGACAATGGTGGGAATAAATTACAGAACAACTACAACCTATTTTGAGGTCAATAAGCACACTACCAGTGACTTCAAGTGACTATGAAGTAGGTTTCAGCAACATACACTTGATAATGAAAACGTATGAAACTGCTTAGGGATCACACATCTTTCTTCACTATTGTTCATAGATCGCATGGGCCCTCATCCTCCAATTTGAAATCCATTTCCATGTGTTATCATATGGCTGACTGGTCATCACCATGTGTATGATACTCAGTCTAGGAAGGTAGATTCTACTGTCCATCACAACAAAAGATACCAGATGCACTGGATTTATTAAAGCGATTTTGTTACCCACATGTTAGGGATTCAATGATGTAAAAGGTCTAACGAATTACTTTTGGTTACACAGCTTGCGGAAACATAGCTTGGTCCAGAATGTCTACATTAATATATGTGCAAAATACCCAGTTAACTGTATCTTTTATAGGGAATATCATCTGCCATGCTCGGAATACCAAATGCAATGTGCAACTTTCATTTTTTTGATAGTGGTTAAAGTGTGCTAAAAGTATCAGAGTACATAATAGTGGTTTGTTAGGTAGGTTAATAAATGTAATAGTTTTGTTGTTCATAATTGAAGTTTCAAGTATTTTTAATGCAATGTATGGACTGTGCTTTGTTCTTGGTGCCAAGTTTAGTATGCCTAGCTTTTAGCACCGAGTGGCTTGTCTACGGTAGTTAGTCAGACACCAAACTTCATCCTCATTTAGGCTGGTAATTTCTTTAAGCAGGGAGCTCAACTTGAGCAGTGATCAGCTTTCCTTTGATAAATCTAGTAATGCTCTCAATTGTATTCATGATAGACCCTTTAAACTTATGCATGACGTCTTAAGATCTGATGTCACTTCTTTTGATGTCACTTCCCGTGATGTCATGGGTTGTATTGTCACTTCCTGTGACACGACGTGCAATGTAACACACTGTGACGTCATGTACTGTGATGTCATTTATTGCTACCTAAGTTGGTTAGTCCCCCCACTTCTTTTTTTATGGCTGTGCCCTGAGTAATGGGAAGCTGTTTTACTGGCAAAGAGGATTGACGTTCTACTATATGTTGTTGGAGAATCATGCTGGTGGGCAATGGTGACAAGGTTTGATGTATTGGTCTATTTTGTTCCAGCACAGACCACAGTAGCCACTTTTATTAGTTTGCTGGCATAATGACCATGGCATTGACGTTACCATTACTGCTGTTTTTTATAAAATGTGGGGGTAGCATGGCATATGTCTTAGAGGCAGAGGACTTCGTGACATGGAAAGTAGTCCTGCTAAAACACTATTTAGGTGGGGCAAGGCTAAAGAAGTTCAAAATCTACCCTCATTAGAGAAAGAGACTGCTGCAAGACTGGATGCTTTTGAATGTGCCAAAAAACATGGGTTTAAGGTATGGAAAGAATGTAGGTGTGAGGTTGGAAAGTATTAGATTTTAAACCAGAAAAGGAACAGGAGAATGAATCGACTGAGGAATATGTTTCTGCACTAAGGTCCTAGTGCCACTCAGTGCACATTAACTATGAGGAATATTTAAGGGACCATACCCTAATGAACACTAAAACTAAAAAAGTTAATAAGCACTTATGGGCATGCACTGATTTAACTTTCTAAGCTGTAGCTATTATACCCAAAGGGGAGGAAACTTCAGAAAAATGTATGCCGTATATTAGAGGTAGCATAGCAGAGATGATGTCGCGGTCAAGAAGAGTGACATAGAAAGATGTAGGAAGTGTGGTGAACTGCAGGCAGACTGAAAAGGGAACATGCATTTGTAAGAATTTAGATTATATGGGGTGAGTAACTCCCCATATCAAGGAATAATCACAACCCTTGTCAGGATGAACCCTCATAGTGAGTAAATTAACTTGCGCCCAACCCTTTTGTAGTTTTGGCACCGACCAGACAGACTTAATTGAAATGTGCAAAGTATTTATGCAGTACCAAAACAGTAATAAAATCTAAATGCAAAACAATAAAAATGTCAAATGAATTAAAAAATAGAGTAAAATTTAACAAGCAAAATAGTCCAAGATATTCCCTTCTGCCTCAGGGCTGGATTTACTTATTGGCGGAAAGGATACCCAATCGCAATGAGGACGGAGTACCCTTTCTGTCAACCTAAAGGTCTACCCACCTCATTTAGAGTCGGGTAGACTTTCAGGGGCTTATTTACAAGGCCCTTGTGCCACTTTTGCGTCATTTTTAACATGGGAAAAGTGACGCAAAAGTGGCGCAAGGGGCTTGTAAATCTGCCCCTCAGTGTATAGATAGCAGAGACTACTCTGTCTCTGCCACCTATATGCACCTCTGATGGCCCGATGAAGTAAGTAAGTAATTTTTCACTGCCATGATAAATGTGCTGGTAAGGGGCAGTAAACACGTTTAAATGACCCCCAAATCATGGGAAAATGCTCCCATGACGATGGTGGCATTGTTTATCTTCAAAAAGAAAACATCGCTTTAGTAATTTTTATTTGAAAATTTCAAAAAAGTTGATCGTTGATGTACGGCTCCGTCATTTTGATGGAGCCGTCCTTCATACTGACAATGAGTTTCAAGGAACCACCATGATGGCTGTTCTTGGAAAGGCTAGAGAGGCAGGCAGCAGCTGTCTGTAAATATGGTGGACTGAGAACCCTTGCCATGGCAGGAGTAAAGTACTGCACCATGGCTGCAGTAACTACTCCATCAACCAACTTCTAAATCAGCCCCTTAATGTTTTAAGTTCCAATCTACCACAGAAGTGCACCTGTACGCCGGACCTCAGGGGGGCACTTAGTGACTCACAGAGCGCCATACAGAGACCAGCAGCAGGGTCCAGCCCAGGTACAGTTGTCACTGGTCAGTTGTAGGAAAGGCCTCTTGTAGCATGTTGCATCCCTGTAGCTTGGCCAAGAGGTCAACCTTATGATCTTTGGAGTCCACTTCTTTGTCCCGGGTACAAGAAGGAGCAAGTCAAGAGAGAGCAGGTCCAATCCTTCGGGCTGTTTTCAGGTCAGAGACATAACCCTGTACAAATTTGGAATAAAATGTGTTTAATCCCAGAAAATATACCAGATGATATTTGGTTTCGAGAGCTGGGGATTTGATTATGGCTTTTACATGACCAGCCTTTATTTATATGCCATTTTGCGAAAATACTTGGATCAACAATTCCATACAAGAGCTACATTTTTCCAATCTCATTGTTAATCCCAATTGCATCAGAGCAGTTAGACCTTTTTGAAATTATGGTATGGTCATTGCAATCTTCACCATGTATTATCCTTTCAAACCCTCCAAAGACTCCTTCATTTGATGTTGGAATAATAATGAAGCACTGCCAAGCTCAAAAGCCATGCATTTGCATAGCCATCTGAAGTAACAATGATTTTAAAGTAAGTAATTAAAAAATCCAAATTTAAGAATACAGTGGTATATTCCAAAGTATATTTCATTTCATGTATAGTCCATAAAAAGATTTTGATCCATGCAGAAAACATTTTTTCGGCTTTGAAGATTGTTGCATAAAAGTAAGTCTTCTACACTCTTTAATGAGATCACCAGGAGAAACCAATGATAATATTTCAATGGGTTCTATGAATTTTCTGTCACACACATTAAGCAGTATATACCCTCAATTTACCTTAGTAACTGAGGAGGTATATTTCTTAATGTATGCCTCACAGTAATCACTGAAAAAATTGCATTGCATTCTTATTCAATTTTCCTCCATAATGTATTTCAGGCACTATCTCTGCTTTCTTCTCAGGAAAATATACTAGGCATTGGTGCTCTTGAATCTAATCCATATTTTTCCAAAGAGTAGCTCATGAGATAGTGGTAGATCTCCAGCTATCTGTAAGTAGCTCTCCTGAGAACATTCTAACCTGCTAAAGCTTTTCTTTGGCTGAATTAAAATATGTATATAAAAACTGAAAGATTTGTGTTCAAGATGAAAATATGTGTGTATTTTCAGAACTCATACGCTGATGTTTGGAGAAGAATGATTGAATTTCCAAAATATATTTGAAACTGATATTTAGGCGATATCTCATTCTGCACTGAGGAGACTTATTACTAATGTTATTAACTTCATGTGAGGGGCATAGCGACTAAGGCTGTTACATTTTGCCCATCTCAAGGCATTCCCCTGACAAAACACTTTTTGCATTACTGTTGGCAACTGTCCTGATGCCCTCTGGTGATCAGTGCGGGTAAACTTGCAAATAGTGGCCACTAATGTAATGTTGTCAGATGTGGTCACTAGTACTACTCTTAATAATATTAGTAGCTCAGGATGATTTTCATTGCCCATATGCAGTTCTTATCACTGTAAAGTTTGGATACCATTGATCTAACCTGATTATAAGATTTTCCTGGCCAAACGTACCTAAGATCAAGTCTTTTTTTTGCAATGTACAGCTTCCCTCTCGTATATGTGCCCCTCCAGGTCCATCCATATAAATTCTAGTAAGTTTATACAGTAATGTGTACATGCTCCTGGGCGAGTATCCTATAATGGAATACCTTGCACAAGAATATAACATCATGTGTACTTCAACTCCACCCACTTTAATAATGGTAGATGGAAGTTTGCTTGTTTTCCTATTTCTCCTAAAACATATTATCACTTGTGAATTTAAAAATCTTCATTCTTATCCTTACCCTCCAAGTCCACCATGTTAACATTTCTCCTTGCACCTATTTCATATTCTGTCAATGGCAGAAAACTCATTGTGGGTTCCGAGATGGCTACAACTCCCTCATTCATAACAAGGCTATATGAAATCTGCCTTTTCTGTGTGGTCACTCAGTCTTTTTTCCTTTTTCTGGACCCTTTATTTTTGCTGGCTTTAGAACGCTCTGAACTTTAACCCTGCTAACCAGTGGTAACATGCCTGGGCTCCACCTTTAAACATGGTCAAATTGCCAAATTCCTGAATAGATATGTCACTTAATTGTAAGCCCTTGGAATATGGAACAAACATGTAAGTTAAATGTCACTAATGGTCTGCAGCACCTTTTGTGCCATCCCCTACAATGACAGTGTAAAACATGGATTGCGACCTAACATTGTAGCCTGACTGTGGTGGCAGTGTAAACACCGCAGTTAGACCTGTCAAAATAAACCCTTTTGAGAGATCAAAACATACCTTTTAAATATATATAAATCACTTCTATGTAAGTGTAAGGTCCCACAAGGCCGAGTGCATGGTATTTAAAAGTAGGACATGTAGAAATTAAATTTTAACATGTCCTTAAAGTGATTAGCACCCAAAAGTTATTTTTCACTATGGCAGTCTAGCTGTCCTATCTAAAAGACCTTAGTACTCTTTAAAATCCTAATACTGCACTTGGGGAATAAGACTAGCTAGAAAAATAATTAAACAGCAATCCAATTCAATAGTAAAGTGGGATTTTTATAAATATTAGGAGAAGTACCTTTTAGAAACTTACCTTTTTCCTGTCTGATGTTCCTGGAGGCTCATTTTCATTTACAAGTAGTGGGGGGGAGAGTTTAAAGCATTCAATGTGCAGGATGAAGCAAGTTGGTGGTTAGATCATCACCATGCTTGGAATGGATTATCAAGGTGCAATTCTACTCCAGATATGTGAATAATTATTTAGAATTTCTTGCAGGCTCTTTTGGAATTTCAACTTTTTCAAAAAATTATGCTCATTGTTCAGTTCTTCTCAGAATGGACAAACCTACAGTGGTGCGATATATAAATCATCTGGGAGACACTCATTCCAAAATTCTTGCTAATATACAGTGAGACAATTTGGAGAATTCTGCCTACAGCACCACATTTCAATCACAGCAGAATATCTCAAAAGTCACCTGAACTCAGTAGAAGATTAGTATTCTCATCATCTCAGAGACTCCAGCCATTGGCATCTTCACACTCAGATTTTTCAACTTCTTCAGACATTGTGGGGCCCATGCTTGATAGACATGTTCATGTCCAGCCTGAATGTCCATCTTCCTGAATGTTAAGGCTCGACAGCAGATCCTGTGGACCTAGCAACAGACACATTCCTTCATCCTTGGACTCAAGGCTTTCCCTACTTCTTTCCCCCATTTCTCCTGATTTCCCATTGTCTATCCAAAGTCAGAAAGGAATCAATTCAGCTAGTTAACTCCTTTTCCCAAATCTGGTTCATGAACTCCTTCCATCCCAAATCAGGATTCCTGATTGCTTTCAGATGTAAATTTCCCTCAATTGCTACAAGACCAATTGAGTCATATTCAAAATCTGCTTCTTTCAAGCAGTCTACAATTATGGGCCAGATTAGAAGATATTCAAAGAGTGGCTTGTAGCTCTTCAGTCTCCACTTTCAGAACATTTTTATTGAAAACCCATTTTGCATGTTTCATTGCCTATTGTAAATCCTTTTAAACAACTATATTAGTCTCCAGGTTTAATATAAAATATAATTTGCCAAATGTTAATGTAGGAAAGTCCTAATTTTATTAAAGACATGGAGGCATTATCCCACCGCTAATTCAAGAAGAATTTTTATTTTATATTTCATATTTGTTTTTCTTCCCTTCATGATATTAAATATTATTATTTTGACTCCTCCGTTCCTCCAGCAACAGTTTATTAATCATCCAGAGTGACTGTGAGAGGATGAGCAATGGCTTGTGGAATTATTCAGATCATCTTCTGCATTTTTCTCATCATTCTACTATTTCTTCATAAGTTGAACTGAGTCTCTGCATAAAAATGCTGAAATGCTAGTTGTCATGGGGGACTATTTCTCGATCACTGATAATACACCTGGGGACTTACATTTGTAGTTCTTAGGCAAGGTCTTCTCTGCAGTGCAGTTTTCTAGTGCTTTTCCTGCTGTAACTAACGGGCTCCTATGTAAAAATAAACCGCAAGAAGGAAGCAGAATGCTCACCTGTGTGTCTTTAATAAAATGAGGGCTTTTCTATATTAACTTTTAGAAAATTTGCATTCCTTTCTAAGATGATGAAAAATAATGTTTCTGAGCAAAACGCACAGGATCCACAACAGTGAGAAGCTCTCAGTTAAACACACACAGTCCACCACGCACAGACATTCACAACTTGGTGAGTTATATAAATTCACAAGCCCTCCATTCTGTGAGGTGCCAACCCAGATATCCCAGCAAAACGTAAACATTTCTACATCATACAAATAGTCTTTCTTCTGCCCTCCTTCTGTTATCCTCTGAATCTTGATTATGCTGTTAGCAGTTATCCATCTTTCTGCATAAATAAACTAACCCACCTGGATGTCATTTAGGGGTCACCAGGGGTTACAGCTTTAGCCCCTTGGATTCCCCTTGTGACCTCTGGCACTTCCTTTGCCATTTCTGGCCTCAGAGGAGGCAAAATCAGGGACAAGGATACAGGGCCAGCTCCGCATTCATTACTGTCTACCTGTTTTTCATTATATTAATTGTGAATAGTATTATATTATTCACTATTAGTGTAATAAAAAATGAAGCTCATTTAGGACCTTTGGTGGCAGCTGTGGTAAGTAAAAAATGTTTTAAATGTATGTTATATGCAGGCTTACGGGTGACAGTGTGTTTAAGTGATAGAGCAAGCGTATGTGTGAGCAAGTGTGTCTGTGTGTGTAAGCATGTGTGTGTGAAAGAGAGTCAAGTGACAGTGAGTGAGTTTGTGGCCCAGATATTCTATTCGTTGATGCAAGGCAACACTGCACAAATGTTGCTGTGCCGCCCTGCATCAAAGGGAGAGAGAACAAATTATGGGATATCTAATAAGATAAGGCAATTTGTTTTCTCTCACCATGTACTAGTGCACTTTTGGCAGCCATGCACCAATGGTACACACCCATGGACCACAGTGCAATGGATTGTGCATTATCTGAAGCATATGTTTTGCACTGAAAGTGGTGCCTTCCAGTACAAAAACTATGGTGTAAGGCGTTTCCAACTTTTGATGTGCTGTGTAATGCAGCACACATGTAAAGTTGGAATGATTAGGAGAAATTTAAAAATCTTCTTGTTACACCTACCTCGAAGAGAAGCAAGATTTGTGTGCAAATTCCTGTCTATCAATGTTTGTACTTGGGGATTTGCACCAAAACCATGGGTGCTGACTGGGAACACCCACACACCACCCATGGTACACCCCTTGATACAAAATAATGCAAAGCAGCTTATAGCACAACTCTTTGTTACTTTGGGATATTATACAATGCAAATACTTAATTGTTCTGATGTTAGGGTCACGATGTGACACATCTTCCTGCTAAAAGATCGAGGTCACGTGTCAATGATATTACTTCCTGAGATGCCATTAAGGTCAAAGGGTATGTGATGTCACATCCACTACCCCTGGAAATTTGGTGAATTGACGCCCATGCTAACCCAATATAAATGTGCTTCTCATATCACCATCTCAAAATAGATAACTGAACCTGTGTCAAGTCGGTATTGTTTTAGATGTCTTATTAGTCCACCCCCAAAATCGACTTTCCTCTGAATCTAGTCACACATCTCCTTACTCTGAATTATGCATAATTGTGTGAGAAGCCTTATCCAGCATTTAGCGCTATTTTCTTAGTGTAAAATGCATCTGCACAAACAAAATGGGCCAGAAGAGGCATTTTGTGCTAAGAAAATAGCAGTAAATGCTATAGAAAACTAACAGCAGTAGCCAGCAGTCGCTCGCCCTCCCTTAGTTCTTTGTTCCTGTGCTCCTGCTGTAGGATGTTTGCCCCAAATGACTCTTAAATACTCAAGCTGGAATAATCACAAAATGTGGGTAATTTCACATCACAAGAGTAATGCATAATTACTGAAATTACTACAATTACTCTGACATTATTAAAATTTCAACCAGGCCTAGTATCTGCACAGAGGTATAGATGTTGGGGGAATATTGAATGTCCCATATCTTGACTTCCACTGAAAAGCAATGTTTTCAGCGGAATTTGACTCTACCCATGTGTGTTCTGTCATGCCCTTAGGACATTTTTATCTCTGCTTTGCACAATGGGCTCATTGTCTTTTGGAGACAAATCCTTGATGTCTTACCTGCTTGTGAAATGTACATTTTTTGCCACACATAGCACCAGTGTCTTGTGAGTAACACGTCTACCTGTTTCCCATATATTGGCCATGTTATGAGAAAAAATGCTTTCTTCTTCATTCTGCATATAAGACACTTCTCATTATGCTTCACACAGCATAGCCTTGTCTATTATGAAATGACTTTCTAGTGTTCAGGCCCTTAAACACTACCATCTTGACCTTAGGTATATGACTGATTGAGGTACAGAACAGACTCCTGTATACCTTTGCTGGACATTTGATGTGTATGGTTTAGTCACAGTTAGAGTTTGCAAGGGGAAAAAATCACCTACCCCAAAACGTTTTGTCATTCACCTGAAGATGAACATCACAACCAATTCCCTTTTTGTAGAGGTCCTGTATGCAACACAAGGTCTCATATTTCTCATCAACCTCTGCTGTGGTCATGTGCTGTGTTTTCGGAGGTGAAGGATTCTGAAACCTCTTGCAGGCAGCTACCAAGCGGGGCACTTGCAGAAACTCAGCTGCCAGAAGGATCTCATGAGTTGATGTCTTGTGGAGTTGGACAGTTCCATAGTAAGCAAAGTCCAGAATGGCTTCCCAGCCTCTCACAGTGATTTTGCCCTCTAAGTCCACAGTGTATAGTGGCTTCTTCTCTTCCATAAGTGTGTAGAAGTATGAACTGACAGCTGCCAGGATGAAGCCATGGATATTGTACAGTGTTCTACCCACTGTCACAGACAGATCAACTAGGAGCCCATCTTCTCTGAGCCTGGACATATTGCTGAAGAAGGTATCAAGGTACTCCTTGTTTTGCAGCTTCTTGTCTGCGTCACTGGAGTCCATCTTAGGCACCTTCAGTTTTTTAAGCAATTACATTTGATCTGAAAGCAAATTTCAAAGATTTACATTTATGACTAAGATACATAAACGTACACACAGGACACATGAACAAGATACAATTCTGGCTAATATATAATAACGCACAAACATGACATTCAGGGAAAGAAAGAAACATAGTTCCATTTTAAAAGATTTACATATCAGAACATTCTTCACCACTATAACATTTTTGAAAACCAGTGTCTTCATTGCAGTATAAATATATCCTATTGTTTTTTAAATAGGCATAGGGCTTGATGTAAACATGACAATAGATCACTTGATAAACATCTGTTTGCATGTATAACCAGAATAGCTGGCTTTGCCAATGCTTGTTGTATTAACCATGCTGAGATCACTCATTACTCAAATCACTCTCAAAGCTCACATTACAATTGCCAGTGCTGTATAAAAAAATGCATTTAATCACACCCCAGCAATTGTTATTGTCTCAGAGTGGCCACCAATTTAGCCATAAAAATTCATGTGTGAATGCACCATCCCAAACATAAAACACATACACTCACCCCAAACACAAGCAAGTTATGGAACGCAAAAACACATATAAACGCACACTAACAAATGTATAGAGTACTGCGTATGTTTGAGGAGCCACTTCAAATCCACAAATCTATATTAGGATTCACAATGCAGTCACACAATGCCAGAGATCATCATCACCCCCATTAAATATCTTAAGAGTTTCATTATCATCACCACATCTGCTCCAAACATGCAGCACACATATCTTCATTTTCCATGTGCTCCCAAATGATTGAACCTCAGGGGCACCAGGGAGATCATTCTAGATATGCCCAGTTTTATGTCCAGTAGACCTGAACCTAAGACTTTTACAGTAGGACTGGATCCTACTGCAATGGATGACTCACATTAGATTGACTGCCTATAAGAGGTTTGGCTCCTAAATTACCTAAGTACATTGATGTGTGCTGAAATATTTGAATCAATGCCCGACTACATTTCATATTTGCTAGTGCGGAATCCAGACGCTTGTGATCTGTCCCAGTCTCCAGAATTCAACTCCTTTAAACCAGACCACAAATAGCCCCAGAAATGTGGATCCAGATATTTCTGGCAAAGATCTGTAATTCCTAGCAGGAGGAATTGCTGAATTACAACAGCCACCTCGTTTTTTGTCAGACATGGTATTTCACAAAATTCTGCTAAAGCATGTTGAATTCCTATTCTGATATGAAATAAATAAATAAATCCAGGATTTGTAAAGCACTGCAAATCATGTGAGGGTCTCAAGGCACTGAATTGGAGGCATGAGAAATCGGCAGCTCAGGCCATTATGCCACATCCTCTCCCATAATAAAACTAAGAGAACCCTAAGTGTTTGGGTCAGTTGTTTTATCATCGACAGCTCCAGACCCTTAAATAAAATGTTTACTACCACCGTAGCGTTTCTAGTCTTCTCTTTCACAACAATTTCATTGTAAGTTAATGGTTAGTCGTTACCACAGGCGATAGATGGTAGAATGTCTCATGCAGGAGATAGTCAAGACTTGTGGCTTAGATTTGTGGGGAAAGCCCACTCAGCCCTGAAGCTTAAGAATCCTCAAACATGTACAAGGAATAGTCTTGCATACTCTGGTTTCGAGCACTCATAGATAAACCAAAAAATGCGATGTGCGTTTTTTCAAGCCCTGCACTTTAATAGCAAAGCAATTAAAACAAAGTACTGTTGCTGAGCCGTGCTGCCCGCTCTGAAGCGAGAGCATTGCAGAGGTTAACAGGTTTTCATACTGGGCTGGTCATGCACACTGATTCTGCTAAGACACATGCCCCTGCATTTTAGTCCACAGTCAGGCTCACATAGCTGCCAAGGTTTCAGATTGCTATGGGTGACATTTTCATAATTTCAGTGTTAGACTAACTCATTTTTGTGTGGTGGTCCGCATCATGCACTAAAATGCAAAGTCACGCATTATAGCGCCTCCTTGCAGAGTCAAGCCGTGAGGCCGGAGTGCCACTATAGAAGTAGTACTCAACAGTGTGGGTCACGCACTGGATGCTTTGGCAGAGTGTGTGAGTGACGGCGGTAGTACTGGACACTGTGCAGTGCTGCCCTTATGTTGAATTTAAAGTTTACATATGCCAGGTTAGGTCATAGTCTGGAGTATGGGTCCGGTCGCACCGGTCAGGCCACCTGGTGGCTCAGCTGCATTCTCTGGTTGCAGCATTCACATCAGCGGCTGCATTCACCTGACATGGCGTCATATGACTGCAACAATAAACAGTGTGTCCATTTGCCGTGAGTGGAGACAGGAAGTAGTCACTAGTTAAGCGGGCCATGGCACGAGCGAGCGGGAGTTATCTTTCTTTAGTTTGACAAAGCAAACACAAAGAGATGATGGACGGAGTGCTGAAACTTTTCAGACACTCACCCCCAGTCACCGATCTGGGTTGAATCCATCATCGTTCTTTAGCTCACTTCGCCACCCCAGTTCAGACACAGCTATATGCAAATCAGTCTTGACCCTGTGCCTCATGGGAACAGTCCAGCCCGAACTGCCAAGCCATGTCTTCCCTGGACCGGAAACAAGCATCCTGGGACCTGTTTCGGGCTAATAGCCATCATCAGCCAGGCTAGCTTGAATCCAGTGGCAAAGTGAGCAAGGGACCCACGTCTGGGCATACCCTGCCAACTTAGGGCGAACAAAGCAAGCACAAAGAGAGGATGGACGGAGCGCTGAAACTTTTCAGCCACTCACCCCCAGTCACAGATCTGGGTTGAATTTATCATCGTTCTTTAGCTCACTTCGCCACTCCAGTTCAGACACAGCTATATGCAAATCAGTCTTGACCCTGTGCCTCATGGGAACAGTCCAGCCCGAACTGCCAAGCCATGTCTTCCCTGGACCGGAAACAAGCATCCTGGGACCTGTTTCGGGCTAATAGCCATCATCAGCCAGGCTAGCTTGAATCCAGTGGCAAAGTGAGCAAGGGACCCACGTCTGGGCATACCCTGCCAACTTAGGGCGAACAAAGCAAACACAAAGAGATGGTGGGCGGAGCGCTGAAACTTTTCAGACACTCACCCCCATCACAGATCTGGGTTGAATCCATCATTGTTCTTTAGCTCACTTCGCCACCCCAGTTCAGACACAGCTATATGCAAATCAGTCTTGACCCTGTGCCTCATGGGAACAGTCCAGCCCGAACTGCCAAGCCATGTCTTCCCTGGACCGGAAACAAGCATCCTGGGACCGGTTTCGGGCTAACAGCCCTCATCAGCCAGGCTAGCTTGAATCCAGTGGCAAAGTGAGCAAGGGACCCACGTCTGGGCATACTATGCCAACTTAGGGCGAACAAAGCAAACACAAAGAGATGATGGACGGAGCGCTGAAACTTTTCAGACACTCACCCCCAGTCACAGATCTTGGTTGAATCCATCATGGTTCTTTAGCTCACTTCGCCACTCCAGTTCAGACACAGCTATGTGCAAATCAGTCTTGACCCTGTGCCTCATGGGAACAGTCCTGCCCAAACTGCCAAGCCATGTCTTCCCTGGACCGGAAACAAGCATCCTGGGACCGGTTTCAGGCTAACAGCTCTCATCAGCCAGGCTAGCTTGAATCCAGTGGCAAAGTGAGCAAGGGACCCACGTCTGGGCATGCCCTGCCAACTTAGGGCGAACAAAGCAAACACAAAGAGATGATGGACGGAGCGCTGAAACTTTTCAGACACCCACCCCCAGTCACAGATCTGGGTTGAATCCATCATCGTTCTTTAGCTCACTTCGCCTCCCCAGTTCAGACACAGCTATATGCAAATCAGTCTTGACCCTGTGCCTCATTGGAACAGTCCAGCCCGAACTGCCAAGCCATGTCTTCCCTGGACCGGAAACAAGCATCCTGGGGCCAGTTTTGGGCTAACATCCCTCATCAGCCTGGCTAGCTTGAATCCAGTGGCAAAGTGAGCAAGGGACCCACGTCAGGGCATACCCTGACAACTCTGCCTCCTCCGTGTATTCAGATATTTTCTCACGAATGATTGCCAATATGTTTGGGTCATTAGACCAATGATATTCTGACTCAGAATTGTGTATCGTTCCTTCAAGTTTAGTTAATTGTGCGCGAATTGTCCTGAGTACCCCTGTCTGTTTGGAGATACATGCACCACCTTAAACGCATCTCAGAGAGTCAAAGATGTCACCATGCACTTGTTTCGTTCAAAATAAGCAATGATGTCTGCTCGAATCTCCTCCCAGAACACAGCGTCGAGCAATGCCCCTGAGGGCAAGCACCATGAGAACACACCCAGGGGGACCAGCGGGATTGTGAGTTCCAAAAGAATGGGGGCATGGTCCGACAGCGTGCGAGCTAAGTGAGTAGCCTTTGCACCCCACAGTTTTACCTCATGAGATATGAGCCAATAGTCTATTCTTGACCACGTGTTGTGATGAGTGGAGACACACGTACCTTCCCTTCGCCCTCCCTGTGACCATCTCCATATATCTAGCAGGTAGTTGTCCTGTATAATCATGTTGAGTGTGGACGTTGTGCCGGGGTGTGGATGATGAGATAGACCAGACATATCGTAGCTGCCATCTAGGACAACATTGAAGTCCCCTCCCCAAAGCGTCACACCATGCCCTCTCCCCCCTACCAATCTCCACAGCTCAGCAAGGAAACCGGGATCATTCATGTTGGGTCCATGTACAACCTGACGTATTGCCCCTTTTTTTTACATTTTTATATTGGCTCTAGGGTGGCAATATTTTTTCTCACATGTAATCTTTGTCAAGTTGCTTACTAGCCGCTAGATGGCACGAACACTTCAGGTGATATGTGCAGGAATCAGTCCTCTCTTTCTATATTTGTACCTGCGATATCTCTTTCTATCTGATTTTGAGCGCTCCTTGTTAAAACTGCCCCACTCTTTATTTATATGTGAGTTGTTGGCGCATATTTAAGTAGTTGTATGGTTTCCCCCCCCCCCCAGTTTGTAGTATGATCCTTGGTACACATTAGTCATCTCAAGATTTCCACCGCACTTTGGGCCCGAATCACAGAACTAACTTAAGACAAAATCCTAAACTTACTACCATTTTGGTATTCACAGAAGACACTTACTCATTTTGGTATTCACAGAAGGCACTAACTGGCACATGCATCAAGCATAATTGCACTGGTAAAAATTGCGAAAATGCAAAATAGGCCGTTAGCGAGCGCTAAACGAACATTTCCAATGCATCAACCGAAATACCGAAAAAACTAAGGATTCGCAAAAAAAGCCCTCGCAAATTTAGCGACTCGCAAAATAGTGAAACCATAATAGCGAAACATACAGTTGCTCCCGCAAATAGCGATTAGCAAATAAATAATCGCAAAGCAATGCATCAAAATTCGCAATTAGCGAATACAATGAAAATCGCTAATTTGCAAGAGCAGAATAAGGGGAATCTCAACCAGGAGGTAAAGTAAGAAAAGAAAAAAAAAAAAACCAGGTGCAAACAATCAGAAACCCTTGAAAAATGCCTCAGGAGACCCCGTAAGCCTTTCACAATGGCAGCCCTCTACGTGCTGGCAAGGAGGATGAGGATCAATGCAGCAGCCCAGCGCAGGAGGAGGATACAGGAGAGGGTATTCCGAGTGCGCATAACATTGCTGGGCCAAAATGAAGACGAAATATATGATAAGTACCAGTTGAACCGTGCAATGATAATGAGCCTCATTGCAGATTTGGAACCCCTGCTGCAGCACCAGACCCGTAGGACCAATGCCATCCCTGCACACGTACAGCTCCTATGCAGCCTGCACCTACTAGCGTCAGGTAGTTTCCAGGGGGTAGTAGCCGTAGCCGGAGGTGTATTCCAAAGCCCACTCTCACGCTTCTTCCGAAAATTCCTTGACGCCATGTTGACAATGATACACACCCACATCACCTTCCCCACAACCCCACAGGAGTTGAACCAGACAAAACTGGAGTTCTACCAGGTGGCACATTTTCCACATGTCATTGGATGCATTGACTGCACGCATGTCCCCATCTGTCCACCAGCAGCCAACGAGTACATCTTCCGGAACAGGAAGTCATACCACTCCATCAATGTGCAGGTCGTGTGCAATGCTAAGCATATAATAACGGACATCGTGGCACAATTTCCAGGGAGCACACATGACTCGTATATATTCCGCCACAGTGGTATCCACAGGCGTCTGCTCAGGGGTGAATTTGGCGAAGGACACCTACTTGGTACATACATATATCTAGTTGCTACATCATGAAGCTAAATGTAATAGCATTACTGTGTCTAACCCTTTGCTTTCCACCCTGTAGGTGACAGCGCATATGCCCTGAGTGAATATATCCTGACACCATACCTCAACCCAGCCACACCACAGGAACAGAGGTACAACGCGGCACACATAGGCACAAGGAATGTGGTAGAACGGACATTCGGCATACTGAAAAGTCGTTTCCGCATCCTTCATAAAACTGGTGGTGCATTGCAATATAGCCCAGAGACATGCTGCAGGATTGTGGCTGTATGTGCCATGCTGCACAACATTGCCACCAGAAGGGGCATTACCATTGAGATGGACAACAGTGACTCGGATGGCGACGAGCAACCACCCGCACAACACCGACAGGCGCATGTGGCAAACACTGCAGAGGGTCAGAGGAGACGTGCACACATCACACAACATCATTTTTGAGGTAGGTAAGAATGAGCCATGACAAACAAATGCTGTACGTAAATATTTATTAACATGAGCACATGTCAAACTTGAGACGTGCGTTTAGAAATATTGGAAGGTGATTGCATTGGTCTATAAAGACAAAATAAAACTGTACTCAGCACTGGAGGGCAATCACCAAGTAGAAATTGCCCATGGTTACCCCACCATGGCCAAAAAGAAGTATATGCATGGCTAGCGCCTCTTGCCACGTACCCCGAGCCTCCTGTCGCCTGCCTCTGGACCATCACCCTGACGTGTTCCCATGGAGGTTGAGCTGTGCGAACTGCGCATCCTGTTAGTGGTCACTGGCACCGATAGGCTACTCAGGCTAGAGGCCTCCTCACTCCCCTCCTCCCCTTCCAGGTGGATGGCACTCCCAGTCCCGGACTGGATGTGTTCCACAGCAGTGGTGACTTGTCATAAGGACCTGGCAACATCCCCACAGAAATGGCCTAGATCAATCTGCATTGACACGGAGCGCCGTGCCAATAGCGATGTGGTATTACAGAGCTTGTTGATGGCCCTGGTATTCGCTGACATGCGGATCAGGCTCTGGTGATGCCTTCTCCGCTTCATGTGTTGTTCTGCGAGGACTGCACGGGTGAGCTCCTGTAAGCTCAAGTTTGTCTGCCGATTCCCCTCTGCAACCACTGATGTTAGTTCGCGCACATTGTCTGCCATTGTGCTTATGTTTTTGGCCAGCTTTGTGATCTGCATGTTGATTGTGCCCATGTGTCTCCCCTGCAGGCGCTGCACACGTAGCATCTGAGACTCCACGCCGCCATATACATTTGGGACCTGCTCATCATGTGCCGCAATACGGGCCCTGGACCTGCGCCGTCGTCCTGTGTGGAGCTGTGCCGGTGTTGGAGTTGGTGAAGGGATGCGTGGCTGGCTGGAGGATGTAGTGGGTGCTGGAGTCTGATCGGATTCCATTTCTGGCAGTGAGGGTACATGTACCCTGCGTTTTCGTGGTGGGGGTGGTGTTTTTTCTGGGACCACAGGAGTCTCTGCATCCGTCTCTGCAGGTGTTTATGAGATGACGAGCTGGTCACTATCCTCGGAGTCTGCCTCCGCTGCATCTGTGATGTGAAACAGTGCAGTGTTAGTCTTGTATTATCCTAATTCTGTTTATCATTTGGCAACCTTATTTCTAAATAAATCACTGACTTAAACACACTGGCTGGCATGCGGTATTGGTATGTTTAATTAACCATGTTGGCTTTTGAATGACCACTTGTCTGACATGACTACAACTCCCATGATGCATTTTGTGTATGAGGTGAAACGTGGCATGGGGTTTTACCTGTACACTGTTATTTGCCTGGGGGATTGTGCACGGTTATACAGTACGCAGAGGAGTAGCGCTTGCATGCATCTTACCTTGTGATGTTCCTGCTGTGCCGGATGTGTCCAATTGTGTCACTCCGACGACTGCCTCAGGCTCGATTGTCCCCTCAACAAGGTCCTCCAGGGCTGTGTTTGCGGGTGCATTCGATAGACCCCCTTCTGTACCAGCTGCTTCCTTCACCCTTTCTGCTATGCGCTCCTTTGCGCGTTTCCTCAGGTCATACCACCTTTTTTTTAACCCCTTCGATGCTCGTGACGAGCTCAGCTCGTCATGCTGCGCGGTCGCGCTGTGCGCATGACGAGCTGAGCTCGTCTCGACCACACCCGCGATCGGAATGTCCAGCACACGAGCGGAATTCCGATCGCGGTCAAGGGGTTAAATAATCAATGCTGCGGTGTGTGACTCCCACAGCATTCACTTTTTCCTTTATGCGCAGCCATATTTTGCGCTTCACAGCCTCTGGCACCTTCAGGGACAATTTACCAAACAGTTTGTCGTGGCTACTGCTGACACCTTCAATCAGGTGTTCAAGTTCCCTCTCAGAGAACTTCAGCTTCCTCTTCCTAGGCGTGGCACTCTTCCCTGCATCGTTTTTGTCCATCCTGGGTCTGGGTACAGTGGCTGGATACAGAGTGTGAGGTTTCTCCACTCAGATTCAGGTCTCTGCCTCTTCCTCTGAGCTCCTCAGGGCACTGAATGAAGCATGGACTGGATGACTTCCTGGTTGTGATGTCATCAGCCTGCTTCCAGTGCGACTCCGTCTTAGCGATTTCTGGTATTAGCGATTTCGCTAATACCGAAGTCGCTAATCACCGAAATCGCTTTTTTTCCGATTTCATGTGTTAGCGAGTCACAAATGTGTACTCGGTCCCGAATTAGCGATTTATTGCGAATCGCTAATTATTAGCGATTCTCATGATGCATTCCGTTTAGCGATTTATTATTTGCGAATCCTTATTTTTCGCAAATAAGGAATCGCTTTTTCGAAGTTTGATGCATGTGCACCTAACTCATTTTGGTATTCACAGAAGGCACTTACTCATTTTGGTATTCACAGAAGGCACTTACTCATTGATGAGTAAGTGCCTTCTGTGAATACTAAAATGGGTAACTTACTCATTTTGAGTAACTTACTCATTTTGAGTAACTTACTCATTTTGAGTAACTTACTCATTTTGGTATTCACAGAAGGCACTTACTCATTGATGAGTAAGTCCCTTCTGTGAATACCAAAATGAGTAAGTGCCTTCTGTGAATACCAAAATGAGTAAGTGCCTTCTCTGAATACCAAAATGAGTAAGTGCCTTCTGTGAATACCAAAATGGTAGTAAGTTTAGGATTTTGTCTTAAGTTAGTTCTGTGAATCGGGCCCTTTATTTGGTATCAAGTGATCTGGAGGGGGTGGTCCCACACCACCTTCCATGCATTTATTAGCATTTTTGGGAGCAGTTTGGGAGCGAGTTTACAGTTGTAGATTAGTGAGTACACTGACACACGAAGGCTTTGGAGGTTGTACTGTTTGTTACTATGGCATTAATGTTTATAGAGGCTGTGGTTTACTTTTTTTCAGATCGATTTACCCGACTGATAGAGCGTATTGGGTAAGTGATGGATCATTTTTGCATGTATCAATATATATATTCACTGTAAAAACCAAAGGTTACAGGGACGTTATAGTTAGGAAAGGAAATAAATTACACCTTAGAAATTCACTGAAAGAAACAAAGGTTATAGGGACGTTATAATTAGGCTCAGGTTTCATTCATACAAAACCATAGAAATTCAGCAGTCATACTTACCTGAGCTAACTATAACTTACGACCCCGCAATGCACTGCTTTTGACCTCACATATTACATCACTCATGACATGGTCAGTGGCATCACTGATGACATCTCAAATGGAAGTAAAGTGTTTGCTTTTGCTTGGTGGGAGCTGTCAAAGCTGCTGCCAAGGTAAAGAAAACAGCTATGTCTGAGTGGTGGGTTTGGACATAGCAGGAGCTAGCCCTGGGGGGTGGTGGTCCCCAGGGCCATGTATGGCTTCTGGAGGGGGAGAGTCACATGGCCCCATCCATTGTAGTTTACAGGCCAGGTCCAGGGACCCCCCCCCACTTTTAAAATTGTAATTTGGCCCTGGGGAGGTAGCTTTCCCTAGGGCCCGGGGGGGTCTGTGCACCCCGTTACATAATATAAGCCCTGGGGAGGTGGTGTCCTCGGGGAATAAAAATGCCCAAGGAGTGGGGCCCTGTGTAGCCCACTCCTTTCAATTTAATGTAAGCCTGCATGCCCCCGGGAGCATGCCCACCCAGGGGCTATAATCTAAACAAGTATTTGTTTTAAAAAAATATTTTTTGCCATTAAATCGCAAATTTCATAGCAACTTTTTAAAAATGCTTTTATGCTGTGGCGAGGCTCCAGGGAAACCCCAAGATCAAGGCTTGGGAGTCAGGGTATTCCTACCCTGTACCTTTTTCTTATTTGTTAAGGCATTTTTTTGGAACTCGGGCACTGAGTCCCAAGAGGGCTGACAGCACTTCCTGGTTGAAGAGTTGGCTGCCAAGCTGAGCTCTGCATTTCCCTGCACAAGCTTGTCATTTTTTGCAATTTTCCATGAAGGACCCGCTGCCCTAGATATCACTATCTTGATTCTCTTACATTTCTCAACAACTACTTAAAAGATTTACACCAAATAACTGAAAGCGTGATCTGCGTAACCAAACATACCTTTCTGCCAAATTTGGTGTAATTCTGTCCAGTGGTTCGGGCTGCAGGCACAACTAAATGTCCTATGGGAATTAACATGGGAAACACACTTTTTTACCCCCCCTTTTTCTCAGCCCCCACTTCACAGATCACCCTGAAACTTTTCATGCAGAATAAGATTCACTGGGGCACTTTGTTTAGAAAATTTCGTGAAGATTCATCAAATGGCGCCATAGATACAGACAAGTCAAAAACGCTTGTCATGTGAAAACATGGTCCTAGCTATAACTACCTACTAGCGACCCACCCGTAGGATGTATAGTAGTAGGATATGTAGAATGTAGCGATTGGCGTTCCATTGCAAATACTCCTAATGTTCCCGTTCAGGCAGGTGTCATGAATGTTGTCCATTTATGAGCGTTTACCTGCACATTGGAGGGAGAGGGGCATTACATTGCTGGTTACGTAGAAAATACAAATTGCAGATATCCATTTATATTTTGCACTATGCAAATGTGGTAAATATCGGACCTGTTCTAACGGTACCAGTGACATTGCCCATGTGTTTAATAATGAGAATATGGTTAAACTTTACATTTAATCCACTTCGGTGCAGTCTATCCTCGCAACAGTATTTTGTTTATGTCTATTTCGTGCCTGTAGGGGGAGGGCTATATATACTCATACTGTTTGGGCGCCAATTTGATTGACAAAGGCTTCTGCGAAGCCGAAACGCGTCTCTTGAGCTCGGGGTCGAGGGAGCCTCAGGAAAATAAAGGTGCCTTATTCCAGCAGCTTTCGTGTACGTGCCTTCTTCTCTGGGAGCAGGATTGTTTGTTCATATATATATATATATATATATATATATATATATATATATATATATATAATCTAGTGGCGGTCGTCAGTAGATAGTTATAGTTAGGACCTATTTTCCATAGGAAATTCACAACATTCTATTTGAAATAACTTTGGCGCCGGTTGACGAATCTTTGCGAAATTTTAAAAACTCATGGGGCGCTCCGGTCCGCTCCTATCCTGAAAGTTTCGGGGTGATTCAGCAAGCGGGGGCCGAGAAAAAAGGGGGGTCCCAAAACGTGTTTTCCCCATGCAATTTTCCATAGGAAACTTTAGACACGGCTACAGCCCGAACTGCTGAACGGAATTACACCAAATTTGGCAAAGAGGTAGTTCTTGGTTCAGAAAGAACCCTTTTTGTTAAATGGTGTAAATCCGTTTAGTAGTTGCTGAGAAAATCAAAAGTAAAAACACATATATATCTATGGCCGCGGAGGATCCGCGTCACCCTCCCGATCACGAGCTGTATAGCTAACTGGCTGTCAACACTCCAAACCAGGAAGTGTTGGCAGCCATCTTAGTGCCTCTGCAGAACCGAGGCACAAGAAATCAGTAAAACAAGTGCGCAAAATGCAAAAAGGGGGCAGGGTAGAAACACCCTGACCCCTAGACCTGCTCAGGGGGTCCCACAAGGACCCCCAGAGCCAAAAAGGAATTTTTTTTTAAATCGGCGGGATGCGCTTAGGGATGCGCGGATCCCGCCGTGAAAAAAAACGAAGCGAGGGCTCCCGCGCTCGTTAGTTATTTGGCCCCGGGTGGGCCAAGTCCCGGGGGCATGCGGGGGTTAATGAAAAAATTGGGTGGGGGCCTCTAAGGCCCCCAAGCCCCGAGGACCGCCACCCCTGGGGCTTTGAATTAAAAATGGTGCGGGAGGGCACTCGGCCCTCCCGCAGCCCCGGGGACCGCCACCCCTGGGGCTTTTAAAAAAAATAAAATTACCTGTGTGGGGGGGCTCGAGCCCCCACAGGCCCCGGGACCGCCACCTACCCGGGGCACTAAGAATTTAATGTGGGGGTCCGTTCGGACCCCCCGAGCCCCGGGACCACACCTCCTCGGGGCTTTGCACATGTTGGGAGGGGGCCGTGCGGCCCCCCTCCTGGAGCCTGTGATGGCCCTGGGGACCACCACCCCCCAGGGCCAGCTCCTGCAGTGTCCTGGGGTGCCCACTGCTGTTTGCTATGACAGGGCGGGAGCCTCGCGGCTCCCGTCCTGTCATAGCAAACTTGCTTTAAATTTTGGAAGAGAGAGCAGGAAACCTGCTCTCTCTTCCAAAATTCAAAGCAAATTGCTTTTCCACACGGGGAGCTGCATCTAAGCAGTTCCCCGTGTGGAAAAGCAATGCCGGCTCCTGCAGGAGGCGGGGAGCCGGCGGGACCGTGGGGGCCCTGTGGCGCGTTTTAAGTTGGGGAATTAACTTCCTTTGAATCCTAAGGGACCCTGGGGGCCAACTAGCCCACCAGGTACCTCCAGTGTGCGCCACAGGGCTGCGTTGCAGAGAGGTGGTCCAGGCCATGCCCCTTTTTACACCTCTGTGCAACGCAGCTCTGTGGCGCTTACTGGAGGTACCTGGTGGGCTAGTTGGACCCCAGGGACCCTTAGGATTCAAGGGGACTTTATCCCCCAACTTAAAACGGCCAGAGGGCGTGTTTGCACACATGTAACCTCAGGCCCCCCCTCCCTACACCAGTGTGCAAAAGCGCCCCATGGCGCGTTTTAAGAGGTAGTTTTAATCCCCCTGCCCTATTATGTACTAGGGAGTTACAGAGGAGGTCATGCTAATCACAGGGGTACCCCAACGCATAGTGTTCCCTAGTGTATGTAGGTGTTTTAACTGTATTCTAAGTGTCTTTTACCATAGCACTGGATCTAGGCCTGGTTAGTCAGAGTCAGTTACCACCAGTACCCATCTGGAAAATGTGTGGGCACAGGATGGTTTTGCAACAAGGCCTCTTGCTGCTCCTCTGTTGGTTCTTTCTGCACATGTCTTGCTTCTTCCTGGATTTTTCTTCGTCTTTGTGGACTTCTGTTTCTTTCGACATTTCTTTTGCTTCTTTCTGTGCGTTTTTTCTTCTTTCTTCACATGTCCTACTTCTGTAGGCATAGTTACAAACTAGCATTTGAAAAACCTTTGAAATTCACTGAAAAAACCATAGGTTTCAGGCACGTTATAGTTAGAAATTAGCATTTAAAAAACCTTTGAAATTCACTGAAAAAACCATAGGTTTCAGGCACGTTATAGTTAAAAATTAGCATTTAAAAAACCTTAGAAATTCACTGAAAAAACCATAGGTTTTAGGGAAAGTTATAGTTAGTTGGACATTGCACTCGTACAAAACCCGTGAAATTCGTCCGTTATAGTTAGTTCAGCTAACTATAACTCGCGCCCCCGCAATGCACTGCTGATGACGTCACATATTACATCACTCATGACATGGTCAGTGACATCACTGATGGCATCACTGATGACATCTCAAATGACATCACTGATGACATCACTGATGACATCATCCATGTGATAATTTGATGCATCTTCTCACACCCTAATATAACTTTTGATACACCCACTGTAAATTAGAGACTGCCATTGTCAAAACCATAGACACTCCAACACCAATAACTACATACACACTCACTGATTCTTAGGTCTACACACACATCCACTCACTCAGCCGTACAGTCACTCATACTTACGGTCACTCAGTACAGGACTTTCATATGCACTCATACACCTATATAGACACTCACACACCGCCACTCATCCATAGAGGTACTCACACACCTAGTCAGTCATGCAAAGAATTAATCACACTCCCATTTACTCAGATGTACAGTTATACACACACCAGCTCACTTACTCATACAAATACTAGCACAATCTTATGCTCTTATACAATCACTGATACAAGTACACACTCATCCATACAGCCACTCTCACAATCACACACTCTCACTTATAGCCATTTATATACTCCAACACACATATATACTGCCTTTCACATATGTAGTTACTCACACATGTACCACTGAGATATACATTCACTCACTAACACACCCATACACACACTCACCCACCCATACAGTCCATCACAGATGCACTCTTGAAACCATGCACCTAGTGAATCACCCACTCACACATCTATGCACAGAGACACACACACCCCACCCTCACAAACACTCAGCCACCCATACAGATACTCAGACAACCAATCAATAACCCATGTAGACACTCATGTAGCTATTCAGAAACCCATGCAGCCGCTTACACACCAACAGACAGACATTCACACAGTTTAGTCACTAACCCATGCATTCAGTAAGATACGTTTAATCACTCACTTATAGAGTCAGTCACGCACCTACTAAATCATCCATTCAGACAATTATACACCCACTCATTCTTCAATACGCCTTTCCCTATATATATTAAACATATTTAAACTTTACAGAAACACACAGTCACTGGATGATGTCATCAGTGATGTCATTTGAGATGTCATCAGTGATGTCATCAGTGATGTCACTGACCATGTCATGAGTGATGTAATATGTGACGTCATCAGCAGTGCATTGCGGGGGCGCAAGTTATAGTTAGCTGAACTAACTATAACGGGGGAATTTCACGGGTTTTGTACGAGTGCAATGTCCAACTAACTATAACTTTCCCTAAAACCTATGGTTTTTTCAGTGAATTTCTAATGTTTTTTAAATGCTAATTTCTAACTATAACGTGCTTGAAACTTATGGTTTTTTCAGTGAATATATATATATATATTACCTACTGGCAGTCGCCAGTAGGTAGTTATAGTTAGGACCTATTTTCAGTAGGAAAAGCATTTTTTGTTTTCCCAATAACTTTAGCGTCGTTTGACGAATGTTCGCGAAATGTTCAAAACTAGTGGGGCGCTCCGGTCAGCTCCTGTCTTGAAAGTTTTGGGGTGATTCGCTAAGCGGGGGCCGAGAAAAAAGGGGGTCCCAATACGAATTTTCTCCATTTTAATTTCCATAGGAAATTTAGAAACGGCTACAGCCCGAACTGCTGAACGGAATTACACCAAATTTGGCAAAAAGGTAGCCCTTGGTTCAGAAAGAGTCCTTTTTGTTAAATGGTGTAAATCCGTTCAGTAGTTCCTGAGAAATTCAAAAATAGAGGTCGGAAAATCAATTTCCCATAGGAAACTTTAGCCAAGGCTGCAGCTCGAACTGCTGAACGGAATTACACCAAATTTGGCAAAAAGGTAGTGCTTGGTTCAGAAAGCGACCTTTTTTTAATGGTGTAAATCCGCTCAGTAGTTGCTGAGAAATTCAAAAATAAAAGTTTCGATATCTAGGGACGCGGTGGATTCGCAAACCCTCCCGACCACGAGCTTCACTGTTATTGGCTGCCAACACTCCAAACCAGGAAGTGTGGGCAGCCATCTTGTGACTCGGTAGAACCGAGTCACAAGAAAACAGTGAAACAAGCCTGAACAACAAGAAAAGGGGGCAGGGTAGAAACACCCTGACCCCCCAGGCCTGCTCAGGGGGTCCCACAAGGACCCCCAGGGCTAAATTAAGCATTTAAAAAAATAAAAATAAACGGCAAAATGTGCGAAGGATCCGCGAATCCCGCCGATGAAATGAAAAAAAACGTGTTGTATTTAAGCCCCTGGGTGGGCCAAGTCCTGGGGGCATGAGTAATTATTTTATGGGGGCCCACGGGGCCCCCACAGCCCCGGGGACTGCCACCTCCCCGGGGCTTGTATTTTTTTTTTAAAAAAAGAACCTGTGTGGGGGGGCTTGAGCCCCCCACACGCCCCGGGGACCGCCACCTCCCCGGGGCACTAAGTATGCAAATGCGGGGGTCCGTTATGGATCCCCGTGCCCCGGGGACCACCACCTCCCTGGGGCTTTACAATCTAGGGGAGGGGGGCCGCGTGGCCTCCCTCCTGGAGCCCTTGATGGCCCTGGGGACTGCCACCCCCCAGGGCCAGCTCCTGCAGAGTCCCGGGGTGCCCACCCCCGGGACACTGCTGTTTGCTATGGCAGGGCGGGAGCCTCACGGCTCCCGCCCTGCCATAGCAAACTGTGGTTTGGGTTTTGAAAGTGAGAGCAGGGAAACCTGCTCTCGCTTTCAAAATCCAAACCAGATTGCTTTTCCACAAGGAGAGCTGCATGTCAGCAGCTCCCCGTGTGGAAAAGCAATGCCGGCTCCTGCAGGAGGCGGGGAGCCGGCAGGACCGTGGGGGCATTGGGGCTCCCCCCACGATCCCCAATGGAGAGGGCCGGCCCCGGGGGATAGGGTCCCCGGGGCCAGAAGTGGCCCGGGAGGGGGCCATGTGGCCCCCCTCCCCGTTTAGAAAAAAAATAAAAGGCCAGCCCCGGGGGATGGGGTCCCCGGGGCCAATAGAGGCCTCAGGAGGGGGGCCACGCAACACCCCTCCTTAAAAAATATTTATTTAATTTAAAAAAACATTGTGGCCATGCCCCGGGGTAGAACCGAGTCACAAGAAAACAGCAAAAAAGAGGTTAAAAAACAAGAAAAGGGGGCAGGGTACAAACATCCTGACCCCCTAGGCCTGCTCAGGGCCCAAAGAATCATTTTTTTTTTTTTAAACGGCCGACTTCACGCTGGGGTCGCGAATCCGGTCGAGAAAATTTTAAAAAATGAAGCGCGGGCTACCGCGCTTCATTTAAATGAGCCCCCGGGTGGGCCAGGTCCCGGGGGAATGCCACCTTTTGCAGCGTGGTGTAAAAAGGGCGTGGCCTCGGAACACCTCTCTGCAAGGCAGCTCTGTGGCGCTTACTGGAGGTACCTGGTGGGCTAATTGGCCCCCAGGGACCCTCAGGATTGAAGTGGACTTAATCCCCCAATTTACAACGCACCAGGGGGCGTGTTTGCACACTTGTTATATCAGGCCCCACCCCCTCCCTGCACCACTGTGCAAACGGGCTCCCTGGCGCGTTGTAAGTTGGGGAATTAAGTCCCCTTGAATCCTATGGGTCCCTGGGGGCCAACTAGCCCCCCATGTACCTCCAGTAAGCTACACAGAACTGCGTTGCAGAGTGGTGTAAAAAGGGGCATGGCCTCGGACCACCTCTCTGCAACGCAGCTCTGTGGCACAAACTGGAGGTACCTGGTGGGCTAGTTGGCCCCCAGGGACCCTCAGGATTGAAGTGGACTTAATCACCCAATTTACAACGCTACAGGGGGCATGTTTTCACACTTGTTATATCAGGTCCCACTCCCTCCCTGCACCACTGTGCAAACGCGCCCCCTGGCACGTTGTAAGTTGGGGGGTTAAGTCCCCTTGAATCCTAAGGGTCCCTGGGGACCAACTAGCCCACCAGGTACCTCCAGTAAGCTCCACAGAACTGCGTTGCAGAGTGGTGTAAAAAGGGGCGTGGCCTCGGACCACCTCTCTGCAACGCAGCTCTGTAGCACAAACTGGAGGTACCTGGTGGGCTAGTTGGCCCCCAGGGACCCTCAGGATTGAAGTGGACTTAATCACCCAATTTACAATGCACCAGGGGGCGTGTTTTCACACTTGTTATATCAGGCCCCACCCCCTCCCTGCACCACTGTGCAAATGCACCCCGTGGCGCGTTGTAAGTTAGGGGATTAAGTCCCCTTGAATCCTAAGGGTCCCTGGGGGCCAACTAGCCCACCAGGTACCTCCAGTAAGCGCCACAGAGCTGCGTTGCAGAGTGGTGTAAAAAGGGGCGTGGCCTCGGACCACCTCTCTGCAACGCAGCTCTGTGGCACAAACTGGAGGTACCTGTTGGGCTACTTGGCCCCCAGGGACCCTCAGGATTCAAGGGGACTTAATACCCCAAGTTACAACGCCCCAGGGGGTGCATTTGCACAGTGGTGCAGGGAGGCAGCGGGCCTGATATAACAAGTGTGCAAACCGCCCCCTGGCGTGTTGTAAATTGGGGTATTAAGTCCCCTTCAATCCTGAGGGTCCCTGGGGGCAAACTAGCCCACCAAGTACCTCCTGTAAGCTCCACAGAGCTGTGTTGCAGAGAGGTGGTCTGAGGCCACGCCCCTTTTTACACCACTCTGCTAATGCGGCTTCTGGTGCACTGCTGGTGGGACGATGAGGTCCTCTTGTGTCCTGAGGACCTCAGGACACAAGTGGACTTCATCCTCCGAGGAGCAGTGCGCCAGAAGCAGCATTTGCAGCGTGGTGTAAAAAGGGGCGTGGCCTCGGAACACCTCTCTTAAATGCAGCTCTGTGGCGCTTACTAGAGGTACCTAGTGGGCTAGTTGGCCCCCAGGGACCCTCAGGATTCAAGGGGACTTAATACGGATGTTATAGTTTGAAATTAGCATTTATAAAACCTTTGAAATTCATTGAAAAAACCATAGGTTTTAGGGACGTTATAGTTAGAAATTAGCATTTAAAAACCTTTGAAATTCACTGAAAAAACCATAGGTTTCAGGGACGTTATAGTTCGAAATTAGCATTAAAAAAACCTTTGAAATTCACTGAAAAAACCATAGGTTTCAGGCACGTTATAGTTAGAAATTAGCATTTAAAAACCTTAGAAATTCACTGAAAAAACCACAGGTTTCAGGGACGTTATAGTTAGTTGGACATTTCACTCGTACAAAACCAGTGAAATTCGTCCGTTATAGTTAGTTCAGCTAACTATAACTCGCGCCCCCGCAATGCACTGCTGATGAAGTCACATATTACATCACTCATGACATGGTCAGTGACATCACTGATGACATCACTGATGACATCTCAAATGACATCACTGATTCCTAGGTCTACACACAAATCCACTCATTCACCCATACAGTCACTCATACATGCAGCACTCATCAATATAGCACTATTGGGACCACGTGCCACTAGTGGGACCACTGCCTGCCCTTAAAAAATATTTTTAATGCCAGTCACAAAGGGGAAGGGTCCCGTTTGCGAGTGGGTTGCCACCCATTTGAAATGGGTGGTAAACTGCAAGTGTTTGGCGGCTGCAAATCCTTCCTGTTTGCGAGTGGGTTACCACCCATTTGAAATGGGTGGTAAACTGCGAGTGTTTTGCGGCCGCAATTGCGGCCGTAAAACAATCTTACATTGAAGTGCGAGTTGCTATTAGGAAGGGGTGCCCTTGGCACGCCCCTTCCTAATAGTGAGTCGCAAACCCTATTTTGCGAGTCGGTAATAGGTTACCAACTCACAAAATAGAGTTTGTAAATGGGGCAGACCTATTTAGCGGTTTCAAATGGGCCGATTTCCCATTTGTGAGTGCAAAAAATGGTTGTACATCCGGCCCTTAGTGTTTTTAGATGCAGAGAAAGCCTTCGACCGAGTCTCCTAGGGTTACCTCTGGGAGGTACTGAAGTGGAAGGGACTCAGTCCAGGCTTTATCAAATCCATCAGGGCTCTGTATCGATCCCCTAAGGCCAGCGTGTAGTTAATGGGAAAAGGTTTGAGTCTAATTTATATCACATGGGGAACAAGGCAAGGATGCCCCTTGCTATTTGCGCTATATATCGACCCATTTATTTCACGATTGGAAGGTAATATTAAGATTCAACTGCTAATTGTAAACCAAGGGCAGTATAAAGTGTTGGCATATGCCGACAGCATTGTAGTTATTACCCCAGACTCCTGCAAAGCGTTAAATATTATTAAAGAATAAGCATGTACATTCGGAGTGATTGCTGGATATCTTAATAAGAGCAAGACCCAAGTGATTAGCACAGAAGGTTCTAGTCTCGGAGACCAACAATAGGTAGTGAAGGAAACCTATCTGGGAGTAATAATTACAGCTGATATAGGGAAAATAGTAGAACTGAATCTAGCCCCATTATTTTGTAAAATCAAGCAAGATCTGCAAAGAATTAGTAATCTGCATCTGATATTGGACAGGAGGTGCAACATACTGAAAATGATTGCTCTCCCGAAAATATTGTTTTCATTTAGGACTATCCCTCTTGAGAGACAGGGGAAGAGGTTAACAAAGTTGGAAAGCTTATGCAATAGTTTTATGTGGCAGTTTCGGAAGCCAAGACGGGACTCAAAATCTATGGTGCTCCCTAAAAATCAGGGCGGATGGGTGGTTCCTAGTTTTGTACTATACTACTGGTCTTGCACGCTGCAGCACTTTGCAGTTTTGATAGCTGGCAATACTAACAATATAAGCCGGGCAGCGGCTCCGTCCATCTATCAACTCACATTGATTACCGATGTAAAGGGCTGTTTTCTAAGGAACATAGAGAGGAGTTACTATAAAAAGACCAAGTTCAAGACAGTCGTTGGGGCCTTTAATGTCTGGTGTCAGATTAGAAGGAGGACATCAATTACTGAAATGAATCGCTATACTCCCCTCTGGGGCTCCTCTGCTCTACCAGGCATCTTTCAAGATGGTATGTGTAAATAATATGAGGCATGTGGGATTATGATGTTGGGGGATCTATACAATAATGATCAGCTCTGTTCATTTGTGCAACTCCAGATCAATTTTGGGTTAACTAAGGAAAAGTTCTAGAAGTATCTACAGTTCCGGGATTACCTTGGTAAACTAGATAAAAAAACAACTATCAACGGCTGAATGTTCAGTTATAGAGGTAGTGGACCAAGGAAGTCAAATTGGGTGCATTTATGGAACTTTAATTTCGGGCTTCCCAGATGATATCGAACTCCAGAATGCAAAATGGGAGTCTAGACTGGTAGTGTATAGACCAGTACTTGAGAGGTCTCTGGAGATATGCAAGGAGACACTATTGACTGCAGGCCTTAAAAGTCAAAATTTTAAAACAGTTTTTGATCTGTATTACACACCCAGGAAATTATTTAACAGGGTAAGAGATTAGATTCCAGGTGCCATAGATGTTGGGTTGAAGAAGCTGATTTATTCATATGCTTAGCACTTGTCCTTGGCTGATTAATTATTTTAATTAAATTGCAGGTTTTATTGGGCTGATCCTTAAACAACAAGTGAATATCACACCTCAAGCAATCCTCCTGGGTGACACTCAGGATTTGGAACTCCCTAGTGGGGGCGAATGCCTGATCTTTGTTGCAATGGCTATGACTCGAATGTGACTTGCATCTGGATGGATTAACCCAGACCCCCCTCCACATTCATAGAGTGGAGATCGCGTTTCTTTGCTATGTATAGTATGGAAAAAGGCCTCTATGTGCGGAAGGAGAAGAAAGCACGGAATCGGGGTAAATTGATCTGGGCTCCTGTGGATAGAGGGATTGAAATGATCAATAGGGATAAGGTGATGCAAGGCTAGCACAGGAATGATGATCAAGGATAGGTGAGGGATACCTTGGGGGATTTAAATGGCTGGGGTTATATTAACTATATGCACTTTAAAATCACTAAAGCACTTTTATTTCAGATCAGTTAATATGCTGCTATGCTATCATTGCACTATCGATTTACATTGTTTATGTGTGGACCCTGCAATATTTAATATTTAATAGGTTTCATTATTGATGAAATTTGGTGTTGCCCGTAGATAACGTGTGCATCATATTTATGTATCGATCAATTGTATTTTGGATCAAATATTACCCGTACCTTACAAAAAATCAGTAAATATATATATTTTTTTTAAATGAAGTGAGCAGAGGGCACGTTCCAGCTTTATCAGTTTCTGTCTCATTCCAATGCTTTTGAAAATTCCTTTTATAATGGACTGCTGCTATTTCACCGCATATTATATTGTGTTCCTGGACTCAGTCACACCAATAGTTCTTTAATAAACTTTGCCCAGAAAGAACACCAAACTTTAGCACGTTGAATTTGCAGGACATTTGTAACAGGTTTTTTTAAACATAATTGGGGGTGTAGTTTGGATTTAGTTTCTAATATTTTATAATGTGAATCCTTCTTCCTTCCTTCATACCATCTTCATTCTTTCTTTTTTAATTCTTTAATTTTTACTTTCTTTTCTGCCTTCTTTTTCCTTTTCCCTTCTTTCTTTTTTGCCTTCATTCTTTCTTTCATTCATTTTTCTTAATTTTTCTTTTTTGCCTTCTTTCATTCCTTCCTACCTTCTTTTTCTTTTCTTTTTTCTTTCCTTTTCTTTCTTTCTTCTTTTTTGCCGTTTTTCATTCCTTCAATCCTTGTTTCTTTTTTGTTTCCTTCTTTCTCTCTTTTGCCCTCTTTCCTTCTTCCTTCCCTTTTGCATCTGTATTTCTTGCCTTCTTTGCTTTGTACTTCTTTCTTTCTTTTTTCCTTCTGTATGAATTACTTTTTACCTTCTTTCTAACTTTCTTTTTTGTCTTTTTTCCATATTACTTTCTTTTAGCATTCTATCTTTCCTTCTTTTTGCCTTTTTTCTGTTTTACCTTCTTTCTTTCTTTCCTTTTTTGTCTTCTTTTTTGTCTTCTTTGTTTCTTTATTCCTTCTTTCTTTCTATCTTTCTTTCTTTATTTTCCTTCTTTCTTTTTTGGCTACTCTCTTCCTTTCTTTCTTTCTGTCTTTTGTTGCTCTCTTTCCTACTTTCTTTCCTTCCATTTTTCTTCTTTTCTTCTCTTTTATTTATTTGTTTCAAGGCAACTGATACAGATAATTGGCATGGAATGGCTGAGAGACCTCATAGATTGGTGAAATAACACACCATCCCCGCACCCTGTCTGACCATTCCCCAATCGCTCTTATGCCTGACATTCCTGGAGAAAAAGGAACAAGGAAACCCTTATAGTCAGAAGGGACCAAGGGTAGTAGTTTGTAAGAAAAGACAGTGGTCCCTTGCAAGGTAAGTCAGTATAATACCACAATTTCACAATCAATATTGGGTCTGTTGTAGTCTCAATTGACAATTTCAAGGATTTATTAACAATTAGAAAAAACAAAACATTACATGAAAAGGTGAGTGAGCAGGACGTGACAGGGTAATGGGAAATCAGCCGATTTCATCACCATAGACAAGTGACTTAAAAGTGACTTTTAAGGTGAGAAAATGTAAATACGCAAAAGTCACAATCCAAAATACATCTTGACTCCGCAATTATAATTTCAGTTAAGAGTTTAACCCCTTCGCTGCTAGGCCTTTTCCCCCCCTGTGCTAAGCCTTTTTTTGGCTATTTGGGGTAGTGCGCGCTTAGGCCCCTGTAACTTTTTGACCACATAAGGTATCCACGCCAAATTTGCGTCCTTTTTTTCTAACAGCATGGGGATTGTAAAGGTACCCAGGGTTTGTGGATTCCCCTGGAGAGGACCCAGAAATTAGCCAAAATACAGCAAAGTTTTTTTTTTTTGGGGAAAAATGCGAAAAAAGGGCTACAGATGAAAGCATCTTGTTTTTTCCCTGCAAATGGCATCAAAAAGGGGTTGTGGTGCTGAAATCACCATCTTCCCAGCTTTCAGGGACAAGCAGACTTTTGTCAGAAAACCAACTTTTTTACACAGTTTTGGCATTTTTCTGGGACATAGCCTATTTTTGCTATTTTTTGTGCTTTCAACCTCCTTCCAGTTAATGGTAGAAATGGGTATGAAAACAATAATGGATCCTGAAAAGCCACACATTTCTGAAAAGTAGACAAAATTCTGAATTCAGAAAGGGGTCATTTGTGTAGATCCTTAAAGTTTTCCTTATAGAAACTAACAGTTAAATGAAGGAAAAATTGAAAATTAGTTGAAAAAAACAGCCATTTGTGTCAACGTTTTCACCTGTAACTTCTTCTAATTATGACAGCTATTTGAAAGCAATATACTGTTATATCCGCTGGACCTTTCTGGTTGTGGGGATATATAGGACTTGTAGGTTCACCAAGAACCCAACGAACCCAGAGCCAATAACTGAGCAGCATCTTGCAATGGTTTTTTATTATGTACCGGGTATATAGCAATTATTTTGGGAAAATGTATACATGGAAAAATTGTTATGAAAGACACCTATGTATTTCTGAAATGGGAACAAAATGTAGATTTTAGAAACAGTAGATATTTGCACATTTCCGAAATTGGGAGTACCCATACTAGCATGAGAATTATAGGTCATTTTTCAAAAGGACTTATTTTTTACACATTGTCTTTCATTTGGAAGGCAGAAATGCATCGAAAGTCAATAGGTAATAACAGTTGCTCTACAATTCTGTGTTACCCTAAGTCTCCCGATAAAAATGGTACCTCACTTGTGTGGGTAGGCCTTGTGCCCACAACAGGAAATGGCTCAAAATGCAACGTGGACGTACCACATTTTCACAATGAAAAATTACCCTTTTTTTGAAAAGTGCCTAGCTGTAGTTTTTGAACCCTAGCTCTGCGGGCACTTAGGAAACCTAGCAAACCTATACATTTTTGAAAACTAGACACCCAGGGGAATTCAGGACGGGGTGACTTGACTGGTTCTTACCAGGTTCTGTTACCCAGAATCCCTTGCAAACCTAAAAAATTGGTTAAAAAACACATTTTCCTCAATTTTCTGTGGTGGAAAGTTCTGGAATCTGCGCGGATCCACAAAATTCTACCCACCCCGCGTTCCCCAAGGTCTTCCAAAAACAATGGTACCTCACTTGTGTGGGTAGGCCTAGGGCCCGCGACAGGAAGCAGCGCAAAACGCAACGTGGATGCACCACATTTTCACAGTGAAAAATGACCCTTTTTTTGCAAAGTGCCTAGCTGTAGTTTTTGAACCCTAGCTCTGCCGGCACCTAGGGAAACCTAGCAAACCTATACATTTTTGGAAACTAGACACCCAGGGGAATCCAGGATGGGGTGACTTGACTGCCTCCCACCAGGTTCCGTTACCCAGAATTCCTCGCAAACCTAAAAAATTGTCCAAACAAACACATTTTCCCCACATTTCTGTGGTGGAAAGTGCTGTAATCTGCGTGGATCCACAAATTTCCACCCACCCCGCGTTCCCCAAAGTCTTACGAGAAAAATGGTACCTCACGTGTGTGGGTCGGCCTAGTGCCTGCGACAGGAAATGGCGCAAAACGCAACGTGGTCACACCTCAATTTCGCAGTGAAAAATGACCCTTTTTTGGCAAAGTGCCTAGCTGTAGTTTTTGAACCCTAGCTCTGCCGGAACCTAGGGAAACGTAGCAAACCTATACATTTTTTAAAACTAGACACCCAGGGGAATCCAGGATGGGGTGACTTGACTGCCTCCCACCAGGTTCTGTTACCCAGAATCCCTTGCAAACCTAAACAATTATCAAAAAAACCACATTTTCCCCACATTTCTGTGGTGGAAAGTTCTGGAATCTGCGTGGATCCAGAAATTTCTACCCACCCCGCGTTCCCCAAAGTCTTACAAGAAAAATGGTACCTCACTTGTGTGGGTCGGCCTAGTGCCTGCAACAGGAAACGGCGCAAAACGCAACGTGGTCACACCTCAATTTCGCAGTGAAAAATGACCCTTTTTTGGCAAAGTGCCTAGCTGTAGTTTTTGAACCCTAGCTCTGCCGGCACCTAGGGAAACCTAGAAAACCTATACATTTTTGAAAACTAGACACCCAGGGGAATCCAGGATGGGGTGACTTGACTGCCTCCCACCAGGTTCTGTTACCCAGAATCCCTTGCAAACCTAAATAATTGTCAAAAAAACCACATTTTCCCCACATTTCTGTGGTGGAAAGTTCTGGAATCTGCGTGGATCCACAAATTTCCACCCACCCCGCGTTCCCCAAAGTCTTCCGAGAAAAGTACCTCACTTGTGTGGGTCGGCCTAGTGCCCGCGACAGGAAACGGCGCAAAACGCAACGTGGTCACACCTCAATTTCGCAGTGAAAAATTACCCTTTTTTTGCAAAGTGCCTAGCTGTAGTTTTTGAACCCTACCTCTGCCGGCACTAGGGAAACCTAGCAAACCTATACATTTTTGAAAACTAGACACCCAGGGGAATCCAGGATGGGGTGACTTGACTGCCTCCCACCAGGTTCTGTTACCCAGAATCCCTTGCAAACCTAAACAATTGTCCAAAAAACACATTTTCCCCACCCTTCTTTGGTGGAAAGTTCTGGAATCTGGGTGGATCCACAAATTTCTGCCCACCCCGCGTTCCCCAAAGTCTTACGAGAAAAATGGTACCTCACTTGTGTGGGTCGGCCTAGTGCCTGCGACATGAAACGGCGCAAAACGCAACGTGGTCACACCTCAATTTCGCAGTGAAAAATGACCCTTTTTGGCAAAGTGCCTAGCTGTAGTTTTTTAACCCTACCTCTGCCGGCACCTAGGGAAACCTAGCAAACCTATACATTTTTGAAAATTAGACACCCAGGGGAATCCAGGATGGGGTGACTTGACTGCCTCCCACCAGGTTCTGTTACCCAGAATCCCTTGCAAACCTAAACAATTGTCCAAAAAAACACATTTTCCCCACATTTCTGTGGTGGAAAGTTCTGGAATCTGCGTAGATGCACAAATTTCCGCCCACCCCACGTTCCCCAGAGTCTTACGAGAAAAATGGTACCTCACTTGTGTGGGTCGGCCTAGTGCCTGCGACAGGAAACGGCGCAAAACGCAACGTGATCACACCTCAATTTCGCAGTGAAAAATGACCCTTTTTTGGCAAAGTGCCTAGCTGTAGTTTTTGAACCCTACCTCTGCCGGCACCTAGGGAAACCTAGCAAACCTATACATTTTTGGAAACTAGACACCCAGGGGAATCCAGGATGGGGTGACTTGACTGCCTCCCACCAGGTTCCGTTACCCAGAATTCCTCGCAAACCTAAAAATTGTCAAAAAACACATTTTCCCCACATTTCTGTGGTGGAAAGTGCTGTAATCTGCGTGGATCCACAAATTTCCACCCACCCCGCGTTCCCCAAAGTCTTACGAGAAAAATGGTACCTCACGTGTGTGGGTCGGCCTAGTGCCTGCGACAGGAAATGGCGCAAAACGCAACGTGGTCACACCTCAATTTCGCAGTGAAAAATGACCCTTTTTTGGCAAAGTGCCTAGCTGTAGTTTTTGAACCCTAGCTCTGCTGGAACCTAGGGAAACGTAGCAAACCTATACATTTTTTAAAACTAGACACCCAGGGGAATCCATGATGGGGTGACTTGACTGCCTCCCACCAGGTTCTGTTACCCAGAATCCCTTGCAAACCTAAACAATTATCAAAAAAACCACATTTTCCCCACATTTCTGTGGTGGAAAGTTCTGGAATCTGCGTGGATCCAGAAATTTCTACCCACCCCGCGTTCCCCAAAGTCTTACAAGAAAAATGGTACCTCACTTGTGTGGGTCGGCCTAGTGCCCGCGACAGGAAACGGCGCAAAACGTAACGTGGTCACACCTCAATTTCGCAGTGAAAAATTACCCTTTTTTTGCAAAGTGCCTAGCTGTAGTTTTTGAACCCTACCTCTGCCGGCACTAGGGAAACCTAGCAAACCTATACATTTTTGAAATCTAGACACCCAGGGGAATCCAGGATGGGGTGACTTGACTGCCTCCCACCAGGTTCTGTTACCCAGAATCCCTTGCAAACCTAAAAAATTGTCCAAAAAAACACATTTTCCCCACACTTCTTTGGTGGAAAGTTCTGGAATCTGGGTGGATCCACAAATTTCTGCCCACCCCGCGTTCCCCAAAGTCTTACGAGAAAAATGGTACCTCACTTGTGTGGGTCGGCCTAGTGCCTGCGACATGAAACGGCGCAAAACGCAACGTGGTCACACCTCAATTTCGCAGTGAAAAATGACCCTTTTTTGGCAAAGTGCCTAGCTGTAGTTTTTTAACCCTACCTCTGCCGGCACCTAGGGAAACCTAGCAAACCTATACATTTTTGAAAATTAGACACCCAGGGGAATCCAGGATGGGGTGACTTGACTGCCTCCCACCAGGTTCTGTTACCCAGAATCCCTTGCAAACCTAAACAATTGTCCAAAAAACACATTTTCCCCACATTTCTGTGGTGGAAAGTTCTGGAATCTGCGTAGATGCACAAATTTCCGCCCACCCCACGTTCCCCAGAGTCTTACGAGAAAAATGGTACCTCACTTGTGTGGGTCGGCCTAGTGCCTGCGACAGGAAACGGCGCAAAACGCAACGTGATCACACCTCAATTTCGCAGTGAAAAATGACCCTTTTGGCAAAGTGCCTAGCTGTAGTTTTTGAACCCTACCTCTGCCGGCACCTAGGGAAACCTAGCAAACCTATACATTTTTGAAAACTAGACACCCAGGGGAATCCAGGATGGGGTGACTTGACTGCCTCCCACCAGGTTCTGTTACCCAGAATCCCTTGCAAACCTAAAAAATTGTCAAAAAAACCACATTTCTGTGGTGGAAAGTTCTGGAATCTGCGTGGATCCACAAATTTCCACCCACCCCGCGTTCCCCAAAGTCTTACGAGAAAAATGGTACCTCACTTGTGTGGGTCGGCCTAGTGCCTGCGACAGGAAACGGCACAAAACGCAACGTGGTCACACCTCAATTTCGCAGTGAAAAATGACCCTTTTTGGCAAAGTGCCTAGCTGTAGTTTTTGAACCCTAGCTCTGCCGGCACCTAGGGAAACCTAGCAAACCTATACATTTTTGAAAACTAGACACCCAGGGGAATCCAGGAAGGGGTGACTTGACTGCCTCCCACCAGGTTCTGTTACCCAGAATCCCTTGCAAACCTAAACAATTGTCAAAAAAACCACATTTTCCCCACATTTCTGTGGTGGAAAGTTCTGGAATCTGCGTGGATCCACAAATTTCCACCCACCCCGCGTTCCCCAAAGTCTTACGAGAAAAATGGTACCTCACTTGTGTGGGTCGGCCTAGTGCCTGCGACAGGAAACGGCGCAAAACGCAACGTGGTCACACCTCAATTTCGCAGTGAAAAATTACCCTTTTTGGCAAAGTGCCTAGCTGTAGTTTTTGAACCCTAGCTCTGCCGGCACCTAGGGAAACCTAGCAAACCTATACATTTTTGAAAACTAGACACCCAGGGGAATCCAGGATGGGGTGACTTGACTGCCTCCCACCAGGTTCTGTTACCCAGAATCCCTTGCAAACCTAAAAAATTGTCCAAAAACACATTTTCCCCACATTTCTGTGGTGGAAAGTTCTGGAATCTGCGTAGATGCACAAATTTCCGCCCACCCCACGTTCCCCAGAGTCTTACGAGAAAAATGGTACCTCACTTGTGTGGGTCGGCCTAGTGCCTGCGACAGGAAACGGCGCAAAACGCAACGTGATCACACCTCAATTTCGCAGTGAAAAATGACCCTTTTTTGGCAAAGTGCCTAGCTGTAGTTTTTGAACCCTACCTCTGCCGGCACCTAGGGAAACCTAGCAAACCTATACATTTTTGAAAACTAGACACCCAGGGGAATCCAGGATGGGGTGACTTGACTGCCTCCCACCAGGTTCTGTTACCCAGAATCCCTTGCAAACCTAAAAATTGTCAAAAACATCCACATTTCTGTGGTGGAAAGTTCTGGAATCTGCGTGGATCCACAAATTTCCACCCACCCCGCGTTCCCCAAAGTCTTACGAGAAAAATGGTACCTCACTTGTGTGGGTTGGCCTAGTGCCTGCAACAGGAAACGGCACAAAACGCAACGTGGTCACACCTCAATTTCGCAGTGAAAAATGACCCTTTTTTGGCAAAGTGCCTAGCTGTAGTTTTTGAACCCTAGCTCTGCCGGCACCTAGGGAAACCTAGCAAACCTATACATTTTTGAAAACTAGACACCCAGGGGAATTCAGGAAGGGGTGACTTGACTGCCTCCCACCAGGTTCTGTTACCCAGAATCCCTTGCAAACCTAAACAATTGTCAAAAAAACCACATTTTCCCCACATTTCTGTGGTGGAAAGTTCTGGAATCTGCGTGGATCCACAAATTTCCACCCACCCCGCGTTCCCCCAAAGTCTTACGAGAAAAATGGTACCTCACTTGTGTGGGTCGGCCTAGTGCCTGCGACAGGAAACGGCGCAAAACGCAACATGGTCACACCTCAATTTCGCAGTGAAAAATTACCCTTTTTGGCAAAGTGCCTAGCTGTAGTTTTTGAACCCTAGCTCTGCCGGCACCTAGGGAAACCTAGCAAACCTATACATTTTTGAAAACTAGACACCCAGGGGAATCCAGGATGGGGTGACTTGACTGCCTCCCACCAGGTTCTGTTACCCAGAATCCCTTGCAAACCTAAAGAATTGTCAAAAAAACACATTTTCCCCACATTTCTGTGGTGGAAAGTTCTGTAATCTGCGTGGATCCACAAATTTCCACCCACCCCGCGTTCCCCAAAGTCTTACGAGAAAAATGGTACCTCACTTGTGTGGGTCGGCCTAGAGCCCGCGACAGGAAACGTCGCGAAACGCAACGTGGTCACATCTCAATTTCGCAGTGAAAAATGACCCTTTTTTGGCAAAGTGCCTAGCTGTAGTTTGTGAACCCTAGCTCTGCCGGCACCTAGGGAAACCTACCAAACACACACATTTCTGAAAAGTAGACACCCGGGGGCTACCAGGGAGGTATGGCTTGCATGGATCCCCCAACCTTTCCTTACCCAGAATCCCCTGCAAACCTCAATTTTAGCTGAAAAAATCACTTGTTTCACACATTTTTGTGTGGGAAAGTGTGGCATCACTGACCTCACACAAATTTCCTACCACCCAGCGTTCCCCCAGGTCTCCCGATAAAAATGGTGCCTCACTTGTGTGGGAGGCCCAAGTACCCGCGACAGGCAAGGGCCCAAAACGTAGTGAGGCGACATCAAAATTGCCTATCTCAAAACCACCTGGTTTTGCAAGGGGGGGCCACCTGGGTTTTTGGCCCTGTGCTCGGCGGCCATCTAGGGAAACCTACCAAACCCACACATTTCTGAAAAGTAGACACCCGGGGGCTTCCAGGGAGGTATGGCTTGCGTGGATCCCCCAACGTTTCCTTACCCAAAATCCCCTGCAAACCTCAATTTTAGCTGAAAAAAATCACTTTTTTCACACATTTTTGTGTGGGAAAGTGTGGCATCACTGGCCTCACACAAATGTCCTACCACCCAGCGTTCCCCAGGTCTCCCGATAAAAATGGTGCCTCACTTGTGTGGGAGGCCCAAGTACCCGCGACAGGCAAGGGCCCAAAACGTAGTGAGGCGACATCAAAATTGCCTATCTCAAAACCACCTGGTTTTGCAAGGGGGTCACCTGGGTTTTGGCCCCGTGCTCGGCGGCCATCTAGGAAACCTACCAAACCCACACATTTCTGAAAAGTAGACACCCGGGGGCTTCCAGGGAGGTATGGCTTGCGTGGATCCCCCAACGTTTCCTTACCCAGAATCCCCTGCAAACCTCACTTTTTAGCTGAAAAAAATCACTTTTTCACACATTTTTGTGTGGGAAAGTGTGGCATCACTGGCCTCACACAAATTTCCCACCACCCAGCGTTCCCCAGGTCTCCCGATAAAAATGGTGCCTCACTTGTGTGGAAGGCCCAAGTACTCGCGACAGGCAAGGGCCCAAAACGTAGTGAGGCGACATCAAAATTGCCTATCTCAAAACCACCTGGTTTTGCAAGAGGGTCACCTGGGTTTTGGCCTCGTGCTCGGCGGCCATCTAGGGAAACCTACCAAACCCACACATTTCTGAAAAGTAGACACCCGGGGGCTTCCAGGGAGGTATGGCTTGCGTGGATCCCCCAACGTTTCCTTACCCAGAATCCCCTGCAAACCTCAATTTTAGCTGAAAAAATCACTTTTCACACATTTTGTGTGGGAAAGTGTGGCATCACTGGCCTCACACAAATTTCCTACCACCCAGCGTTCCCCAGGTCTCCCTACAAAAATGGTGCCTCACTTGTGTGGGAGGCCCAAGTACCCGCCACAGGCAAGGGCCCAAAACGTAGTGAGGCGACATCAAAATTGCCTATCTCAAAACCACCTGGTTTTGCAGGGAGAGTCACCTGGGTCTTTGGCCCGTGCTCGGCGGCCATCTAGGGAAACCTACCAAACCCACACATTTCTGAAAAGTAGACACCCGGGGCTTCCAGCGAGGTATGGCTTGCGTGGATCCCCCAACGTTTCCTTACCAGAATCCCCTGCAAACCTCAATTTTAGCTGAAAAAATCACTTTTTCACACATTTTGTGTGGGAAAGTGTGGCATCACTGGCCTCACGCAAATTTCCTACCACCCAGCGTTCCCCAAGGTCTCCCGATAAAAATGGTGCCTCACTTGTGTGAGAGGCCCAAGTACCCGCGACAGGCAAGGGCCCGAAACGTAGTGAGGCGACATCAGAATTGCCTATCTCAAAACCACCTGGTTTTGCAAGGGAGTCACCTGGGTCTTTGGCCCCGTGCTCGGCGGCCATCTAGGGAAACCTACCAAACCCACACATTTCTGAAAAGTAGACACCCGGGGGCTTCCAGGGAGGTATGGCTTGCATGGATCCCCCAACGTTTCCTTACCCAGAATCCCTGCAAACCTCAATTTTAGCTGAAAAAATCACTTTTTCACACATTTTTATGTGGGAAAGTGTGGCATCACTGGCCTCACACAAATTTCCTACCACCCAGCGTTCCCCCAGGACTCCCGATAAAAATGGTGCCTCACTTGTGTGGGAGGCCCAAGTACCCGCGACATGCAAGGACACAAAATGTTTTGAGGCAACATCAATATTGCCTATCAAAAAATGTTTTGGGCCCTTGCCTGTTCGTGGTTACTTGGGCCTCCCACACAAGTGAGGCACCATTTTATCGGGAGACCTGGGGGAACGCTGGTGGTAGGAAATGTGTGTGAGCCCATTGATGCCACACTTTCCCACACAAAAATGTGTGAAAAAGTTATTTTTTCAGCTAAAATTGAGGTTTGCAGGGATTCTGGTAAGGAAACGTTGGGGATCCACGCAAGCCATACCTCCCTGAAGCCCCCGGTGTCTACTTTTCAGAAATGTGTGGTTTTGGTAGGTTTCCTAGATGGCCGCCGAGCACGGGCCAAAACCCAGGTGACTTCCTGCAAAACCAGGTGGTTTTGAGATAGGCAATTTTGATGTCGCCTCACTACGCTTTGGGCCCTTGCCTGTCGCGGGTACTTGGGCCTCCCACACAAGTGAGGCACCATTTTATCCGGAGACCTGGAGAACGCTGGGTGGTAGGAAATTTGTGTGAGCCCGGTGATGCCACACTTTCCCACACAAAATGTGTGAAAAAGTGATTTTTTCAGCTAAAAGTGAGGTTTGCAGGGATTCTGGGTAAGGAAACGTTGGGGGATCCACGCAAGCCATACCTCCCTGGAAGCCCCCAGGTGTCTACTTTTCAGAAATGTGTGGGTTGGTAGGTTTCCCTAGATGGCCGCCGAGCACAGGGCTAAAACCGAGGTGACCCCCTTGCAAAACCAGGTCGTTTTGCGAGAGGCCATTTTGAGGTCGGCTCAATACGTTGTGGGCCCTTGCCTGTCGCGGGTACTTGGGCCTCCCACACAAGTGAGGCACCATTTTTATCGAGAGACCTGGGGAACGCTGGGTGGTAGGAAATTTGTGTGAGCCCGGTGATGCCACACTTTCCCACACAAAATTTCTGAAAAAGTGATTTGTTCAGCTAAAATTGAGGCTTGCAGGGGATTCTGGGTAAGGAAACGTTGGGGGATCCACGCAAGCCATACCTCCCTGGAAGCCCCCGGTGTCTACTTTTCAGAAATGTGTGGGTTTGGTAGGTTTCCTAGATGGCCACTGAGCACAGGGCCAAAACCCAGGTGACCCCCTTGCAAAACCAGGTCGTTTTGTGATAGGCCATTTTGAGGTCGCCTCAATACGTTGTGGGCCCTTGCCTGTCGCGAGTACTTGGGCCTCCAACACGAGTGAGGCACCATTTTTATCGGGAGACCTGGGGAACGCTGGGTGGTAGGAAATGTGTGTCAGCCCGTTGATGCCACAACTTTACCACACAAAATGTGTGAAAAAGTGATTTGTTCAGCAAAATGTCAGGTTTGCAGGGGATTCTGGGTAAGAAACGTTGGGGGATCCACGCAAGCCATACCTCACTGGAATCCCCGGGTGTCTACTTTTCAGAAATGTGTGGGTTTGGTAGGTTTCCCTATGTGGCCGCCGAGCCCCGGGCCAAAAACCCAGGTGACCCCCTTGCAAAACCAGGTCATTTTGAGATAATGTGTTGTTTATTTCTGAAGCGTGAAAATTTTGGCACAATATTGCAAGGAAAATGTGACAGACATTTTGAGGTTTGCAGGACATTGTGGGTACCATAACTTGTTGGGATCCACAAGAGAGATATCACCATGTACTCCCATGGGTGTTTCGTTTACGACAATATCTACAGTTGGTAGGTTATTCTTAGACGGAATGTACACCTTGGCAGACAGACTAAAAGACAAAGATTACTGCACAGCCATCTATTCCTCAAGCACACACACATACTGGTTGGATTTGGCACGAGGGCAAGTGATGGTTCAGTATATACAATTTTATTAACAAGAGATTTCACAAAAATGAAATGCACTGTCAATAATTGAAAGGACAAAAAACTGAACCAGTGACTCGCAGCTCGTGAGCTGTAAAGCCACGTCAAGGCCCCAACCGCTTTACAGGCCATTCACACACCTTTCATACGTGATACACACAAGACCATTCACACCACCAGGCACGAAACAAACACATTACAACATTCACAAAAAGGGACAAGGTACACCCTGCTTGAGAAAGACAAAAAAAATATTACTGCACAGCCATCTAATCCTCAAGCACACACACATACTGGTTGGATTTGGCACGAGGGTGAGTGATGGTTCAGTATATACAATTGTATTAACAAGTGATTTCACAAAAATGAAATGCACTGTTAATAATTGAAAGGACGAGAAACTGAACCATTGACTCACAGCTCGTGAGCTGTAAAGCCACGACAAGGCACCAACCTCTTTACAGGCCATTCATACACCTTTCAACCGTGTGACAAATACAAAACCATTCACACCACCAGCCGCGGGCCCATCACATTACAACACTCACACCAGCAGACAGCGCCATTCAAGGGCCCATCACTTTCACACGCCCACATTCCTAACACAGCAACCACACAAGCTGATGGATTGCGTGGAGTGTCGCTCGGCTAGCAGTGTGTGTAGTGACCAGAAGCAAGTCACTACTCACACACTGCCAGCCGAGCGCCAGTCCACGCACACCGCCAGCCAAGCGCCACTCCACGCACACCGCCAGCCAAGCGCCACTCCACGCACACCGCCAGCCAAGCGCCACTCCACGCACACCGCCAGCCAAGCGCCACTCCGCGCACACCGCCAGCCAAGCGCCACTCCACGCACACCACCAGCCAAGAGCCACTCAACGCACACCGCCAGCCAAGCGCCACTCCACGCACACCGCCAGCCAAGCGCCACTCCACGCACACCGCCAGCCAAGCACCAGCCTACACACACCACCATCACATTTAGGATTTTTTTATACAAAAAAGAAAACACACAAATTGCAAATAGATACAAATCTACTAACACAAAATCAGAAACTAAATACATTGCACTAATGCCAACCTTGAAACAGAACAACAATTCTTAAACATTACAGACCAGGCAGTTCACTTTACCACTCATGGTTGCTCCCAATAATTATTTTGCTTGTGGTACGCTCTATAACAAGCAGGCACACACAGCCCAGGGTTAGAAGGACACTCAGGGCAGTACATACGAGTCTCCTTCCGCGTACCTCTTCGCCAACAGACTCTACATCTCCTAGTGGGAAAGTCTTTTGAGGGTGTAGGAGGAATGTGATCAGGAAAGTGGCGATCTTTCAATCGAGCCACATCCTCCACCACTCCAACTCTAGGAACACTTGCCTGTTCCACAACAACAAGGCTGCCTATGACAGACTGCTGAAACTGAACAAAAGTCAACTTTGACGCAGGAGAACACTCCTTGAACACAACAAAAGCATTGAAAGTTGCTAAATTGAAGAGATGGATGGCCAACTTCTTATACCAAATGTAAGCCTTACGAATAGCAGTGTAAGGTTCCAACCTCTGATCTACTCTATCAACACCACCCATGTGCTTATTGTAGTCTAAAATGCACACAGGTTTGCGCACTTCAGCAATCTGACCCCAAACAGCCACAGGTGAAGTACTCTCATCATGGATGGTAGTCAGCATGTACACATCCCTCCTGTCCACAAATTTCACAGCTAGCAGTTCCTCACTACGCAAGGCACTGCACTGTCCCCTCTGAAGTTTTTTGCAAACAAGCTCTTTTGGATAACCTTTACGGTTAGAGCGGATTGTGCCACAAGCAAAAGTGTCCACTTTGAACAATTCCTTAAACAATTGCACAGCAGTGTAGAAGTTATCAAGGTACAAATGGTGGCCTCTGTTAAACAGTCCTCTAGCAAGATCCCACACAATTTTCTCTGAAACTCCAAAAGTGGACGGGCAACCAGGGGGTCAATAGTGGAATCCCTACCAGTGTACACACGCAAATTAAAAACATATCCTGTCCTACTCTCAGACAACATATACAGCTTAATTCCATAGCGTGTCCTCTTGCTAGGAATGTACTGCCTAAAAACCAAACGGCCCTTGAACAGGACCAAAGACTCATCAATAGATATTTCTTTCCCTGGAGTATAGATCTCTGAAAATCGATCTACAAAGTGATCAAGAACAGGCCGAATCTTAAAAAGACGGTCACATTCAGGGTGATCTCGTGGCAACGCCAAACCATTATCAACAAAATGCAGCATCCGAAGCAAAAGTAAATACCGATCACGAGTCATAACTGCAGGAAATATGGCCGTTGCCATCAAGGGACTGGTAGACCAATATGAACCCATGGACGGCTTCCTTATCAAACCCATCAAAAAGTCAAACCCAAAAACTTCTTCATCTCTTCCAGATTTGTGGGACTCCACCGGAGTAGCTCTAGAATGGGGCCTAAGTCTGGCACTGTTGTCCCTCAAAATCTGTTCAGCATACAAATTAGTCTGCTCAACAATCTCACCCAAAAATACATCATCCATAAACAACTGAAAATACTGTATAGGCAAATAATGTTCACAATCCACTCTACACCCTGCATAACCACTAAAGGCAGGCAACACCGGCTGCACCATGTTTGGATCAACCCAGAGTCCAGCACTTCCAGTAGGAAGCCTAGCAGCCCCAGGCTGCAATCCAGATGCCTCTTGCACCATCGGCACAGTAGTATCCTCTAAAACAGGCACTTCATCTGCACTGAGAGTACCTTCACCATCCGATGATTCCATGTGGAGAGAAAACTCACTGCCTGAATCTTCCCCTCCCTCCTCTCCCTCAGACGCACTGTCAGTCTCATAATCCTGCTCAGAGGAAGATTCAAGATGCAAACCAACCACCTGCTGAGCAGTAATTCTACGGCTAGCCATAATGCTTACTAATAAAGGTTACTTGTCAAACAAGTCAACAACAACAAACCCTTTGTAAAAAAAGAAATAAACAAAATGTAGCTTTATCACAAAGACCTATATACTCCAACACTATACCACTCACGTGACAGAAGCAGCTAGACTCACCACCACCTACTCTGCACAGACACAGTAAGGATCAACAATATCCCACTAAAAAGAAGAAAAAAAAATTACACATAAGACAATGCAAAACATCGCAAAGAATTTCATGCTCTGAACACTAACAAATATGCTGCCATTATGACACCACTTACAAAAAAATTCATTCATGCATGACAATAATACTCATTTGGAGTACACACAACAAAAATATTTTTCTTACCAAATAAATGCAATTACGCAAAACTGCAGAACAACCACTGCCGAAACCGCAAACAGGAATCAAAAGCTTTACACTAGAATAAAAAGGAGAAAAAAACATTACAATCACATATGCAAATAATGCACCAGTCCACACACAATCCACCAGCCAAGCTAAGGGGTAGGTGGGCCAAAGAGTATAAATAAAATATTCACACCCGTAAAAGGGAGCAACCCTTGCCCTTTTGGCCACTCCCCAACACAAAAATTTAAAAACCCTGGTGTCTAGTGGCTTCTGCCCTCCTTGGGGGCAGATGGGCCTAAAAACATACTGCTATTCTGCCACCCAAAGGGTCACTCTCCACAAATAATTGCCTGGTGGACTAGTGGGAAGATACCTTTATCTTCCGCACACGATCTCTCACTACTCAACTCTACTCTCAACTCTATTCACAACTGGATGTTAGCTCACCAACTCATTCTGAATCCCGCCAAAACTGAATTCCTCCTCCTCTCTACCTCTCTCTCACCTCCTCCTGTTCAATCTTGGATGGATCAGCTGAACCTACTCAACAACAAACCCATCATTGTCGACAGCGCTAAATCCCTAGGTGTCATTCTTGACAAAAGACTCAACCTAATCTCCCACATCAACTCTATTGCTAAGAACGCACGTTACCAGTTGCGCCTTCTATGGGGGATCCGTCGGTTCTTCCCGGAGAAAGACTTAAAAACCTTGGTACAATCTCTGGTTCTCTCAAGACTGGATTATTGCAATTCTCTTCTGACGGGCCTACCCAAATCCCACCTCTCCCCTCTCAAATCCATCCTCCATTCAGCAGCTCGCTTCATTTCAGGGTCTAAATGAAGCGACCACGTCACTCCTATCCTGTCCTCTCTTCGATGGCTTCCGATCGAGGCAAGATCTATTTACAAAACTGCCTGCATCACACACAAAGCCTTACACACGTCCTCCCCTCGTTACCTGGCGAATAAATTGAAATTGTCCGGTGGCTCTCGCCCTTCTTGCAATGCGAAAAAGCTTCTGCTTGAGCCCCCCCCCCGTCTTCAAAAGGGAAAGATCGATGGCGCAATCCTTCTCAGGCAATGCGGTGAGAATCTGGAACTCGCTTCCCCCATTGCTCCGTGCCACCTCCTCTACCCGGATCTTCTAAGCTGACCTCAAATATCTTCTCTTCCAAAGACACTTTCAGAACTAATACTTTCACTCTCAGCCCCCTCTAGGAAGTTCGCTCTTCATTGTAAATTTGTACTTTTTCCTGTACATTCCTCACCTTTGCGTGCTGTGCTGGATTTGTGTACCCTTCATTTAATTCACGCCCTCTCTACTCCCTCAAGGAAGTTCTTCCACTATGGGAAATTCTGTACTCCATGCCTATAGAAGTGCCTTCCCAGTGTGTTCTGCCACTTATTGCAGTATTATACCTCTATTTGTATTTTGTATCTCATGTATCATGCACAATTGTCACTTTTTCCTCATGTAATGTAACGCTTGCTTTTGTATTATGCTCACTTGTAACCTTCTCATCCATGTAATGTTACTGTTCCTATTGTGAAGCGCTCTCACACCTTCGGGTAAAGCCCCGCGCTATATAAATAAAACTGCCCCCCCAGGGGGCAGAGCACCAAAACATAAGGCCCCCAAAAGGGAGCGACCCTTGCCCAAGGGGCCGCTCCCAAAACAGTATTTTCCGTTTTTAAAAAAATTCCCTGGCGTCTAGTGGGCATTCCTGCTGCACGATCGCATGATCGTGCAGCAGGAATGCACAAAGAGCATCGAGGGAAAGGAAAGGGTTTTCCTTTCCTCGATGCCTCTTCTGTTTCAAATCCCCCTCCCCGGAGCCAAAACTAACCTTATTCCCCGACGCGCTGGAAGCAAATGGCTTCCAGCGCGTCGGGAACGAAGGAAACCCCCAATGACGTCAGCGCGCCTCGCGCGCTGACGTCATTGAGGGGGGCGGGGGAGGCAGGGAAGCCCTTCCCCTGCCATCCCCCCAAAAATCCGACGATCGGATTCCCACGGGGGGAGCGCCACCGCTTCCCCCGTGGGTGGACTTATGACGAGCTGGACTCGTCATGAGCACACGACCACTGTGTGCCATGACGAGTCCAGCTCGTCATGAGCATCGAAGGGGTTAAGATGCAAGTGTCGTCGACGTTTCGATCCCCAACAGGGTTGGGGGATCATCATCAGGACTAAACAATGAAGTAAGTGCCTGGGAAGTTGCTCGTGGTCAGCGTGTGAAGGAATACGAACTGAGTGGTAATGGCGCGAACAGTTCCCGGCATCTTCCACCGCAAGCAGAAGTTCATTGGAACTGACCCCGCTAGCACACCTGCTCAATTCATCGGATACGGCGTGCAAATTATCCTTTCATTACACGTCCCCATTGGGACAGGACTCCCCGCCACCTTCTTCATTTCCAGCCGCGACGGAACCTCTCATATACCTGCCTAGGACATTCTAGCTTCCCTTACGGGGATTCGCACCATTACCACTCGGTTCGCATACCTTCACACGCTGACCACGAGCAACTTCCCAGGCACTTACTTCATTGTTTAGTCCTGATGATGATCCCCCAACCCTGTTGGGGATCGAAACGTCGTCGACAGACCCAATCTTGATTGTGAAATTGTGGTATTATACTGACTTACCTTGCAAGGGACCACTGTCTTTTCTGACATTCCTGGAGATCCTCCAACATATTGCCCAATATCTTGCATTCTGCTTTCATCAGACATGATACTCACCATGTCCCTACAGAGAAAGACCAGGTACTATCGGGCTAACTCTGTACCTGCATAGCTACTAGAGACTTGAGAACGACCCTGACAATACAAACAGTTCACTGTGCTGCCTGGTCAATCTGGCACATGGCTGCCAAACCGACTCCAAACACTTATATTCACGACACATACCTTGCATCAACAACTCATCCCTCACCAAATGCTAGATAGCAGATTAACACGCCAGCTGAGAAAGGCAGGCAGACTTAAGATGGGGCAACTATTTAGAGATGGCACATTTCTGTCCCTTGACAAATTTTGTGTGGATGGAGACACAACACCACTTGACACCTTCGACTATTTGCGACTACGAGATGTGACCTCATCCACCTGGCCCCCCCTTCCCTGCTGAGCTTCCTCAATTCCTCCCGCTTGCCTACCTCATTCAAAAATCATATCAGAAAGGTACAGCCTCCTCGCTATATGCGCTATTCACAGAGACATGTACAATCACCGAGAGCAGAGCCCTGAAGCAGTGGAAAACAGATATCGACCAAGATATCGGCTTTGATGTATGGAGGTACTGCTGGTCCCAAACTAAACTCATATCTATAAACTGTAGACATAAGCTGCTCAATTGTTATTTTATTAACAGGCTAAACTGCTTGCCACAACACTTGTACAGAATAGACGCGGAAACATTTGCCAATTGCCCTAGATGCCCATACGACCGCACCGGCTTCTTGCACCTCACCTGGAACTGTCCACCAGTCCAGCAATATTGGGAGGACATCTGCAATGTTATAACAGAAATTCAGAAACCAGTCTGGAGGCTGGTGGGAGTGATACTTCTGCTGGCAAAAAACAGTTAGCCTGCTGTTGGATGAGAGCCCCGCCCTCCACACCCAACCCCCGGGTTGCTGATTGGTTAAAAGATACAGCCTGTTCTAGAAAAACGGCCAAGAACGATACAGAGGTATAACATCCTCAAGTCCATCCACAAGATTTTCTGGGAACCTTTCCGGCTCCACTTAGCTTCAAAAACTGACATTTATAATCCTGTTTAACACTGTCTGGGGCTTGTATTGTCATTTCCATGGCACAAACTGAACCTACACCTACTGCATGTTTTTCTGAACACTTTTACAATGCCCAAATGTCCCATGGTTTTATGTTGTACTGTCATGACTGGGAATCAATTGCCATTTATCATGTAACACTCTTCATAGCTGAACTGCTGAGCCTATAAGTTTGCCTTTGTATGTTGGTTGTATATTTTTTTAACAGAAAAATAATATGAACCTGAGGATAACATGTCCAAGACCTCCTATGAAAAAACAGAGGAGAAGAAACACTATAGTAAATGTGGGACTACTGAGGTGAAGACTTGGAGGAGCAGAACCTGGAGAGAAGCAGAGTTAGGAACAAGCACCTAAAGCCAAAGCAGGGAGAAGGACATTGAGACAAATACTCTGAAGAGCAAGAACCTGAAATGATTACATGACATGGGTGCCTGACAGCAAGACAATGAGAACTAGTAGCTTAAGTATTTAACACTGAGGAACAACAGCCTCAGATGAATGCAATAAACAACACACACTTACAATTAGAAATACAAATCAGAGATCAAAACATTGAACAGATGGAGGCAAATATGGTAAGGAACAAGAGTCCTAGATCAATCTGCTGAAAAAAGAAGCCTAAATCAAATTACTAAATAGGAAACTTCAGATCAGCACATCCAGGATTAGGTCATTAAGCCATTATTGGGTGAAACGCCACAGTTTGAGGAGCATGAGCTTTTAACCAACATAATGAAAAGTGGGAGACCAATATAGTAAGCAGCAAAAACCTAAGACCAAGACAATGAGGAGACTCAGGTCAGTATATTGAGCAGCAGAATCATGAACCAAGCAAGGGCGTTAGATATACACAGGTAAGAGAACTGGATGCTGAGATGGACCGATTAAGGGACAGGAGACATAAACTAAAACCCTGAGGGGACTGCAGCATAACTGATTGAAAAGCTTCAGCTGGTGCCAGTCATCGGCTCATTAAAGGGGTGGAAGTCTAATTCCAATAAATGTGTCAGTAGGATTCTATGACATATTGTCTGAAGAAACTTAGACCAATACACTATTGAAAAAGAGACAGAGATTATCACAATGATGTGCAGATTCTTGAAACCAACACACTGAGAAACAAAAGCTCATAGCAATGATACGGAGCAGTAGGAAACTTGGGATAACAAATGGAGAATCAAATATCTGAAATTGATGACATTATGCACAGATACATAAGTGAATAACAATAACACAGAGTGCCTGTTCAGAGCAAACAATGCATCGGGATCCAGAGATCAACACATTGAAGCATTAAATATATACAGTGAAGAACAGACCCCCCGAGAGCAGTGCACTGAGGAGGGGGCTGTAAAGCAACCAACATGGAAGTCATTGTCTTAAGCTATGGACTATCTCAGTGGCTAATAGAAGCATGAGGTCAACACTCTGGTCAACAAGAACCTGAGAGCTGCATACTAAGAAGCTAGAGAAAAATATTATGCATACATTATGGAAAAGAAGGATCAGCAGGACTTGGAATAGAAGCAAGATTGTGGAGCTAAACATTAAGGAGCAGAGGCCTGATATCACCACAGTAAGGAGCAGGAGCCTCAGATCAACCAAGTTAGAAACAATAGTCTTGGAATACTGTTCTGAGGAACATACACTGGCTGGCAGAAATAAGAGAGCAGCACATTAAAAAGCAGAAGCATGAGACAGTCATGGGATGCTGTGATCCACACAGTGAGGAGTTGTGTATCCACACAGTGAAAAGCAAATGCCTGAGTCACTGTAGTCAGAAGCAGGCACTTTACGCTTGCACAGTCATTAGCTGGAACTGAGACAAATCCAACAAATTACAGAGCAGGATTATGAGATCATCTTATTATGGAGCAGTAGCTTCAGACAAACGCATTGGTAATAACCCAAGATGGTGGAACACAAAACAAAGCCGCAAGAAGCCTGGCATAAACTAATTGAACACATGAAGTCCAATACAACTTAATGTGCAGTCCGAGGCCAACCTACTAATTTGTAGGGCCACATGTATGAACCTATTTTGCGTTCGCAAACAGGCATATTCACAGAATCGGCCCGTTTGCGGACACAGAAAAGCCTTTTCCTATGTGTCAAACCCTATTTTGCAATTCGGTAACCGTGTTCATGGCGTCCCTTCTAAATACTGAATTGCAGCAGTATGTACGAATGTTTTGTGACCGTGAATGCGGTTGCAAAACAATAGCATTTTACCACCAACTTCAAGTTGGTGGTAACCCATTCGCAAACGGGAAGGGATCGCAATGGACCCCTTCTCCTTTGGGAATGGTGGAGGAAATGTTTTTTAAGAGCAGGCAGTGGTCCCATGGACCACTGCCTACTCTTAAAAAATGAAAAGAAAACATTTCATTTTTTTCTTTTAAACGCAACCCGTTTTCCTTGGAGGAAAAAGGGCTGCATTTAAAAAAAAAAAAAGATTGATTTATTGAAAGCAATCATGGACATGGTGGTCTGCTGACCCTAGCAGGCCACCATCCCTGTGATTTTAGCGATTCCTAGGGGGTCGCAAATTGTGACCTATCTCATTAATATTAATGAGGTTGACTGATTTTCCACCCCTAGGAATCGCTAAATAAAACTCGTGGAGTTTTATACATTAGGAATAGTGATTACCTAATTGCTGTTCGCTGAAATTTGCAATTAGGTAATCGCTATTACTAACGTTGATACATGTGGCCCGTAGTAACCAGATTAGAACATTCTACTGAGCCTGAAAATTGCACAATCTACTGAGAAAGACAAGTCAAAGAGAAACACAACACAAAACAGGGGAAACAGGAGAACGAAGTGGGTTCACCCAGAAACAGAAGTCTGATGCCAACATTCTGAGAAGCAGGACCCATAATAATGAGAGTGTTATAGAATATCAAAGACACAAATATCACTATGTACTAATATCAACACCACAATATCACAGCCCAAAATACCAAAAATGCATTACCTTATGTAAAATATTGATGCACAAAATATTGTTACTAATAAGATGGAAAAATTACAATATCAAGACTCAAAGTATTGCAGCCTACTGTCATGACATTCTTTTAATTATTACTAAACACCATAAAAATATTTTAAACCCACAATATTGAAATTGAAATACACAAATACAACTTAAAAAACGAAAAACAAACTTGTAATACAACAATGACCAAATACAAGCTCATTACCAAAATACACAAACAGCTGTGACTAAAATAACTTATAAATACAATGTTGTTTATATGTTTTAATGTAAAACAGAGTATAGCATGTCCAAAGAAGTAACATATACTGTTTCCCAGAAAGGAGCATCCATGATAGCTTTCCTAGGCTACATCTACTGCAAAGAACATAGCAGCAAAGCAGCCACTGAAAACCCATCAAATATTATTCAAATAGTTGCTCTAGGAGAGCAATTACTGTACATGAGGAAGTAGAACGTGCCACTGAGGATAATCATGCACCAAATATGGCAGAAAAACAATTCAGAAATATAGTTCAAGACCTCAAAGAAGCTTCCAAAAGTGCTTGAACTCCAAGTGGAACAGTACTAAAAGACTATGCACACAACATTTTTGCTCACTGCATAGCAAAATTACCAACTGCAACTAACTTAGAAAATATGTACAAAGAGACTTGCAGAAAAAAAATCACAAACCCAGCCCTTAAAATCTTTGCAGAGATACAACATCTCAGAAAACCTACTACTTACCCATACAAAGAGAATTTTATTTTATGTGACATTCAAAATAATGAAAAACACATGTTAATGTTTGCTACAGAACAAATCCTGCAAACATTAAAATAGTTCCCAATAGGGCCAATTCATGGCACCTTTAAGACATGTCCACCACCTTTCTACCAATTATATACCATCCATGGCCAACTGCATGAAAATAATATACCATTGTTATTTGATTTGTTACACAATAAACAATCCAACACCTAAATAGAAATGTTTAATATAATGAAAGACAAATTTTACAACAATGCACTGTAGTAAAGTGCCCTTTGTATGGTCACTCCCATGTTTGCTCCAAATGCTGATGGTTATGACTCTGATAGTGCACTGGAGTCTGCTGCCCAGACCCCAGTGTCTGTTCTCTCTCTCAGAACTGTTATGTTCAGCTTGGTAATCCCAAATTGGCAAAGACTTTACCAGTATAAGTCCCTGGTACATGGTACCCGGGGTACCCAGGGCATAGGTAGTAAATGGGTCAGCAGGGCTGTAGCATGGTTTTGTGCCACCCTGAGTGGCCCAAGCAAACTACTAACAGCAGACCTGCCACTGCAGGAGCCATGCAAACTGCTCAAACTCGACTGCGCCCTCACCATCTGTAGCACTGTCAAATACACTATCTTTAATATATGTCAGGTTCCCCTAAGGTAGGCCTCCTCCACCCAGGAGGCAGGGTGCAGTATATCAAAGATGAGAACATATAAGTGCAAGCCTATATGTCCCTATAGTGGCGTTTCCCATCGGAAACTACTTATAAGTGTGAGCAGTCCTTAGGAAAACATAGGCCGCCACCCGGGCATTCCCGAGGTTGGTAGCTCCATTATGGCACTGTCGAAATATGTATTGTTTGATATCAAACAACGTGCCTTCTCACCCCTGAAATGAATCTCATGCCCTGGGTTATGTGGAATGCACCCGGGCGGCTACCTTAGAAGTTGTCTCTCTTGTTGCCCCAGCTTCTCTGTGCTCTGGCTGGCAAGCCCGCGTTTCCAGGCAGTGTGATCATTCCTAGGACTCAGGAACAAAGGCTTGGGCAGGGAAGAAGTTCACACCTCCCAAGCAGGCTAATGAAGTGACACATCAAGGCGGCGAGCTTCGAAGGCTGCACCGCTTCTGATATGCATCACGGCTGACTCCTAGTGGAGAAAACAGCACTCCCTCTGCCTCAGGCACATTTTCATCTGGACATGGGGGAAATTATCTTTGCAAGGAAATGTACACCCCCAGAAGGTTAGCCACACTACCAGGGTGAGTAGATTGGTCCATATACCACAATTTGATTTCTGCCATCTTTAGGAATGGCAGAATAGCTATGTAAGGAGGTATGCATCCCCAGAAGACTAGCTACACCTCCAGCATGATCAGCTTGGTCCGTACACCAGAATTTGATTCCTGCTGTCTTTAGGAATGGCAGAACAGAGGGTTTTGGGTAGTAAAGATGACCTACTTCCCCGGATGTGGTCACTTCAGGGGATGACTAGCTGCAGGGACTAGCTGGCCATTTACCACTAGCTCCCACACCCCTAACTCCCCTTAATATAAGATTTAAGGGACCCTCTGCCACCAGAACCTCAGCTCTGAACAGCTTGCATCAAGGAAGGACCTAAAGGAAACATGCGTTGCCAAAACCAGCACCAAAGTAAAATAGGGATGCTTTGTCCTTGTGGCAACAGACTTGGAACTGAGTGATCAAGCCTTGTGCTATGCTAAAACTCAGCACTCCCTGAGAGAGGGACTCCATAGGAAGCCAGAAGCACCATCAGACTCCTCTGGACTAGTGGTACTAGTCCCCTGCAAACTGCAGATAAAACACTCACCTGATCCGAAGAATCGCTAGCCATCTGGCCCTCCATGGGATCGCTCAAATCCAGTTTGTCCAGTGTATTGTGGGAGTTGTAGACTTGTATGCCACAAAGTTTCAGGCCGCTACCTCACTCCTTGGGACCCAGTGAAGTGCCAGTACCTTTTCGCTGTGCTTACAGCTGCCGAAGCTTGTTGGTTGCCAATCCGGCAATTAACCCCAACACTCAGCGCTGCAACTACAGGGAACATCATGCAACCTTCATCCGATGTCAGCAGCTGTGTATCTGTTGTGTTTTTGCATTCTGTTTCTAGCAGCACCATGTAAACAGTAAAACCAGCATCTTGCGTTTCCAGTTCAGCACCACTGACAGCCAGAACAACTCTGCACCTGGACTCCACAGGGTAGGTAAAATTGATCTGACTGTGGTGGCCTGGTCCAGGGGTCCGCATGACACTAACCTTGTAAGGGTTCCACGTAACTTGACATGCAAGTGACCGATTATCACTAGTGGTTTTTCCCATTGACAGCAATGTTATATTTTCTATGAATTATTTTGCACTTATTTAATATTGCTTCAAAAATCTTTAACTCCATTTATATGTATGCTATTCTGTTAGTTTTGATGTCTAAATTAAGATCAAAATTCACTCTATCTTTATAATTTGGTGTTCGATTTCTCTTGAGTCGTGTTAATTACTTATCGTCCATGTTGGCACTCTGAAATGATTGACACATGTTCCTCTAGTTAAAGCCTGACTGCTCTTTGCCACACGACCAGGACTGGGCTAAGGATTCATTAGTGTGATCCGATGACCATCTTTGTGGTATTATGATCGTATTACATGGTGAGGTCTAACCCCCACTCCACATAATACTTCCCTTTCCTACATGCACCAACTAAAATATTCATAGATTTCAACTTTGATTCTATACACACATGGTCCAAATCTATCGAAACAGAGGTGTTCTAATTCCATTATAACAGAGCCATATGGCACCAACTTAAAAAACTATTTGTACTAGCATTTGCCCCACCTAAAGAAGTAACACACTATTAAGACTTCCTATTAAACCCTAAATCTTACAAAGAAAGTGAAGACAAACAATCCCATGCTTAGATTACTTTAAGGGCACCTGGGTGGGTCGAGTCCACCACTTTGGAACCATACGCCAGATCAGGTTCCACATTTACTGGTGAAACCTATATGACGCCATCCTAAAGAAAGAATGTTAAAGAAACAATGGAGCAGAAGGGTGGCACAACTAATTTCAAGCCACAATTGGCAGACACATCAAATTATACACAAATTAATTGAAAGACCACAAAATGAACACAACTATCAAACCTTAAAAATTCAACAATCAGTATCAAAAACACTAAGAGCAAGACTAACTAAAAAAATACTACACATGGATGAAATTCTCTGTAAAAAGGTAAACTACCACACCTAGACCACCTAGACTCCATAGCATACATACATACTGTTTGGAATAAAAATAAAACCCAACCAAAGAACGCAACCATTTTTTCTAACTGAGCATCTAAAATATATTGTACTTAACCAAAAAAATACATTTCAACAAATTAAGCACCATACACAAATATTTCATAATCCAAATCCATGTAAACAAAATAATAGAAAACAACATATGAAAATAAAACATTCACACCCACAAATAAAAATAAATGTAAATAATACTCACAATTCAGTAGCCCTAGGGTGTATTCACAGTGCCATCACACCAATATAATTTCACAAAATATAACCCCCAAAAATGCAAAGGTCACCTGAAAGAATGTCATAAAAATAACTGTATCAAAAATATACCATAATGAAGTTGTAAAAATCCCCAAAAAATACAGAAGCAATTGCACCAACAAAGAATGAGTAACAAAAATATAGAACAAGAGACATGAAAATATATCTCTAAAATCTATATCCAAAACATCAACCAAAATAGAAATCCTTAAAGTAAAGCATCTTCTCTCTTGTAAAAGAAAAAGCATACAATTACCGCCCACCCAACATAACAGCAATTAAAATTAAATATATAAGTAGCATAAGCATAATGAACATTTAGGGGCCAATTACGATGCCGGTCGGAAAGGCTCTGAACGTCAGTCGGATTCTCCTAAACTGTGTCGGAACCCATGTTTCGACCGACTTGGAAACATTTCTTTTTTTTTTTTAAAGATATTTTTATTAGTTTCAAAACTTTGAATAATCACAGACGTTTGTTACATTTTGTAGCCAGTTAATCAGTTGCTTCAAGAGAATACCCACCATGCATTGTCATCTCCATCTCTTCAGTCGGGGAGATACACAAGTTCCCTCGGTGTGTGTTCCATTTGCTCCATTTTTTATCCCACTTCTTGGGACAACCTCTAGATTTAAACACCTCTTTCTCTGCTATCATACATTTATCGAGGTCGTGTGCCCACATCTTTGTCGATGGTCCCTCCGCCACTCCCCACTTCATTGCCATAGCTCATTTTACTAGTGTATAACCTAGAGTAGCCAGCTATTGCTCCACTTCCATAAGGTCAGTCGCCTCCCATATATTAAGGAGCCCCAGTGGTGGTGTAAGGGTTATCTTTTTCCCCAGTGTGTCCTGTATATGTTTTGTAGCCCTTTCCCATATGGGTCGTATTAGTGGACAATCCCATATAGTGTGGTAAAAGGTTGCCTCTTGGTGACACCCACGCAGACATAATGCATCCTGTCTATTTCCCATTTTTGCTAGCGTGACCCCAGTGAGATACGTTCTATGTAAGATCTTTAGTTGGATCAGATGGAGACGAAGAGTGATGGTCGCCTCTCTTGGGGACATCAATGCTGTTTGCCAGTCCTCGTCTTCAATGTGCCCTATGTCAGCTTGCAACCTGTCTCGGAGAGTAGAAAACAGGTCTGGCAAATTTTTAAATAGTTTTCGGTACGTTAGCGATATGGCTTTGTTTAAATTCGGTTCAGATAGCAACCAATCCTCCAAGGGGGACGATTCCGGTAAGTTTCCTATGTCCGGAGAGTGCTGCTGTAAGGGCATGACAGATCTGCAGATAGCGAAAGGCCTCCCCTTGAGCTAATTCATACTTCTCCCTTAACTCCCCAAATGTAAGGATTTTGCCCTTTTTCACTAAATGGCCTATATTGGAGATTCCAATCATGTCCCATTTATCAAATCCTGGTTGGTGACTAGGCCTTGGTGATAAAATCTGCTCCGCTCGTGGAATTTGCGGAATTTTGGCAATTCCGCGTTCCACGGAGAACGCGAAATAGCAGAAAATTCCGCAATCCGCGGCGTAGCGGAATTTTTTCCTTGTTCGCGCTTTCAAAATGCGTGTTCGCCCACGCGGTAGCGACTTACCGGGATCCCTCCATTCACTGACGAGTTTTCCTATCCGTTCGCGTGTACCACAAGATTTTGGTAGGCGGCCGCGCGATCCCACGAGAGTGTGCGATCGTGAACACGTCATTCGGACGCGCCATCGGACATCCGCGTTCGTGAACAGGAAACACGCATCGCAAACGGGCGGGACAAGTGAAACAAGATGGCCGCACCAATTGGCGACCGCATGGGCAAGTTCGCAAGATATTTCCCCCCTAGCACGCAAACAGCGTCCCCGAACAGGAAAAACGCATCGCGAACGGGCGGAACAAGCAAATCCGCGTGCTCGCGGAATTCTGCGTAGCTAGCGGAGATTTTTTACATCTTCACGGAACTTTGCGTAACGCGACTACCCAAATTCCGCCCAGGCCTATTGGTGACACAATAGTCCTAGCTTTTGAGTGGACCATAGTGGTGTGGCCTGGGTCAATACATCTGTCCAGCCAAGACGTGTAGCCTGGTGCCAAATCTCCACCGTATGAGCCGTTGGGCCTAGGTACCGCCCCTTTCGGACTCTCGTGTACAGGGCTCCTAGACACCCCTCCCTACCCATCTGATATCTGTCTAACAAGTATGCAGGGTCTGTTGGGGGGCTATATATCCAGCGATTCACTACCACTAGCTGTGAGGTCCAATAATAGAGTCGTATATCAGGGAGTGCAATCCCACCATCGTACCACTCCTTAGTTAATTTATGTAACGCTATTCGGGCGCTCTTCCGTCCCACAATAGCGTTCTAATCTCACTTTCCACATTCTGAAAGTAGGAGTCAGGGACCCTGTAGGGGCAGTTTTGAAGAATGTATACAAACCATGGGAGAGCTAGCATCTTAAACAGGGCAGCCCGCCCCAGCAAAGAGAGAGGCAGGGATCTCCAATGCTTGACGTCCTCGCGCAATCTCCCCAAGGGGATGGCTACATTTTTTTCAAGAGCTGAGGTTCCGGGGTTATAAAGATCCCTAGATAGCGGAATCCCTCAAGGGCTATTTCCACCTCGCAGCCCGGGGGGAGTTTAGGAGGTGGTCCCCGGAGAATAAATAGCACTGACTTGGCCTAGTTGATGGAATAGCCTGAATATTTGCCAAAATTCGTGAAAATGTTTGAAATTCTATGCATTGATTGATAAGGGGATGCTAGGTATAACAGGATATCATCAGCCTATAGCGATATCCTGTCTTCATGCCCTTCCGCCCATTTCAGCCCTCGGAGCAGTGGGTCACCTCTTACCCAAGATGCCAGCAGTTCCAACATTAAGGAGAAAAGCAGAGGGGATAAGGGGCAGCCCTGTCTAGTACCCCTTCCTAATGTAAATGATCTAGACGTGCGGGTATTAACCCTGACCTGGCCCCACAACTTCTTGTAAAGCAGCTTGATCCAACCCAGAAATTTCGGGCCAAACCCCAGGCACCTCAGCACTTCAAAGCGATATGGCCATTCTATAGAGTCGAATGCCATTGAGGCGTCCAGGGATAACACCACTACATCTTCCTCTATGACCTGCTTACGCCCCAGGATATTATGAAGGCGGCGGATGTTCAGAGCTGTGTTCCTACCCGGCACAAAGCCCGATTGATCGGGATGGACCAAAGAAGGAATTATGGAAACCAGGCGGGAGGCCAGGAGTTTTGCAAGGATTTTAGCCTCTACGTTGATTAAAGAAATCGGTCTGTAAGAACTGCACCTATCAGCTGGTTTCCCCGGCTTATGGATGACTACAATAGAAGGCAGACGTTGGTCTTCCGGCAGGACTCCTTTTTCAAAACTTTCATTGTACATTTCCCTTAGGTGGGGCGCGACATGTGAAGCCATTGATTTTAGAAATTCAATAGGGACCCCGTTGGGTCCCATCGCCTTCCCTGACTGAATACTGTTTATTGCCTTTCAGATTTCCTCATCCGTAAGATCCTCTCCCATTACATCCCTATCTGCATCAGATAGGGTGGGCAGATGTATATCCGCTAGCAGTTGATGGGAATCCTCTGCTGTATATTCAGTCGATGAGGTATATATGAGTCGATGAGGTATAGACCTGCTCTAGGTGGTCTGCAAATACCTCTGCAAAATATCTAAAACCTGCTTCGTATCAGTAAGGGTCAATCGGGACACCCAGCGTTCTCCTTGTTCTCTTTTTTCCAGCCAGGCAAGCATTTTCCCCGCCCTATCTCCCACTTCATATAGCTGGTGCTGTGTGTGAAGTAATCTAGCCCGCATCCGCTCCTCAGCCAGGGTTCTATATTCTAGCTGCTTTATGGACAGTTGGTGTGTGATGGCTTCGCTAGGTGACCTGGCACTTTCCGCCTCCATCTGCTGGAGTTCACATTCTAGCTGTAGTATTTGCTGTTGTTGTTTCTTAATGTATCCCAGTTTAAGTGCCAGTGCCTGCCCCTTTAGCACCGCCTTGAAGGCCTCCCATATTATCTGTGCTGAGTCTACTGACCCGACATTTTCTTTGAAATAGTGTTGAGTCTGAGTGAGCAGATTTTCTTTTATATCTGGAATTTTAAGCAACCAGGGGTTAAGTATTATGGCGCTACGTTGTCGCTTATTGTAGTACGTAAGCTCGACCCACACCGGAGAGTTGTCCGAAATGCCTCGTGGTAGGCAGCGCAGGTTTCGAAAATTTCCAATATCTGCCAGGTGTGTCAGAAAGTAATCTATGCGGGACATACTTTTATGTGCATTGGAATAATATGTATAGTGGGTCAGGTCTGGGTGTAAAGAGCACCACACATCCGTCAAGCCCATGGCCTTCGTGAATTCCTCCATACGTGTACCGGGGCATGTCTGGGATCGGCGTGGGTGTCTGTCTACCTGATCATCCATAGTCATATTGAAATCTCCCCCTAACAAAGAGTTCCCATTGGGAGATCTACCATGACTTTCCCGAGGTCTATAAGTGCCTCCTTGCCCAGCGCTGGTGGAAGATTCACCAAGACTACACTGAGCGCTTTCCCTTCCCAACTGGCCTCTAGAACTGCGAATCTACCATGGGGATCCGCCCATGTACGGGTTGGGGTGATTGCAAGGCTTTTCTTAACTAGGATGCCTGTGCCCCTAGATCCTGTTGTATATCCCGCATGAACCAGGAGTTTATATCCCCATCGCGTTAGGGCCTTACATTTATTTCCCACTAAGTGGGTCTCCTGCAACAGGACCAAATCAGGGGCGTGTCTCTTAAGATACTGTAGTACGATGCCCCATTTTATTTTATCCCCCATCCCGTTTACGTTCCAGGTCAGGACGGATAGTGATGTTTCTACCAGATTTCCCGCCATGGTGCTTGTGGGTAGATAACACAGGAGCTCTGGGGCATATCATGAGGAGCAACAACTTAATCATTCAACATCTCCAACAGGTATATAAACATTAAGTGACGACCGGGCACATATGGCTTAAAGAACAATGTGACTACCTTCCCTGCAGGTGGAGCGAGCATATATGTGGCTGAATCTGAGTTTCCAAACTTTGTGATCCAAAAACAAATATCAAACAACCCCCATCTTCCCCCCTTCCACCACTCCCCCCTCCCTGCCCCCCTGCCAGTGGATTTCAAACTACCCACTCCCCAACAAGGCAGAGTGCCTATCGCCCCTCCCCTTATCTGAAAGGTGCTTGGTTTACAGCCCTCCCTCCCCGCCTGAGTCGAAATATGACAGTATTTAAGCAGTAGTTTGAGGGTAGACCCCGACCCCTTTCCATGTTATAAGCTACTAATACAACGTATAGGAAATTCCCCAGCTCTGGGCATATATATCAAGGTCCCATATACAACAATATGTGTGGGGGGGGTTACCCCACGGTTTCTCATTTGTACCACAATTTTACATCAAAGTCACTTAGCTGTGAGATATGCGTCCATATCGTAACCAGGAGTGTTGCTGTTTCAGCTTCGTGATATCGAGTCTGTCTCTTTTGTGGCAGGAGCGCCTCGTTGTCCAGCGCTGTGTTCAATTCTGCTAGTTCAGAGTCCACCGTGTCGTTCCTTGTGCGGTTTTTCCATGCGACGCCAGCCTTCCAGCCATTCCCACGCATCTTTGGGGGAAGAGAAAAACCATTCCTTGCCATCTGATTCGACTCAGAGTTTTGCTGGAAAAAGCATGGCGTACTTCCCCTCTTTTTTTCGCAACGCCCGCTTGACCGCAAGAAAGCTGCGACGTTGGTTCTGAACTTTCGTTGTAAAGTCCGGGAAAAATGTGACTGCACTATCTTCCAGTTTAATCGGTGGGTTGGCACGTGCAGTCTGAAGTATGATATCCCGATCTTTGATGTTAAAGACTCGAGCTATGATCGGCCCCGGGGGTACCCCCCCCCGGCTTAGGCCTCCCCCCTGGGACCCAATGAGCGCGTTCAGTAGAGAAGTAACTTGAGAGTCTCTTAGGTTGCAAGTATTTCAGGATTAAGTCCTCAACAAATAGATCCACCGCATGGCCTTCCAAGCGCTCCGGAACCCCTAGAATACGTACATTATTTCTACGTGCCCTCCATTCATATTCATCAAGCAGCCCCTCCATTTTGGTGTGCTGTTCCTGTAATTGGAGCACTTGTTGGTTGAGCAGGGTAGAGTCCTTGTTAAGTGCCGTTGTGGCGTCCTCCACTTCCTTCACTCTTGTGTCCATCTTTCTTAGATCAGCTCTGATGAGGGAGACCTCAATATTCACTGTATCAAGGTGAGTCTCTAGGGATGCTCGTACTCCCGTAATGGCTGTCATAATATCTTGAAGCGTTAAGTCCTGCTGCCCCTGGGGGTTTTGCGCCATTTCCTGGGCCTCCAGGTGTACTGCTTCCTGTTCTTCTCCGGCATTCGCCCAGGCAAATTTGGCCAGTTTATTTTGCACCGTCGTTTTAGTCCCTCTCCCACCTGCCATTACAATCTTCAGTGTAGAGATGAGGCCCGAGCGTCCAGGGATCAGTTCCAGTAGTCCCCGCTGCCTGCCCAGGGGGAGCCCGTCCCTCCGGCGGCCTATCGGGTTTCCTAGTCTCCTGACCCCCACGTATTAGAAGAGAGGGTGGAGGAGAAAGTAGTATGCGGGGCAACTGCGTGTACTCTCCTCTCAGTGAGTGCTATGGACTTGATAGGACACCTCTGCAATCTCTTTGCCCTGCACTGTAGGGGACGGGATTAGATTCTGGCGGGATTAGGCTAGTGGTGAGCCCGCCTTCCCGGCAGCGCAACCTCAAAGATGTCCCTTTCTCTCCGCAGGGCAGTGTTCCCTATGAGTCTTCTCTGGCTATTAGCAACATCAAGGGCTACGAAGCCGTGTTCGGGATCAGTGGTAACAGTTATGCCTTCGCAATGGGCCCTTTTTCAGACTGTCTCCGTCCCCTTGCACAGGTCTGGGGTTAGTCTGTGACGGTGGTTAACTGGCTTCCTTGCAGGGGCGCACCGCTCCTCCTACAGCAAGCCGGTAGCTCCCTTTCGATTTGAGGTTACCGCGCAAGAGACCGTCGTCCACAGGTCTCCTGGGCGATACCCCTTTGCCGAAAGCTGTACAGGTCCACCACCCTTTACCACCTCCTGGACATGTTTCTTAGCTGCCAACAGCCCCTAGATATTGCAGGGCTCGTGCCCATGGCTTTTTTGGGCTCATGGGAGTCACTCACCACCTCAGCGCAGTTGCGGAGCGTCACTGCTCCCAGGCTGCCAGTGACGATGGCCCGCTAGGCCCTGCACGCCGGGGTCTCAGTTACGGCTTCCAGCCAGCCAGCCTCCTGCGCGCCCGTCGAGATGAGCCCGCCTCTTTTGTGACGGAGTCACAGGATGGCTCTGCCCGGAGTGTGTAGTATTCCGCTCCACGCCGTCTAGAGTCTGCTGCTGTTTCCGAACGTCTCCGGTGGGTATTCCGATAGCTGCCGCACAACGCCGCCCCCCATGGCCTCAAGCAGCAGAGCGAGGGCTTGCCGCCATGTTTCCCGGAGCTCCAGCCATGTCGAGACGCCCCTCCTGCTCGCCACCTCTCTCGTCCTGGAATTGCCAGCAAACTATCGCCCTTGGGGTCGGGGCCAGGGTCTCGGTCATGTGGAGGTAATTTCATGGGATTACTATCAGGATTAAGGCAGGATATTCGGCGAGGGCTCCGGAGCCGCGTTAGTGTGCGGCCATTTCTGTTGGCTGCTAGCCACGCCCCCCCTTGGAAACATTTCTGACTGAAGTATTACGATGGAAAGGTAACCGTTGGTCAGTCCGAATTGGTTCCGACCGGCATTCGGAGACTCCGAGTCAGCCGCAGCCGAATCGTATAGCTCTATGGACCGCGTTTTCAACCGACATATTACGATGTCGGATTCAGACAGCCTTTCCGACTCGGTCTGTCCGACACAAAACGGCTATCAGAGACTGACTTTGGGGGCCCATAACAGGCCCCGCTTCACCTGGAGCCCTCTGGTTGAAGCCCGTGGGGGTACCTATGGGACCCCTCTTTGCAACCATGCACAGTGTGGCAGGCACCATGGGGTGCCCGCCACAGAGTACAAGGTTTTCAGCAACCACCCCTTTCTTCAATGGAAGCCTGTGTTGTCGGTTGGAACACAGGCTCCCATTGAAGTCAGTGGGAGTCTGACTGAACGGTGTTTGGAACCATCATAATTGGTCGATCGGACTCCCAAACCTGAGTCGGTAGCAAACGATTCCGACAAGGAGTCGGTCAGAATGCCTTCCTACCGACATCGTAATAGGCCCCTTAATACACATTACGAATATAATAAATACATGATAGTAACCAAGCCATCAAAAAAATCCACAAAACCATTAAAACCTAATACCTAACCTATCACAAACCAAACAATAGCAAATAAACATAACATGTTAACCTAACACATTAAAAACATTTAAAACCTTGCAAACAGCATACCTACAACTACATTCTACACAGTAAATGAAATGAAACTATCTACTCCAAAAACACAGCTAACTACACTAGAATACACTTACACACTAAGGGGCCGATTCGGATCTCGGCCGGTAGCGCACCGAATCGGATTCGGCTTAACCGGATCCGATTCGGAGCCCTCTTTTCCGACCGATTCGAACGCGCGTCCGGCCGAGCGAGTACGATGCGAGCGCACGCGAAATCGCCGACCGATTCGTTCACGGGTCCGAACCACACCAACCGACTCACTCGGACTCGACTCGCACCGCGCGTTGGAGACGTTCCCCGGCCGGGCAAGTACGATGCGCGCTTTGAGCAGTCCGACCGACCCGCACCGTCCGGCTCGAAACAGCTGTCGGAGCCGGACTTTGGGGGTCCGTGTCGGACCCCCTGTACGCGTATCCACGCGAGTCGCACACAGGGGGGACCCATGGGTCCCCCCTAGACCCATGGGTCCCCCCTACCTGTGCGTGTATGGCGCGAGTCGCTTCGCCGCATACCCGCTGTAGGGGGCGCCCTTGTTCGCCTCGCACCCATTGAGGCAATGGGAGCCCGCGTACGCGTTGTACGACCGGCTCCCATTGACTTCAATGGGAGTCCGACCGAATCGAGTCCGATAGCATGCGTGCGCATCGTACTCGTTCGGTCGGACTGCCAGAGTCCGATTCGGTCGGAAATCTCTCCGGGTCCGGCTCGGTCGGAGAGTTTTCCGGCCCGAATCGGAATCGGCCCCTAAATAGTAACAATAAACCTTAACAGTAACAGTAAAATTAAACAACTTCAACCTGACACAAAACCCTTTGAATTTAAAAAAAATATATTGTATATAATTTAAAACAGTTGAAGCAAAAGTTTGTAGATATCATAAATGTAAATAAAAATGGACTAATAATATTTGAGTGGTATGAAAAATATTAGTTAAAATGAATGTATTATAAATATATTTACATTTCATATATATGTTTATTTAAATGTGAAAAAAAATTAAATGTATAAAAAATAAAAGCATATGAAAAAGCAAATTTATCATTGCAAAAAAAACGTATCCTACATTAAGGAAGTGTTTGAATCAGAGGAGATCAGAAATACAATTTTCAGTCCAACTTACCCTTTATTGGGGAAAGTGATGGACATTGAGGGGTTTAGATTTACTTTTCCCTCTCAAACCTAAGTTATACTGGGGAAAGTGTTCAAAATTGAGGGGTTTAGATTTACTATTCCCACACCAACCTAAGGTACATTGGGGAGACGTGTATACATTGTGGGGTTTACATTTAATATTCCTACTCCAGCCTAAGGGCCTGATTACGAGTTTGGCGGTGTTGCAGTGGGCCACCATGCCAGCCTCCCGCTGCAACACTGCAAACTCGTAGTCAGCCCGCCCGCCTTATTCCAACTGGAATACAGGTTGTGCTGTATGGCGGCGATCCCACCACAGTGCCTGTCTATGGCTCATAGGAGAGCCTTAGAACGGCACCGCTGTGGGAGCACTGCAGCCCGTTCCTGCATGGACTGAAATGCACATTTCGTTCTGTGCAGGAACAGGGGTGTATACAGACAGAGTACACTATGTGCCCCCCTGCATGCACCCCCATGCACAGAGGCAACCATAGTTTCTTCACTGCCACCCTTTTCATGGCAGGCTCACCCCACTCTACTCTAAGCAAAATAGGGTGAAGTATTGGCCATTGAGGAGTGTACATTTATTACCCACTCCAGTATAACTTAGATTGGGGAAAGTGTTACATGCTGAGGGGTTTAGATTTACTATGCCCATGCGAACCTAATTTACAACGAGGTAAGCACTGGACATAGAGGGGTTAGATTTACTATTTTCATTTCAACCTAATCTATATTGGGGTAAATGTTCCCCCCTGAGTGGGGTTTGGATTTACTCTTCCCACTCCAATCCAAGCTACATAGGAGAAGATTCTGGGACATTGGGGAGTTTAGATGTACTATTCCCTCTCCCACCTAACCTGAATTGGGGAAAGTTTTTGACATTGGAGGGATCCAGATTTACTATTTTCACTTCAACCTATTTTACATTGTAGAAAGTGTTTGGACATTGTGGGGTTTAGATTTGTTCTTCCCACTTCAACCCAAGCTTCACTCTGGAAAATATTTGACAATGTGAGGTCCAGATTTACTATTTCCACTCCAACCTAAGCTTAATTGAAGAAAGTGGCAATGGTTAAAGGATGTTAAGTTAGTATTTCCACTCCACCTAAATAATTTTATATTTAAAAAAACAACATAACAAACCAATATCAACATTAATCCAAAACAAAAAAGAAATAAATACAATTTATGAAAATATTCATTAAGAAAAGTATAATAAATTAAATATAATATAAGAAATCACAAACAACCTAAAATATTTATTGTTTATTTCAAATAAAAATATCAATTATTTATAAATGTGTTTTAATTTTTATTAACATATTCACTATTCAATTTATAAAATACAAATAGTTCAAAATATACACAAATAGAAAATGTAAAAATATAATTTAAAGATAGCAGAGTATTTTCTTTTGATTTTTTATTTTTAACAAAATTATACTCGATAACTGATTAAAATATTAAAAACAATATAATAGATTATACACAATCATTTACATTATTTTAAAATATTTTGAAAGTTATAATTCGAATTATTTTTTTAATTTATAAAAAGGTATGTTATTTTTTTATTTAAAATATATCATTAAAAAAGTGTAAATCACGAAGAAAATTCAATCTCTAATCAGATGAAAAATGATTAAAGTAAAAACATAAACTTTTTAGAAAATGCCAGCAATCTATAAAAATGTTTAAATGCAATTTTATTAATAAAATGTTTACTACCTACAAAACATTTTACTGATTTACAACATATAAATATTGTAAAAATGCATTTTACATTTTTAAAACAATAAATGATACCTAAACCACTATATTTCACAACAATCTAAGAAAGAAAAAAACACAATGTAAACATCAATAAACAGTCACTTTTAATTCTAATAATTTAAAGTAAATGAAAAATATTATTTTTAAAACAAATTGTATTTTCAAAACAATTGTCATGTCAAATACTACCCACCCTAGGCCCTAGTAATTCCCAACACCCCAATATTATTCAAATATTCAGTAATCACATAAATATCAACGACTTTAAATAGATAAACTCTGCAGTTAAAAAAGCACCAAAACTTAAAAATAAATCAATAATATAAACATATTAAAATATTACACCAAGAACTTTTTTTTAAAGCAAAACACTAATATAGCAAAAATACAAAAAAAAATTACCATTAAAAATATATTAAAGACTATTGAAAACAACAACCTTTCAAACTGTGATATTTTCAACTTCAATATTAATATCAAAACTTAGGGCCTGATTACGAGTTTGGCGGTCTCCTGCCGCCATATTACCATGTTCCCACTGGCCCAGCAGCGGTGTTTCTGACAGCGGTGTATATTTTTTCTTATGTGTCGATGCAGGTGCGTATATTTTGATTGCGCACATTATGAATTTACACATATGCATTACACATGAAATAATAGCTCCTACCAGTACTTTCCCACTGCTGGAGTCTGGACCATATGTGTCCAGTCCAGTCAATGGGTAAATACTACAAAATGGACTTACCTGGATTTTGGCGACAACAGGGTCGTTTCTTCAGGGTCAAGATGCTGCAGTGAAGGGGGGACCTGGAGAAATGGATCCATGGGGGAGACTGAAGGGAAGTAAAGGAAATGGGTGAGTATGCACCTCAATTCCTTTGAATCCGCCAACTCGAAGCAGGCGGACTTCCAGCCACGGTCAGCTCATTGGAAAGCCAACACGTAATTCGGATTGTGGTGAACTTCGCTGTACCATCCTATGATAGCTGCTTTTTAACCAACCGACATCAAGGCGGACAGCGAATGGCTGGCGGTTGTGGTGGTGCTCCGGCGGTCTTTTGTTCTGCAAACCCCCAAAAGCGTAATACGGCGGGCGGAACACTTAGGGCCCGATTCTGATGCGGGTTGGAAAAGCTTCCCGACCGAGGGCCTGATTCTGATGCGGTTAGGAAGGCCTCCTAACGGCATTTGCTCCTTCCAAATCGGATCGGGAACGTGTCTTCCCGAGCGAGGGCCCAATTCTGATGCGGTTAGGAACAAATGTTCCCATTGAAGTCAATGGGAGTTCAACCAAATCGTATCTGGAAGCATCCGGATGCATCCTACTCCGCCGGTCGGACTTTCCCGATCCGAGTGGGTCGGAAACCATTTCCCAACCGATTCGGTCGGGAAGCTTTTCCAACCCGCATCAGAATCGGGCCCCTAGTCGTGGCAGTGACTCCGATGCTGATGCGGTGGCAGTCCGAAGACTGCCAAAATCGTAATCAGGCCCTAAATAATGATATACTTACAATTGATATTACTTACCTCGATTTAATAATACTGACGAGATACTGACTTCAAAATGTAATACCATTGATATCCCGACTTCAATATTTAGAGTTACACCCATAAGAACACACTGAAGTGAAGATGCCTGAAATCAGCATCCTGAAAAACAAGGGCTTGAGGTAAATAAACAGAGGAGCAGTAAATTGCAAACAGCACATGTAGGAGCCTGGGGCAAAAACAGTTGGTAGTAGCAACTGGAAAAAGTCCAAGACAATTGTAGTGCAGAAAGCTAAGGCTCTCACTCACAAAATGAACATATTAAGATGTTTGAAAAACTCAGTTAAAGCTTCAAAAATTGACAGTTGATTAAGGCCTAAAAAATAGAGTATAGGGCCAGAATTTGAGCCTTAGACCAACACAGTGAGAATCAGGAAGACAGGACAGGAAGAGTGAGGAGTGTCTGAAGCGAACACATTGACACTGACTGGTGGGCACTTCAGGGGTGCACAATAATGGGCATAAGCCCGAGGTTAACCCAGTGAGAATCAGATTAAGACCAACCTACTGAAGGTTGGAGCTTGAGACAATTCATGTAAGGAACAGGAGACTTCTGTTAACATACAGATTGCCAAGTAAGTGAGCATATCACACTGCGAAGAAAGGTCAAAGAATTTAATAATAAAAGTTTGTGAGATTTCACTGAAAACCTGAGCATAACATACCGAGGAGGATGAACACAAATTATTGGGAGGCATGAGTCTGACACCAACAGTGAAGAGTAAGACATTGAATCTTAAGGACACCTGAGTCCAATTGACTGAAATATGGGTGGTTGAGACCACTGGGTAACAAAAAATCCAACTCCCTATAAAAGGTGCTGCAGCATAACGAAACTGCCAAACTTGAGCTGTCTTAAATGTTGTCACTCCCCTCCCCCAATGCAAAGCAAACCACCACCATCCCCGACAGCAACACAAAGGCTGAAAGTACTTAGATTATGCCCCTGAGACCAACAAATTGAGGAGCATGGAGACCACACCAACACATTGAGAGAGAGAAGCCAGGCTAGCACACTTGGGATCTGGGATTTCTGATCTGTAAACTGATTGGTAGAAACATGACATCAACACACTGGGAAGGAAACACGAGTCTCGTGCCAGAAAACTATTGAGCAATTTACTGAGATGAAAACATAGTGGAGCCAAAGCATGGCAGAGCAGCAGTAAGTACAAGCAATAACTCAAAGCAGAGCAGCAGTAAGTACAAGCAATAACTCAAAGCAGCAGCTAGAAAGATATACAGCCCTGGGATCAACTCTCATGTGACTAAGAGACTATGGCCAGCACAATGAGGACACAATGCTGCCTCTTGTGAGACGTTTCCTCAAGGCTCTACAACTATTTTCGATCTCTTGCCAGTAACTAGAGGGTTGTCGTTCTCTTAATGGCTCCTGTTCGCTTTACCTGTAGAGGTGGTCTTGGGTGTTCGAAATTCGCTGCGAAATCTCTCTCTCTCCCTCTCTCTTTACCTCTTTCTCTCTCATCCTCGCGCAGCTCCTCTGACTCAAAGGTCAGTCAGAACGAGTGTGAGGTCTAACATCTGCACCTCTAATAGTTCTTAAAGCCCGCCTGTGAGAGGTGGTCACGGATCTGCACTTTACTTGTAAACTCGTATATTCCTCTGTGGTATCTGGCAGACGGCTCAGAGCTGCCCCTCTGGCCTGTGGAGCCATGTTTGAACTGCGTGAAATAGTAGAAGTAATTCTGCTTCTTTGACAAAGACAGACCTTGCCAGTGTATTGTGGGAGCTGGCTTGCATTCCGACTTTTAACATCCATGGTGCATGTCACTCACCTGCGACAGGTGACCTCCGGACTGCGGCTCACTCTGACACGTGCCTGTGGCAGGTGCGTTGTGTCTGCTGTAACGCCTGGGCGGTCGCTTTTAAAACCCAGCTGTCTTCGTCATCCCTTGGTGTGCGTTCTGACAAAGGTTTTTGGCTCCCACGCTCTGTATGCAGTTAATTTTAGCGACGGCCCTGAATGCTCCGAGTAATGTGAACATTGAATGTTCTGAAATTACAGATGTATAACCCTGTCGGAAACAGTGTCCTTCAAACCTTCTGCAAGTCAATAAACAACAGCTTGACGCAGAACAACAGACGGGGACCTAAACGACAAACCCAGAGATGTGGTCAATAGGCAGCAAGAAAGAGATTAAAATGCATACGTTTTATATTGTTGTCTGGCCTCCCAGTTCCTCTTCCGGCCCCCAGTGTCTCCTTGTGTCATTAAAGAGTGCCTAAATACATGACGCTTTCAACGTGAGTTATTCGTGCATTGAACCGTGCTTTCACATTGTTTGATGTCTCTTAGGAAGGCAGCCTCTCAGCTTCACTCAAGCGTGTACTTTTGGGTGTAAGATTTCACGTTCAAATGTTTAGAAACATGCAATATAATATATTCGAGGAGAGAATCAAAGACCAGGGGGAAATGCTCCCATTTGCCCCTAAAGCTTTATGATAGCTCCATTTCTTGCCCTGAGTCAGGGGCGTGTGGCACAGGGGGCTTCATCACTCAAGGGGCACTGACTCACTTTAAAGCCTATAAATATATATGGGGGAGATGGAAGAATCGGGGACCTCTCATCACTTTCTGCAGAGAGGAGACCATCAATTTGCGCTACGTCACTGCCCTGAGTGACAGACTGTCTAATGCTGGGGACTCTTCTTAATCCCACCATCCGCTCTACAGAGTCAACTCGCCAAACCTGGTGGCCAGTCTAGGGTGACAGGTTTACTGGTACTAACGTGGTTCTATTTTGTGAAAGACCCTCGCTCTATACTAGGATTGCAGTGCCTGTAACATGCTTGGAAACGCCCATAAGCATGTCAGGGCGATTAATATAAGGGAAGTGACATTGTACCCCACTTTTAACAACGCCCAAATCTGCTGATCGTGTAGGCACACTGCATATAGTGACGTCATATGTTCTCTTGGATACTGAGCCCAAAGGGAGCCTTTGTGCGCTGGATAGCAAGAACAGAAAATTGGTTTTGATGTCAATGGTAGTCCGACTGAACGGTGTTCGGAAGCATCGTAATCGGTTGGTTGGACTTCTTGAATCCGATTCAGTCGGAAACCATTCCGAGACTGAGTCAGTCGGAATGCTTTCCGACGAACATCGTAATGAGGCCTTTTCTTGCTATGTTATGTTAAGGGGATTTATAAAATGCATAGCTGTCCCAAAAACGGGGCTTCCAAGTGCTAGACCTTGAAGATGGATAAGCTGTAACCAACGGCCTAACAGAAAAGGGCAGAAATTATATGTCCAGGGCTGTAGCCAGCAGTAAATATTTTGGGGGGCATGGACCCCGAGCAATGACTGGGAAGTGCTCAGGGGAGGAGGGGCAGGTTGGAAGTGATAGCATTTGAAAAAGTGCTGTACTAACTTTGATATTCCAAAGCAATTTAAAAATAAATTTTATTTTATTTATTTTTTATGCTGTTGTCCCCAGAGATGAAAGCTGGTCACAATTGGTGTGTTTTACTGCATATAAGTCAAAACTGAACTAAACTTAAATACATATGTGCAAGAGGGGTATGAGGTTTCCTCAAGGAATAGATGGGAACGTTAATGCCTAGTGTTGCGCATATACCACGATGGGCAGGTAAACTTGATCAATACTCCCTAAGACGAAGACAGATTTCAAGGGCATTTGGATTTTTTTGTTGGGCCATATGGAACATCACAAACCTCAATGGAGTACACAAATTAATTAAAATGGGATACAATTAAATAAAAATTTAGAGAGGGTTTGAAGATTCTTCCCCTAAGATTGTTTGAAAAGACTGTTGCCCATTGCACATTTCAAAATACAATGGGTCAGTAACATTGATGACAAATTGATAAATTACAGGATAAATGTATTGGTTGGAATAGAAGTTAGTACATCAAGGAATGCAAGAGCAAACTATATGCCATATGATATTTTTTTATCGCAACTTTAGCCAAAAGACTCAGTGCACACTGGATATGGATTAATAATGGTTCTGTGGGTGCATGAACGTGATAGAGAAAATATTTTGAACAGACAGACAATAGTTCGAGATCCCTGCTGAGGGCTCTAATGTATGTGCTAGGACCTAATCAGTGACCACCAATTGGTCCAGCAGCATACCCAGTGTTTCACGGGCCCTAGTGCAAGGGAGGAAATGGGCCCCCAGATTGCTGTTTCAATTAATAAATACAGCAATAATTAGGGTTCAGTGGACCCTCCATGCCTCTGGGCCTCGGGCCCCTGTGGCACTGTGCAAATGGAAGTGGAGCCCCTGAATCGGACTGTAAAACCCCAAACTGACCGATCATTCCCAGTCCTCACTGATCTCCACAAATCCAGTCCAATGCCCTTCAGCAACTACAGTTAATATTCTGAGGAAAGATGTCACTTATCAGTACATTACAGACCAATATATGCAGGTATTTAGAGTATGATATGCTATTCATCACCATTGTTGAGGGAGGGGAGGAACATCATGAACCACTCACAGTGTCACCTCTCGTGAGTCATTAATATCCCCATACTCAACAGTTCTAATAAATAGCAAATGCTTTGTTTGCCCTAAGTTGGCGGGGTATGCCCAGACGTGGGTCCCTTGCTCACTTTGCCACTGGATTCAAGCTAGCCTGGCTGATGAGGGGTATTACCCCAAAACCGGTCCCAGGATGCTTGTTTCCGGTCCAGGGAAGACCTGGCTTGGCAGTTCGATCTGGACTGTTCCCATGAGGCACAGGGTCAAGACTGATTTGCATATAGCTGGATCTGAACGGAGGTGGCGAAGTGAGCTAAAGAACAATGATGGATTCAACCCAGATATGTGACTGGGGGTGAGTGTCTGACATGTTTCAGAGCTCCTTCCATCATCTCCTTGTGTTTGCTAAATTAAACCACACACACACACACGCACACACACACACACACACACACACTCTCTTTTTCTTCTCAAAAAGAAAGATGCTGTCTTTCACAAGCACAAGCAATCTGTGTTCTAATTCCAGTTAATGTGCATTTGAAAATGCAGTGATTTTGACTCAAAACAACAAATTAGCATTTGAAAATGCAGTCATTTTGACTCGAAACAACAAAAAAATTTAATTTATGTATTATAAAAAATGAACACATTTTGCAATCAAATGTAAGCTTTTCATTCTTGAAACATAAACACAATTTACCAAAACAAAAGCTTATCAGTACATGAAAAAATAAAAAAATCCTTCAATACCAGGTTTTTTATTTTTAGTAAATGCATGTTTGGTGTTCAAAGAGCAGTGTGTGAGTTTAATCAAGTGAACACGTACTAATATGACCACGGGCTATATTCAACATTGCACGCCCATTTATCACTGTGTCATGCAATGGATGCCCAAAATGTAGCATGGTCACTATTATACGCACTAGAGGGATTGTAAGATCTTGTGTATCCATAGTATAGCAAGAATTTTCACCAGCATACCAGGGCCAACCATATATTATAGGATGGTGCCATCATGTCATGGATGCCCACAGTATGACAAGAATTACCATTGTTATGGCCAACATTATAACAGGAGTGGGCACAAACAGGCAGAGGAAGGGTGGGCACATCACGCAATGTCCCACATGCATACAAACACACACATCCGCACACACATACCAGCAACATTAAAGCCATATTTATATATTTACTCTGCTATCTAGTCCCGTTTTAGCTGCCATTTGGATTGTGACCCTTTACTTATCTCCTGCTGCTTGTCAGGTGTTCCGTCAGAGTTACACTTTGACAGACATTTCGGTGCCTTTAATATGGCCTAATGCCAGGTAGCCTGAACCACATGATGGCTGGTTATTATAGGACCTCCACTGTTAGTCACACTGCAGCTGTGACACAAGTCCTGTCATTGGCTGTGCAACATCGTGGAGAGCTGAATCATATGTGTTCTTCCCCTTTGTCCTTTGCAGAGTGCTGGTACATCAATGCTCCAAACAACAAAAACTATGCATGTGTGATAGTCAAATGTTCCCTTGTCACTTTGAAGCAGTTCTGCACAAGTTCACACTTTTGAAGTGATTGCAAAAAAGCAGGGACAGCACAAATGAATGGCTACCCACTGTGTTATAATCAGGGCTCTGATAATTTAAAAAGGCAGTCAGGAAAACCATGATAGGGTACATGAACTTTTTTAAAAGAATTACAAAATGTCAATTTTGTAAAGTGCTTGATCGCTGCAAATGACATGGCAAATGTGAGATACGCACTGCTACCTATCTCAGTGGTGCGCCTTTTATTGACATGAGAAGGATAAACAGCTGAGACGACACTTCACGATATTAACCTGTGACTACATGGTTAAATACATGTTCCTGTATTAGACACATCAGGGTACTGAATTACTAGACCATCAAGCCCCTTCAGTGTTAAAGGGCCCGATTCACAAAAGTAATCTGAGACAAAATCCTAACTTTACGACTTTTGGTATTCACAAAGGGCATTTAGGAGTAGTAAAGTTAGGATTCCTAACTGTTTAGGAGTAGTAAACTGTCAAGTCCATGCCCTGCAGGAAGGGGGGTGCATGCATATGGGGGGCACACCATGTGCCCCCCTGCATGCATCCCCTGGTGCAGAGGCAACCAGGGACCCTGTAGGGCCCTCTTTGTTTCCTCACAGCCACACTTTTCATGGCGGGCTCACCGCCATAAAAACTGTGGCAGTGAGGAAACTACTAATATGCTTGGTGGTGCCGCAGCAGCACTGCCAACATATTAGATGTCTCAGACCACTACAAGACTGACAGGGATCATGGATCCTTGGCGGCAGTAGCGGTCCCATGTTGGTCCGACTGTCCTACTTGTAATAGGGTGGTCGGAACACCGGTGCTGCGGTAGCTGCACAGCCAACGTAGGTTTGGCGGTCCATTGGTCCGCCAAACTCATAATAAGACCCTTAGCCAGAAGGGTGAATCTATCTGTAAATATTATGGGCTAACTTGTAAAAATATGCTTTTATATAGCTGCTACTTCCACATTTTGCACTTACAAGTGGTTGTAAATAACAGGTATTACTGTTACTCAATTTGAGGCTAGTCAGTTTTCAACCTGTGAAGGTTAAACATCTGAGTTGGCAGGAATTCAAACTCATGAAAAACCTTAGAAGACTTGAAGTGTCTTAGGAAATACCTATTTACAGGTAGGGCAACTAAGATTCAAGATTGCTTGCCTAAGATGTTGTCTTCTCAAATAAAGTAGACCCTATTCACAAATGTAAATGTACATGCATAGGTTTAATCATGTGTAAACTTACTCTTGCAGGTATGTGTAAATATGCACTTTTTGCCATTCATCATTTCCAACTGTAAATTTGCATCCAAGTGTGTGGACTTGCATCTCCACCCCCTGAAAACAGTGACTGAGGGCATCGAAGACAAAATTTACAAGTGTAAAATTACTATCATTAACTTTTTATTCATAGGTGGAGGTCTCGACCACCAGGGCAGAGATCGCCCTATGAAAAATATAATACACTTTGTTAATTCCTAAAAACAATATTAAAATACTAATAATAAAATGTTAATTAAAAATATTATTAATCTAGAACTGTTATTAAAAAGTTGATGTAATAGCTGTGTTTTTAATTAAAGAAAAATTATTTATATTTTTTCTTAAAAATTGTAATATATTTTTTAAAATGCTAATTATTTTCTAAATTATATTTAAATGCAAATGTAATGCAACGTTTTAACGCAAAACCAATTATATTTATATGATATATATATTTGTCTTTTCAAAGTCATAATATTTCAATTAATTTGACATTATTTCATGTGGGGTGTTATTGTAAGTCCCTGCCTCCATTACTGGCTTGTGGTATTTCAATTAATTTGACATTATTTCATGTGGGGTGTTATTGTAAGTCCCTGCCTCCATTACTGGCTTGTGGCAGTACCTCATGTGTGGTGCTCAACTTACTCCAAGGTTCGGCTGGAGTACATTTACAAATGATTTGTGGCCCTTTAGACTGTAGTGGATGTAGTTTGTGAATAGCAGTGGTCTCACTCATTTCTGGCTGGGTGTACTAACCTGTCCCTCTCAAAATCGATCATTATTCCTCCCAAAACCCCACCTATTTGGCCATAAGTGTTCCCATTTTCTAGCAATTCCCTGGTCCCACCCACATTTACATAAATAGTAACCTTACATGTGTGGATATATTCCCATAGAAAAGAGGTGAGATGTGGAGATTTAAACCGGGACCGTATTACAAAATGCCCCAGGGCCGCAAAGGGCGTTAGCACCCGCTTTGCGTGCCCCTTGGGGCAATTTGGTATTACAGAAAGGGCCGCAGATGCTTGAGCAGCCCTTTCTATAATCCAGATAGCGCTGGCACACATATAGAGCCAAGACTATCATCAAAGGGTGTTTCCTTATTTGCATGGGGGCATGGCCCCATGCAAATGAGGGAATCCCTCTGCCTCTGTGCCTGCGACGTATTATAGACGTGGTGCAGAGCAAGCTGGAGGAATGACATGAGGCCATGCTCAGGGCCGGACTGGCCATAGCGGGCACCGGGCGTTTCCCCGGTGGGCCGCTAGGGTGGGGGCCGGTTTTGGGCCCCTGGGGGGCCGTTTTTGTTACCGGGGGTCGGTATTATCGGCCCCCTGTAACAAAATCGGCCGTGACCGGCCCTCGCAAACTGCTCGGCTGCACTCCCCCTCACCCCAGGGGGGGCCGGCTGAGCAGTTTGCCATGGCCGGTTTCTGTTCCCAGTCCGGCCCTGGCCATGCTAACAAGAGTCTGTGCAACTGCCGCTAACATAACACATCATGTACGTGCAATAAGGAAAATTGTACACTCAATAAAAACATCAAGTGTAGTGAGTATTCCATTGAGAATTAACTAATGCTAAGAAATGTTTTCTTTACTTTACTGTAATTAAGGGGAAAATTATAAAAGGTGAGTCTTAGTGCTTGTTCATAACAAAATGGCTTGTGGCTGGGAGGGGTTGGAGTGGTATGGGGTTTCCTTTTTTCATTAAACTGTGATCTGTTTGGCAGAGCACAGCTTGATCGAAGTTCATAGGTGCAGACTAATGCCTCTCTCCCATGCTATCAAAAGACAGAATTAAACCCTGAGATGGGTTCATTTAAAGCAAGGTTTCCATATCAGAGATTGGAATTATATTTTGTGAAGTGATTTTAAGAGGACTTAGAATCCCCTATCAGGAGTGTTTAATTTGTAAAAAAAAAGTGCTTTATTTATTTATTTATTTATTTATTTATTTATGTATTTGTATAGCGCACTAATACCCGGAGGCATCTAGGCGCTGACATCACTGTCTCCAGCCGGCCACAGGGCATCAAGAGAAGAAAAATAATCACTGCATAGCTTTAGGCCTGAAAAAGCCAGGTCTTTAAGCTTTTCCTGAATGATATCAGGTCTGGTGAGTTTTTCAATGGGAGTGGCAATTGATTCCAAAGTCTGGTGGTAATGTAAAAGAAGCCTTTCCCTCCTCAATTGGCGAGGCGTGCCTTGAGAACCTCCACCAGCCGAAGGGAAGCAGACCGCAACATTCTAGCAGGAGTGTACCAACAAAAGTGGTCGATAAAATAGGCAGGACCCTCCTTGTGCAGCGCCCTAAATGCGATGCAAAGGGCCTTAAACTTAATCCTCTTATCCACCGGCAGCCAGTGGAGGGAATTAAGGGCTGCCTTTGCAGACGCGTATTTAGGCAGTTTGAATAGCAGGTGGCAGCTGAATTCTGCAGGACTTGCAACTTGGTAAGAAGGGCTTTATTCATACCAATCAGGAGGCCGTTACAGTAGTCCAGCCTAGACAACACTAGTGCTGAGACTACTGTTTTCTGTAAGTCGGATGGTATGAAGCAGAAGATTTTTCTTAAATTTTTTAAGATGAACCAGATGGCTGTTGTGATTTCATTCACATGATGGGAGAATGAGAGAGTCGTGTCGACGATGACTCCCAGGTTCCTTGCCTTGGGGACTGGCGTGGGAAGAGGGGCAAGTTCACTGGGCCACCAGTCTGAGGACCAATGGGAGACATCCCTGCCAAAGAGAAGAACCTCCATTTTATTGGAGTTCAGTTTAAGGCAGTTTTCAGACATCCATTGGCTCACCTGTCTCATACAGGCATGAAAGTTGTGGATGGTACTACGAGGGTCCTCTGAGATAGACACTATAATCTGCGTGTCATCGGCGTAAGACACCATGGTGAATCCGAAGGATTTAATAAGCCTGGCCAGGGGAACCACATACAAATTAAAAAGGGTTGGGCTGAGAGACGAGCCCCGTGGAACCCCACAAGGAAGAGTAAAACTCTGAGAACTCAGGCCGTCCATCTCCACAGATTGTTCATGGTTAAAAAAGAAGGATTTGAACAGTTGTAGGGCGGTACCGGCGATGCCTGTTTCTTGAAGGCGACGTAATAGGAGGCCATGGTCCACCGTGTCGATTGCTGCCGACAGGTCAAGAGGGATCAGTGCCGCCATGCCTCCCTTGTCTACCGAGCGCCTAATTTCTTCCATGGCCGTGATCAATGCAAGCTCCGTACTGTGGCCGCCGCGAAAACCGTATTGAGAGGGATCCAGAATGTTATTGTGATTTATAAACATAGTAAGTTCTTAATTTAGGTATTTGTCAAGGACTTTTGCTGGCAGCGGCAGACGAGCTATAGGACGATAGTTGGCTGGATCTGATTTGTCCAAATTAGTTTTTTTTTAAAGTGGTAGGATGGAGGTCTTTTTCCATAACTCGGGGAAAATACCGGTTTTCAAAACAAGATTAAAAAGCTCAGTGAGATGGCTGGCTATCAGTTCAATCACTAAAGTTAAAATGTTGCGGGGGCAGGGATCCGATGGAGAGCCTGATTTGGCAGCAGCAAGAAGTTTGAACGCCTGCTCGTAAGTAATATGAGGGAACTCAGAGAGAAGCGTGATATCTGGGCTACTGGCGTGTTTAAACTCCGGGGGGTCCTGACTATTTGGCCCAAACCTTTTCTTAGAAGACCGCCGTTGGAGTCGCTGAATGGTAGGGTTACCTAATACCGAGTATGCCCCATCTTGGTCCACCTCATACATTTTGCTTCCATCACCCTACACTTCCTGTCCCCTTTTCTCACACTTTCAGGGTTTTTTGTACCCTTGGTTTCTCCCTTTGCCACTTTTTTCCTATCTTTCTCTTCCTGCTTTTTTCTCACTTTTCTGCCCTTCTCTCTTTTACTCTGAGTTGAATTCTGAGGATGAAAACTAAGTTTCACTTCCCAAAATGAATGCCAGTTCTGTCCACTGGCATAAAGTAGGCATTCTTAATCTGCAGGTGTCTTTAAAGTATCTACAGGTTCAAAAATGCAAATTTGAGAGACACAAACAATGAAATCCTGTTAATTGACTAGTTTGCAAGGCTTACTATTAGGCTAGAACAAATGTAGCTTCAGGAAAATTATGGGATGGGGGCTAAGATAGATCATAGTCAGACTCTGAGAATCACATACAGGCCAAAAGTAGTTGCAAACCAGTGAGGCATTGTTAGAAATGGGATCTCTGGTTGGCTAAGGCTTGCGCCCAAGCCAGGCAGAGACCACCACTCTAGTCAGGGCAAGGGAGTTACACGCCAAAGATAACCCCTGCTCACCCCCTTGATAGCTTGGCACGAGCAGTCAGGCTTATCCCGGAGGCAATGTGTAAGGCGTTTGCGCAACACACCCACAGCAACAACATACTAGGCACACCACAAAAAGGAACTCCACACAAGGTTATAAATAAAAATAGCCTTTGTATTATCATAAAACACATTAGAATAGTACTCACATAATATACATCGTGCCACCTGGCACTAGGTCATATTTACAAGGGATTATTTACACCTGGCAGGGCCAACGGGACCGCTGTCAGAACCAGCACAAAGCGAACTTAGTATACGTATCACTTATAATATATGTAGAACACATCATAACCGTACAACCAGTAATCACTGGTAACCACTGTACTTAGCATCAGCCTGTAACATAAACCATATTATGCACAGCATCATATTTAGGCACGGAATACATTCTGCGCCAATCTCACCAGCATAAACACATTATGCAATCATCTCAGAAGTCTAAACGCATTAGACAATAACCTCCTAAGCATAACTCACATTAGGGGTAAACTCACTGTAGGAAATAATCTCACTGGCATAAACATATTACGCACATAATCTCATCCCCAACCGCATTTAGAGGCATGAATCACAGTAAAGCATCACATTTCCTACCATCATGTAAATCACTGATCCCCTGGCCAACTGGCCTTCTCAAGGGGCTCAAATGCCCTGTGTCCAGGATGTCAGGGCCGCTGCCAATGCAGCAATATCCAAAAGCGTGAATTGCGCTGGGGCAGAGGAGTGCATCTTACTCCTATCTCTCTCACCAAATGCCCCCAAAGAACTGTGGCCTAAACGTTGCAGCTGCCCACTACTTGCTGGGCAGCTGTGAATCACGGGAAGGCCTGGCACCTCTGTGCCTCCTGTCCCACTCAGGGACTCTGAATTAATTGTGCCCAATGGTTGCAGCTGCCCGCGCTGGTGCGGTGCAGCTGTGGCACTTCTCATCAAGGGGCCCGGCACCTCTGTGCCCTTTGGACCCCCACGTGGCAATCAACACATGCCCCCATCGTTGGGGCGGCCCGCTCTCTGGCGGGACCGCCCAGGCACCGACAATGCGCCTCGATATGCCCCAAGTCACTGGAGCCCTCTGGGGCTTTCTGCTTTATAAAAGAAACTGCCCCCCCAAGTGTTGGAGCGGCCCGCAACGGCGGGCCCGCTCTACAAATTCGCACCACCGCACTCAAGCCAAGCCCCTACTCACCGGGCTCACTGGCGCTGCGGGACCGGCAGCACTTCTCCTGGTCTCCACTCACCGGACTCTGCGCGTCTCCCTCGCTGGGGAGGCGTCGTCCGGTCCACAGCTTCTCCTGCCTGCACGCGGGGCTTCCCTTTTCATCATGGGAGCCCCATCTGGCATCGGCGGAAGCCGCCTCTCCTCTTCAACGGCGGCGGGGGCAGGCACCGAAAGTGTGCCTCGTGCCCCCTCCGCGGTAGTCACTTGACTCAGCCGCTCTGCCTCTCTTCACCCGGGCCCCCTCCTGGGACCCGGGACTTCCCTGTGGGGCCCGCGAGGCTCCGGCCGGCACTTTTCCTTCCCCGCATCTCCGGCAGGCGGGACTTCCTTCTGGGAGGCGGAAGTCCCGCCCCACGCCAGGCATCGCGCTGCCTGACTTCCTCTCCGGCCTCTGGCCGCGGCGGTGAAACGCGGGGTGGGCTCCCGCTTCGTTTAAAGATACCGGCGGGGTGGGCACCCGCCGGAGCAGCACATAAGCGGGGTGGGCACCCGCCACTGACTCCAAACACGGGGTGGGCACTCGCAAACATTTCCCAACACGGGGGAATCCCTCTCGCCGGGATTCCCTCTCCAGGGGCTGCAGCACCGCGCTGCGAAGCCCACGCTCTCCTCGTGCTTGAGGCAAAGTCCTGTAGGTCCTTAGGGATAAAGGGGCAATGCAGGGCCCAGGGAGGCAAGCCCTCCTGGCAGCCCCCTGGGCCCCAGCAGCAGCACGCCCGCAGGAACAGAACAGGAACACTGAACATTTACATGGGGTCACAGCCCCTTCTTTTATACACCCTTTTCCCTTTGTGTAAAGGTGCAGGGCTGGGGAAAAACCAGACGCAACTGGTTTGGGGGAGCTTTGGAGCACTTTGTTTTGCTCAGCTCCTCTCTCCTTTCACAGGACAGGCTAGGGACATCAGACGCACCACAGGGGGTGGAGCCAGCATTGTGGAGGGAAGGCACAGCCCTATTCAGGTCCCAGGTGCAACTCCTCCCTCCCATCTAGATGCAGATCTCTCTATTCACCACTGCGCTGACTCACCTGGCCCTCCTGGAGCCACACACACCTCCCAGCCCCTGTCACTCACAAAGCCAGACATGCAATTCACATCAGGCAGGCAGACACAGAGCACACATAAATGCCAACTTCTAAAAGTGGCATTTCTACACCAGTCACAATAAATCTGCGCACACCATTGCGCAGCATTTATTCTCACGAGTTCGCACATACTAAACTCGCCCCTGCACTCCTCTCACACCAGGAATTACCATGGACACCCATATCCCCCATGCATTCCTATATCACTGATCCTTCAACCGAGGGTCCGCACCCTCAGGCTGACCAGAGGTTACGGGCGAAGCGTCTCCTCTCCCTACCTCTACTTCTGGGGTTCCGCACCCTCCCAGGGGAAGCACCCTCCAGAACACAACTCTCCCACCAGTTCAGGACCTCTCTCCATCCCTGGTCTACCACCTGGGACATAAATTCACCGGCTGCACCGGGGTCAGAGGCGAGGACTCCCTCCCTCTGCACCCCCTTCCAGAGTCCGATACCCTCCCAACTGGAGTGGTACCCCCTAGAAGGCAAACCGGCCAGGACACTGATTACAGCCACCCTGCTGTCCAGGACAGGCAACCACCTGAACCTGGCTCCCCAACCCAGGGACGCTACCCTTTGGTCAGATGCCCGGCGAACCAGGACTTCACGGGGAGCACGCATGCCCCCCGAGGGTGACACATAACTAATGTGTCGTGTGACAGTCTGCCGGGCACAAACCCAGGGCAGAAGTGGTGTCCCCATGGCCCCTCTGGACCCACTGGTTTTTCCACTGGGGAACCTCTCCCCCTCTCACCCCTCAATCAGGACTTCTGCACCCTCCACTTAGGAGCGGTGCTGCCTAGCACCAGGACTGCTGGAGCTCTGGTTACAGACGCTCCACGTCCTCTAGAGACTAGAAGATCCTCCTCAAATGGCCTACAAGTACAGCCTAGGCCCCCAACCTGGTGTTCCCTGAAGAAACCATCCAGGCCCCGGGACTGGGTTTCGGGCACACTCACTCCTTCTCCTCTGAGACAGGACGTGGGCCCCTACACCCCTCCCACTACACTGGGACCTAGCTGGGCTACACTGAACCTCTTCCACCACACAGGACTGGAAGATACTCGAGCCACTCTTATTGGAACCACTTCCAGCTCACCTACCACGGGGAGATCCCCCACAGAACAGTCCAACAGGACAGACTAGGTTCCTTTCCTGGTGTTCCTTCTAAGAACCATCCAGTACCGGAGACTTGAGATTGAGGCTCGGAATACGGCCCAGTCTCACACCTTCCTCGCAGGACATGATGTGAGGCCTTGCAACCTCCTCACTATAACGGTTCCTAGTTGTGTTCCTCTGAACCATCTCCACCACACGGGTTGGGAGATACCTGCACCATTCCTCTAGGGTCACTCCCCCATGCAAGCTCCTTATTTCAGAGAACTCACTCCAGCGTCCAGCAGCACATCACTCATCCACACACACCCCCAGACCAGTGAGACAGTTCCTTACTGTCCCTGAATCTCAACCTGCACCCCTCTTACTGAGCACCAGGTACCATACCCTGGGAACGGGACGGGGACTTCATGCACTGGATGCACACTTCGCTACCACCACTGGATCCCACCCTTACTGGTGAATCCAGAAAACTCACACTGCACTTAGGGGATAATCTACCCTCCCGAGCTAGTGACTCCATACCAATTAAGTCCCCACTGTAGGCCAACCCAAGAACTAGCAGACAGCACAGGGGCAGTCCCTCCCTCAGCTGCAGGCCAACCCAAGAACCAGCACAATGGCTCAAGGGCAGTCCCTCCTCCAGCTTTAGGCCAACCCAATAGCAGTCTGCACAAGGGCAGTCACTCCTCCAGATTCTCTGGTTTCTGTCCTTGGCAGTACACTCAACTCATAGTGCACAAGAAACACATTTCAAAAGAAATGACACTTAAAACAAACTCAGAAACAATAATCCCTTTCCATGTGACTATCTAAAATGCATAGTTTTGTAGTGCAGCCAGTTGTCGCTGTGGTACTGCGCACAAACGCAAGTCCTATCCCACCGCTGCCACCAATGTTAGAAATGGGATCTCTGGTTGGCTAAGGCTTGCGCCCAAGCCAGGCAGAGACCACCACTCTAGTCAGGGCAAGGGAGTTACACGCCAAAGATAACCCCTGCTCACCCCCTTGATAGCTTGGCACGAGCAGTCAGGCTTATCCCGGAGGCAATGTGTAAGGCGTTTGCGCAACACACCCACAGCAACAACATACTAGGCACACCACAAAAAGGAACTCCACACAAGGTTATATATAAAAATAGCCTTTGTATTATCATAAAACACATTAGAATAGTACTCACATAATATACATCGTGCCACCTGGCACTAGGTCATATTTACAAGGGATTATTTACACCTGGCAGGGCCAACGGGACCGCTGTCAGAACCAGCACAAAGCGAACTTAGTATATGTATCACTTATAATAAATGTAGAACACATCATAACCGTACAACCAGTAATCACTGGTAACCACTGTACTTAGCATCAGCCTGTAACATAAACCATATTATGCACAGCATCATATTTAGGTGCGGAATACATTCTGCGCCAATCTCACCAGCATAAACACATTATGCAATCATCTCAGAAGTCTAAACGCATTAGACAATAACCTCCTAAGCATAACTCACATTAGGGGTAAACTCACTGTAGGAAATAATCTCACTGGCATAAACATATTACGCACATAATCTCATCCCCAACCGCATTTAGAGGCATGAATCACAGTAAAGCATCACATTTCCTACCATCATGTAAATCACTGATCCCCTGGCCAACTGGCCTTCTCAAGGGGCTCAAATGCCCTGTGTCCAGAATGTCAGGGCCGCTGCCAATGCAGCAATATCCAAAAGCGCGTAATTGCGCTGGGGCAGAGGAGTGCATCTTACTCCTATCTCTCTCACCAAATGCCCCCAAAGAACTGTGGCCTAAACGTTGCAGCTGCCCACTACTTGCTGGGCAGCTGTGAATCACGGGAAGACCTGGCACCTCTGTGCCTCCTGTCCCACTCAGGGACTCTGAATTAATTGTGCCCAATGGTTGCAGCTGCCCGCGCTGGTGCAGTGCAGCTGTGTCACTTCTCATCAAGGGGGCCCGGCACCTCTGTGCCCTTTGGACCCCCACGTGGCAATCAACACATGCCCCCATCGTTGGGGCGGCCCGCTCTCTGGCGGGACCGCCCAGGCGCCGACAATGCGCCTCGATATGCCCCAAGTCACTGGAGCCCTCTGGGGCTTTCTGCTTTATAAAAGAAACTGCCCCCCCAAGTGTTGGAGCGGCCCGCAACGGCGGGCCCGCTCTACAAATCCGCACCACCGCACTCAAGCCAAGCCCCTACTCACCGGGCTCACTGGCGCTGCGGGACCGGCAGCACTTCTTCTGGTCTCCACTCACCGGACTCTGCGCGTCTCCCTCGCTGGGGAGGCGTCGTCCGGTCCACAGCTTCTCCTGCCTGCACGCGGGGCTTCCCTTTTCATCACGGGAGCCCCGTCTGGCATCGGCGGAAGCCGCCTCTCCTCTTCAACGGCGGCGGGGGCAGGCACCGAAAGTGTGCCTCGTGCCCCCTCCGCGGTAGTCACTTGACTCGGCCGCTCTGCCTCTCTTCACCCGGGCCCCCTCCTGGGACCCGGGACTTCCCTGTGGGGCCCGCGAGGCTCCGGCCGGCACTTTTCCTTCCCCGCATCTCCGGCAGGCGGGACTTCCTTCTGGGAGGCGGAAGTCCCGCCCCACGCCAGGCATCGCGCTGCCTGACTTCCTCTCCGGCCTCCGGCCGCGGCGGTGAAACGCGGGGTGGGCTCCTGCTTCGTTTCAAGATACCGGCGGGGTGGGCACCCGCCGGAGCAGCACATAAGCGGGGTGGGCACCCGCCACTGACTCCAAACGCGGGGTGGGCACCCGCAAACATTTCCCAACACGGGGAATCCCTCTCGCCGGGATTCCCTCTCCAGGGGCTGCAGCACGCGCTGCGAAGCCCACGCTCTCCTCGTTCTTGAGGCAAAGTCCTGTAGGTCCTTAGGGATAAAGGGGCAATGCAGGGCCCAGGGAGGCAAGCCCTCCTGGCAGCCCCCCCTGGGCCCCAGCAGCAGCACGCCCCGCAGGAACAGAACAGGAACACTGAACATTTACATGGGGTCACAGCCCCTTCTTTTATACACCCTTTTCCGGTGCAGGGCTGGGGAAAAACCAGACGCAACTGGTTTGGGGGAGCTTTGGAGCACTTTGTTTTGCTCAGCTCCTCTCTCCTTTCACAGGACAGGCTAGGGACATCAGACGCACCACAGGGGGTGGAGCCAGCATTGTAGAGGGAAGGCACAGCCCTATTCAGGTCCCAGGTGCAACTCCTCCCTCCCATCTAGATGCAGATCTCTCTATTCACCACTGCGCTGACTCACCCTGCCCCTCCTGGAGCCACACACACCTCCAAGCCCCTGTCACTCACAAAGCCAGACATGCAATTCACATCAGGCAGGCAGACACAGAGCACACATAAATGCCAACTTCTAAAAGTGGCATTTCTACACCAGTCACAATAAATCTGCGCACACCATTGCGCAGCATTTATTCTCACGAGTTCGCACATACTAAACTCGCCCCTGCACTCCTCTCACACCAGGAATTACCATGGACACCCATATCCCCCATGCATTCCTATGGGAGGGCAGGACAATCTCACCACACGCACTCAGCGCGCACGCACTTTACACTGGCCCACAGTGCTAAAGTGCCCAGAGACTTAAAACTACTGACATACAAGGCAAAAAGTTTAGGGGTGAACCGGCCAAAAAGGGCCAAGTCCAACAGGCATTACTTAGCGGACATTTTCTTTTAGCTTCTCATGGGTTGGCTGCGGGCAGTCATTACAAGGTCATATTACTCACTATACAGTGGTCCTCAGTCCAGTTTCCGTTTATTGGTGGCTCACAGTGGTTGCCACTACAGTCTCAGATGCATGGACTCCGCTGAAAGAAGGGAGGGCAAATCTTGGACCAATTAACACACTGTAGGAGGTTGTGGACAATATCTGTGAGCAGCTTGACTGCAGGGCCATGGATATCTCCTGCCTGCTGTTCACCTGGGTGGATAGCAGTCAGACAGAGCAAGTAAGTCTCTGACTGTCACTAGTGAACTAAACTTGCTACAGATATGATGCAGAATCCAGACCATGCTCTGGGATGAGGACAGCTGTCAGCATTAGGTCCCAAGGGCAGCTCACACTGGCACAAGCATGCTTCATGATTGCTTTGTGAGGCACTAGAAGGCGGTGGTGCATGCTGCAACCATATAGATGAGAGATTACAACATTAGCTGCAGCACTATCATCCTGCATTCTGCAAACACTGTCAGGGCCCAGGGGACCATGAGAGCAGAAAGGAATCTGATGATAGTCAAGTGTGGAGCACATGTGCCTTAATTATTTGTATAAACTCCACATTGCTGTGCCAGGGCAGTCAGGGGTGGCCTCTCTGGTGATGATGATAACAGTCTGCAGAGGCAGAGTGAAGAAGGGGCGCACTCGCGTGGCCCCATGCCTTAGCACTCAGCCTTCTTAGTTTATTTCTGCCTAAATGGTGTCCCCAGACCCTTGGCTAACTAGATGTGCAGACCATCATCACATGGCAGTGAGAGCAGCGAGTGAACCCAATGCCTTCCAGTGTATTTTGGAAGTCACCTCCAAGCTCTGGTAGCTGGTGATCTTTGAAAAGCTGGTGATCTTTGAAAATGTTGGGAGGTAAATATAAGCCTTGAATTGAATGAAGCGAGCGAAGCCTAACTTCCTCAAGAGGGCATGATAATGTTCTCCCGATAAGAATGTTTTAACAATTCTAGGCCCAATAGGTTTTTACGCACGAATCTCATATTCATTTGTAAAAACATCACTGTTTCTGAAGGTGGATTCCTGAAATATTCCTGCACTTTTATGGTGTGAAAACCAATGGCGACCTACCCATTATTGTTCAGGGTTCACCAGTCTCAAAGCTTTTTGAGGACATAGTGACAAATTGGTGATTTTTCTCAGTATTGTGACTATAAGAAGGTCCAAAATATCACATATGATAAAGCCAGTTCAGGAAAAGAATTTTCACATGGCCCATAACTGCCATAATATGTTTCTTCATTTTTTCTTCCTGACACTTTGCCATCCAGCCACTTTTAGGTACATTCTCACAAGTTATAACTGAAAATCTCCCTTGAAGGTTCATAATAGAAAAATAAAACAAGCATTAGCAAAGCCAATAGGCCGTGCCTTTGGGATCCATTGACTTTGCTAATGGGTTTTCGTGATACAACACGTTTTTGTCAACACTGTCTTTATTAAAAAATTTCCAGGGCACAAGACAGTATGATACAATATATCAAACGTCCTGCAGCACAATGCGTTAAATCTATAGAATAGGTCAGTTGCATCTCCCTGAGGAAGAGATTAGAACAGCAGTCATAAGTACATGAAAGTACCATTGAACAGCACCAGCATATAATTATAATACCCCCCAAACTCCCCACCCCCTCCCAACGAACCCCCAACACCAAAGGTACACTGTAAATGATCCAGTAAGTTCCAGAAAGTAGGATCTGCTAGACCAGCCACCAAACAAGTGGGAAAGCCCCCTGAGGGACCACCTCCCTCCAACAGTCCTATCTCAGATGGAAAATTGAAAGAGATGGAATGCTTGTGTTCACGTTGGGCATGCACAGAGAGGAAGCCCCTTTGATAGTTACTCCACCAGAGAACCCCAGATATATTCAACATTTTTAAAGGAGTCAGAGAGCACGCCTGCCCTTCGCTCCATAGTGAGAGCCTGCCAGATGTGGGAGTGCTACTGAGTCATGGATGGCACCTCTTTCTGTTTCCAGGCCGCTGCCACTGACATTATTGCTGCCCCAGGCATAGCCATAGAATAGATCTATCACCTACAGACTGGCGTTTGAGGACATCAGCCCGCAAGGCCAGCAATGCGAAGCCCGGGTCCTCAGGTACAGGGTAGCCCAGGATGTCTTTAATTTGTCCCAATATTTCCAACCAGAATGGCCTCTTAGTCGGGCAATCCCACCAGATGTGTTTTAAATCTCCCCGAGCCCGCACCCCCTCCAACACAGATCTGAAGTTGTAGGAAAGATCAGTTTCAGATTCGTTGGGTATAGATACCAATCATATAAAACTTTATTATGGACCTCCCGCATTCCTATCGTTTGATTGAATTTAGGTATATCAGTGTATAGTTTATCCCACTGCTTATCTGAGAATACCCCACCCCCGAAGTTTGCTCCCAGAAGGACATGTGCGTGTTTGGGAGATGTGTAGCGTAGAGAGCAGTAGCGAGTATAGATAGGATATATTACCCTTTGTGTCGCTCCCACTCTTTGCTAACTGCTCCACTGGTGTGAGGTCTCTGGTTGCTGCCTCCCTTAAGTTTGCCCCTAGGAATCAATGTCGAAGTTGGGTGTAGTGGTAGTGTTTAGTAGCGGGTAAGTGGAACTCTCTCTGACAGTGTTCGAAGGTGAGAATATCCCAGCTATGGAAAAGATCCGAAATCATGAGGCATCCTCCCTCCCTCCATGCATCGAAGGGACCCGGTAGATGTGCAGGTGGAAATGCTGGATTGTAGTCGATTGGAGTGAATGGGGACGGGAAAGTGGTCCAAAGAGAGGTCATGTTGCTATCATCCCAAACCTTTAGCATCGTCTTTGTAGGGGTACTCAAGTAAACATTTGGCAGGCAATCCGTTTTAGGCTTCCACAGTAGGTCCTAGATGCACTTCCCAGCCACTGCCCAGTCCATGTGGAGCCAATGTTTGTTGGACTCCCGGGCTGACCATTAGGTAATCACTCATGGTTGGGTGGCCTTGTAATAAAGATGCATGTCTGGTAAAGCCAGGCCCCCAGAACTTTTTGGGAGATGACTTTGTTTATAGGGGAGACGTGCCCTGCGATCCTGCCATATAAAACGGGCGATCATAGATTTTAGCTTAGCTAGGAACCCACGGACCAGCTCAAGGATGATTGCCTGAGATGGTAGGCCAAGACTGCAATATATAGCTCGGAGGTGTCAGAGCTAGCATTAACTAACTAAGCTACCTTCCTCGGTTTTCTACACTTATTAGAACTATTTGATGCATGCCAACACTGGATTTTTCATAATTTTACAATTTTAAAGTTAAATGACAGAAATTGTCTGTAACAAAACACAAAAAAGGTCTACCTTCTGAAAAATTCCACAGTATTTTTTAACCTTGGTTTCCAACTGAATTTACCCGTGGACGAATTGAATATAAAAATCTGTCCTTGTTTGGCTATCTCTCACCCCAGCCCAACCAAAGACTTGCTGCTCCAACCCCGGCCCAGAAGCAAACTAACACACTGTGTTGTTGATTGTCCACAATTCACTTGCCAAGACGGTGCTCGTGCAGTTCAGTGGATATCATCAATAGTTTCCCTCTGCCATTCTGGATGGCTATAGGGCTTGAAATTTGAAGCACCATGCACAAAGGGGCACACGGCACGCCTATCCTGGATTCACTCTGCCGCGTCTCTCCGCGTGCAGGTGCAGCAGCTCTCCTTTCCTCCCCTTTCCTAAGGTCCTGTTGCTCTCCCTTGTGGTTTGCAGGACATTTCCTGAGCTCGCAGAGAACAGTTAAAGAAACACAAATTTAAAATGCTGCAGAGGCCAGTTGAAATAAATACATGGCTTTGCTGCAACATTTTAATTTCTTGTTTTAGATTAGTGGAAGAGGTTGTCTGGAGCTGAAACCGTCGTCCATGCTCCTATCCAATTTCGCAGTTGCCTATTTTACAAAGTGACAGGCCTGTCCTGTTGTCTACATTTCAGGATGTCTATCCTATTATGGGGGGTCACAAGCAAATAAAGTGGGGCCTGCCCTCGTTGCCCCCCCCACTCCATGGCTACGGCCCCGGCAATGTCTTCAGGGATTTCCTAATGTGCAGGTGAATCTCAATGTTTCTGATAGGAAGAGGTAGTGAATTCCATAGAACAGGGGCTTTGGCATGAAAGGAGCTGCCTCCAGCTCTGGCTCTCCTAACACATGGGACAGTGGCCAGATTAAGATCGGCTGAGCGAAGAAGATGGGAGGGTTGGTACCGCGATAAAAGATTGGACAAAATGGGGGGCCTCTGGGAGTACAGAATCTTATGAGCAACACACAAGGTTTTAAAGTGGATACTGTTACAATGAAGACTGGAGCAAGGTAGGTAAGATAACTCCTTTATTACGGTCTCCACTTTGCCACCTCAAGTGCACCGAGCAGAGGGCACAGCGCACTCTACACTCTTCCAGTCAGGCTGCTCTTGTCAACATTCCAAGGCAGCCTCTGGCTCAACAGAAGGAATGTACCAGAAAAGGAATAGAGGGAGGGGGCGGGGGGCAAGGGAAAGACTAATAACAACTTTCCCAAGGAGTCCAACTATAATAAACCTAAGTAAGGAAAATAGAATATAACACATCTTCCCCCCTAAAAAACAAGGAAGAAAGGACAAGGTTAAAGTTATTGCATCACAAAGTCTTTATGCCATTTAGGAGAAGTTATGGATCTTTTGATGCAGCTTCTTTGGTGAGTCGTAACGTTTTCGGGGTCATCAGAAGTCGGGGAGCTAGTGCGAGGTACGACTTCTGGGCCTGTGCTCCTCGCCAAATGGTCCATGCTCCAGTTATGACCATTCTCGAAGATTACAGTGTTGTTTTTGATTTTAATGATTCTTTTGGGGTCATAGAATTTGGATTCGTTATCCCCAGTGAGTGTGGGTCTTTTCACGGACACCCAGTCTCCTACCGCCCACCTCTGGGGTTTGACTCTGTGCTTGTAATCGTACTGGGCTTTGTACTTGGCCTGATTGGAGGCAATTTTGGATTTAGCAATGACAGGTTCGTGTACCGTTGCTTCTCCCCCCCAATCCAGTTGGGAAAGAATTTAGTGCTGGGTTTTCTACTTCTGAGGGATGAGAAAGGGGAGATACCAGTCACAAGGTTGGGAGTTGTGTGATACGCCCAGAGCATGTCTTGTAGAGCTCATTCTATCGGGAGATGGTTGATGCAAGCTAGTTGTATGTTCTCTTTTACCATCCTATTTACCCTCTCGACCAAGCCATTGGCCCGAGGGCATTACAAAGCAGTTTTTAGGTGGGTAATGGCTAAATCGGTTAGGAAGCTGGTCATAGCTGACGAGGTGAACTGAACTCCATTGTCCGTGACCAGGGTGGACGGGATGCCTTCTGCTGCAAAAGTATCTCGCAGAAAATTGATGAGAGATTCGGTTGTGATTTGGTTCACCATTTTGATGACGACCCAGTGTGAGTGGTAGTCAGTCAGTACAAATGCAAATCTTTTGATGACACCTCTTTTATTGATAGGACCTATGATGTCAAATGCCAGTTTTTCCCACGGTTTGTCAGGGATGGAAACCGGGGATAGAGGTGCCTTCTGGGTGTGTTTGGTTTTGTCACTATTGGCGCAAATGATGCAGTTTTTGACTTTGGCTTCGACCATAGAGTCCATGTTAGGAAACCAATAATGCTCCCTAAGTCTTGTTTTTGTAAGGCTTCTCCCTAGGTGACCTTCGTGCACAAGGTCTATTATTTATCTCTCAACCCTTCGGGAGGTATGATTTTATTGTTTCTCCATATGCAATCGTTGTTTAAGTTGATTTTGTGTCTGATTTCCCAAAATTTGTTTAGTTCTTGACTTACATCGTTGCGTGTAGCTGGCCAACCTTGTAGGGTGTATTCTTTGAGTAGGGTTAATGTAGCATCTTGGGTTAGGTTCTCGACCCATTCATTTTTATTTATGGTAGAAGAGTGAATCTGTAAGATGGGATATTCAGGGGTTTCAAAAATTTCCACTAGATCTAAAGGTGCTCTTGAAAGGAAGTCGGCAGCTGAATTGAGGTCGCCTGCAACACATTCAAGTTTAAAGACGAAACTTTCAAGGCCCAGCACCCATCTTGCCACTCTGGGTGTGCTGTTGGCAGTACCTTTGGGACAGAACATGTAGTTGAGAGGTTTATGATCGGTGCGAACTGTGAATTTTATCCCCCATAAATAGAACTTAAAATGTTTGATTGCCCAGAAACAGGCCAGAGCTTCTCTCTCCACTACTGAGTGGTTCCTTTCTGAATCACTGAGGGTACGAGAGGTGAAGGCAACTATGCATTCTTTCCCTCCGATGATCTGAGAGAGTGTTGCACCTAGACCTTTGTTGCTGGCATTGGTGGTTAGAATGGTCTTTCTGCAAGGGTCAAAATTGCATAAGTAGGGAGCACTTAAGATAGCTTTTTTAATGTTATCAAAAGATACTTGGTGCTTATCTAGCCATTTGTAAGGCGTATGGTTTTTTGTGAGTTCCCTGAGGTCATTAGTGAGGTCAGCAAAGTTCTTGACATATTTGGCCATGTATTCGGCAAGACCTAGGAAGGATAAAAGTTCCTGTTTGGTGGTGGGTGCATGAGCTTTTTCAACAGCATCAAGGAGGCTCAATTTGGGTTAAAATCCATCCCTTGATATGGTATGCCCAAGATAATCTACTGTTCCCACCCCGATTTGGCATTTCTCTTCTTTTAGGGTAAGACCCGCCTCTTTGAATCTCTCGAGAACAGTTCTGAGAGACGAGTCGTGTTCTTCAGGTGTGGCACCATATATTAAGACATCGTCTTGGAAGCACACGGTTTTGGGAACCCCTTCCAAAATGTGCTGTATTATTTTTTGGAATACAGCTGCTGATGAGGCAAGCCCAAACGGCAACCTGAGGAACATGAACGACCCCAGAGGAGTAGTGAAGGCTGTTAATTCTCTAGAGTCAGGGTGTAATTCTACTTGATGTTATGCATTAGAAAGATCCAGAACACTAAAGCACGTGGCTTCCCCCATGGTGCTTAAAACCTCATGGATGCGTGGCAGGGGGTGTCTTTCTATGATGATATTATCGTTAAGGTCCCTGAGGTCGATGCATAATCTAATGTCATCCCCTTGGGCCTTCTTAGCAATGACCACCGGGGCAACCCATGCGGTGCAGTCCACGGGTTGGATAATACCTAGGGTCTGTAACCTGGATAATTCACGTTTGAGGGGTTCCCACATGAGGTGTGGTATGGGCCTGGTTTTGTGTGTAACCGGTTTAGCATTGGGTTTCAATTTCATCTTGTGTTAGAAGTTTTTAAGCATTCCTAACTCTGTAGTGAACACCTCAGGAAATTCTTTGAGAATGGTTTTGTCATTAATAGATGAGTCAATGGTAAGTACTTGTTCTGGGTCGTTGGGGTCCAGTCTAGTACCTAATTCTTTCTGGTGTTGCCAGCCAAGAAGATTGGATCCTACTTCCACTATGTAGACCTTTCCTAGGGTAGTGCGGTCTTTGAATGTAATGTAAGTTGTAAACATGCCCTTTAAAGGAATAGAGTCCCTGGTGTAGCTGCTGGGGGATATGTCAGCTGATAAAATACTACCTTCTTCGCAAATGTTCAAGTTTTTCAAATCTGAAACGTTGACAAAAGTGAAAGGGGAACAAGAATCAGCATACATGTTGATTTTCTTGCCATTTAGACCGATTTCACATTGTGGGTAATTAATTTGGTTGATAGCATTAGGGTCTAGTACTTGAAAGACAATCTTCTTTACGGATTGGAGTTTATTGTCAATGACCTCATCAGCACCATTTTGTCTTTTTGGTAAGCTGCGACAAAGTTTTGCTAAGTGGCCTTTCTTGTTGCACTTTTTACATATGGCTGATTTGGCTTGACAATTAGGGTGGTTAGCCAAGTGGTTACTACTACCACATCTGTAGCATTTAAGCTTGCTGAAATCGTGATCTCAAGGGTTAGAATTCTTGTCAGTTTTAATTTTGCATATGGTATCCTCTGTAGGAAGACTGGCAATTTCTGATACTTGTCCGGGGTCGGTATGAGGTTTAATTTCTTTCATGCACAGGGCGGTGTGCTCAATAGATTTGGCCAACTCAACAGCTTCCTGAAGGTTGGGTTGTCTTTGTAGTAATTTCTCTTGTATTTTCCCATTGTTGGTGCACCTCACCAGTTGGTCCCTTATTTGAGAATCGTTGAGTTCTCTGAATTCGCAGAGTTCACTTAATCCTCTTAGAACGGCCACGTAGCTAGAAATACTTTCCTGCTTTCCTTGGACTCTACAGAAAAACTTGTGGCGTTCCAGGACAATGTTAATTTTGTCTCCGAAGTGTATTTCAAGTTTTATCAAAGAGGTTTCGTAAGCATCTCCCTCTTCCTCTAGGTCTGGCTCTGGTAGGGTGTCGAAAATTTTCCTCCCATGGATACCCAGACTGTGAAGTAGAATATGTTGTTTTCTTAAGGCACTGAATTTCTCCCCCCCAATGGCTATTAGATAGGACTCAAAGATTTTGATCCATTCTTTCCAAGGATGGTTCGTTTCCCCACATTCATTAAAGAATGGGGGAGGTTGGGTCATGCTTGCAGCAGCCATGGCTGAATAAAGTTGGTAAAAGTGGAAAAAGAAGAGGAGAAGGAGAAGCTCCATATGGTGTGCGTGCCACCGTGAAAAAAATAAGCAGGAATCCGTGAGGAGTGAGGATTCTTTTGCAGGAATAGAGTGGCACGCTGGAAGGTGTGCGTGTCACCATGATTGAGGATGAAGATACGCAAAAATGCTGATTAATAGAAAGGATGTACAATAGCGAAAAGCTGTGTGCGTATCCTCAGGAGGGGTTGTAACACGCGGAATGGATGCGTGTCACAACTAACTGTGAAGGTAAATGAGGATAGCGCTTGAGAAGTGTGTGTATCACTGTAGAAAAAGTGGCACGCAAGAAAATGGTGTGCGTACCACCGCAATGAATAGGTTATGAACTTATGATGGTTGAGGCAGGGGAGGAGAGAGATGCCCAAATGAATGACACGCTAAATGGTGTGCGTGTCACCAAAGGATGAAAAAAGAAAACTATTCAATGATAATACTCCACCAGACACGCTGATAGATGAGTGTAATGAGGAAGAGTGAGCGTGTCACTGAAAAGGCTAAAGACACGCAAGAAGGTGTGCGTGTCATCAGTGACGGTCAAAAACATAACTGTAGAGGAGGGCTGAGAAGGGTTGCCCCTGAGAAGATCCAATTGATGCTAGACACGCAGAATAGTGTGCGTGTCACTGTGAAGACCCCAGACACGCAATGTGGTGTGCGTGTCACCGCAGGCTGGGAAAGGAAAGAATACTTTGAAAATGTATATTTCCTCAGACACGCTGCTCGGAATGCGTGTTGGTATCCAGCAATGAGGAAAGTGAGCGTGTCACTGATTAGAAATGGATACGCAGGATGGTGTGCGTATCACCGATGAAATTCTGCGATGAGGCACTGCTGCTGGCACCACGGAGTCTAGAGGGAATCCGTAGCAGCTGAGAGGAGGCGATGAGGCGGTCCGGAAGGCGTGAGGGAAGTGGCAGCTCAGGGAACACCCCGAAAAGTATACGCCTCCAAGCGTTGCAGCTGGGCAGCCAGAGCCTCTAGGGAGGAGTCGATTATTTGTGAGGGCAATGCCTAGAAAGGCGTGGTAAATATTTCCCTAGGGCGGAAGATCCGGGAAAGGATGCGCCTCAAACATTGTAGCCGGGTGGCCGGAGCCTCGAGGGAGGAGCCGATAGGTGTGAGGGCAACGCCTAGAAGGTGTGGAAAATACTTCCCAAAGCGGAATATCCGGGAAGCGGCGTATAGACTGGATCAAAGGGCAGACTCAGACGGGCCACGGTGCCAGATAGAGCAATGGCAAACCCTTACTGGTGTTTCAAGGCAGGCCACGACCGAGTAGGCTTGTATGGAGTGAAAGGGATTGAGGGAAATGTCAAGTCGATGAAGCAGGCTCCTCCGGTCAATGTGTGAAAGGGAATCAGTCCTGCGCCGGCCATGGTAGCAGCAGGACAGGCTCTGCTCTCTCCCCACAGGCTCCCATTAACAGCCCTGTGTTCATCCTAAACTTAAAAAACCCCAGCGCTGCTTGGAATCACTCGATGGCCAGCTGCCCTTCTCAATTCTTCGAGTCCCCGATATTAAATTCAGCTGAGTTCACTGTATCAACAGGAACCCTTCACGCTACAGCAATATCGATCAATTCAACTTGCTCACCTTGTATGTCCTGAAGATGAACTCAAATAATTGAGTTCGAAACGCCGTCGACCCCCTACAACAAGAACTCCTTTTACTCTGTAAAAATGCTCAAAAGGATGTTCTAGTATTGTTGTCAATGCAATGTCTTTATTTTAATTTCACTTTCACTTGTCACGTCACGCTTATTGTCATTTGATGTGTGAGCACCTATACATTATTGTTGTGGAATAAATTTCTGTCATACATTGACCTACATGTCCCTAGTACATTACTTACCGCTCTCTTCTAAGAATTAAGTTCTATTCACAAACCTAGTGCCCCCTAGCTGGGTCACTTCATTTTGGACCGTGTTTTGGCCACATAAGAACCATTGTTTCTCTAAACATTGAATTACCCCCGGTTCATATATTGGGGTACCCTTGTTCTCCTTACTGGCCGCTGTGAGTACAGCAGAGCACAGTACCTTAACCTTGTGGGCCACAAGGTGTCGAATCAACTTGAAGAGGTGGAAGTACACAGAAGGGAAGGAGAACCATCCTGCTCCCTTTCGCAGACCAGTCATTGCCAGTGTTACAATGAAGACTGGAGCAAGGTAGGTAAGATAACTCCTTTATTTCGGTCTCCACTCTGCCACCTCAAGTACACCGAGCACAGGGCACAGCGCACTCTACACTCTTCCAGTCAGGCTGCTCTTGTCAACATTCCAAGGCAGTCTCTGGCTCAACAGAAGGAACGTACCAAAAGGGGAATAGAGGGAGGGGGGCCGGGGGCAAGGGAAAGACTAATAACAGCTTTCCCAAGGAGTCCAACTATAATAAACCTAAGTAAGGAAAATAGAATATAACAGATACACTCTTCTGCAATAAATGATATCATCTGAATTGTCTTATACCTGTTTTTTGGCCATTCTGAAGATCTGATAAATATGAGTAAATCATTTGCTATTTTCCATAAACATTAAATTTGTGATTATGGTAAAAAAATTGCAATTCTAATTATTTAAAAATTTACTAGGGAGCAAAACCGTATATTCTAAAGTTTGACGCAGCAAATCATCAATATTCTTTTTCTACCCGTATCTTAGATTTATACGAAGTCTCTGTCCCTTCCATAGAAAATTGGATTCCAATTTGTCAATTAGTGGAAAAAAATTATTTAAGTTTGCAATGTTTATTTTTAAATAAAAAATATAGGAAGAATGTACACGCTGATTAGTGCAATAAGAAAGATTATTAAGAGGGGGAGGGCTTGCCATCTTTCAAATAAGGATTAGCATCAGAAGATAGTTTGATTTATAAAACTCAGCATAACATACTGTAATACATTTCAAGGTATCAAACTGGGCAATTTAGAACATAGTTGTCTCCTAAAATATGTGGCAAACTACCAGTCAAAATATTGATCAAAATGTTTTTTGATTTTTGTTTATTACTTGTCTAGCCATCTATATTAGAAAATCCCTGAATCAGGTCTTAAGTGTAAAATATATTGTTACTGTCTGCTTTCAGATAAAGAATCATATCATTTGTATATAGTTTTAATTAGCCATTTATGGTATAGGAGGCTGGATCTTAATATCTGACCACATTTTCATCTCCAACAGTTCAATAAACAAAGTAAATAGTACCAGGAAAATGGGGCATACCTCATGAGTTCCCCTGCCAGCTGGGATTTTACCAGCATGTGGAGAGTTGATTATTATAGTGGCTGCGGCTTTTGGGGATAGTCGCCTTAAGATGTGCATAAATTCTGTCTGCAAGCTTCTTCACTAATAGCTGTGGCTATTTAGATGTTAGCGGGTCCATAGACCTAAGATCGCCGCAGTCCTACCATCACGGCCAAGAAATCACCACCATGTTGATGGCAGGATAGACAAAAGCAGCTGTTGGAGGGAGGACCGCCAGTTTCCCCGCCAGCCCAGTCACGATGTGACTGTGATGGTAAAACCTCCACACCTGAGTTGGCAGAATGGAAGGGATGTCAGGCAGAAACTCACCTTTTCTCACTTTCAAACTTCCTGTTCTGCCATGGATCGGATCTTCCAAGTCCTGTCACTGCTTCTTGATGACAAACAAAACTATCGACGGTAAGCTCCACTTTGACCTGTTACCTATTGACTTGTCTGTTAACATTTGCAAAAGACTCATGCATTTATTAATCTCTCTTACAGGCAATAGCATATCTATGTGCAATGCATATGTCTATAATGTTAACATTTAAGAACTGTAAAGAAAAACACCTGTATGATCACATTGTATGTATACTTTTGATGCAAGCTGCCTTAAAATAAATGGACACTTGCACAAAAAAGGATATTTAAATAAAAATCAAAAAGTCACAATACAGGTGTGTTTAAAGAAATTTCTAAACTTCCCACATTAAAACATTTGCAACACACATCATAGGGATAAGTGCATTGTAACATGAAGTAGAAATTGCACTAGACAAGGTGCAAGTATGTAATATTTCCCCTTGTCTAGTCCAAGTCCTGTACTGTATCCAGTTTCAATAGTCACAAAATGTTTCATACCGATCATTAATCAAGGTGAAACAAACACACCTGCAGTAACTCATCCCAAACAAATTGTAACATCAATTAGTTGGTGCGAGTGGCCATTACTATGATGAATGCCTGCACCTACATCCAAATGACCATCACATATTATGTTAACCAGTGTATGCACTTAACAAAGGAGACATTAAAATAATCAGTTGTATTACTTGCCATCATTGTAAAGGAAAATAAGTACTTCACATTTTACTCAGAACCATTGCTAGGAATCAAACAATTGCTAAGGAAAAATAATGCCAGTACTAATTTGGTGAAAACAAAACTATGGATTTATTCCACAAAATGAGATAAGGCTCTCAAAATGATACTCAAACCAACTTACAGTCCATAAAGTACAACATTATGCACTGTTGTGCAGTGGCTTAAAGCTTGCCTCCTAATTCACTGCCAAGGGAAAGTCCTCAGGAAGTGACATCTAGTGGGCAGAGCAGGCACCTTATAGATCTTACATGGGAGGGGAGTTCGGGTTTGAGAGGGTGCCCTTGGATTTGGGAGGGGGGATGGTTTTGGGAGGGGTTCACTTGTGTTTGGTAGGGGGTTGGGATGTGGAAGGGGTAAGTTGGGTGAGATGGGATGTGGATGGGATAGATCTTGCTTTGCTAGGGTTGAGTTGGGGTTTGGAAGGGGTTAGGGCTAGGGTAAAAAGGTAATCTTCTATGGGAAAATAGGTAGGGTGTTCGGCAGGGAGTTAGGCTTGGGAGGTAGAGAGAGTGGCAGTGTCTGATGTGCGTGTGTCTGCTGAGGGTGCAGGTGCCTGTGGGTCTAGAGTATGTCGTGCACGTTTGGGTGTATCTTGCTTACTAGTTGTCTGTTGTTTGCTTGAGTGTAAGCATTTGAGTTTATTGTGTGTTTATTCTGAGGTGTGTGTGGATGGGTGTGCTGTGGAGGTGCTGGGTGTGGTTGTGGTGCATGTGGATGTGGTGGTGCATGTGGGTGTGTTGGTGGCTGCGGTGTCTGTGACAGTGCTAGGTGTGGTTGTGGTGAATGTAGGTGTGGTGGTGGCTGTGGTGTCTGTAGGTATGCTGGTGCTGGGGGTGGTACATGTATGTGTGGTGGTGGTTGTGATTTCTGTGGATGTGCTGGCAGTGTGGTGGTGCATGTGGATGTGGTGGCGGCTGTGGTGGCTGTGGATTTGCTGGTGGTGGGGTGGTGCACGTGGGTGTGGTGGTGGCTGTGATGTCTGTATGTTTGTTTGTGCACCTGTGTTTTTGTGGCGTTTGTGTTTCTGCATGTGTGTGCTGCTTTTGTCTGAGTAGGTGCATGCAAAGGTGTGAGTGCACCTGGGACAGGTCTGGGAATAGGGAATTTGAATGGGGAAGGGGCGGGAGGTGGGTTACAAGGTTGGGATGGTTTAGAGGCTGTGGTCAGTTAGGAGGTTAGACCTTGAAAAGACCTCTGTAAGCCAGACATAGCAATGTGTATGCCTTCCAGGTAGGCTACCATTTGTTGAAATTGGCAGCCAAGCTCCTGGATGGCACTCAGTAGTGCAGTCTAGCCTACAGTGATGTTCCCGAGAAAGTCAAAAGCCTCCTCGTTCAGGGCAGCCGGAGGGACAGGGGCAGGGGAGTCAGGTGCCTGAAACAAAGGAGATGCCGCCCCTTTCCTGGGGGGGGTGTTTGGCCAACTCTGGGCGGCAGACAAGGATGCAGATGGTAGACTTCCTATAGGATCCCCCACCACTAGGGAGTGCTCGCTGGAGGAGGCCTCCGAAGAAGATATTGAAGAGCTGGACACCTCCTTTGCACTCTCCTCATCCTCCATGCCACTGGGTCCTATGGTATCGGTGGTGTTTGCACCCAAACCACAGTGGTCAGCTGCTTCCCTGCCTACATTGGCAACTTCTCCTTCACCTGCTCAGGAGGATGCTGAAATTACATATACAGTAGTTTTATTGAATCTGTGCAAACAGAACTAATCATGACCTTTGATCACAAAACAGTTCCCAAGGTTTCAGATTTCATCTGCTTCAAGTCTCTCAAACTTTGGTTCTACATTAGCATAAGCTCATGAATGTAGGCAACATTGTCAGAAAACATTTGGTCACAGTTATGTCATTCCCCAATAGCTCATATATTACGTATGATCTTGTCTTTTATCCATTAACATGTCTCTCCAGGAACTATTTCACACCTCTTAATGAGTTTCCTCTGTAGTTTATAATAGTAAACTGATGTCATCAAAAAGGATATCAACCAAAATTACCTTTGTGTAGTGTGTTCACAATGACCTAAATTCTGAATACTTTTCATTCTCAATAAGTAAAATATGAAAAAATGCATGTCAACAAATACTGCAATGTTGTACCAATGTAAGCATAAACTGAAAGCAGGTTACCTTTGATGGAAATTTCACAATAGCAACACTTACTTCAAGTCCCTAAAGTATATGTCAAATGTCAAAAATCATAAATTAATTCTGTACTTAATTGGCTTAGCAATATACCACAAACTATGTAGATACCTATGCTATTGAAGACAGTAAGCATAAGTAAATACATAACCCTTGAAACATTTCTAATACACTTCGGTACAGAGCAAAAACATGCTCGTATTTGACTCCTAAATATCTATAGTTATTTGAAGGTTGTCGTATCATTGTGAAATTGTTTCACTAAATATGCTTGCTTCCACAGGCTTCAAACATTTGTAGAACATTACAGTAATCATTACATACACTGATTCATATATTATAATTACTTCAAAGATTCAAATGTAAATCACAATATGCAACATATTACTCCTTGATGCATTTCAACATTTACCTAATGAGTCATGAATTTGTCCTGATTCTGAGTTTTCCTGATGGGATACTGCTACATTTATGTGATGGAACATTCCAACTTCCAGAATCCTTTTAAGTTTCCCATTTTTCTACATCATTGATTTATCATCTGGACATTGAGAAATGGTTTGGGGTATGTGTTACTCTGTCACCAATGTGTACACATTCCGATTAAAGAACCTGATGTATATGTGGAGTTTAGGCAGCCATGTGTTTGCTCCGAACAGTCCTTTGTTTGTTAACAGGAATCAGGTGGGATCCTTTCCAACAAATTAATAAACAAAGCATGTCATCATACACATTGTGCAAAATGTATAACTTCAAGAACTCTTCTTCTATGTTGGACATAGGTCACCCTTAATGTTGACGGGAAAAATCCTGGCTGTAACAAAAAGTAGTCATGGAACATGTGACACTCTGATCAGAACTTACCCCTTTGTTGCTGTTGTTCGGCCCTCAACTGCCCATCAAGCTACAGAGAGGCCACCGCAAGAATGCAGACCATTAGGGCATTCAGGGTGTGGCGCAAGTGCTTCCCACACTGGGAAGACTGCCCGGTTGACTTTCTGGTCCAGAACCGTCGCTCCTCCCACCATATGTGGCAATGGACGCTGCATCGCTTGTAGGCCACCAGGGTCCGCACCTTCCTAGCGATGGCCTTCCAAATGTCCCGCTACTGATGGGCGATGACCTGTATGGATACAAGAAATGAAAGAAAAAAACAATGGTTTTGTGACCTTTTGTTTGTCTGTATTGATGTAACAAAATCTTTCTACATCTATCACTAGCATGACTCAGAAGTTAGCAAACAACATGTGTATTTTCCTTTGCTGACCAAAACCAATATCTTAATACACATATTTGTAGTGACCTGTTGACTACCCCCAACTCATGTCATGGTCTAACCTCACCAATCCAGTTTTGTGACATCATCTAGCCCAGGGGACTCCTACATATTTCGTGATGTGACCTACTTCTGGTCAGTACAAAAGATTGTGAACTACTGAAGGGTAAACATAAATACTTATGGCACAGTGAATAGTGGCCACTGTGAGTAAGGGGCCTGCAGCTTGGACATGAAACACTTTGAAGTGAGAGTAAAATGAAATGAAGTGTTAGCTGAAGGAGTTAAGTAACTCTCCCTTTCAACTGTTGTCCATTTAAAAGCATTGAGAGGCATATTTTTAGGCACACCTCACATTTGACCTGGCAAGGTTATATCTTTATGACAGATATACCTCAGTGCGTCAGTTGTTTGCCCCTGTTACTCAGCCACAGCATGGCCCATTATTCGGACTGAGCACTGCTCATTGTCAGGCCTTGTTATCTACAGCCTGATGATTATGATGTCACATGAACACAGCCTTCTCTTAACTTTTACATGCAAAAATTACCTTGTGCCCATCTAATAAATGACCTCAAGGCTGTGTGCTACTCTGAAAGGGCCTGGGAGCTACTGGGAGCTCCCATACAACTGTTTGGAGAGTCCTGATCCAGGCCGAGTGATTTGTGGGATGATACACATAGCTAACATAATTTTCATTTGGTTTCTACAGAAAGCATTTTTATGTAAAGTTGTAAAGAGTATATATATATTGTGTTTTCCTATTTCCATGATGTGAGTTTTCAACATATAACATGCAATTCAAACGTACAAATAGATATATCTCTACATGTACAAAAAGAATCTAGAGCTTTAAAAACACCACACATACTAATATTTTTGTTTTTTAACATTGTAAAGTGCTTAGAAATCACCCTCATCATTGTCCTCTGTTAGAAACAAAATATATGACAATTCACATCACTAACTACACTTCACTCAGGAATTCAAAGGGACATTGCAGCCAGTGTTAATGGAAAAAAATTGTTAGACAGATTCCCATATACATTTCAGACATGTAACCATTCCTCTGGTGAGCCATAGAGCTGGCCATACGAGGAAAGGACCTCCTGTGCCAGCATCTCCAGCTTCTCTGGCGAGAAGGCAGGGGCCCTCTCATCTGCTCGACCTGGCATTGTTGCTCCCAGAAGTGGCAAACAGCAACAAAAGTGGAGGTCTTGATGGTAGCAGTGTTAGAAGGCAAGTGAGCTCTTTTTCCAATCACCGCGTATATGTACACGACATACACGATTGTCAGCATAGACGGATACAGCCATTGGCCTTCATACGGTACTTTCATCAATGTTGGCCTATGGCTGTGTTTGTCGTGGAGTTTACTGCCTACTACGTGGTCAACTTCCGCCACTCCCATCTGATACCAAATGTCCTATTGGTGAGGTCAGGAACCCTCCATTTTAGAAGTGCAGAATTTTGTGTTTGTGACTGTTAAGTGCGCCGCCGCCACTCAAAATGGGGGCTAGTTTGGTTACATATTCAAACTTCGATGGACACTCATTCTTTTAAAAATAAATATTTATATGTAGTGCGTTACTATGCTCAAAAGCGATATTAGGGCGGTGTTGTTTACACCTCCGTTGACAGTATTATTGGAGGAAAACATTTAAAAAAAGAATGTGTAGCTAATACATTTGAAATGCATTATTTACTCAATTTTTTTCATTTTAAACTTATTTTAGGGTATAAATGTTATTTGTGAAGAATAATTGGCAAAAAGCAAATATTTATTAAAATATGTAGTAAAACCAGATATATATTTTATACAACTGCCTTTAGTGCTAAATATAAAAAATGTTGCTCTGGAAGATGTGAAAAATGTTCACATTTTACCAATGCAGACATATGAACCCTGGGAGAGTGAGAAGATGACAGCCCCAGGTGTACCGCCCATTTCCAGACCTTGCCACCATAGTAGAAGGGGATATCATCAAGAAGTTCAGATTGAATAGGCAAACTATACTGGATTTATGTCATCAGCTGGAGCCAGATCTTCATCCTCACAACAGAAATCCCACATCTATTACACCAATTGTCAAACTCATGGCAGTACTTCATGTTGTGGCCACAGAATCATTTCAATACATTGTGGCAGTATCTGGTGGAATGTCACAACCAACTTTTAGTGGTGTGCTACAATAAGTTATAACTTCAGTGATGAGATACATCAACAGCTTCATCCAGTTTCCACAGCAGCAGGATTTAGGCATTGTGAAAGGGGACTTTTTCTGTTTGAGTCGCCTACCACATGTGGTTGTAGCAATTGATGGCACACATATTGCCTTAATGCCACTACATGCCAGAGAACAGGTCTACTGGAATCAGAAACACTTCCATTCAATCAGCATGCAAGTTGTCTGATTTCCGGATTTGTACATCAAAAGCATTTGTGAGCACTTCCCCGGCTCTGTCCATGATTCCTGTGTACTATGGACAATTTAGACCTGAGAGGGCCTGGCTTGTTTGTCAGTATAATCTTTCATAATATTGTTAGGGTAATTTCTAGTTTAATAATCTGAAATTGTGTTACATTTTTTGTCATTATTTTAGTCTTCCATCCAGGAGACTCAGCTCATCCTAACCAACCACGGTTGTTGGCACCACTGAGGAATCCAGCAATGCCAGGGGAAATCTGCTTCAGTGAGGCCCATGGAGGAACACAACAGCTGGTGGAGCGGGCTTTCGGACTCCTAAAGGCAAGATTTAATTTTCTGGACAAAACTGGTGGATCCCCCCTCTACTCATCAGATAAGGTGTCCAAATCACCATGGCCTGCTGCATGCTCCACAACATCCCCCTGCGACAGAACATCCCTTACATCGCAGAGGATGGAGACCATGAAGCGCCACTTGGTGAGGATCCTGAAATGCCAAATTAAAATGACAGTGGTGAAGAGGAAGGAGTTGACTTACATCAAGATGACATTGACAACTTCTCATGAGTGTAAGTATAGCTTTTCATGTTACCACTTTCACCATTACAACAACTATTGATGTGATGATGAGAGATGTGGTGGTAATGTTTTAGGAAGGGCAAGTTCAAGGAAATTCAGGCCAAAGGTGTTTGTTGACCAAAGTTTTGACACATTAACTACTGTGTTCAGTTATATTGTCTATCTCTAATTGTTTTGTAAAACTGTGTCCTCCAAACGTTGACATTGTAATGTGTCTATTATGTTATGGTTGATTGGCAATCTTTTTGTTTTGATCTGTTTTATGTTCCTTTATAATGCCATCTTCATTTGGACATTTCAGAGTTGTGACATTTGCAGGCATATGGTGCTGTTTCGAAGTGCAAAGGGAACATGGGTTGATTCTGGGAAAGACAGACAGACTTTGGATGTACGAATCTTGTACCAAGGCAACTTGCACTGTGATTGAATGGAAGATTTGAAGATTACATTGGACTTGTTCTCTGTCGTGTGTTGGCACTAAGGCAATATGTGTGCAATCATTAGTTCAAACCACATGTGGTAATGGAGCCAAATGATGCTAATCTCCTTTCACATTGCAAAATCCTCATTGTATGTAAAGTGTATGTAGCTGTTGATGTGTTTCATCATTGTAGGACATACTTCTTTTGGCACACCACTGAAACTTGGTTGTGACATTCCGAAGATACTGGACCAGTGGATTGGAATGATCCTGTGTCTACAAAACGTAGTGCTGCCATGTTTCTGTCTATTGGTGTTATCATGAGGGATTCCTCATGTGAGCCAGAAGATCTGGCTCCAGCTGATGACATGAGTCAATTATAATTTGCCTATTTAATCTGATTTCTTTAGATATATCCCTTTCTTCCATGCTGGCAAGGTCTGGAACAAGAAATGTGGAAACTAGAAATGAGTATTAGTGTCACGTGTGGAATGTTATGTTAGTGAATATGTTGACAGACAATTATTGGTGAAAGGGAATAAATATAGTAGTAGATGATTTAATAGTATATATTTTTAGGAGTCACAGTTGGGAACTTGAGAAAAACATTACCTACTTGCAAATTATCTATGTTTACACAATCATTTGTTTTTGTCATTGTAAAATTATGATGGAAGGAATAAAATGCATTGATAAAGTTGAGATATACAACACTAGTCTATGAGTTTTTGACCTGTGAATGTATTGAACTAAATGTGAAGTAATTAAACAGGGTGAAAATGAGAAAGCTAACCAAAAAGTGAAGAAGTCTGTCATGGTGAATGAAACCATAGTTGGAGAGCCAAAATTGTTTGAAGTCCAATGTCCAGAATACGACTGGCATCAGAAAGGTAAATGTGTTCAGAAATAGTCCAAAGATTGAATACTAGTTGCACACTGGAGGAAATTAGGGTTGGGTTTCTGGCTGGTGGTGGTAGATGTCTTGCCATCTTCACCTCCTGATAATCTGGGTGAACGTCCCCTCCTGCAGGTGAGAGGGGGATTTACAGTTACAGGGCCTCGGGTGGCTGCAGGTGGTTATTTCTTTGGTAGGGCCTCCATTCCTGTGTCTGTGGTAGATGTAGATGGGCCAGATGTTGTAGGACCACAGGAAAGGGTAGATGGTGCTGAGAAAGCCCTACACATATAGGTGTAAATTTCCTGCAGCACGCTAGTCAAGGAGCCCATATTGGAGTTGTGAGCCTCCATCTGATAATGGAGCTCCTCTGCAAGTGCTTCATCCATGTGATTACCTGGCCCATTATGTCTTGGGACTGAAAGTAGGCTCCCAAAACATGGTTGAAGGTGGTCTGGGTGAGAGTGACCCCAGTGGCCCACAGAATCCCTCCCACAACCCCGACTCCCACTACCCAGTGTGCCCCATCTGACTGGGTCCAGGGTGAATTGGAGCTGGTGGTGCTGTGTCTCTACATTTCCCAGGACTGGGGGACATATGATTGGAATCACAGTGGTAGGAACACAGGAAGTGGAGGCTTCGGTTAGCAGAGGTGTTACAGCTGCGGTGGGAGGTGCTGGTGTGGGCCCAGTGTGACTCACTGGCTCTGCCTGTCCAGACTGCACAGATGGACCAGGATCATCATCTTCATCCAGATTACCAGGAGTGTTATCGTCACTGAAGACTTGATCTTGGGCTGGAGTGGAGGTCTCGTCAGTGGCAGATTCCTGGCCATGTGCTCTGTCAGTTGGACCTATTGAGAAATTGAGAACATTTTTATTAGTAAAAATGTGCATTATACATCCAAATCGTTTGAGACAAATAATGTAGATACCTAGAAGAAAAAAAGGTAGGGATTATTATGATTATAGCTTTCAGCGGTATTGAACATATTACCCTAACTTTTTGCAATTTCAAATAGTACAACTTCAAATAAGCAGGTAGTAAGATGCCCTGAAATGTTTAAGTGATTAGGAAGTATAGCTATCATCTCCCAACCATTCAACCCAACACAGTGGAGAGGTGAAATGTATAATTGACAATTCCAAAGCATGGTTGACTTCATAACATACATTTACATAATTTGGATGGATGTTTGGCATTAGTCAACATGTGAAAAGTGCAGAGTCAAGTTTTGCAATTACCACTTAAATTTAGCATACTAATTTTCATACCTCACAATTTTTGGGTCAAAACAGTTTGATTTGTGAAACTCATAACATCGATTCAACTGGTGGAGAAGAACAGGACAACATTCAGAAAACAATACAAATTATTTTTAGAAGCGAGCATTGAAAAGGGATTGATCACTACATGACACTTTACCATATGGGGAAATATGTTAGGCAAGAAAGAACGAGCAATATGATATAGCAATATTCTTTTGACAAAACAGAAACAGGGCATCATGGTAGTTGTAATCATTTCAAAGATAAATTCCTAACACTTGCAAAATGGTTAGTAGAACATACCTGTGGAAAATATGCAGTTGAAATGCGACAGACACTTACAATATGACACACATATGGGTAATGGTTTTTATGGTGTTCTAACACTTACAGGTACCATATCATCATGTGACGTAATGGAAATTGGCAACTGCAACTTTAAATGCAACACAATACATTTACAGAAACAATCCAAATTATCTGCTACTGATACTTTGAGGTTTCTATGTTAGGAAAATATGTACAGAACCCATTGGCAACAGCTGACCTGAGAACAAACAGGACATTAAGTAAAGTGCAACCTACCAGACTCCACTCCACCAGGTATTTCTGTCAAGCCGTCAAGATGTAGGATTTGTAAGACCTTTTCCTTCCAGGGCATGAGTTGCTAGGGGGGCCTGGGAAAACCACCATTAGTCCTCTGGGTCTCCAGGTAAAGCTTGGATGCCAAGGATCGCACCCTTCCCCGCAGGTCATTCCAGCTCTTCCTGATTTCCTCCTGTGTTTGCAGGTTGTTTGATAAGGCATTCACTATGTCGACTATTCTGGCCCACATATGTCTTTTCTGACAATGGGTGAATTTTGGGCTTGGGCTCCAAACAATTGTTGCTCTACTCTTATGATTTCATCCACCATGACTAACAATTCTCCCTCAGTAAAATGGAGATTTTTGGGGCCTGGCATTGTGCAAAGAAATATGATTAAATCAAATTAATTAACCACAAGGAAATAAATGAAAGAAGATAAAGGGACAAGAAACAGGGAAAAACAGCAAAATAACCTCACTTAACTGGCAAATGTTCTGCTAGAAAATATTGCAGTGCAGTGGAATAGCAAATGATCATGGTCTTAAATGGAGTACATTTTATAGTGTGTTATGCAGGTGTTTCCATTTGGCCAATGCACATCAGGTGTGTTATACTAGCATCCATCCAATGACCGCAGTGATGGTGCATTGTTGAGCGTGTACCTCAACGGATTCCCTCCATCAGGGAACTGCCACTAGGAGACTGCCAACACAACTGTGAATTCTAAATATGCTCGGCTGGAACCCACCGCCATGAAGGTGATGGAGTACTATTTGCCAGCATTGGAGACTGCCATGTTGGAAGTGCTGAGCCGCGACTGTGGCCGGAAACACTCTGTCGACGCGGGCAGCAAGTCAGCCTGCATGCATCTAAATACGGTGGATGAAAAACTGTCAACTTGGCTCAATACTTGGGACTGCATCTGCAGTGGGATGGCAATAAGACCGCCAAGATCTAAATCAGACCTTTAGCTACCTTTACATCTACTAGCAGAATGGAGGAACTTGGAGCTTTTCTATATTTTGCTCCTTTCCTCAGATTTCTCCTTGTGGGCCTTGCTGTTCACCCTTTCTCATGAGTTAATCCCTAAAGCTGTTTCTGACTTTCACCTTCACCTTCACCAAGACATTCTACTTCCTAACTTGTGTCCTTCCCTCTGTTTGGCTTATGAGATGGACCTTCAATCCCATGACAATGGGAGGTTCTGTCGCATCTATGTTGATCAAACTTCTGCTATCCGAACTTCTGATAACCTAATGGTAACTTGTTTGCTGGGTCATCAGGTTAGTAATCCTTCTGTTGCCACTCTAGGCCATTGACTGTGGAATGCCATTTTTATGGCTTGTAGCAGTGCAGGGTTTGTCTGCTCCTCTCAGTTCAGGGTCTTTCCACCAGGTATGGTGGCTGTCTGGGATGAGGCCAGGGCAGAGTTGAATGTGAATGTTTCTTGTACTGCCCCCTGGGTTTCGCTTGGTACCTTCAATAATGACGATAAAGTCCTTTTTTAGAGCTCTGCAATATCTTAAAATAGTCCGAGACATAACTACCATTGGTGTAGTGGTGCCAGAACTCTGTAAGGCCCATTGAACCCTGATAACTGCTGTATTTTATTACCCCAAAAGTAGTCAAAGAGGCCATTTTCCCTGATTACAACAGGGCCTTGCTACGCTACTGAAAAGGATGTGCTGGCTGTAAACCAAGGTTGCAGGAAGAAGTCAGACAAAGACATCATAAGAATTATCGGAAGAAAAGATTAATTTTAAGGGATTTGTTGAATAACAGAGAGAGTAAGGAAATGAGTTCCATTGTTTCAGCGTTTTGAAATACTGGAGGTTTATTAAGCACTGTACACTTCTGGTGCTTTCTTCTGGGCCTACCTTTGGAGCTGCAGTGTCTGGCTCCCTGTCTGTGTAATGTTTTTTTATTGTTAGATTGGTTTGCTTGTGCTGCTTTACCTTGTCGGTGTGTTGTTTTACATGCCCTCCATACTGAAAATTACTGGTAAATAATCGGGGCATTCAGTGAATTGAGAGGCCCGGGAAGGGTGTGGAATGGACACACCTTACTATGCATGCTGCCTGGAGAATAGCCATTTTTGAAGACCACTGGCATAAAGACAGGTACAGGACCAAACAAAGGACAAAGGACACTTAGAGTCATATTTATCAGCCCCTTGCGTCGCCAAAGTGTCACTTTTTTTGACACTCCGACGGCTCAAACTAAAAATTCATATTTATGAGGTCATGCAAAGCCACTTAGCATGGCTTTGAATGGCCTCATAGTTATGGAGTCTGGCAAGGCATTGTAAATTGCTGCATCGCCTTACTCTGCGCTAGGGAGGCATTACATGGGCATTGCGGTGGGTGTTCCCACACAGCACCCATGGATTTTTACGCTTCCCCAGATTTACAAAACCATGTAAACCTGGGGATGTGACAAATTTTACGCCTCCCCTGGGGAGGCGCAACGAGGAGAAATAACTTGATTTTGTCTAGTTTTTTCCTCTTTCCATATGTGCTGCATTCTGTAGCATACATGGAGGAAAAAGCCTCTCAGGATTGTTTTTGTGCAGGAAGGAGCCCCTTCCTACACAAAAACAATCCTGCCAACAACACAGGCACCCTTGCATCATGGTGCAAGGGTGCCTGCATTGGTGCTAGACTGCAGAAACAGGGCCAGCGCAGGGGGAAAGGACAGGAATGCACCGTATTGAATACATACTGTGCATTCCTGCCTTTTCACTTTGACGTAGGACAGCGCAGCAAGGTGGCTTGCTGCACTGCCCTATGCCAAAACCCCATAAATGAGGCCCTTGCTTTCTGGACACGCAGGGCAAGGTCTGTTCCTTACAACCTGGCTCAATAGCAGTCACCGGAACTGCTGTACCTGGCAGCCAAACAGACCACGCATTCCATGGACACAGACCAGCATAAGAGAGCACTTTCTGGATAATCCAAATGCCTTCCCACTAGAATTTCACACCTATTTGTCCTTTAATGCTCAGAAGATCAAGCTGGCTTTGCTGAGATGAGAATATAAAAGAACAGAAGGCCATTACAGGGAAGGAAAGAATTTCACACCATGGCTATCGGTACTCCTAAAATACAATGAGCCACATTTATGACCTGGATTGCGTTGCTCTTGCACCACTCAAGTTGGTGCAAGAACGACACAAACCTAAAGTCATATTTTTTAAACAATACAAAGCCACTTTACGTGCAATGCAGCGCAAATTGCTGCATTGCACTACTTTGCACAAGGGAGGCATTCCATGGGCGTTGTGTGGGTGGGTGCTTCCACGCAACACCCATGGTTTTTGACGCATTCCCAGATTTACTGACCCTGGTAAACCTGGGAATGTGCTAAAAAGATACACCTCCCCAGGTGAGGCATAACGAGGAGAAATATCTTCATTTCTCCTCGTTTTTTTCCTTTTTCTATGTGTGCTGCTGCAGCACACAGAAAGAGAAAAAAGACTACCTAGGATTGTTTTTGTGCAGGAAGGTGGCCATTCCTGCATAAAAACAATCCTGCCTACAACATAAGAACCCGTGCCTGCATTGGTGATAGACTGCCAAAACAGCGTCAGTGGAAGAGGAAAGGACCGGAATGCGTTGTGTTGGATAAATAGCGTGCCTTCCTGCCCTTTCCATGTGAGGCAGGGCAGCAAGGTGACCTGTTGTGCCGCTCTGTGCCACAAGGGTCATAAATATGGCCAAATGTCTGCTATCACCTCTCCCATGAAGGAATAAGCCTACGCCAGAGTAACAGTGGAATGAGAGAGGAGGATAAGGGGGTAGGTCAAAAGGGTATTATCAGGATCGCAGAATGGAGGGGAAGATATGCTTGAGGGAATGTGACAGTGAAGGCACTAGTGAGAGAAATGCACACAAAAAGTAGCGAGAAGGCATGTCAGAAAGTGATACAAAATGAGAAAGAACGAGTGCAAAAGTACAACAGAATGTGAGTGAGAAAGAGAGGTAATGATTGACAGAAAAAAATGAGTTAGGGGATAGCCAGTTCATCAGAAAAAACTGAGAAAATTGAAGAAAAAAACCATAAAAAGATAAATGATGGAAATAACTGTAAACTTTTTTTCTGTGGAGCGAGACAATGAGGAAGGAGGTGAGCGAATAGTCTGGGAATGTGTAAGGGACCGAGAGAGGAAGTTTTGGACTGTGTGTTGAGGGAGCAAAAGGGAAGTAGGGAAAGGAAATAGGGACAGTGAAGGAAGATGGAGTGAGATAGAGTTGGGATGCCGAAGAGGGGATGGTGGAATAAGCAAAGACAAAGGTAGCCAGGAAATAAGAAAGGGAAGGGGGTGAGGTAGTCAGGCACCGAGGGAATTTGAAGAAACTGATTTGGAGAGAGTTTGAGAGGAAGTGTATAAAAGGTAATTAGGTAGCGTTCAGGAGCGAGGGACTGAGACGCTAAGAGAGGAAAGTACTGTAAAAGAGGAAGTACATGGAGAGGGGCAGGGGGGATCACCACAGGGACACAACAGGTCATTTCATAGGCTCCTGTTTGACTCCTGCAGCTCCATTGTGCTGCCAACTTTCTGCTGGCATTCTCTGGCCGTCGCTGGGCACAGATGGCGCGTTTATTTATGGCTGTTAGTGACGTGTGTTTATACTGGTGATGTCTAGAATCCAGCATTTGATAGGGAGGGAGAAACAGCTGTGCGTCAATCTCTACATTGTTCTTTAGGCAGACGGAGAGAAAGCGAGAGGAGACAAGAGGAAAATACAAAGATAGATCAAAGAAAGACGAAGGGTGACACAGAAACACAAAGAAAGAGACAAAGAGGGGCCAAGAGAGGCAGCGAGAGAGTTTAGTATAAAGTGGGATAGAGACACTGGCAACCTATAGATATTGACACATAGAAAATGCTGCAAAAAGAAATTCAATGAGACTGAGCAGTAGACAAAACCCACAAATGAGAGAGGTATATACAATGACGGAGAGCAAAAGGTATAGGATGCGGCGAGTTGAACAGAGAAGGAGACCGAGAGACATAGTGCCAATATCAGCAACTCACCCAACCCGCAAAACACAGCAATCTCATAATAAAGAAACACACAAGACACAGTAATTGTTGGAGAAAATATTGCTGCAGGTTTATTTCGTACAAGAAATATGCCAACATGGTGGGTCAACTTATGGGCGATCCAAGGGCAGGCAGCAGTGACTCCCCTAAGCTGCCCTGCCCACCTGATGAGCCAAATTGCACCGTGGCCTAACCAATCGGTGCTAACCATATTGGGGGATTTCCCCCTTACATCCTGTGGACCACCAGTTCACCCATTTACTCACGCCCCTTGAGGGGGCGGAGCGTATCCAGGCAAGCCCCCGGTTGCTCAGGTTTACAACCGCCCAACGGACTAATGGGGCGCCATCGTTACTCCAGGGTCCTGCCGTAAGGACTTCCTGGGGTTGTTTGGCATATGCACCCTTCTTGTGCTCCTGAAGAGGGTACCCCTATGTACCATTCAGCCTCTGGTTCACCCTGTAACTCCGCCTTTGCTCTGGGTGTGGCACCCGTCACACCGAGGGCCCCCCACCAAGGCAGGCATTCTCACTTACACCCTGCTGACTCTAGGGTGTTGCCCAGGTCCATGCCCACTCTAGACAGGTAAACCCCATCCTCATCAAAACATCCTGTGGACTTGGCATGTGAGAGTCCCTGTCTGATAAAGCCAAAACCCCTCTGTTCCGTGAATTTGCGCATGGCGCTGTTTACTCTCCTGCGAGAAATTTCAACGGCCTCTCCTGACCTGGCCCCGTGCCAGACCAACCCTGGAGTGATCTCGGACTACCAAAACTCACATGTGCCTAATTGGTTACTTAACTTACTCATTGTGGCTTTCATTGCTTGTAGCAGAACCTTCTACCCATGAAAGTCAGGTCATTGCCTCCCAGGTGGATGACCAAAATGTTAGGAGGGGGTCCGCCTCCTCCTAGTCTGTTCCACGGCTTCTTCAACAAGCTGTGCCATCGCATGCCTGGGAACCCCAACCAGACTATCTCAGTGAGGGGAACCCCATGCTTCAAACTCCTGCTTTCCGCCCATTGCGCCACCCTAGCGAGGTAATTGGCTAACAATTACTAGCATAACTGAAAATAATATGCTCTGAAACCACACTGCAGACACATAGAACACAACTGGCAGTGACCTGAAGCTCAAGTGCGCACCCTGCCCCTTTCTGACTGAGGTAGCCGCTCCACGTTAGGGGTTGCCAGGTTGTGCATTACCCTTCACTGCCCAGTCACTGATTTCAGACTACGCTGGAGAAAATATTGGAGTTCGCCTCCCAGGCCAACAGTGTTTTTGTTATCGAGTTATTGATGTGGCCAACATCATATCCTTATCTATGCCAGCTGGCCTCCTCCTGTATAGGAGTATCCCGCCGACCGGGGACGGGGATCCAAAACTACTGCTCTTCGTAACCATGTAATGTCTGATTTAATCGATCGAGCACTGCGTGTAATATGTGCCTTATGTTTAGGGTTGACTCAGCCCTTGTTTATCCCCGTACTTGCTTATTCCCAAAATTGGGGGTTCACACTGATAACCGTGTACTGCACCAGCAGTGGAAATTTACCTGCTCCTTCCAAATTTGAATTTTCTTGACTAATGGACGTGCCAGGTATTCTTAATACATAGTAGCCTTTTTGTGCTTTACACCTTGTTTCCCCAACTTTTGGGACAGCAGCACACTATTAACTGACAGCTTCCACACCCAGCCTAGCTACTATGGCTATCAGGGCAGGGGATTTTTGCTTAACTGCAGCAACCTGTAACATTTACTCAGTTCCAGAGTGCACATACTTTGCTGAGTTTGACCAGACATTTTCACAGACCTTTTTGATTGCTAAACCAAGGCGAACACATTAATGGTGTCAAATCTGGTTTGTGGGAATGTATGTATTGTGCCCACTATTGCCGTCACCGCACCCTTTCTTGGAGTGACAACTTACGCAGGACCACCAGGCTTGCTTAACTGCAGTCCGGTCACAGATGCACCCTACCTGCTAACCAGCAGTGACCCTTGGTGCTTGAACCAGCAATAGACCTAGTTCACTTAGTTTTCCCTGGAATTGATTGCCCTCCACCGAATAAAAGCTGGGTTCGGCTTACCTTCTAGTCCCCTTGTAATTCATGTTGGAACCATTTTACCCTGCATAGCCAGAGAGTCATGCACATTATTAATCTAATGATAATGTCAGAATCCAAGATTCCCAGTTTCATGTTTTGCTGCAGCACACCTTTTGTGGGTCCACTGGGACCCATCTGCCTCCCTGAAAGTAACCTAGTTACTTAATACAGCTCCCTCAATGCACTTGCCTGTCACTCAAAGACAAGTGGCAAAACAACATGACCCCCTGCAGCTTGGTGAAGAGGATGTTTGAGCCAAACGTACCCCAGTCCTTGTTTTCAGCATTTATCCTTTATGGAGGCTCCCGTTCGTGTGAAGTGTGTGTCAATGTCCTGGCAAGGCATACCCAATAGCCTGATCCACCTTGGTGACTATCCTACTATGATGTGTAAAGGCTCAACTATCCGATGAGCTTAGAAATATGTGACATTAAGCAAGGGAGTCCTCATGTACTTGCCATCTATCCCTCCTTTCTTACAGGAATTTTGCCTGTTCCGTTTCATCTGTGGTGTTTGCCCCCAGACTTCCCAGGCTGCTTACTGCTAGCCATGTGAACAGCTGCTGACGTTAATGAGGGAATCTCCAGGTTGCAGCTTGAACTTATACACCGCCCGCCTTAGTGTCCTACGTTGTAAGCGATTGGGTACCTAACTTATATCTTCTCCCTTGAAAAGATGCAACAAACCTCATTGGTCACGAGAACCTTCATAAGCACAAACGTTTAACATGGACATACCTCTAAGTGAGAATGGCTCTACAAAGCCATAAGACCAGAGATATACATGCATTAAACCCATAGATACACCTTTGAGGTATGCTAACCTGCCCCAAAATCTGTTTCCCCCTGCTCCTGCACTGGGCACATGTTGCCTGGAGGTACCACCCCTCTGCCCCTGAAACTCTCAATGATATCAGGTGGCTGAAGCTGCAACTAAATGCATTACATTTGTTTGCCCAGGCCTGTTGAAAGTAAATGTTATTCCTTTATTCGGAGTCTGGGTGATCTTGGGGTGGGTGGGGGGACTAATACCTGCCTTCAAAGAACCAGACATATTTTTGTAACCAATTTATGGGACAAATGCTGCAGAAAATGGCCCTTCAGATCTCTGACTCTGTATGTATGTGCCAAACATGACGTGTATTTGAGCGCCCCGTCACCCTGAAAGGTCTGTTGGCTCTGAATAACAGATGTCTGTTGATACTCAACTTAATGGTAGTCATATTATCAGCCTCAAGAGGCTGAAAGGCTAGGTGAACCTGCTGGGAGCTGCACCTGTGACCATGGGTAAAACACAGTCCCTTACCGGGGGTGCAATAGTCCGCTGGACCCGTATCTGTGTTCAATACAGGGACCTAATGCTTCCGCCTTTCTAAAGCAAGGAATGCCCACACTTGCAGCGCTCAATTCCTCCCGAATCATAATTGTCTTCACTGGCAAGGTTAGCCAAGGTGATTGTTCCCTTGAAGTCATGTATGGGGCTTACTTCACACCTAAAGAAATGGCGTGTGGCAAACCAGTCCTTTCACTTATCGTGATCACAAATCATAACCCCAGCTGCAAGAAAGATACATTCCTTCTCGTCGTGCACTACTGCTCACAGCAATAAATGTTTTGCTCCATTTGTACAGTGGCAGCATTCCTTCCATCAAGTGCATAAAGACAAGGTGTGATCACCTGTGGTGGCATAAGCATAGAAGTATCCGGTCAACCAAAATAAAGTTAAACCGCACTCCCCCTCTATGGCATGCGGCCTGAAGAGTGGCTGGGACCGAAAAGAGCATTTCAGCATAACTATGTCTTTCCTCCCTGATTGCAGCGTTCCTAAATTGCATATGTAGGTGACCAAATAACGCTGTTGAAATACCAAATGGAACCAAGTACTATCTCAATTCTCTCAGCCATCTGGCACAACCAATATCTCCAAAGCTCGAGATGACAAACATGTTCCCTCTGCCTGACCTCAAACTGAGTCCCCTATGCTGCTTTATTTGGCATTTTGAACTCTGCACGGACTGTACTAATCGTATTAAATTAAGAACAGAGTGGCTGAATATGGGGGAAAAATTATCTCGAGAATGGTGTTGATCGCTCTGCACCGCTAGCAGCACACTGCTGCATGCAAGTATCCTGTGGAAGGAACTATTTCACACAGGCAATCTCAAGCGAAGGGCAGGGATAATAGGGCCATTTTGCTTCAGAATTCCGAGTCTCCTGCCTGGCTCCGGTCCAATGGCATGTATTGTTGGACCGATGCCTGCAGTGTAACACCACAACTTCATTCCGCCTCAAAAGTAGATGGAGTCTGCCCTAGAACATAAACCTGGTTGCTAGGGACAAAACTACTCAAAGCGGACCCTTGCGAAGATGCCATTTGCATGTGGGACATGGCTTTCCCCCCGACCCACAACTTTGATTGCCCTTGATCCAGCGCAAAGCAAATACCTGATCAGGGATCAATACTCAATAATATCACAGAACAATGGTCCATACACATTCACCCATATCCCTGATGCACTGGGGTCAATTTACATATGTTCAATTATTTTCCTTCTAAAATCCATGTATGACATTTTAAAATACTTATCTAACTTATACATCAACTTTCCTTCTACTTGGTCGATGAACCAATTAGTTGAATAGTTGATGGTAATGATACTACTATCTAACTAACTTTTCAATCAGCTAAATAAACACAGACTCTCGTTGAAGTTAATAAAGCTTTCTCTCAAATTAAATGGTATAAATGCTCAATGCATACGGTCACAAGTGCAAACAATGAACTCACAAAGAGGAAGAAAACCATCAGCAATTTCAGATAGAGACAAACTCATCAATCAAATAATGACATTGTGCATGAAGGAGTGGATAGATAAAGAGACAAAAGTTTCAGAGACAAAATACATTTGCAGGTAATTTTTCAAGAACGAGTCAGAATAATACTAACCCAAAGGATCTGTAGAAAACCACCCCTCTGGCCAAAGTGATGGTGGGGTCCCCTGAAATAGAATCAGGGAACAAAGATTACAGGGACAGGAACGGGACAGGACAGGAACAGCTAGGCCTCTCTGCAAACCGACAGACAGCGTCACATCTCCCCTCTCTCTCTCTGTAGCCAGCCTAACCTAACCACACCCCTAAAGGCACCCCAGTTATACCCTAAAACCTACATGTCCGTCCCACATCAGTTGAAACATTTTACGAAACTAAGCAGATGATTGGAGAATTTTAGAGGTGGACCATCACACCACTGTGACTTTGCTCGGAATGTGGGCTTGTTCATTGTTCTACACCCATTCCCATGATTTCATAATAGTTCCGTTCACACGATTTAATTCATGTTACAAGTATACATAAATTTAAGCAATGTCCGCGGAAGGGGTCTTTCTGGCCCACGGTTAGTCACATCGCTTGGCAGATGATCATCACATTGGCCTTCAACCCTTGCATCTCTTCTGCTGTACTCAGCGCTTCAGTGTGCATCTGACAGATCAATTTCACTCGTTTATCCTGCCCCTCCTTTTTTCGGCTAAGTTTAGGGAAAATGACGTCTCATCCAGCTCACTATAGCAAATGGAAAATGAACATTCATTAATTATATGATAGTGTAGTTTTCACTGTTTACCACCCACCTTTGCACTATTCCCTGTTAGCGTTTCCCCTAGCATAGTTTTATGCAAAGCGGTATTATTTATAATTTCAAAGCAAGCTTCAACATGCAAACTACGAAATGCGCATGCGGCCTAGTCATGCATTATTTCTCGTTTTTTTTTCCAAAGCACAATGTAAATATGGTTTTAGTTCTTTCATGCGTTATCTCACGTTAGTGCATGTATGCGCAAAGCAGTTTTTCCCTTGTGTTCAAGTATGGTGTGCATTCGTTTTCTATTACTACTTACTGTTAGTACGTATTATGGGGGTATTCATTCGAGCAGGTTTCTTTTTTGCGAAATCCTGCTCCATCACCCACTACCAAAGGAAATACCCATCATTTGTTCCACTCTTAATATTTTGCCAAGGGCGGGATACTTAGGGCCCATCTGGAAACAGACATTAGCTAATGCAGGGGGGTGACCGGCTGGCCCCCACCAGGGAAATACTCCTCGGGAAAAACACTTGGATAGGAAGTCTTATAAGATGCTGTGTTCCGAAAAACAACTCATTCTCTCCGCCTTCTTAAGAACGTGTGAGTTGTTGTCTCTCCTGGCAAAGGAAGGCCACCTACAGTGCTCGCAGGCAGGCCTGATTCTATCCTATTGGGTGATTCTCATCTGATGAGGGCTGAATGTCGTGCTATAAAGGTGCATGGTGAACAGTTCACTGTGCCAGCTCTCGGCCCCCTTGGTACCCCCTGTCTGCCAGTAGATGACGTGCCCAAGAGCACCAGTAAGGCCCAGCCTAAATATTGTTCCCCAGAGTTAGCCACAGGAGCGTACACCCCTCCACGTAAAAGAGGAAAGTGTGGGACTTATATTAAATATGTAACCTGGAGAAAGTATTTGCTGGTTGACTTCTATTGAAGGAGTGAGCTGGTCCCTGTACGCACCAAAAGTTTTTTTTATTTTTTTATTCAGCATCCTGGGAGGCATGGATTCACTGCATCTGCATAATTGATTTTACCTATTTTAGGACACAGGCAGCACACAATGCCCCTTTAGATTACTCTGCTTGCACCCAAATATGCCGGTGGTATCAACACCAATTCCAATGACTGAACAAGTGGCCTGTACTGCCTCGGTGAGATGCATGGCCCTAAGTGGCGCTGTGTCACGGTTGCTGATCCGGCATAGAAAGCCAAGCGCAATTATCTCACAACCTTTACAGAATTATAGGATGTGCGGTCGCGGCACCCCATCGCGCTCAGGGCTCGACCTTAGCAAGGCTTCGTTCAGCATCTGGTTGCTGATGCTCTTTTCCTTTATTTATTTATTTATTTATTTATTTGTTTATATAGCGCTAGAATCGACCCCCGAAGGGGTATCTCTGCGCTTAGAGCGGACTGTGAGGGTGTGAAGCAACTCCAGCAGAGTTTAACAGGCGCGGAAAAGGGTGGTCTTAAGCAACTTCCTGAATTGTATGTGATCTAGACACTGTCTCAAGGACAAGGAGAGTTCATTCCAGTAACGAGGGCCAAGATGGGAAAGAGCTTTTCCTCCTAGTCTTGCCTTACTTACTTCGAGGCACCACCAGAAGGTGTTTAGCACTCGAGCGGAGGGATCTTGATGGTACATAGGGCATGAATTTCTCGGAAAGATAGGATGGGCCCAAGTTAAGCAGTGCCTTATGAATGGTGCAGCAGATTTTAAATTTGACCCGTTGGCGGATAGGGAGCCAATGCAGCTTCATGAGAAGAGGGCGAGAGGGGGTCCTAGAGGGGGCATTAAGGACCAACCGAGCCGCAGTGTTCTGAACTACCTGCAGTCTGCTGAGTGAAGCATCATTAGCAGAGACCAGCAGGCCGTTACAGTAGTCCAGACGACTCAATACCAGCGCCTGGACTAGATTTTTACGGGTGGAATCAGGAAGGAGGGGGAAAACTCGGCGGAGCAGGCCTATTACATGAAAACAGGAACCAGCTGTCTGAGCAGCGTGCTCCTTCAGACTGAGGGCTTGATCTAAACGGATACACAGATTTTTGACTGTAGACTTGGGAGCGGGATGGGGACCCAAGTCGGTCGGCCACCAATCTGGGGTCCATAGGAGGGGGGCCTCTCCAAAGAGCATTATCTCAGTTTTTCCCACATTACATTGGAGGAAATTATTCTTCATCCAGTGTGATATGGCTCTCATCCCATTGGAGAAGGCTAGCCGTACCGCCGAGGTGAATTTATCGAATGGAAAGAGTAACTGGGTATCGTCGGCATATGATATGGGAATGAACCCATGTGTCCTCAAAAGATTGGCCAAGGGAGCAATATAGATGTTGAATAATGTAGGGCTCAGACATGAGCCCTGGGGTACTCCCTTGGTCAAATCTGGATCCTCGGCCGTGGAACGTCTGGGAAGGATAACCTTTGGCGGCATTGGGGATGTTTTATTATTACATTTTTTTTTTTTTTTTAATTTATGCATTTCTTTTGAGGGGAATTTAGGTGACTTACCAGGGATTGGTAAGCCAATAAACCGTCGGCAATTATACCACTCACTGCAGGCACACTTGTTCTTTGCAGTAAGTCTTCTGTGTGGGGGGGGCGGTGATTGAGGTCAGAAGTGGTTTTGCGGGTATTATCGAAGTTTTCCTTGATGTATTCAACTTTAGTACGCCACGCTCATACCACCGACACAACTAAGGTTCTCCCTTAAGACTCCAAAGCAAACATGGGTGCCCGCAGCTGCCTCCCGTTTTATCAAATGGAGACAAACACCACCGGCACTCTAATACTGGGCCTGTTTCATTAGGCTAGACAGGGCTCTTTGTTTCATGGAGACCTCAAATACACAGCACCATAAATAAACCAGCAGCAGGGCAGGAGAAGAGGCAAAAATCACGGAATTGTACCGCCACCCGAGCGCATACCGGAATATCCATCAACCGTCGACAGACCACTCTAACTGTTCCACGAGATGCGAACCAAACACAACCTATGCTCCAGCTGACCTCCGATCCTATGAAGGACCAACGCTGCCTCTGCTCCTCTAGGTAGTAAAAGAAACGGTTGTGTACTACACCAAAAGAAAAAGAACATGTTTAATAACCCCAAGGAACTTGCAGTAAGTGACTTTCAGACGCATATCCCTTGCTCAACCCGGGGCGATTAAATTGGGTTAACTAAACTGCTGGCAAACGAACCTGTCCCCGCTAAACATGTGGTTGGCCCCGTAGCCGGCTCCGGTCTGTCACCGTGCTGGTAGGCCCAAAACACCCCAGCCTCCAGTGTGAAAGCACCCGCCCTCCAGAAACAAAATCTTGGCCCTGTGCTTACAGATTACTGATATGCACAGGCTGCACAAATGCCGCCGGTATCGTACCCAGCATGGGTGACCCAACAAATCTTAGTGTGACACATGTTCCGCTGGAGGGTTGGGGTGTGCGTGTACACAAGGGCAGTTTGAGGGTTCAAATAGTCACCTGCCCTTGCGCTAGACGCAGTACAAAGTTTGAACTCCATAAGCAATCCCTCTCATATCCAAGAATACTCAGCCTTGGCTAGATTACATTGCACCCTTTAAAACCTGACACGTATTCCCAACGAGAACCGCTCGACTTGTCCCCCTGCACCCCCCCACGTCCAAGCAGGCAGTTACCACACCAAGTCGTGACTGCAGCAAGCAAGAGACCAAGTGATCAGCCCAGGATTCCAGGAGCCCCCATCGTGGCTCGAACCATAAAAACACAAGTGTGGGACCGTGCACCGATAGGGCTGCGGGCCACCCAGCACGCTGCTTAACTGTTCCGCTGCTGCGAACATGTGGCGCTTAAAACCCCCCTATCGCACCACCAGACTGGATGCCGGAACAAGCGACTGGGCTCCCGCGACCACACCCCCCTACTGGGCCCAATCACGGCAGGATACTTAGCCTGGCGGCCTCATGCCCCTGCCCCTCGAGATCAAGTCCGGGCCGGACCGATCCCGCAGACACACCCCCTCCTCAACACAAGCCGGGAAGGCCCGGGCCCCCAGGCCCGGGAAAGTGCTCCAGAGCCAGGTCCCGAACTCCCGCCCCGACTCTCCCTGGAACCGGGCTCCCCTACCAGAAGGTCAAAGCCACAGGATGGATGGGGGGTACGGTGTAGGGGGAAGGGGCTGTTAAAGCCCCCGCACTCACCGCAGTAAAAACACCGCCTCTGCCTCCCGAGAGAACTCGACACGACGCAGAACCAGAGGTCGACCTAGACGTCGTGTGGACCATGGCGCAAAAGCAATGCCAGATGGGCGGGGGAGGTATATATACCTTGCCCCCGCCCATTCAGTGCACTGGAAGTGACGCGGGCAATGCGCCGGACCCCGGGACTCCCGAGGTAGGTCTAACCACTAGACCGGTTAGGTTATGCTAAATGTGGAACTAAGGTGGCCGCCCTCTGAGGGGGGCCCCCTGCGTGGGCCGTGGGCAGCCTCAGAGAGAGAAACAGGGCAAGGCAGACGTAGAGAGGCATACAAAGAGAGAGAAAGACGCAAAGAAAAGGAGAGAAACCAGCACATGAGAGAGAGGGGGGGTTCGAGGTACTAGCCTTTAGGTCTGGCATTTTGCTAAGTGGATGATGTAAGCATGGGTCAGTGGTCAGTGAGTTTTGGGTTGAATGGGTGAGCCGAGTAAAGGATTGGTAAATGTGTGTGTTTTACAGCACTTTAATCAAGTTCGATTGGACAGTAATTAACAGGAATTAAATACATCAAACTCGGACTTTAAGTGAGATGAACTAAGTGTGTGGGGGTCCCTAAAACGGGCGTGGCTTAAACTTGTAAACTAAAATTCCCACAGACTGCCACCTTTCCCACACATTTGCACACAATTACAACTGCAATATAGGTGACTGCAGCTCTGTGCCCTTTGCGAGAAGCCAAAGATTGTACGCGCCTGTATTCTGAACATCCTTTTGACCCACTAACAGGCACTGAGAAAAACTCACACTGCCTTCAGCCACAACTCAGCCATGGACGTTATAAAACACCTAAATGCGACTCAGTTTAAAGTGTGCATTAAACAAGAGCAATATGCTGCCTGAAAATATGCACACTGAAACACAGCATACTGGAAATAGCTAGCACTCTTAGGGAATGCAAGATTAAGAAAACATGTACAATATAAAAAGGAATGACATGGTTTACCTTTACATTGTTCACACTTATTGATCACAAATCGATCAGCGTTTTTGTCTGTAGAGTTAAGGACATGAATACCGGGCCCGAAGGAGATTCGTTTCAAGTTCATATTTTATTTGCTACAGGGTCTGTGACCCAGAGGGACCCAGCCTACTTAAAGCCCTGGTTTTATTAGAAGCAAATTGTGGATTTTGCAGGTTTATGAGGGATACTATTCCTTTATGATTAATTATTTGCAATTACAACATGACATATTTAATTATAAATCAAACTTTAACTCTCATACTGATACAGGCTTTAAATATGTTTAACAATAATATGACCTCATAGTGTTGGCTTGTATCATTCTGTACTGCCCGTTGTGACGTAATGCTGACCAGTATAATACTATGCTGCGCTGCATTATACAACTGTGCTCAATACGACACTGGGCTACCGGACTGGGGCTAAGTTTGAGGCAGTGCTGCCCAATGTCACAGTGCTACTAAACGTCACACAATGCTCCCTGATTTGACAGTGTAATGTGGAAACTCTCAAGCTTCCTCCCCAACCTTTCCAGTTGCAGGAACAATATGACAAAATCAAGGATGAGATTGGAGGTGTTTTTCACTAACTAGGATCCTGGGCACGGTGCTTAGACAGAATATCGGAACCAAAAATATTGTGTGACTAAATATAGTGTCAAGAATATTGGGAGCAAAAATATTGTGAAGGTAAGTTTCTATATGTAAGCAAAGTATTACAATATATAACTCCACATATATGTACCTTGACTATATATATATATCTTCAAGGTACGAAGATGTGGAGTTAAGAATAGTAAATCTATACTTACCTAGTTGCACTTACTTTCTCAATATTTTGATCCTCGATATTTTTGACACAATATTCTGTCTACACAAATTTTGGTTCTGATATTCTGTAAGTGATCCCTGGGAATATAGTGGAAAATTTACTAAAATGTTAATTAGAAATAACAAAATTAACACAAAGAAATTGATTTGGAGCACTGGGTATCCAAGTTACAAGCTGTGCTTATTGTTCGTGATCATTAACAGAATGCTCTTGTTCATAGAACAAAGAGTACAAGGAAGATTGTCAACTTCCCATGAAATCGCAGCTAATCTCAAACACAGTTCATCATGTTAACTGATCACAAACACCCACAATATTAGAAAAATGTACAATACAACTGGGGCAAAGTGTAAAGGACAAGGATACCAGCACTGTAAAGTCCATTGTTTGAGAGCTTGGCAGCCAGAGTTATGGAACCATGACAATATGTTTATCTCCCAGTCTAGAGTTAGTTAGGTAACCTAAAAAACTAGTATCTGGTGACCAGCCCAGGGGGTTTTTGCATCTGTGGATCAACTCCTCCACAACTGGAAAGAAATATATAAGCTGTGACTGGGGGTAGAAGGTTGTCTGACCCACAGAGATGGTCCAAATGGCTACAGGAGCAGAACAGCTTACAATAGGACATTGTAGTCACTTTTCAGGCTGTGTGGACGTGGCTATTTACAAGCAAACAGGGTCCTGGATCTCTACACTGTTAGACAGGGCCAGGAAACACAAACATGTTCTCTGAACCTCTTCCATCACCATGGCCCTTGTAAGCTAGTAATGGCCCCTGTTCACACCACACCAAGGGGAAGCTAGTCAGAACTCAGATAGGGTAAGTGGGACATTTCTAAAAGGATGAACAAAAGGAAAATGCAGTTGTTGTCACAATGAGCAGGGGACTTAGTAGGCACACAGACTATTTAGGTGACTCTGTGCACGTCAGTGTTAATTTCTGTGAGAGCTATGCTCCAGTCTGTGAAAAGGGTAGAGAGCGCTTCCTGGTGGCATGTATCCCTAGTCTCCTTGGGCTGGCTTGGGACTACCACAAAGGCAAGGGTGGCACAGGGTAGGCAAGCAAAGATTCATCAGGGCATCAGACTCAGTCATAGCCTTGAAGAAGCAAGCAGCATGGGGCTCCATGGTCAGGAAGCACTACAGCAGCATCCACAGAGATCCAAGGCAATGTAGATTATTGATAGCAGGAGAAGAGCTCCAGTTTACCCTCCCAGTCTTTGGCAATCAATGCAAAAGAACAGCATTTCATAATATATCAATACATGTAGAGTAAATATAGCGAACAATTGAACAAAATGTTACACATTAAGTAACATAATTAACACAAAGAAAATAACAGGGAACAGTGGGTATCCAAGTTACAAGCTGTGCTCATTGTTCGTTATCACTAACAGAATGCTCTTGTTCATAGAACAGAGAGAAGAAGGAAGATCGTCAACTTCCCACAAAATCGCAGCTAATCTCTACACACAGGTATAAATAAATAATATATTAGAAAAACACACAATAGAACTGGGGCAAACTGTAAAGGACCAGGATACTGGCACTGGAAAGTCCATTGTTTGGGAGTTTGGCAGCCAGAGTTATGGAACCATGACAATATGTTTATCTCCCAGTTTAGGGTTAGGTACCCTTGAAAAACTGATATCTGATGACCAGCCCAGGGGGTCTTTGCAACTCTGGATCAACTCCTCCACAACTAGGAAGATAGATCTGAGCTGTGAATGGGGGCAGACGTTTGTCTGACCTACAAAGATGGTCTAAGTGGCTACAAGAGCAGAACAGCTCACATTTGGACATTGTAGTCACTTTTCAAGTTGTGCTGAACTGGCTATTTACAACCGAACAGGGTCCTGGATCTCTGCACTGATAGGCAGGGTCATGAAACACAAACATGTGCTGTGAAACTTCTTCTAGTACCAAGGCCATTGCATGCTAGTCATGGCCCCTGCTTACACCACACCAAGGGGAAGCTATTAGGGAATTAGATAGGGTAAGTAGGACATTCCTATAAGGATAAACAAAAGGAAAAATGCAAACATTGTCACAATTAGCAGTGTGCTTAGTAGGCACTGTTAGACCTGGCATCTTTTGGCGGGATTTCCCCTGTCTTTTTGTCTACTGACCTCCTGTTTTGACTGTGCTGAACTTTGCTTTGCCCGCTTTAGGAGCCTGTGCATTTTTTCACTGCTGACCAGTGCTACAGTGCATGTGCTGCGTGATTAAAATGTAATGCCATTTGGTTCCTCCATGATTGGCATATTTGATTTACTAATAAGCCCCTAGTACAGTGTAATACATGTTCCCAGGCTTGTGAATCAAATGCTACTAGTGGGCCTGCAGCACTGATTGTGCCACCCACATGAGAAGCCCTGGAAACCTGTCTCAGGCCTGCCACTGCAGAGTCTGTGTGTGCAGTTTTAAATTGCCATGTCGGCCTGGCAAGTCCACTAACTTGCCAGTCCCAAACCTTCCCTTTTATTACAAGTAAGGCACCCATAAGGTAGGCCCTAGGTAGCCCCACGGAGAGGGTGCAGTGTATTTAAAAGGTAGAACATGTGCTGTTGAGTTTTACATGTCCTGGTAGTGAAAAACTGCAAAATAAGTTTTTCACTACAGCAAGGCCTATCTCTCCCATAGGTTAGCATTGGAGCTGCCTTGTAGCACTTTACAAGTGTAACTTCCATGTGGGAAGAGATAGAAAGAGTAAGTTTGGTGTCTCTGGACTCACAATTTATGAACACATCTCCTAGTGGAGTTGGTTTTTAAGTTGTGGGTCTGAAAATGCACTTTTAGAAAGTTGGTATTTTCTTACTTTAACCATTCTGTGCCACTGCCTGTCCTTGGAATACACGTCTGGGTTAGAAGACAGATGGACTTTGTGCATTCCTTCTAGACAGTCAGAAACAAAGGGAGCTGAGGTGTGCCCTGTATGTCCTGATGGCCCATCACCAGGCTGATGGGTATTCCTGAGCTAGAGTGAGAGGGAGGAGCTGACACTTGCAAATGTATAGGGCTATGCCTGTCCCCACACCATGAGCTGCATACCCCCCTGTATTTGTTCTGAGGCTAGGCCAGGAAGGGCAAGGTCTTGTGCTTTACAAATACCTTTCTTTGAAGCCTCCCTATTTCAAAGACTAAAATGGGTATAAGTACTGGGCCTCTGACACCATATAATCAGAACACTTCTGGACTGAGGATATTCTGCCCGGAAGAAGAGCTGTTGTGCTCCTCGCTACCAGCACCTGGGCTCCTCTGCTGTGAGTCCTGCTCTGCCAAGTGGTGCCAAATCCAGTCCCGGGCCCTTGGAATTGAGTGTTCGGTGCTGCAGCCCTAGAAACCAATGCATCAACTTCAAAGCATCATTCAGAACTGGCGCAGTCCATGTGAAACAGCTGCATTGCGACTGCCTGCACCAAAGCTGTGGACACCGTTCACTGGGTGAGCGACGGAACCAACTTGACTTTCAATCAGCTCCAACTTTGCCGACACAGCACCTCTGAATCACTGCTGCTGCATGAGTCTTGGACAATGTATCACTGACGTCTGCTACCCCTCGTCCTGACTCCGATGCATTCCTGGTCCAGTGTGGCTTCTACCCGATGCATCACCTTCGGCCCAGCAGTTCAACATTGACGCCTCGGAACCGACACACAGAACTCTAGACATCGACGCATCAATGACTTTGCCCGACTTCGGTACTGAAGCACCGCCTATGACAACGACGCATCACCTCCATGTTTCAAGGCATCATCCCCAAGCATCGACACATCCAAGGTACTGTCAGCGGGTCTGTGTGACTCCTGTATCTAGGCCTTGATCCATCGTGGTGGGACTGAACTTTTGGATTTTTCCTGGTCAAACACAACCAGATTCTAAGCACTGCATTTTGATTCAATCTTGCAAAATTCATATCTTGACTTGTGTATGTTGGATTTTTGTCCTTTTGGTCTTGTTTTACTCAGATACATATTGGCTATTTTTCTAAACTGGTGTGGAGTACAGTTTACCCTCCCAGTCTTTGGCAGTTAGGCGGCGATCAATACCAAGCAATGCCATTATATTAATAGAACTTAAAACCATAACCAACAAGGTTTACACAGAGTTCCCCACCTCAGAAGGGCTACTGTGAAGGCTGTGACATGGCAATAGGCACAAACAATCTCTATTGGCCTGCTCTGGTGGGAAATGTTGTCTTCCCCTCAGACAGGGTGTCAGGACAATTCCTTGAACCTCTGCAACTCAGGGCCGGGTAGTCAATCCCCGTGACACATATTGCTGCTGTCTTGGATATGCAGAGACCGGATACTAATGAAAGTCTCTGAAATGAAAAGGGCTTTTTATTTTAGGTTTTGACTTTCAAACAGTCAATGGTTACTATTGAAAGTTAGCGTAGGGAAAGAATGCTTAGTTCAAGATTAATATGTATCACTCGCAATACGTTGTCCATGGAGTGTTATTCATTTGGAAAAATATTCAAGACTTTTATAACTGTTAAGAAAATATGCCTAACAACTCTGTTAAATTGCATGGTTTCACAGTACCCTCAGACTGTGTAACCGAAGCTACTTTGTAAACTTACAATTTAAACGAGATTTGCATCCAAGGGGCTATTCCCAAGTGGTTAGCCAAGTGCAAGGCTGGCTTACTAGCATTCTGGTTTATAACATTTCACTGCCTGATAGCCCATGTTGTGCTTTGGTAGGGACAATTGGGCCACACACCCGGGCCCACCCAGCAGGCAGTGTTCACACAGGACATTGAGGTCCTGAGTAGCAAGAGCCACAATTCGTCCCACATGGATCGACAGGTAGCAGCAGGTGAGGGTGCCTGAGCCCTTCCCTGGAGATGTCCTTCTGTGGATGGAGGGGATGTGAGCAGCAGCTGACGGACTGGAGGTGCACAGGCCTCACTCGCTCAACAACCTCTTGAAGAAATAATGAGGTGCGCAATGATTAAAGCACATGTACCCTGCACGAACATCACTTGAATGAACAAATGATGTGGGGCGATAAGGATGGGGTGCCTGGGCCACATGTAGGTGGCAGTCTTTTGTAGACGGGTGTGATAATGCAGGGTTTTGGCGCCGAAGCCTCTCATGATCAGGAACAACCGAACAGGATCCAACAATGTGGGGTTTAGGCCATACAGTCCTCCCATGGTCATTTAACGTTGAAGGGTGATACAAAATTATAGTAAGTGGCAAATTTGTAGCGTTATTTCTACCCCACTTATTCAAGGTTAAACAATGCATGGCTTGGATAAGAGTACATTTAAGAAACCTCCTCTTTACTAAAATCACAGTCAAAATGTTTCTGTCCTATTCTACTGGTCTAACAGTCATGAGGTATTCCTCAGGACCACAGTGGATAGCACCACATGGCCTATTTCTCAACCCCTATTCTGGATGTTGTGCCACATGGCACTTAAACAATTAAAAAAAATGTTAGGCTTGGGACTACGGGATAGTCTTGAACCTGTAAAATATTTCCAATGTCAAGCTTGAGAGTAAATCTTTTGACTCAGGAGGAAGGTTGGCCATCTCATTGCGATTTAGCACAAGGTACTCTGTCTGTGTGTGGCAAGTATAGGGATACATGAAGACACAGATGGATGTTTGTTGGATGGGTGGATGGACTAATGGCTGTGTGGTTGTGTACAAGGATGAATGGATGGTTGGATAGCTTTCAGTGCATATGATTGCGAGTGGGTGGATATATGGAAGGGTGTGGTTGATCGTCAGGATGATACAAGTATGGGTGAGCGATGAATGTTTGTGTGTGGGTTGATGAATGAATGCTTGGGTGAACTGACGTACTTGGCGGAGGGTGGATGATGACTGCATGAAGATGGGTGGATGAATGTAAGTAGGAGTAAATAATCATGGGGCCTATTAGCAATAACCGGCGATAACTATCGCTAAGCGCAGTTAGCGCTAGGATAATTATCGCCGGCTATCGCAGGTTTCTATTGCGGAGATAGCGTGCTATCAGCAACGCTTATCTCCAAAGCGATAGAAACCCTGGAGAACAGTGTGAATATCGCTTGAAAACAAGCGATATTCGCACTGTGACCAGTGTTAGCTTGGTGATAGGGCGAGGGGGATTTAGCCATGTAATCCACCTCCCATTGGATTACATGGCTAAGTCAGGTCTGGACCAGGCGTTAACAAACCAGCGCTAAACGTGTTTAGCGCTGGTTCGTTAATCACCTCCCCTGCCTCGCTAATAGGCGATAGCGACCTTAGCGACTGTTTCCAGTCGCTTTTAGGTTGGGAACGCCTACTTTGCATGCCATTAGCGATAAATATCGCTGGCATGCAAAGCGGCACCCAACCCGGTCGCTATCGCCTAGAAGCTGTCGCTAACAGCAGTTAGCAACAGCTTGCTAATAGGGCAATTGAATTATCGCCGCTTTAGCGGGAAAAAGTCCCGCTAAAGCGGCGATAATCACGTTGATAATATGCCCCCATATTTTTAAGTTTAGGAGTAAGTAGGAGTACTAATTGCTCTCAAGTGTTTTGATAAACTCCAGCACTTGCAAAATGCAGCAAGTAGAGTGATCTTGAAACCGGGGAAATATAACTCAGCCTCGGAAATGTGAAGATCTGTAAATTGGTTCCAAGTGGCTAGTCGCATTCAGAAACATTGTATATTTTTCACAATGCATCTCATCGTGAAATTTGCTTTAGTGTACTTACACAAAATTACAGCAAAATTATGCAAAAATACACGAGGAGCATAACCCAGCATTTATCACTATTTTCTTACAGCAAAATATACACAAAAGTGGAAGACAGGATGCTTTTTAAACCAAGAAAATGGAGTGATATGCAACAGCACGTGAACAGCAGCAGCCATCAGCCCCTCACGCTCACTAAGTACATTGTTAATGTGCTCCTGCAGTATGACTTTTATGCAAAATGACTCAGAATTACGTGAATGGGTGTAATTGCTAATTTTCTGTATTTTTCTGTCAAAAGTATAATGCAAAATGATCACTTCGGCATAATTAAAATTTCACCCAGGCCTAGTATTTAGTAGTAAGACTAGCAGTATAAGTAGGCACACATAGGCATTAGAGTGGAAGTAGGTAGGAGTAAGCTTAGGAGTATGAGTAAGTGTAGAAGTAGGAGTAAGTAAAAAAGAGAGTGGAAATAAGTAAAAGTAAATAAACAAAGGAGTATATAGGAATAAGAGTAGGCTTAAGTAAAATTTATCAGGATTAATTAGACATAGAAATAAGAGTAAGAGTAAACATTATATATGAATTGTCCAATAAGTGTAGTAAAAGTAGGCATAAGTATGAGTAAAAGTAGTAACAATTATCACAAAGAGTAGGAGTAAGGTTAAGTGTAGAAGACGAAATGTAGGAGTAAGGAGGAATAATTAGAAGTAGGAATAGGCATAATTGGAAGGAAGCAGGAGTATGCATCAGCATTCATGAGGTAAGAATAGGTGTAGTTGTAAGAGTAGGAGTAAAAATAAGAAGAAATAAAAGTAGAAGAAATTAGGATTAAGTAGAAGACAAAGCAGGAGTAAGAGTAGTAATACATGTAGGTATACAAAAACATGTTGGGGTAAGATTGGGAATAGGAGTGATTAATAATAGCATGAAAAATAGGAGTAGATAGGAGTGACAAGTAGTAAGTAGGTGTAAGAGTAGGAAAAGTAGGAGAAAGTAGCAGTGAGGAGGAGTAGGTGTCAGTAAGAGTAAGAGTAGGAGCAAATAGGACTAAGTAAAACCTTTATGTACATGCTGTGAAGCAAGGATGTTGTTATATGGCTCACATTAAATATTTTAGCATTTTCTAAAACTGGATTAACACAATACTGATAAAGCACACAACAGTGGCATAACGTACACCGCTACAGCCCCCGCAGTGTGGTGGGGGGGAGGGCACCAGTTTTCTGTACAGGAAGGGGGCCTCCTGCAGCTTGTGCGTACATTGCTGTGTCTATATAAAGCAGCTGCTGTGTGCAGGCTACTCTGAGCTGACACTGCTCTAACACTGAAGTGAAGAGAAAACCGAGCCTGCCATGCCCCTTAGAAGCGTGGGTGAAGCAGCGTCAGAGAGAGAATCCTCCACAGAGCACTGTTTCTGTGAATATGAGTGACATTTATGGGTCACTTGAGTGACATTTGAGCTTTGGTTTCCAGGTTTCATATGTGACTAGCTAATTCCGTCCACTAGTTTAGTTGCACTCTGGGATATGTGGTTCTGGTTATCTTATCTTAAAATTCGGACTAGAAGTCCTTGAATGCAAAGAAAAAAACTGTCTTGTATTCTATTGCCTAATTATTCACCGGACAGAAGAGATCTGTTGTACTTGAATCAAAGGTATGACTTGTGGACCCGTATTTACCCAATTGTCTTTAGCAAGTGTTTTTTTTCCAAATGGTACAGCCAGTGTGAAAAGATTTGATATTAGTGAAGCATTAATGCTTTCTTGTGTTATTTGCGAATGCAACTGCAATTTGTCAGAGCCGTTTGTTACTCCTCAGGAAACCAGAAATAGAGCACTTGGGGCTAGATGTGCGACCATTACATTTTGCGAGTCGCAAATTGCGATGTTTTGCAACTCGCAATTTGCGACTCGCAAAATGGAATGTACAACAGTGTCTGAGACACTGTTTGCGATTCCCAAATGGGTCGCAAATGACCTACCTCATTAATGTTCATGAAGCAAGTCACAATTTGCGACCCATTGGGACTGGCCAGCACCCACAGGGATGGCAAAATAGGGTTTGTACATACCACACACCTTTTTAGCAGTCGCAAACGGGCCGATTTCCCATTTAAGACCACTAAAAAGAGCCATACATCTGGCTCTTGATACCCAGTGCTGCTGCAGTCAGGGTAGATAGGGTTCATCACAGGTCGTCACTGTGGTGTCATTTTGTGATCTGTGGCAGTCGTTGCTGTCAGAGCAACCCTCCACCTTGGATTCAGCAAAGAATGGTGGTTGCTTGAGCACAGTGCTTGCACCGTCCCAAATAGTGAGTCAGGTAGTGGCAGACTCAAGTCAGCCATTGCCACACAGAAAAATCAGGGCTCATGAAGAGGGGCTCTTACTTCAGTTCGAGGACTGAGATGGGGGGTCATATGTCTGGGTATAATCCGAGGCAGTGGCAAATGTGTGAGTGGAGAGGTGCACTTGCTCTATACCAAGTGTCTCTCCTTGCACACCTTTACAAGACTCTGCTGTTGTAGCCCTGTGTTAGCCCAGTGAGAGGGTTGCACTACCACACTGTGAACTACCTGATCACATGAATATGGTTTACCCAATCAGAGCAGCAGTAGACACCGAGGCGCACATACAATGCCATCCAATCAGAATGTACATCTCAGAGCAGAAGCCAAGAGACACAGAAGTGCCAGGCTGATTAGTGCCTTCAGTAACTTCAGGAAATTAGCCATTCCCGCATCACCTCTAGACATTGTGAGATCGATCACACTGCTGGCTCTGTTTGCGTGATGATATTGAGTCCTTGTGTTAATGCAAGAAAACAATATGAAAAGCATTACTATAACCCCAGATGCTTGTCACTAGGCAGGGCTGTGTATATGAAATCGTCAGCATTTATTTTAACATGGCCTTTCTGTCTTTGTTTACTTAAATTCTCAGTCTGGTCATTAAAATAGCTCTAGAGCACATTTCAAAGTGTTTTCTTCTTACATTAACTGTTCTGATAAGGGAAGAATACAGCTTTAGGTGATTTTTCTAGCATTTGTATCGCAGGGACATTAATATACCATTCTGTATATCTATCTAAAACATTAATACAATTTTAACAATTAACTTAATTTACAAAAATATTATTAATAGTAACAAACAATTTAAAAACTATATATATACATATATATTCCACAAGAAAGGTTGCCCTGAGGCGAGAACGAGCCTAATGCAGGGTGGCATAACCATGAATTATATGAATGTAGCGAGCCCAGTCCAGAGTCACATTTCATCTCCTGACGCGTTTCAAAACCCAACGGTTTCTTCTTCAGAGGAGCAACACTGAGATGGAAATATGCCTCCAGCCTTTAAACATATGCGTGCTTTCAATTACTCTCAGGTGAGTTAGTGCATTGCATGCTGGTGCTTGTCGTTTTAACCAAGTGGGTTTCCCTTCAAAGTGCAATGTTAAAAGTCATTTAAAAAACCCCTGTGGGCCTCCGGGCCGAGGAAGCTATTATTTTCATTTCTCTGCCCCGCAGTGCCTATCACCGACGTGAAGTGTTTCCGTCGTCAAGCCCCACAAAGACGATCATGGTGGCAAGTTCTCTGCGGCCAGGCATGCCGCAATTTAATTCTACAAAAAAGGTTGCCCTGAGGCGAGAACGAGCCTAATGCAGGGTGGCATAACCATGAATTATATGAATGTAGCGAGCCCAGTCCAGAGTCACATTTCATCTCCTGACTCGTTTCAAAACCCAACGGTTTCTTCTTCAGAGGAGCAACACTGAGATGGAAAGCTGCCTCCAGCCTTTAAACATATGCGTGCTTTCAATTACTCTCAGGTGAGTTAGTGCATTGCATGCTGGTGCTTGTCGTTTTAACCAAGTGGGTTTCCCTTCAAAGTGCAATGTTAAAAGTCATTTAAAAAACCCCTGTGGGCCTCCGGGCCGAGGAAGCTATTATTTTCATTTCTCTACCCCGCAGTGCCTTTCACTGACGTGAAGTGTTTCCGTCGTCAAGCCCCACAAAAACGATCATGGTGGCAAGTTCTCTGCGGCCAGGCATGCCGCAATTTAATTCCACAAAAAAGGTTGCCCTGAGGCGAGAACGAGCCTAATGCAGGGTGGCATAACCATGAATTATATGAATGTAGCGAGCCCAGTCCAGAGTCACATTTCATCTCCTGACGCGTTTCAAAACCCAAAGGTTTCTTCTTCAGAGGAGCAACACTGAGATGGAAAGCTGCCTCCAGCCTTTAAACATATGCGTGCTTTCAATTACTCTCAGGTGAGTTAGTGCATTGCATGCTGGTGCTTGTCGTTTTAACCAAGTGGGTTTCCCTTCAAAGTGCAATGTTAAAAGTCATTTAAAAAACCCCTGTGGGCCTCCGGGCCAAGGAAGCTATTATTTTCATTTCTCTGCCCCGCAGTGCCTTTCACCGACGTGAAGTGTTTCCGTCGTCAAGCCCCACAAAAACGATCATGGTGGCAAGTTCTCTGCGGCCAGGCATGCCGCAATTTAATTCCACAAAAAAGGTTGCCCTTAGGCGAGAACGAGCCTAATGCAGGGTGGCATAACCATGAATTATATGAATGTAGCGAGCCCAGTCCAGAGTCACATTTCATCTCCTGACGCGTTTCAAAACCCGACAGTTTCTTCTTCAGAGGAGCAACACTGAGATGGAACTCGTGACCAAGGAGGTCTTCCTCCGAAACGCGTCGAGTGACTGGGCAGTGAAAAATAAAAACACGCTGGCAAGGAAAAAGTGGCTTGGACATCGTTTTTCTGATACTGGTATCAATGATCGTTTGGCTATTTAGGGGTTCGCGACCCCGTCTGAGCCCGCCACCCAAAGTGGCTGGGGTTTCTGCGCGGAAACTTTGTTGGATATATATATATATATATCATTATATATATATTCACTGAAAAAACCATAGGTTTCAGGGACGTTATAGGTAGTTTGACATTTCACTCGTACAAAACCAGAGAAATTCGGCTGTTATAGTTAGTAGAGCTAACTATAACTCGCAACCCCACAATGCACTGCTGATAACGTCACATATTACATCACACATGACATGGTCAGTGACATCACTGATGACATCTCAAATGACATCATCCAGTGAATGTGTGTTTCTTTAAAGTTTAAATATGCTTTATATATATATATGCCAAGGTGTATTGAAAAATGAGTGGGTGTATAAGGGTCTGAATGGATGATTTAGTAGGTGCGTGACTGATTGTATAACTGACTGATTAAGCGTATCTTACTGAATGCATGGGTTAGTGAGTAAACTGTGTAAATGTCTGTATCAGTCTGTCAGTTGGTGTATAAGCGGCTGCATGGGTTGGTGAGTAGCTACATGACTGTCTATATGGGTTATTGGTTGGTTGTCTGAGTATCTGTATGGGTGCCTGAGTGTCTGTGTGAGTGGGTGGGGGGTGGGTGACTCTGTGCATAGATGTGTGAGTGGGTGATTCACTGGGTGTATGGGTTCAAGAGTGCATCTGTGAAGGGCTGTATGGGTGGGTGAGTGTGTGTATGGGTGTGTTGGTGAGTGAATGGATGTCTCAGTGGTAAATGTGTGAGTAACTACATATGTGAAAGGCAGTATATGTGAGTGTTGGAGTATATAAATGACTATACGTGAGAGTGAGTGATTGTGAGAGTGGCTGTATGGATGAGTGTGTGCTTGTATCAGTGATTGTATAGGAGAGTAAGTATGTGTTAGTATTTGAATAATTAAGTGAGGTGGTCTGTGTATAACTGTATAGGTGAGTAAATGGGTGTGATTGATTCTTTGCATGACTGAGTAGGTGTGTGAGTAAGTCTATGGATGAGCGGCGGTGTGTGAGTGTATGTATAGGTGTATGAGTGCATATGATAGTGCTGTATTGATGAGTGACTGCATGTATGAGTTACTGTATGGGTGAATGAGTGGATGTGTGTGTGTAGACCTAGGAATCACTGAGTGGGTATGTACTAACTGCTATTGGTCTGTCTATGGTTTCGATATTGGGAGTCTGTATTTTAGAGTGGGTGTATAAATGTTTTATTAGGGTGTGAGGAGGTGCATCAGATTATCACATGGATGATGTCATCAGTGATGTCATCAGTGATGTCATTTGAGATGTCATCAGTGATGTCATCAGTGATGTCACTGACCATGTCATGAGTGATGTAATATGTGACGTCAGCAGCAGTGCATTGGGGGGGCGCGAGTTATAGTTAGCTCTACTAACTATAACAGCCGAATTTCTCTGGTTTTGTACGAGTGAAATGTCCAACTAACTATAACGTCCCTGAAACCTGTGGTTTGTTCAGTGAATTTCTAAGGTTTTTTAAATGCTAATTTCTAACTATAACGTCCCTGAAACCTATGTTTTTTCCAGTGAATTTCTAATGTTTTTTAAATGCTAATTTCTAACCATAACATCCCTGAAACCTATAGTTTTTTCAGTGAATCTCTAAGGTTTTTTAAATGCTAATTTCTAACTATAATGTCCCTAAAACCTATGGTTTTCTCAGTGAATTTTCTAAGGTTTTTTAAATGCTAATTTCTAACTATAACGTCCCTATTAAGTCCCCTTGAATCCTGAGGGTCCCGGGGGCCAACTAGCCCACCAGGTACCTCCAGTAAGCGCCACAGAGCTGCGTTGCAGAGAGGTGTTCCGAGGCCCGACCGCTTTTACACCATGCTGCAAACGCGGCTTCTGGCGCACTGCTGCTCGGAGGATGAAGTTCAGTTGTGTCCTGAGCTCAGGACACAAGAGGACCTCATCGCCCCACCAGCAGTGCACCAGAAGCCGTTTTGCAGAGTGGTGTAAAAAGGGGCGTGGCCTCGGACCACCTCTCTGCAACACAGCTCTGTGGCGCTTACTGGAGGTACCTGGTGGGCTAGTTGGCCCCCACGGACCCTCAGGATTGAAGGGGACTTAATCCCCCAATTTACAACGGGCCAGGGGGCGGTTTGCACACTTGTTATATCAGGCCCCGCCCCCCCTGCACCACTGTGCAAACACCATGTGGCCCCCCTCCCGGGCCACTTCTGGTCCCGGGGACCCCATCCCCGGAACCTGGCCTGACCATTGGGGACCATGGGGGGAGCCCCAATGCCCCCACGGTCCCGCCGGCTCCCCGCCTCCTGCGGGAGCCGGCATTGCTTGAGCAAGGGAGCTGCTAACATGCAGCTCCCTGCTCAGCAGTTCTGCTTTGCTTCATTGAAGCAAGAGCAGGTTTCCCTGCTCGCTTCAATGAAGCAAAGCAGAGTTTGCTATGACAGGGCGGAGGCCGCACGGCTCCCGCCCTGCCATAGCAAACGGCAATGTCCCGGGGGTGGGCATCCCGGGACATTGCAGGAGCCGGCCCTGGGGGGTTGCGGTCCCCAGGGCCATCAAGGGCTCCTGGAGGGGGGCCGCACGGCCCCCATCCCAAAATTTTCAAAGCCCCAGGGAGGTGGTGGTCCCCGGGGCCTGGGGGTCCGCTACGGACCCCCGCATGCAAATGAGTATGTGCCCTTGGGAGGTGGTGGTCCCCAGGGCATGTGACAGGGGCTCTTGCCCCCCCCACACATTTTCTTTTTTTTTTTAAAACAGAGCCCCGGGGAGGTGGCGGTCCCTGGGGCTGCAGGTGGGTCGCGTGCCCCCGCATTTCATTATCAAAGCCCCGGGGAGGTGGCTGTCCCTGGGGCAGCATGGGGGCATTGGGACCCTCCCACAGAGGTGGCTGCGGGGGGCCACAGTGCCCCCCGCATACAAATAAATAAGCCCCGGGAGGTGGCGGTCCCTGGGGCTGTGGGGGCCCCCGCGGGTCCCCACAAATTAATTAGTGAGTGCCTCCGGGACCTGGCCCACCCAGGGGCTTTCAAAAACGAAGCGTGGGACCCCGCGCTTCGTTTTTTAAAAATTTTCTCAGCCGGATTCGCGACCCCAGCTCGGAATCGGCCAATTTATTAAAAACAAAAATGCTTTTTTGGCCCTTGGGGTCCTTGTGGGACCCCCTGAGCAGGCCTAGGGGGTCAGGGTGTTTGTACCCTGCCCCCTTTTCTTGTTTTTCACCTTTTTATTTACTCTTTTCTTGTGACTTGGTTACCGAGTAACAAGATGGCTGCCAACACTTACTGGTTTGGAGTGTTGGCAGCCAATCAGAGTGAAGCTCGTGCCCGGGAGGGTTCGCGAACCCTCCTCGGTGCTCAGATATCGAAACTTTTCTTTTGCTAATTTCTCTGAAACTACTGAACAGATTTACACCATTTAACAAAAAGGGCTCTTTCTGAACCAAGACCTACCTTTTTGCCAAATTTGGTGTAATTCCGTTCAGCAGTTCGGGCTGTAGCTTTGTCTAAAGTTCCTATGGAAATTAACATGGGGAAAACGTGTTTTGGGACCCCCTTTTCTTCGGCTCTCGCTTGACGAATCACCCCGAAACTTTCAAGACAGGAGCTGACCGGAGCGCCCCACTAGTTTTGAAAATGACGCGAAGATTCGTCAAACGGCGCCAAAGATATTGGCAAAAGAAAAAACGCTATTTGCATAGAAACGAGGTCCTAACTATAACTATCTACTGGCGACCGCCAGTAGGTAATATATATATATATATATATATATATATATATATATATATATATACATTATTTGAAAAATTAATTTTCTGAAGATAATATAAATATTTAGAAAGCAAAATACGAAAAAATTAAAACTGAAATAAAAACGAATAAACTTAAACAACAATATAAATAAAAATGATCACAAATTCATCATTGAGGAAAGTGTTGTACGTTGGAGGGGTTAGATTTACTATTCTCACTCCAGTCTAAGCAGCAGTTGTTGTGCTTCCAGTTATCTTTCTTTTGGAAAATGTTCATTCTTTTCCCTAGTTTTTAATAATGGGTTTGCTGTCTCACCAGCAAAGGTATCTCTCCCCATCAAGACTGTTCATAATTGGGTTACTGGATGAGGGGGTGAAATCCTGCTTAAGCAGCAGCCACAGTTTCTGGCAGGATGAAGTCACAACCAATCCCCAAATTAACCTGTACTTATCCCTCAGGTATCTTACCACAAAGCAGTCAGACTTAACTTAGAAGCAATGTGTAAAGCATGTATACATCACTTCAATTAGTAATAAAGTGAAAAAACAACACAAGAAAAATCCCACACCAATTTAGATAAATAGAATAAAATTTAATAAATTAGTTGACACCAAAAATCCAATCAGTAGAACTGGAGATATGCAATTTTAAAGTTTTAAGTAAAAATAGTGATAGTGCCTTAAAGCACAAAGCGGCAACTGTGGTTATCTGGTCATGCCTGGCCAGGACAAAGTCACAAGTTCAAGCTGACATCGATGGAGCATGGGCTGGATACAGGGACCACCTTAGGCCCACTGAACAAGTACCTTAAATCAAGGTTTGCTGAGCATAGCGAGATCCTGTGTCGAGAATGCATTACGCAAGAGTGGTTCAGAGGTTGCTCAGAGGTTGAGATGTGGAGTCCTGCATCGTCATCGAGGATGCAGTTGACGGGGGTTTGCGATGCGAAGTCCTGCGACAAAGATGTGTCACATACTGGTGGTTCCGAAGAAGCTGCGGGGCTGCGATGCAAAGTGTTGCGTCATCGTCAAGGATGCTTCAACGCAGGGATTGCAATGCAATGGCATTCATGGAGGATGCGTCGCGCAGTCGTGGTTGCAAGGAGACTGCAAGCTGCGAAGCGAGGTCTAGCGTTGGGGATGTGTTGAGCTGCAGTGGTTCTGATACGGCTGCCAGGAGTTGCACTGTGCTGTGTTAGTTCTACTTACAGGACCACAGCTGAGTTGCCAGAGCACCTTCAGGCTCACTTCCAAGAGTCCAGGACTTGGGTGGCACCAACTGGAGGGCAAACCCCAAAGCAAGGAGAGTCCAGGTGCTGGGTTCAAGATGTTTGGAGCCTTTTCTGTCCCGGTGCTTCAGGTAAGGAGGATAACCCACTAGTCTTTGGTGTCACTCTGGTGGTCCTGCGAAAAAGATGCAGGTCCAGTTCTTCTTACTCTGGCAGCAGGGCAACAGAGTAGCAGTCCTTCATGCAGAGCAGCACAGTAGTCCTTTTGAGTCTTCACAGGTCCAAAAGTGTACTGAAGAGTTAGGCCCGAGGGTCCATTCTGTATAGCTAGTACCCACTTTGAAGTAGGAGAAGATTCTGGAAGTTCCCCCTCCAAGATGGATTCAAATTATAATTTCTAGACACCAAGCTCGACCTTTCTCCTGTTCCCACTTCAAAATTATCACTTATTAAATGTAGTGAGTTAACCCAATGTTATAATCTGGGAGGCAGTCCTTGCAGTAGTGAAAAATGAATGTAAGAGTTTTCACTACGAGGACATGTAAATCTTAAAAGTACATGTCCAGATTTTTAAATGCACTGCACCCTACCCTACAGGCTGTTTAGAGCCTACCCTAGGGGTGACCTATATGTATTAAAAAGAAAGATTTAGGCCTAGCAAAAGGTTTATTTTCACTTTCACATCAGACAAACAATTGCAGTATAAGGCTAAGTGAAATGCCCCTGTATTCTCAGTATGTGATAATACCTCTTTTTTGAGAACATAACTATGTCCTTAATGTCAAAATAAGGACTCTGAGATATTTATAAAATTATATACAGGGTGACCTCACACACACCCCTTCATGTCATTGGCCATCATCTGTCATCCAGCGCTCACCAAAGAATCATCTAATGGTGGGCGGCTTCTCCACTGCATCAAGGGTACTTGCAGGGAAAAGAGGTTGAGGATCCAGATAGAAAATAAAAATCTCGCTCACCTACCCTAAAGATACTCCTCTTTATTAGTTGGGTGGTGAGGAGATGGTGAAAAAGGGATATGGATGTGCAATTTACTTTTATAGTTCCTACATCCAACTAGATCGACATGTTTCATCCCTCCCATTGGCCCAACAAAGGTCCGGTGCTTTCATCAGGACCAGAAGCCTATATTCCCTAAGGTGAATCCCCAGCTACATACATACACCACTAGCATACATTCAGACAGTCCTAGCATGGATATTTTGCTGGGGAGCAAAGCTTTGCTTATCAGTTGGTATTCATGAGGTCCTGTTGCACAAAACAAAAAGTACAATTAAGGACATTTAGACAGAAAATAATACCAATTGACAAAAAAGGACATGCATGCAAACAAAAAAGGAGGATGAACACTGGTCTCTTCTTGTAAACGTTCTGAGCCAACTCTGGACACTGCAAAAGTAATAACACAGTAGGTACTCACTGCCACCTACTGCTAAAGTTTAACACTTGTGTACATGTTTAAGCACCATCCAATTTCATCCAAACGTTTCCTTACCCTTACTAGAGGACTTTCAGAAACTATGGAGGAGTTCACAAGGAAAGTTTAGTAATCACACACTGTAGGAAAAGGTATGTTGACACCTTGTAACTAGGCATGCTAGTATGGAGGATAGAGGCAAAAATTGAGCCTTGTATATAAATCAATTACTTCGTCAAAGGTCTCATCCTGTTTACCAACCTATTCAAGTGTTTATTCTCCTCCTGACAATGACGCCAGTTTGCGTCAGCTTTTTTAGTGTACTTGGAGGCGCTGTTAAGCGGCGTCCGGGTGACATCACTGTGCACTGAGCAATGCGCCTGGTATTTGTGGTCCTTGGCAGTCACGCTGTCATTACACCGTGCAAGAAGTTCAATAGACAACTGGAATGATACTGCGTATGATGTGCTCACGTAAGCGGGTTATAATTGATCATACCTCAGTCTGCCAAATGTATTTTAGGTGCATGAACTCATGGGTGGAAGCACTACAGCATTAGATACTGTCACTATTCAGAGATACTTGGGATAAGTAGTCTGAACAGATATACTGAAAAAGACCACACACAAGATGAGTGATTGTACTATACAACCTCACAACTGAGTGTGTTACTATGATCTTGACCAGGAACCCTGTACATATGGAGCTAAAAACGGGGGGAGGCAAGTACTTTATCATGGCACGTTGGCCTACATTTTACAATTAGCATCTATCCCTGATATAAAAGGCAGACATTATCAGGTCTGGCCCTGTCATCGAGGCTTCTATTTGAGAATCTGTAGCCAAGGTATATCATCATTCAATCCATGTATGTGTGTTTTGAGATGGTATACCCAGCATTGCTCCCTGCCAATGAGTATCTGATCGATGTAGCTGAATGGTTTAGGTGTTATGATTTCTAAGATTAGCCACATGATGTCTCTGTTGGAGTGGTTATGCTCTAATAATTGAATCGTCAGGCATGTGGAACTCTTCTTATACCTGATATTACTTGGTATTCACATATCCTAATATGATTTTACTTGAAGTCATGCTATATATCTTAATGAACAAGGACATGAGATCATGTAGTTAACGTTATCACTGTTACAATTTGTGTGAATTTTGTTATGTCAAAATGGCAGTTTTAAACTGCCCACACAAGCTGCATTGGCAGGCCTGAGACATGTTTAAAAGGCTACTTAAGTTGTTGGCACGATCAGTGCTGCAGGCGCACTAGTAGCATTTAATATACAGGCCCTGGGTAAATGTAGTACCACTTTACAAGGGACTTACAAGTATATTAAATGTGTCATTTCAGTGTAAGCCAATTTCACCATGTTTAAAGGAGAGAGCACATGCACGTTAGCACTGGTTAACAGTGGTAAAGTGTACAGAGTCCTAAAACCAACAAAAACGGGTTCAGAAAAAACTGGAAGAGTAAGGCAAAAGGTTTGGGGGAAGACCACCCTAAGGCTGACAGGTCTAGCAGAGACATAGACTTGGGATATTATTTTTGGCAACTACGCCTCTATCTGATCTTGTAGAGTAGCAGTGTATCTTTGCAGAATAGCCAATAGTGTTGCATCACTTTTAATATTACCAAAAATGATTGCAGCTAATGTGCTGATGTTGCCCATAGGCATCATCATTAATCTAATGTAGGTGAACCTTCATGTTCTTCCTCTATTGTTTCAATACTTCTGGCAATATCATAACTTAAAGCATGTTTTGTGTGGTCATGTATATGGTATCAACAGCACTTCCCCAATACTGACTTTCTTGTTCATTCCGTACAATACCAATATGTAAACACATATTTAATATTCAGTGTTTATCCTGCAGATTATAATGCGGAAACTGCTTCTAATTGATAGGTCTTTCCTGTTAAATAAAATGTTATTTCATTCATTTGGTTAGGTAACACCACCATCATAACATTTACTGTCTGTGTATTAATATATTTAGCTTGTGCTTGTGTAGGTGTTTGCACAGCCCCTACTGTCTCAGTACCTGATATTGTATTATGAACTTTCCTAACCTTTCATTTATAATAAGAATCTCAAGTAACATCTCTCTAGTTTCTGCTACAGGGAGGTGGTCTCAGTCTGGGTGCACTGGATATGGATTAAGAACTATCCACATCTACCATGGCATTGTGAGTGAACCTAATCGTACCCTTTGTACTACATTAATGAACTTCTCAAAAAGCACTAAGGGGTCGTTTCTGATCTCGGTTGGTAGGGCTCCGAATCCGATTCGGCTTTACCGGATCCGAGTCGGAGGCTTTGTTTCCGACCGATTCGTACAGTCGTCCGAGCGAGCAAGTACGATGCGAGTGAACACGAAATCGCCGACCGACTCGTTTCCGGGTCCGAACCGCTCCGTCCGACTCGTTCGCACTCGATTCGTGGTGCGCAATGGAGTCGATTCCCGACCGAGCCAGTACGATGCACGATCCGGACAGCCGGATCGAGTCGGAGCCTCCGACACAAAAAAAGCTCCCGGACGCGGACTTCGGGGTCCGTGCCGGACCCCCCTTCACCCGTAGCCATACGAGTCAGACACAGGGGGGACCCATGGGTCCCCCCTATACATGCGTGTACGGTGCGGATGGCACCAACGCGTACCCACTACAGGGGGCCCCCTTGTGCGCAACGTACCCATTGAGTCAATGGGAGCCCATGTACATGTCGTACGACCGGCTCCCATTGACTTCAATGGGAGTCCGACCGAACCGAGTCCGGCAGCATACGGCCGCATCGTACTCGTTCGGTCAGACTGCAGGGGTCCGGCTCGGTCGGAAAACATTCCGGATCCGGATCGGTCGGAGAGCTTTCCGACCCAGATCGGAATCGGCCCCTAAATGTTCAATGTAAGTCAAAGGCACTTCAATATGGGAAACAGACTTTGTAACGAAGGCTTAACAATGAGATACCTTTACAATGAAGGCATTACAACAACAAAGTCTTTACAACGCCTGCCTTTACGACGAATTTCATTGTAAAAGCATGAATGGTAAAGGCATAGTCGTAGTAAAAAATAAGGTAAGGTAAGTATTAAATGTAAGTGTTAAGTGTTATAAATACATATATATATATATATATATATATATATATATATATATATATATATATATATATATATATTATCTACTGGCAGTCCCCAGTAGATAGTTATAGTTAGGACCTATTATTCATAGGAAATCCGCGACATTCTATTTGAAATAACGTTGGCGCCGGTTGACGAATCTTCGCGAAAGTTTCCAACGTGTTGGGGCGCTCCGCTCCGCTCCTACCCTGAAAGTCTCGGGTTGATTCGTCAAGCGGGGGCCGAGAAAAAAGGGGGGGTCCCAAAACGCGTTTTCCCCATTCATTTTTCCATAGGAACCTTTAGTCGCAGCTACAGCCCGAACTGCTGAACGGAATTACACCAAATTTGGCAAAGAGGTAGCCCTTGGTTCAGTGTCGTGCCTTTTGCTTAAATGGTGTAAATCCGTTCAGTAGTTCCTGAGAAAATCAAAAGTAAAGTCACATATATATCTATGGGCGCGTAGGGTCCGCGTACCCTCCCGATCACGAGCTGTATGCTAATTGGTTGTCAAGTGGCTGTCAACACTCCAAATCAGGAAGTGTTGGCAGCCATTTTGTCCCTCGGTAGAACCGAGGGACAGAAACAAGTGCGCAAAGCGCAAAAGGGGGCAGGGTAGAAACACCCTGACCCCTAGGTCTGCTCAGGGGTCCCACAAGGACCCCCTGGGCAGAAAAAAGCATTTTTTTTTTTTTTAAATCGGCGGGATGCGCTTAGGGTGCGCGGATCCCGCTGAGAAAAAAAAAAGAAACAAGTGCGCAAAACGCACAAAGGGGGCAGGGTAGAAACACCCTGACCCCCTAGGTCTGCTCAGGGGGTCCCACAAGGACCCCCTGGGCAGAAAAAAGCATTTTTTCAACAAAAACAAATCAGCGGATGCGCTTAGGGTGCGCGAATCCCGCCGAAAAAAAAACGAAGCGCGGTCTCCGCGCTTCGTTATTAATTGGCCCCTGGGTGGGCCAAGTCCCAGGGGCATGGGGGGGTATTTATAATATGTGGGGGCCTCTAAGGCCCCCTAAGCCCCGGGGACCGCCACCCCCCGGGGCTTTAAAAATAAATGGTGCGGGAGGGCTCTCGGCCCTCCCGCAGCCCCGGGGACCACCACCTCCCCGGGGCTTCTTTAAGGATTTTTTTATAAATTTACCTGTGTGGGGGCCCGAGCCCCCCACACGCCCGGGGACCGCCACCTCCCCGGGGCAGTAAAATGTCAATATGGGGGTCCATACGACCTCCAGAGCCCCGGGGACCACCACCTCCCCGGGGCTTTGTCAATGGAGGGAGGGGGGCCGCGCGGCCCCCCTCGTGGAGCCTGTAATGGCCCTTGGGACCACCACCCCCCAGGGCCGGCTCCTGCAGTGTCCCGGGTGCCTACCCCCGGGACACTGTAGTTTGCTATGACAGGACGGGAGCCTCGCGGCTCCCGTCCTGTCATAGCAAACTGCTTTGGATATTGGAAGCGAGAGCAGGAAACCTGCTCTCGCTTCCAATATCCAAAGCAAATTGCTTTTCCACACGGGGAGCTGCATGTTAGCAGCTCCCCATGTGGAAAAGCCATGCCGGCTCCAAAGGGACGCGGGGAGCCGGCGGGACTGTGGGGGGATTGGGGACCCCCCCACAGTCCCCAACGAAGAGACTTGCCCCGGGGGATGGGGTCCCCGGGGCAAGTAGTGGCCCGGGAGGGGGGCCACGCGGCCCCCCTCCCCAAAAATAATAATTAAAAAATAAAAAATAAACAAAATAAAGGCCTGCCCCGGGGGATGGGGTCCCCGGGGCAAAAGGAGGCCTGAGGAGGGGGGCCACGCAGCCCCCTCCTTAAAAATGTATTTAAAAGTGTGGCCATGCCCCGGGGGATGGGGTCCCCGGGGCCGGATTCGGCCATGGGAGAGGGCCACACGGCCCCCTTCCCGTTTAATTAAAAAAAAAAAAAAGGGATAAGGCCCAGGGGGATGGGGTCCCCAGGGCCCAAAAATAGGAAAAGTAAGGGAGGCCACACAGCCCCCCTTGGGGAAAAAAAAAAAAAAAAAAACGATCGGGCCGCAGGACCCGCCCCCTTCCTTTACCACTCTGCAAACGCGCCCCCTGGCGCGCTTGCAGATGGGGAACAAATTCCCCTTCAATACTGGGGGTCCCTGGGGGCCAACTAGCCCACCAGGAACCTCCAGTATGCGCCAGGGGGCTGCGTTGCAGAGAGGTGTACAGAGGCCACGCCCCTTTTTACACCTCTCTGCAACGCAGCTCTGTGGCGCTTTTTGGAGGTACATGGTGAGCTAGTTGGCCCCCAGGGACCCTCAGTATTCAAGGGGACTTAATCCCCCAACTTAAAACGCGCCACGGGGCGCGTTTGCACAGTGGTGAAGGGAGGGGGCGGGGCTTCAGGTGACATGTGTGCAAACAGGCCCCGTGGCGCGTTTTAAGATGGGGAATTAAATCCCCTTCAATCCTGAGGGTCCCTGGGGCCAACTAGCCCACCAGGTACCTCCAGTAAGCGCCACGGAGCTGCGTTGCAGAGTGTTGTAAAAAGGGGCGTGGCCTCTGAACACCTCTCTGCAAAGCAGTTGTCTGGGGCATACTAGAGGTATCTGGTGGGCTAGTTGGCCCCTAGGGACCCTCGGGATTGAGAAGGAATTAATTCTCCAACTTAAAACGCGCCACTGGGTGTGTTTGCAGACATGTCACCTCAGGCCCCACCCCTTCCTTCACCATTGTGCAAATATTCCTCTAAAATCAGCCGAACTACGAATTCCGATTTACTCACCTGTTATCAGGAGAGACCTCAGTGCTGCATCTTTCAGCCCAGTACTGATCCTGAAAAGTAATTTTAACCGTACTTACCAGTAACTTGAATTTCCTTCCATAGGATATCATTGCCTGCTTTTTGCTGAAAAAGTTTCTAAGTGTCGATTTTTGAAACATACAAATATTCCTCTAAAATCAGCCGAAATACGAATTCCGATTTACTCACCTGTTATCAGGAGAGACCTCAGTGCTGCATCTTTCAGCCCAGTACTGATCCTGAAAAGTAATACTAACCGTACTTACCAGTAACTTGAATTTCCTTCCATAGGCTAACATTGACTGGTTTCACTTGGAAATTCTTCTAAGTGTGCAGTTTTGGAACTTTATAATATTCCTCTAAAATCAGCCGAAATACGAATTCCGATTTACTCACCTGTTATCAGGAGAGACCTCAGTGCTGCATCTTTCAGCCCAGTACTGATCCTGAAAAGTAATTTTAACCGTACTTACCAGCAACTTGAATTTGCTTCCATAGGCTAACATTGACTGGTTTCACTTGGAAATTCTTCTAAGTGTGGAGTTTTGGAACTTTATAATATTCCTCTAAAATCAACCGAACTACGAATTCCGATTTACTCACCTGTTATCAGGAGAGAACCCAGTGCTGCATCTTTTAGCCCAGCACTGACCCTGAAAAGTAATTCTAACCGTACTTACCAGTAACTTATATTTTCTTCCATAGGAATCCATTGTCTGGTTTTCAGCAGAAAAGTTTGTGTCGATTTTCACAAACTACAAATAGTCCTTAAAAATCGCCTGTATGACTTAAACGCATTCTTTCAACTGTTTACAGGAGATGCACCAGTGCTGGATCCAGGATCCAACACTGAGTAAGAAAAAGTAACGATAACACTACTTACCTGCTAAGTGAATTTCCTCCCATAGGATAACATTGGTGATTCTATGTGAAAAAGTTTCTAAGTGTCAACTTTTAAAATACAATAATATTCCTTAAAAATCACTACTGTAACCAAAATGCTTTTACTCAACTGTTTACAGGAGATGTCCCAGGACTGAATCTAGGATCCAGTCCTGTGGTTAGAAAAGTAATCCATAAAGTAACTAATTGCATTTAACTAGAAATTCACATTGAGCTCAATGTTGCATTGTGTTTGAAATTGTGTTGCCCATTGCAACAACTGTAACTACTGTACTTAAAAGTCTATTGCCTATTTGCAAAGTATTTAAACTAAAGTAATTCATTCAGAGAAAGTATATTTTGTAATGTAATGTATAATGTAATTACAATGTAATTTAAAAAATAAAATATGTAAAAATAAATAGTTTTAAAAAATGTAGTAAATCAGTATCCAAAAAATAAATATAACAATTAATACATTTAAAAATTGTCATTTACAAAACCTTTGAAATTCACTGAAAAAAAACATAGGTTTCAGACATGTTATAGTTAGGAATTAGCATTTAAAAAACCTTTGAAATTCACTGAAAAAACCATAGGTTTTAGGGACAGTTATAGTTAGAAATTAGCATTTAAAAAACCTTTGAAATTCACTGAAAAAACCATAGGTTTCAGACACGTTATAGTTAGAAATTAGCATTTAAAAAACCTTTGAAATTCACTGAAAAAACCATAGGTTTTAGGGACAGTTATAGTTAGTTGGACATTGCACTCGTACAAAACCCGTGAAATTCCCCGTTATAGTTAGTTCAGCTAACTATAACTCGCGCCCCTGCAATGCACTGCTGATGACGTCACATATTACATCACTCATGACATGGTCAGTGACATCACTGATGACATCACTGATGACATCTCAAATGACATCACTGATGACCACTTAGTCACCCATACAGCCACTCACACAGCCACTCACTCACCCATACAGCCACTCATACATCTACTCGCTAACCAATATAGACACACACCCCCATCAACTCATCCATAGAGCCACCCACACACCCAATCACTCACCCATATAGCCACTCACTCACCTATACAGCCACTCACACAATTCCCTCACTCACCAATTCAGCCAGTCACACAGCCACTCCCACACCCATACAGTTACCCTCACAAACACTTATTCACCCATACAGGCACTCACACACCCACTTATTCACCTGTACAGCCACTAACACACCGACTCACACACCTATACAACCACTCAGACATCCACTCACACACAGATAATCACAGTCATACAGCCACTCAAATAATATGTTTTAGAAATAGTATCACTCAGTAGTAGTTCACAAGGTATAGCAATTCAACTTTTGCAGTACCTTAGTATATATGTTTAACACTCACAAAAGTTTAGAAAACACTCACAAACACTGGATGATGTCATCAGTGATGTCATTTAAGATTTCCTCAGTGATGTCATGAGTGATGTCACTGACCATGTCATGCGTGATGTAATATACAAGGTCATAAGCAGTGCATTTTGGGGGCTGGAGATATAGTTAGCTCAGATAACTATAACTGCTGAATTTCACTGGTTTTGCATGAGTAAAATCTGAGCCTAACTATAACGTAACCTTTGTTTTTTCAGTGAATTTCTAAGGTTTTTTAACATTATGATGCCCATTGCAATGCACAGTGGGGGGTTTGACCGCACGGCCTAGCCTGGAATTGTGCTGCCCCCACTCAAGCATGCTGCCCCTGCCCCCCTTGCCATCCATTGTCCAAGTTCATGACCCTGCTCCCTCATTACAGCCATGTGTGGTGTTGTTCTGCCACTTCCCTTATTGCCTGACCTAAAAAGTTAGCTTGCTGCCCCATCCACATCCTCCCTACCCTCATTTGTCCATGCACCAGTCCCTCCCTCCTGCCCTGCATGGTCTAATGTGCTACCACTGCCCTCCATTTAGCTTGATGTCCCTGCCCACTCCTCCTTTTCTCCTTTGCCCAATTCTATGCCCCATCATTACCCTCTTGCTTAGCCTCTGTGCTTAGCCTGCTGTCCCTACTCTATTTCCCTCTGCCCTCTGATGTCTGTGTGCATGCCCTTGCTCCCTCCATTTTGCCCACCATATTCCATGGACGTGACACCCTCCTATCTACTCTGAGTGTTCTATTGAGCTGCCACCACCCCTCACACCTGCCTAGCATGGTCAGATGGCTGCCACCTACCCCTGCCACTTCCACCCTACCTGCCCAAGTTCAATGCACTTTTCCCATCCCTCATTTTCTCCATGGTCCATTTTGCTGCCACTCCCTTCTGCCCTACATGCTCTGTTGTGCTGCAACTGTTCCACCTGCTTGCCCTGTGTGATGTGTTGTGAAGCCTCTCCCCCGCCCTCTGTTGTCTGTGTCCAACACCTACCCCTCCCTTCTCTCCTCAATGGTCCTTTGTGCATGTCCCTGACCCCTCCCTTTTGCCCACCATGGTCTTCTGTGCTGCCACATCCCCTCCGCCCTGCCGGTGAGGCCAGCGTGCTGCCCCTGGCCTCCTCCCACCTTCCCTCCATTGTCTGTGTGTATGTCTTTATTGTCTCACTGTTGCCGTCCATGGTCAGTCTCCTGCCCCCTTACTCCCTACCCTCCGTTTTTCATGTGCAGACCCCTATCCTCTTCTCTCCTGCATTGTCTGGTCCATTGTTGTGCCCCTGCCACCTCTGTCCTGACCTTCATAGTACGTTATGCTGCAACTGTTCCTCCTGTCTGTCTGGTATGCTCAGCTTGCTGCCTTGCCGCTTTCCCCTCTTCTCTCTGTTGTCCATGTGCATGGCCCTATCCCCTCCCTATTGCTTTCCATGGTTAGTTGTTCTGAACTGCTGACCCGCTTGCCTTGTGTGGTGTATTGTTGTGCTGCTGCAACCCCTGATGAAACCCCTGATGCCTGCCCTGTAAGGTCAGTTTGGTACCCCTGCCCATCTCCCTCCTGCCCTCTGTTATCCTAGTCCATGCTCCTATCACACTCCTCCTGCCCTCCATGATCCAAAGTACCTTACTTGCAAACATTTTGAACTTGGTATAAGGGAGATTTTGAAAAAAAACCTGGGGAATTGATTTTCCCTATTGACTTACATTGAAAAAGAGGAGATTTTAGGCAGGAGACCGATAAAATAAAGCTCTTTTGGACTTAAAAACTAGGCCTGGGCGGAAAACTACGCTACGCTCGCGGAGTGTGCGTAGTTTGCGCAACTACGCGCTACGCGAATCGCACGTAGCACAGTGCAAAAACGCGTAGCGGGCATTTTTTGGTCGCTCGCGGTCCTCAACGTCAAGTTGCCGACCGCGAGCGAGCAAAATCAACATCCCGGCGAGACTTTTTCCTCGTTCGCGATCGGCAACATCAAGTTGCCGATCGCGAGCGTGGAAAATAAACCTCCCGGCGAGATTCTCAACGCGGGGAGGTCAGGTTTCTCATTGCGAGTGGTCGCATATGCTCACGACCGCTCGCGATGAGAAACTACCAGTCCGCGTTGAGAAAGCTGCCGCTCGAGTACAAATCTACTCGAGCGGCAGAAAACGACGCCTTGCACTGTGCATGATGCCGTTCGCAATGATTGCACAGTGCGGACAAACATCCGGCACTGTGCAATCATTGCGAACAGCATTTCCCTACCGCACTACGCAGTTCGCGTAGCTACACGTAGGGCGCGTAGTGCAAAGTGCACTTCGCGTAGCTACGCGTAGCGCGACTACGCGAACTACGCCCAGGGTTATTAAAAACATCAAGAGTCACCTGCCTGAATCAAGTCTGTTGGCCTGTATGGTTGTACTGCCACTGCCTCTTCCTCCAGCCCTCAATAGTCTTTTATATAGCCACAGTCTCTCTTGCCTGTACTGCATGGTTGGTTTGTTGCCCCTGCCCCCCTTTCCCCAACCGTTCATGGTAGGTTGTGCTCTAACTGCCACTTGCACCTGCACAGCGTGGTCAACTTGTTGCCTTTGTACCCTCCTCCATGAGAGTCTCTTATTCCCATAGAAATCATGGTTAGTGCTCTAAACAACTAAACTTAGGACATATTTTCTGAGTTTTCAAATAGCGACAAAGCACTTTGAAATAATGTGCTATCTTTATGTTTTCGTTATCCGGTTGATCACTTGATTATATGTTACACTTAAGGGTGAGGATGTGGCGTTATAGCCAGAGCTGCAGACTTTGCAACTGGGGAACCAGGTTCGAGTTTCAGCGTCAGGTCGACATCCTGTGATTCTGGGCAAATAACTTAATCTCCCCATGCCTAAAACCAAAATGCAAAAAAAGAAAGTGTTCTACATACTTCTGTCATTGGGCTATACTTGGGTTACATTTGGCTGATACTTGTGCTTAATTTGGGCTCTTTTTTCTTTGGTGGCTATTATGGGAGACTTATTTGCTACAAAGCTCTCTAATTTCCTCATTTACTGCAATATACATAATTCCATCATGATGGTATTCAGATGTGCCACACGTTTAGCATAAATTCAGAATGTTAGCTCTTTATTTTCTCATTATAATACTGTAGTAAAGCTGCTGATTACCAGGGATTTAAAGGCAGTCTGCTGCTGGTGTTGAAAGTTGTTGTTTCAGTCTGCATGTCAGAATGTTTTAATGCAATAGAAGTGGAAGATATTTGAGAACTCACTTAAAATGTGTCCTAATTTTCCTTTCTACAGCACTAACCAAGATTTCTATGACAAACTTAACCCCCTCATTTTGTTCCATTCTAAATGAAATGTTTTAGGTTTTACCAGTTAAATTCAATCAACATGGCTTCAGATGTGCCATACTTTTATCATAAGTAACACTGTTAGCGTTCTAGTTGTTCTTTAGAACACGCTGGGAGGCTGCATTAGAACACAAGAGAATCAACTGACTGGCTGCTCCTTTTGGAAGTACATGATTTACTGAGAATGTCAGACTTCATTCTCATATGAGTGCGAAAGATAGTGTGAATTTACAGAAAATATGCTCTCATTTTAGATTCTGGAGCACCTTCCATGATCTGCATGGGAAAATCATGAGAAAACAGTTTTCTCTCAAACATGATTCATGAAATCCCGGCAGAAGACTTTTTCACAGGCTAAAATCACCTTAGAACACACCACTATCAGGTCCCACCATAACATCTGTGAGTAGTATAAGCAGATACCATTCATCACCATTCGTGTCCTTAAAAGTGACAGGTCCCCCTCCGCAGGTCCCCCGCCCCATCGCTGTCTCCTTAAAAGTGACAGGTCTGGCTGCAAAAGTGACATGTCTGTGTGTCCTTAAAAGTGCCAGCTGCGTGTCCTTAAAAGTGACAGGCATCAAGCCCCTGGAAAAACAAGGGTGTGGCACAGGGTTTGTGTCAGCGTGTGAGCGCCGAGAGATGACCATCTGGTCCAAGGGGCGGTCCTAGGGCGGGGCTGCTTTTGGAGACAACAGCGAGCCATAGCCCTATGACGCCTCTATGTCGTTGTTGTGGTGTAGAGGGGCTCGCCCCCTTTTAGGATCTGTTTAGGATACATATAAGGCATCCTTAAGAGCCTTGTTCAGCAAGCAGCCGCCTGAATACGAGAAGGTTCCCATAGTAAAATGAAGAGATACAGCCCGCTTGTGAAAAGACCCTTGTTGGGTGGCTCCCAACCCACTATCAATAGATATTACCGCAGCTTAACACCCCTGGTAATGGACGAGAATGCTCAACAAGAAACACCTAAGGATATGGGCTGCGACATTACTGGTTTTGGTAATGGCCTTTGTCGGGGGGTGCAAAAACTTAGTCTCAAGGAGTGTGTATGCAGGCTGTCTCCGGTTAAGGACGCCAACTGCGAGAGTGAGGGCTCGTGTAGTGGCAGCATGTTTGCTGGCCTCAGTTTCATGGACATGGAGGAAGATGAAGAAGCTGTAGCACCTCCTAACACACCCGTCTATGAAGACATGGATCTTCAGGAGGATACGGAGCCTGAGAAGTTTGTTGAACAACAGCTGGGTACAAGTGTCAAAGATGTTGGGGTATCGCAGGACATTAGCGACTCTCAAGATTTCAGAGCCGCCGCAGAGGGCGGTGAAAATGCAGAGGTTAGTAAAAATGTTATGCGCCGTCAGTTACAAAAATGTGGTATTTTATTTCTTCAACTAATGGCATGTCAATCTTTCTTCTTTTTGACCCCTAGAGAGCAACAACAGCAGGATGCACCTACTTCATAATGCACTATGGTAAAGAGGTTGTAGCACCTCCTAACACACCCGTCTATGAAGACATGGACCTTCAGGAGGATACGGCTGCTGAGGAGGTTGTGCTGCAACAGCCGGGTACAAGCGTCGAAGATGATGGGGCATCGCAGGACATTAGCAACTCTCAAGATTTCAGAGCCGCCGCAGAGGGCGGTGAAAATGCAGAGGTTAGTAAAAATGTTATGCGCCGTCAGTTACAAAAATGAGGTATTTTATTTCTTCAACTAATGGCATGTCAATCTTTCTTCTTTTGAACCCTAGAGAGAAGCCCCAAAAAGACCGGCGGCAGAGTGGCGACCTGCAAAAGCGAGCAATGTAATCTTCAATTGTCTGTGGTGTTCAAAACAGGCTGAAAGCTCCACATGCCAAAACCGTGAGGGTTGCGACAAGTGTGTATGCGGTTCTAAGAGCGGCGCGTGTGAAAAAGAAGAAGATGTAGGATTGTCCTACTATGTCCGGCGAGAAGTTAGGGTTTCGCCGCGACGGTGGTACTAAACTGTGTCAAGCGTGACTATTACAGCCTTTGTCACGGACACCAAATGAACGATCCACAGCAAGCGGCTCACGAATGTTTGTGCGAATCATACAGAACAAGAACAATACGTTATATTTGTGGTTTGTTAGACCCGTACAAGGTGTATAAACTGCTAAGGGTGGTGTACGGGCTGCACCCTGAAAAGAAATATGTACACCCAGATATGCTGAGGATCTTGACAGCGGCACTCAATGATATCCGATACGCCTATGACCCGAGCGTAAAACTACCTGATATGCAGGAGATGTGCACGACTCTTGATAGAAAGCTGATAGAAAGACTCGTAGAAAGACGTATGTGTAATATGTATAAAAAAAATAGTCTTCGGGGGGCTTTGGCCCCCCGAAGACTATTTAACTAAGGTCTTATGTAACGTTACAGGATAGTGTGTATTTAGAACATACGAATGGAATGTTACACCGCAAGGAGGCTATGTGTTAATACGTACTTATGACACTTACTGTGAAAATGTAAAGTATCTTTTGCTTAGGTCTTGGTAGTATTGTTTATTTTTTTTTTAATAAAACGCCCTTACACAAAACAAGCGTCTTTCATTTCATTTGCTGTAACGGATGATATCATGTCGGGTGCTAGGTTAAGAAAACTTTATTATGATACAAGTGGGGTTGGCAGCTTTGGAAGTGTCGAAGCTCTATACAGAAGGGCTGCAGATGAAAATGAGCCCGTAAGCAGAGACCTGGTCAAGACATGGCTATCAGGAGAGGAGGCGTATTCACTCCATAAACCGGCCAGAAGACGTTTTAAGAGACGTCCTACAATCGTTAATGCGCAAATAGATTATCAGTGGCAAGCTGACATAATCAGCCTTCAAGATATAGCAAAACATAACAACGGCGTTTGTTATATATTAACCGTCATAGACGTGTTGTCCAAGTACGCCTACGCAGAACCGCTAAGCGATAAAAGAGGGGCTAGCGTCACGGCCGCTTTTAAAGCCATCTTCGAGAAGGGCCGTATTCCTCAAAAACTACAAACAGACGCCGGTAAAGAATTCTTAAACAAGACATTTCAGAAATTATTAAACAACCACGGTGTTCAACATTTTGTAACACACACGGAGGTGAAAGCAGCGGTTGTAGAACGGTTTAACAGAACTTTAAAGTCTAAGATGTGGCGGTATTTTACGGCCAACAACACCTACAGATACGTGGATGTTCTACAGGCTTTTTTAGATGTGTATAATGCCAGTTATCACCGGACCATCAAAACATCCTCCGTAGAGGTGACTCCTAGTAATTCTTTATCTGTTTGGAGAACGGTGTACGGGCATAATTTCGCTACAAAGGTGAAGAAACCTATTTTTAAAAAGGTGAGCACGTGAGGATTTCAAAATTGAAAGGTGTCTTTACGAAGGGCTACAGTCAGACTTTTAGCGACAAAATATTTATAGTGAAAAATGTGGAGCTTAAAGAAGGGCTGTATATTTACAGGTTAAAGGACTACGATGGGGAAGCTGTGTCGGGGTCTTTTACAAGGAAGAGTTACAAATGGTACCTGATGAACCGAACCGTGTGTATAGGGTTGAAAAGGTTCTGAAAAGGAAAGGTAGAGGGGTTAACAGCCAGGCATATGTCAAATGGAGGGGCTGGCCGGAGAAATTTAACAGTTGGGTGTTGGCCAGCTCCCTGAAGGGTGTGTGAGCAAAGGAACGTCTAAAAGCCGCTGATAAGATGGAGACAACTCCCTTTATATTACCTTACCATCCAACGCTTCTAAGGGCATGTTCCCGACAACAAGATTTCTAATTATACCGTGAAACTGGCTAAGCCGGTGGACCTGAAAGGGGATTGGGAGGTGGCCCTAACAGAAATCCAATACCCTAGAACCTGGAATACATTTACACAGGGCGAGGCCAAGTTTTACATAAAGCGTGAGCAGGATCCAGTGAGCATGCACAAGAGCATTCCATACGGTTACTACCCTACCGTTTTAAGTGTTGTCGACGCCGTCAACAAAGCCATAGACAGCATCGAAACATATCCGAATACTCATCTGTCGCTAGATACCGTTAGAAGGAAGGTGTTTCTTAAAGCACCAAGCCGCACCACGACTTTTAACTGCTCCGGTAAATTAAGAAGGGTTTTAGGCACAGTGCTGCATGCGAAAAGTCCAATGGAGCAGGATCACACGTGCCCTGATATTAACGGTGGGTTCTATACGCTCTATGTGTATAGCGATATTGTAGAGGCCCAGAGGATCGGTGATAGTTACTCGCCGCTGTTAAGATGGGTCCATGTACAGGGCGAAAATAATACGATGGTTAATATTCAATTTAACAAACCCGACTACGTCGCAGTTTCTAAAAACCATTTTGACACTATTTCAATTATGATCTAGGATGATCAGTCTGAGCCGGTGTCCTTTAAATACGGGAAAGTTATTGTGAAGCTTCATTTAAGACCGAGACGCGACAGCGGTTATTAAGCAGGCATCATGGTGGTAGTGAAAACATACGGGGACCCGGCTATGTACCGGGACTATTACAGAAACCAAGCCGGTTATGGAGGTCCTCCGTACTTTCAAGGGTCGCCGGTTATGTACGGGGATGGTTTAGGGGGTTTCTTCAGGAGTCTGTTTAGAAGAGCTATGCCGTTCTTGAGAAGAGGCTATGAAATTGCAAAACCGCATGTTAAGGCGGCTGCTACGAACATTGCCCATGATGTTGTTGGGTCTGTTACTTCGGCGGTTGCAGAGCGCATGAACAAGCAGCCGCAAGAAGGAGCGGGGCTGGTGTACAAGCTGCGCGCGAGTGATAAAAGGAAGCGCTGTGCTTCGAGACGCAGGGGTCCACCGGTCCCCTATAAAAAAAGGAGGAGTTCTTCAAAACACCCTCAGAAAAGAAGAGCTCCAAGACGGAAGAGAGCTGCGAAGAAGAGAAACGGCTCTAAAGTCAATATTTTTTAAAGCACCGTAAACTAAACCATGGCCTTCGTACATTGCGCATCTGGCAAGTGCGCCAAATCCGAGTTAGACTTGTTTACTCTAAAACCCACGCAGACAAGCATCGAAAACAGCTTCTTCATGGAGGTATCGCCTTTAGCCGCATTGACACCGCTGGCCCCTATAGAGTTTTTTGTGTCAGGGTCCACAGATATGTATTTGGATCTCAACAACACGCTGCTGCATCTTATGTGTAAAATCGTAAAAGCGGATGGGTCCGACATAGCAGCAGAC